>JAWMRA010000146.1:8253224-8912569 GCA_035584735.1 Pseudotriccus pelzelni | reverse complement strand
CGTCACCTGAACTCCTGATTGGCTTTTGTCCGGAAATTTATCCGGACAAACTATTTTCAATCCCCAAGGAGGGGGACCTTTGCAAACCCATGACAATTAATAAGACAACAGCCAATTCAGCAAAGTAATGAAATTTCTGGGACGTCCTGCCTGCCTTAAATCAATTGAGTTTGCTTTATTGCTTGGATAGGAACAGGTTTCTGAACAAACAGATGAACTTTGCTCTTTTGCTTCCTTCTGGAAGCCAGTGTTCTGGTTTTTGTTTTCTCCAAGACAGAAGCAATACCACTGAGGGGGGCAGAAAGAGATTTCCAGTCTGCATTTAAAATCATAATGCCACCAAAACTCACAAGCATGGACAATAGTAGGAGTCTTATAGCCACTGAAGTGGGACTGAGCTGCACAATTTCCACAGCGGCATAGTGGCACAAGAACTTGGGAGAACATGGGAAAAGTTAATTGTTTCACACAAATGCCTTCATGAAGGGAATTATTTTTATGGATACTGATACTTAGTTCTCCCTAATCACTCTTATGAGTAGTTAACCACAACATTTATTTTCCTGAAATGCGTATATAAACATGCAGACCCTTCGAGTTTGGGCCAAAACCAACAGGGCTGTGCTAGAAACTATCAGACTTCTTACTTACCCCGATTGTGTATAATTATCCTTTTTTCCGGAACTGTAGTCAGCAGGCTCCAAGGTTGAAGTTTTCATGTGTGCTCAGCTGTCTTTGGGGGTCAGCATGGTAGGGTTTAATACACTTACATGCTGTATTTAACATTTTATTCTTTTCCATTGGAGGCAGGGTTAAGTGAGATACTGGCCAGATCTGGCATGGCAACTTCCATGGGCCTGGTTTATTTTATCGTTTTCCAGGCATTTGTGACACTCGTAGTATTGTGTTAATGTCTGTAATGTGTTTTGAAATTCTCAGATGGAAAGTGCACATAGAAGTGCTATTTTATAACAAATCAGTGTTTTCCTGTGGTATTTTCAAGAGAGAGCATTTTGAATCACAGAATCATTTAGGTTGGAACAGACCTTAAGTCTTTTAAGACTCAACTCTGTCAAGTCCAACCATTAACCCAGCACTGCCAAGCCCACCACTAAACCGTCTCCCCCACTGCCACATCTACATGTCTTTTAAATACCTCCAGGGATGCTGACTCTGCCATTTCCCTGGGCAGCCTGTTCCAGGGCTTGACAGCCCTTTCTGTGATGATATTTTTCTTGCTATCCAATCTAAACCTCCCTTGGCACAACTTGAGGCCACCACCTCTTGTCCTGTCACTTGTTACTTGGGAGAAGAGACTGAACCCCGCCTGGCTACAACCTCCTTTCAGGTGGTTATAGAGAGCAATGAGGTCCCCCCGAGCCTCCTTTTCTCCAAGCTAAACAACTGTAGCGCTATCAGCCACTACTCATACAACTTGTGCTCTAGAGCCTTTACCAGCTTCATTGCCCTTCTCTGACATGCTCCAGCACTTCAGTGTGTTTCTTGTAGTGAGGGACTCAGAACTGGACATGGGATTCAAGGTGTGACCTCAGCAGTGCCAAGTATGGGGGGGTGATCACTGCTCTGGTCCTGCTGGCCACACTGTATCTGGTACAGGCCAGGATGCCATTGGCCTTCTTGGACACCTGGGTACACTGCTGCATCATGTTTAGCTGGCTGTGGATCAACACCCCAGGTCTAGTCACTCATCCCCCAGCCTGTAGCATTGCATGGAGTTGTTGTGATGGAAGTGTACAACCTAGCACTCCACCTTATTGAACCTCATACGATTGGCCTGTCCAGATCTCTCTGTAGAGCCTTCCTACCCTCCAGCAGATCAACACTCCTGCCCAACTTGCTGTCACCTGCAAACTGACTGATGGTGTCCATGATCCTCTTGTACAGACCATTGGTGAAATAGGTCTGACCCCAATACTGAGCCCTGGGGAACACCCCTAGTGACCGATCACCAACTGGATGTAGCACCATTCACCACCAGTCTCCAGGCCCAGCCATCCAGTTTTTTACCTAGCAACGAATACATCCATCTGCACCATGGGAAGCCAATTTCTCCACAAGAATGCTGTAGGAAACAGTGTCAGAAACTTTACTGAAGTCTACGTAGACAACATCTGCAACAGTTCTTTCATCCACTAAGCAGATCACTTTGTCATAGGAGGAGATAAGGTTGGTCAAGCAGGACCTGCCTTTCATAAACCCATGCTGTCTGGGCCTGATCCCCTGGTAGTCCTGTATGTGTTGCATGATGGCACTCAAGATGATCTGCTTCATGACCTTCTCTGGCACTGAGGTCAGGCTGACAGGTCTGTAGCTCCCCAGATCCTCTTCTGGCCCTTCTTATAGATGGGTGTCACATTTGCCAACTTCCAGTCACCTTTGACCTCTCCAGTTGACCAGGACTGCTGGTAAATGATGGACAGTGGCTCAGTGATCTCTTCACCCAGCTCCCTCAGTACCCTCCTGTGGATCACATCTGGCCCCATAGACTTGTACGTGTGTAAGTGATATATCAGGTCACTGAGCACTTGCCCTTGGATTAGGGGGACTTCATTCTGCTGCCTGTCCCTGTCTTCCAGATCGGGGCTCTGAATACCTAGAGAACAACTGGTTTTTGGACTGAGATATGGGCTGAAGCTTTCAAAACGTGCTAAGTGAGCTGTTGGGTAAAGTGGTAAAGTGCTCAGGTGAAGTGTTTCAAATGTATGAGTATATGGTGACTCATTCTTAAAAAAACCAAAACAAATGTCCCTTATCTCATTCAGACTAATGCCAGACATAACTTTTGTTGTGTCCTTGGTTACAGACCAGCTGTTTTGTCTTGCTCTGCTTACTATCCTATGAATAAGCCCTGAATAAGCATTCCAGAATTATGACAGTGAAGTAACCACGGTACTCCCCAGACTGGGGAAGGGCTGGAAGTGAGCCAAGGGGAGTGGGGATCATGTTTTGCATTTATGTGATTTGCTAAGGCAAATTGCCATGATTCTTTACCTTATATTTTTTTTATCATTTTAGTAAAGCAGTTCTTTCAAAATGTCCAGATGTTTGGCTGTAACTTTAGTAGTCATTGAGAAAATATATTAAAAATAGAAATAATGTGGCTTGTTGCAGTCATGATGGTTTAAGAGCAACAGTGAGACCATATTTATCTCTCCCTTTAAAACATTGAATGTGGTTGTTACGTGGATTCTGTAGCTGTTGGGTAGCTGTCCATTGTAAAGATAATAGAAGGTGAGGTTTTCATCTATAAAAAAATGGTAGCAAATAAATGACAAAAAATAAAACAATTTTAAACTGATTAAATAGGCTGTGGAGAGCAAGCATACACCAAATACTACTGTCTGGAGTTAACACTTTTTAAATTTTGCCTTCATTATCTTCAGGGTACCAAGTGTAGTCATGCAGTTTGAAAATGGCATACAACTTTTATGTGTTGAAACATAGTGGAAGATTATAGCCTCATACCATGAAGGGTTCTAATCACTTTGGTGAGATGGTAATATTTTCTGGAGAAAAAGAAAAGGCAATGAAATGTAATCAGACAGGACATGTACTAAAATCACTCTGAGATGGAAAGAGTACAGTCTAATACAAATACAATACTAACAACGTGGGTATGTTTTCTTCTGTTAACTTTGTAGCAGTTACAGCTACCTACTCAAGCAAATAGAGAAGAAGAAAATGCAATGGAAAAAATATTTTTGGTAGTCTTAAATGTAGTTTTGGGGACAGAGGAATAGGACAGACATGGCCACTGTTGTTGAGAAATGTGAACAGAAAGCTTTTCACCTTCTTCAGTGGGATCAGAGGAGAAGCTAGTTCAGGTTTTGACACCGAGGGGCAAGAAAGAGCTCTAGAAAACTGGGTAGTGAAATCAGTGTTTGGCTAAAGGAGATCACTGAGGATATATGTAGGTTGCCCGTCATTATGTGTGAGGCAAGAAGTATTGCTCTTTGTGCTGTCTTCTGCTGGGCTAGAATTTGGGGAGACTCAGAAAAAGCAGTCCCAGAACCCTAAACAAATACAGAAGGAAATTTTGTGTGTGAATTTTTAGCAGAAGTATTAAGACAAAGGAAGTGCCATTCAGCAGCTGTGATATGTGTTGGGAAAACTCATCTCTGTATGCCACGTGAATAACGTGCATTGTACAGTAATGAAGATTATGTACAGAGTAGAAAACTTGTTTTTCCAAGTGTTCAGACATGAGTAGATCCGCAGATGGCAGTGGACAGTGAGGTCCAGTAAGCAGTGATAGAAAAGGGATATGGCTATTGAAAGTGTTGTGTGTGTCTGTTCTGAGCAGTCTTCTGATACAGTATGCTTATCATATGGAAAATCAGCTCTGTGAAAACACAAAGAGATATTTTTATCATTTTTTCTGAAGATAGGAGTGATAGTATGGAGTCATGCAAGGAGAAAAATAATGGAAAATTTTGTAGGAAAGTAGATTATTTTCAGGTGAGATTAATTTTTTTATGGTTCTCCATTACAGAGTATGCTTCTTTTGAAAAAACAACTGTGGAAAGACTGCACGAGCGTGTATCTGATACATTGCATGCATTTGCAAACCCTTCCACTTAAAGAAATGTTGTTTTTTTCCTAATATGCACAGTTTACTTTAGAGACTTTTGCCTCATCTCTTCTACCATTTGAATATTTTGAAACAAGACACAATGAAAGGTTGTTATGGCCTCAAATTTCCATGCATCTACAGAAACCACATCCTTTAAAATACATAAACAAGCTTATGTGTTTTTTCTGATTAAAAAGGCTCTATACTGATAACCCTTATGACAGAAATCTTTTGCTTATCCATAGATCATATGCAAGCATAAGCAGCAATATGATCTTGAGTTGCATGAGAACAGGATGAAACTGGACACAAGGCAGAACTGTAGCATAAACAGATGGTTGTCAGCATAGTATGATACTGACTTAATCCAGCAAAGTGCCAAATGAAAGGATGCCATAAAAATAGAGCCAGTTCATTAACAAGTGTCTGGAGCTCACACGTCACTAGGTGACTTACTTTCCTGACTTGAGCGTTTGTTCATGTCTCTTGAGTGTTTGCAGCAAGCTTCCTCCTTAATGATCTTGTGAAGGATGGTCATACAATATAGCCCTGTATATAGACTGTAGCCCTGTCTACTTTAAATGGGTCTGGTTTTATGGCCCTCTCCTCTTAACAGGACACTTTTTAGAGAGAAATGTTTCCATCATTCCTGAGCAAGAATTCATTTACTTAGGCACTTATAAAACAGTAATTTGTTATCTAGGGATCTAAATAGAAATGAAAAGATCTTAGGTTGCATAGAAAAGAGCAAAAGAAGAAAACCTTTTTCTCTGTCATTTTTAAAATAAGCATTGCAAGTTTTCTTCATGAGGATTAGTCTATTGTCAGATGGACAGCAGTAGCAGCAGCTGTACAAACTTCAAACTCCTTGACCTGTAGTTCAAAGCACCCTGAACAGAGAAGCAGGAACATCTCTGAGGCAGAAGCAAGCTCGGTTGTTAAGTTATACTGAGCCTTCCTAGGGAGGCTGGTGGCAGAGGCAGGTACTTTCTGGTGAGTATCTTTGACTGACAGATCAGAGACTCCTCTTTGGTTGCTGCTAACCTATACCAGTTACAAGTTAACCATCTCGTATTGTGTTATATTTTTGAATTATGATGCAAGAGCATTTGCAGACTGATCTCTGCAATGCCCTTGCCAGGTGCTCATAACCGAGAAAACAGAATCATAAGTAAGTGTCTGGCCAGAGTAAATCCTCTGCAGCTGGACGCAGAGCTGGAATCTCTTCACTGCCATTAGGTGCCAATAAGCTTGATCTGGCTCAACCTCTGCTGCCTTTGTTGTAGGCACTTACAAGTCTTTGTATCTCCTTGTAGTATGTAGTTTCTTAGCTGTGAAGGTACTCCTTCTGCTTCCCTTTCCAGTTTTCTCTTTAGATTAACTCAGCCCCTGAACTGGTTTTTATGGTTTTCACTGACTTCTGCCTTGAATCTCTCTCCTAAGCATGCCATAAACTTTTTTTCATCAGTGTTCACCATTGATAAAAAGTTAGTGAAACTGAGACTGAGGCTGAAGCTTTCTGGCAGAACTTTCTCACTGCTTCCTTGTTTCCAGTTTACGTTGATACTATAGATGGTTTTTCTAAGCCTCAGCTCTAGAAGCCATCTTAAATTCCTCTCTCCTCTTTGCAGACATCAAAACTGTTCCAAGTTGCAAGTACCCAAGAAAGACAATAGCTAGCACTTAAACTTTTAGATTATTAAAATGCTTGTCTAGCCTCTTATCTCCAATACTGATTAATGCAACATTTCTATTAATATCAACACCTTTTTTTCCCTTCTTTCAAACACACCATAGAAAATAGAACTGTTACCTTTATGAAAGCTAGTCACTGTGATGTTATTGTCTTAATTTTTATATATTTTCTCAGTTCTGTAACTGAGGAAATGGCCTTTTGCTATGGTCTCATTGATAATTGTGCACCTTCGTGTTAATCAGATGGCAAATCTCAGAGATTTGGGCTATGACTCCTTTTCTTTATTGGGAACCACTTAATGGTCAGGATGGGAGGGTATGATTACTGTAACAAAATCTGTTCTGAATATAAACAGAGAACTTCAGTCTGTGGTGCTGTTAATCCAACACCCTTTACCAACACTGTATTTTCAGTTAAGTAAAACAGCATAAAAATGGGAGAGAGAAATAACCAGATGTAACTTTCAGGTTCTGGTCTGAATTGTCTGAAGAATGCTCTGTAAGCTTACGTTCCTTTGCACTGAGTGAATGAACACAAACTCCCATCCTCTTTATACACAATCACTTTTCTGATTTTGAATTGACTTCAGTGTGAGTTTTCCCCTCAAAACAGAGTGGAATTAACTTAGGGCAGATTCTGTCATGAATATCTGAAATGCCATCACTCCTAACATCAGAGTGGTAATGGTGAAAGTTGTTTATCCTTGGAATGACTTGGCAAATCCCCCTGCCTCCTATCTTCTACCACATCCTCTTTTTTTTTCTTTTTTTTTTTAAATTTGAAAACAAAGAAAAGCAAACTAAAATGCCTAACTCAAATTTAAGTGTTTATTTTTCAGAAAAGCTCTGCTACATCTGTCTTGGAATATAGTATACCTAAAGCTTTAAGACATTCTTAATAGTGAAAAATATCAGAATATCATTAGGAATGAACTGGACAACATTAAATAATGAAAATGTATTAGGATATAAGGTAGCTAGTAGAAATAATCTGTAAAATAATATTGGGCATTACAAAAGAGTTTTTGTTTTACCTAAGGAGCATGCAAGCTCAAACTGAAGCTCATACTGGAGTGGTTTAGTTTATTGCAGAAAAACTAATTCAACAGTGTAATAAAATTGTGAAGAGGGTCTAGGCTATCCTAAAATGGATCAGGTAAGGTGTTTTCAAATGAAAAGTGTTTGTATCATTGTGGAAAGGCACTGGGCTCATCTCTGCAATACTGGAAATTTTTGTTCAAGCTCCTTTCTGCTCACTTCTCTATCTGCTTTCTTCCAGCTGAGATCTGTGCTAGATAGAATATATTTATTGACATAGCAACAAGTTTGACCTGTCTCTGGTAAAAAATGTAAACCTCACATAAAGTTTTAAAACCAGACAAGCTTTGACCTATTGACTTCAGTGGTAAAATTCATGGCATCTTGTGTGAAAAGGTAAGGATAAAGACAGGATTCTCATGTTCAGGCATTACAACTTTTACGATGTTTCAAATGTATTAAGGGAGAATCATCTCAGAAGTTTGTTTATCTAGGATATTATATTCTGAACTTGAATTTTTGCTTGTTTTATGAATCTTAAATCATTGAACTGTTCTAGATTGACAGCATAGCAGAATGGCAGCGAGTGATTTTTAAAATCTACTGTACAGAAAACACTGTGGGTTTTTTCAGTTCAACCTTATCAGTATATCTACCCTAGACAGGATCAATTCATCTAGAGGGGTTTGCTCTATGTAGGCTTTTTAATCTTTGATCTCTCCAATTCCTGTGCTTTTAGCTGTGCTGTAAAAACAGGCTAAAAAAGAAAAAACTCTCTTAACTGCTTAGAAACTGAATACAGACTTCTGACCCACTTTAATGAATAAAACCCATTTTGACATACCACTGCCTGAGATAGACTGAACCTTAAAACAGAGGGGTTTTTGATTATCTCCAATGTTGCAGACTTAATGGGAGCTACCTGGCCAACTTTATCAGGTCTATCCATCATATTGCATCAAATAATAAAATATATAATTTTCACAATATTACCTCCCCTTGGACTGATTGTTCTAACTGTTAGAAAAATACAATGGAATTTTAGGACATCCACTCTAATGGGAATGGAAAGGATGTGTCCAGGAGCTGGTTGTGTATTATAACCACATGGTGGAAACAATGGAAGATACTTGGGACTAAAAGGTAAAAGGCATTATAAATAGCTACCTGAGCCATCCTGCTCCCAGCTTTCACAGGTAGTACTTATGCTGTACTTTCATTAGGGAGAGATTTGTGAATTGCTCAATCCACGTTGAAGTTCAGTGTCTCTGTCAGACTTGTGATTGATGGATAACTTCAGCTTTTCAGATACTGGTAGGAAGTACTGTAAAGTACAACCATTTAATGAATTACTTCTTCCTTGAGTATTCATATCAGAGCAACACTAAATGGAAAATAACGAACAAGGTCGCTTGTCAATAAATGCCCGTCTCATCAAAAGAAGCGGTAGACCTAGGTTGCAGTGTAGCGTGTGAGTCGCTACTGATGTTCTCCACTGGAAAGGGCTCACTTGATTTATCTTGGGTTTGCAAGGCCCTTTCACATTTGCATCACAGTGATGGTTCATGGTCTCTCTTATCAGTCATCTTACTTTTCATTTGTGATTTTATAATGGCTATCTCAGTCTTCATTTGAAATAACTGAGCTAGCTGGAAGGAGAATATAGAAGTGTAAATAAGCAGAAAAAATCAAAGAGTTTCTCACTAATCTATTTCTTACTAATCTAATACCAACTATAATTAATTGGTATTAAATATATTTTTAAGAACAACTTATTGTAAGACATAGTAAAGGTTGCCATTAGGGTGCCATTGAAGGAGAGATGAATTTTAGAGAATTTTTTTTCCCTGCAGTTCTGCATTTTCTTTGTAATGGCTACATTTTTGTCCTTTGAATGTAACTACTTAACTTCTATGAAGTTCATATGTAGTTAGGATCCCTGAAGTCTGAATTTCTTAAGCATAATCCCCATACAAGAGAATATCTAAGAGCTGTAAATGCTGCTCCCAGTAGTTTTGTGAAAAGACTGACTATTACATCTGATCTTTGCTTCTGTTTCTTCTCCGACATAAAAAGGTTTATTAACCTCCTGGTTGTTGTTTGGGGCATGTTGTCATCAAAATTTCGGAGCTGATGGGTTATAAAGCAATGTTCCAGGTCTGACCAGTCTTTAGTGTGTCTGTGCCACGCACTGGAACAGGAATGTTTGCCTTCACCTGGTGGGCCTTGTTGAGCATCCTCTACCCTGCAGAAATATAAATGAAGCTTCCTAAAATAGTTCATGTTTGTTAGGGGAAAGTTTTTTGAGGACTCTGTTATTCAGCAGTTGTACATTCAGCAATACAGATGATGTTTATAAGGCCGTCAGTCTTTCTATGAACACATTGTTTTCCAGTTCCTTGGTAAAATCTCTCCAATCATGTTCCTGCTAGAGAAAATCGGACTCTTGTAGAAAGATTGAAATTAAATTTTAAATTAAATGTATCGCCTTTTTCTTAACACTGGTAGAGCATGACAGTACTCCAAAAGCACACTTATTGCATCTATATGTATTAGCTCACATATCTTTAGCATGATTTTTTTCTTGTCCTTGTTGTGTGATGCCCAGTAGACTCTAAAATACACTCTGCTGAGGCTTTACGTAAGATAATATTGCTGTCTCTGACATGAGAACTTAGCAGTCTTGTGTTAGCTTGTCTCCAGGGACTTTACTCTTATGAACAGAACAAAGTGAACACACAAAAATAGTTGGAAAGAGTTTAATGTCAAAGGCATTTTGCAGCCAGTAGTGTGGGTGAAAAATGTTTATGCTGTGGTTCAGGACTTCGACTTGGTTGAATCCCAATCTTTCTGGCCCAAGTGTAGGATTTTAGGATTATGCCTGTAGATCAAGGAAGTATGAAGGACACTCGTTTTTACTGATGTTCAGAAACAGTGAATGCAGACTGGGAAGAGCACACTTGTGATACTATTTTACAATGGATTAATTTTATTTCAATTTATAAATAATAATGTTGGTCTTTTTCATCGTTTAGAAAGCCAAAAGAAAGTAAAAGAAGGAATGAGTGTTGTCTAAATAAAGATTTGAGACAGATTAGAAACAGGCATCAGGGTTAAACTTACAGAGTATACTTTTTTATCTGTAGAAGATAAATATGTGGATTAAATTATTATAGATATCTGAAGAATAATAAAAGTAATGAATCATGAAGCAATGCACATGCTAACTACATACTTAAGAATGTATATTCCTTATGTTGTGCTACTGAATTACACCGAGCTGATTTACTCCCTGCAGTGACACAGGCAGAGGAGCCAGCAGCTCATCTCTGAGTGTGTGGCTCTGTGGAGAGAGAACCCAAGTGAAACAGAATAGTATGGAAGGCTCTGCAAAGCTACATAAACTTTATTTTCTGTTCTTCTCACTACTGGTGTACTATAAATTTCGTAAGTGACCATAAGCTGCCACATAAGAGAATTCCTGTGGGAGACTGTGTTTATGCTACTCAACTACTTTATCCAGCCACAGCACTATCCTCAGATCTCTTTTCCCAGCACTGTTTCATTGTGGTAACTAGGATCCTCTGGCTGGCTGACTGCTTTCCTGCCTAGTAAAAGCTACAAGCATTTTCTCCTGAATTACCCTTCATGTTGGACAGTTATCAGGGCTTTGGGCCTCAAAAGTATTATAGCATAGGAAATTATCGTGGCAAAATTCTTGTGAAGTTTCCTGGACTTTGGAGGGACTCTCCACTGGGAAAATTAGGAGAGACTCGGAAACAGAAAAGATGACAAAATTCATTTTACAATCTAGGGAATAAGGCAAATGGCAAGGAGTCATAAAATGCTTCTGGGAAGAGGAATTTCATAGGATCTGTTGTTTCATGAACTGAAAGGAGCTGATTGGCCCTGCATGCCACATTGGGGAACTTTGACCAAAAGTCTGACTTAAACAAAGTATATTGGAGGCAACCTGGTTTTGTGCAGTTCTCTGGCCATGTTGCTGCAGTTTAGACACAATTTGGATACACATTGGGATTGCATTTTCTTTTCCAGTTAAAACTTGAAGGCACCCAATGTTTGCCTGGGCAGTGCAGTTCCCTTCCACTGAGGTTATTGTTGAGTTATGTACATCGGTCAGGAAAAGGCTCTCTGAGTTTGTGGGTTCAGGAGTCCGTTCACAGTCTGGGAGAGGACAGCTAAGGAAAAGCAGTGTTTTGTTAGATTTGCACTCTTGCATTCAGGACAGTTGTTGATCTGGAGCACATCACAGTTCACCTTGGAAAGTTTTGGTTTTGTTGTCTATGATTGTCTTTGACACTCATTTGAGGTTTTGATGGTTTCCTTCCGCTCAAGTTATGTTTATTCAGTCCAAGGATATTCAGAACTCCTCATTATAGTGCTTGAAGCTAAAATCATGTCTGAATGGCACTACATATTATGCTGACCTGTCTCACTTGAAATCCAGTGTTTGACACACCACAAAGACTGAAACAATTTGCAGACTGGTCATCAGTTGCTAGCAACTGCCTGGATAGGCACAGCCAAAACACATGCCTTTCTTCTGGTTTGATGAGTGGGGGAGGAATTGACCCCACTGGATATTTGAGAAAACAGCAGAGCTGTTGCTTGTTGATCCTTCTGCTGAGCTCTCTGGGTAAGGGAAAGTAGGGTACCTCTGGAGCTCTGCCTACCTGGCAGAAAATTAATACAGTGAAGTTGCTACAGATGTCTTATCTCCGTATATGACTTTTATAGTTGCTTAATGAAATAGTGGCAAAGTTAGGAAGAAAACTCATGAATCCTGACTCCAAGTTCCTGGCATTGTGCACTGTGAAAAAGTCCTTTGTATATATATTGCTTTCATAAGGAAGACCTGAAGCCAGCCAGGTATAGCAGGCTTGAAATTTGCAGTGTCCTCTTCCCTGGACTTCCCCTGTTTCTCTTCTATTCTTAAAAGATTCTTGGTTTTCATTTCTATCTCCTTCTTTTGTTTGTTTTCCTTCCATTTCTTTCCTTTGCAAGTATTGAATGTCTCCTGTGGGAGTAAGCCCAGCCACATGTGCATGCAATGATAGTTTATTTTTATTGGAATCGTTGCCTGTGACTGTTATTCATTACTATAGGAAGAACTGCACTAACAAACTGCTCTGAGATTTTTTTTTTCTTTTCTTTTGTAAAAAGTCTTGTTTTGTCTGTAGCCATTGAGAGTATCTACTGCTATCCTTAAGACATTGAGAGTTTGGAGCTCAGACACTAGTAGTGCCTCTTGAATGTCCTGTTGTGTCTGGGGTCAAAAAGCAGAATCTTAGCACCTCCCAGCTTCCTTGGATGATGTCTCTTTAGGTCAGCTTTTCAACGATCTGTCCACGTCTTTGCTACCTCTGCAGCTCAGTTGATCTCTGATTGGGGAAAAATTTGTGGTTGCACAAAGTGCAAGCACAGTCACTGGCTGCTGTTATATCCTCTTAGGAAAGTAAAGGGTACAGCCACAACACCACCAAACCAGGTCTGCCTGTGATGAAGTGGCTGATTCAGAAAATGCAAGTAAAATGTGCTATGAAATACTTCTACCTCACTTGTCCTTGTAGCCTTGACACTGGATAAATAATCCTCACTTTTATTTTCAAGTTATCACACATTTCTGTGTCACTGTGGGCAAGACTACCATGTCCCATCTTTAAGGCCATGTAAGGAATCCCTGGTACTTCTTTAAGATCAAGCTGTAGCATAAATAATAAAACTATTGGTAGTTCAATTAGGAACATTTGCTTAACGTGAATCTAAGATAGAGATGTATGCAGCCTAAATAATTTCACATAAGAAATACAGAGGCATAGAGTTAATTTTTGCTGGTTACCCACTTCTGAGAGTGGAGCACAGTAGAGGAAAGGTGAGTGATCTGCCTAGGCTTACCCAAAAGAATATAGGATCTTACCTTAAAAGTTGTTGCTAGGATGAAACAAGAAGTCAAGTAGTGATTTGTCTGAAATTTTTCTATTATCACAAAGGTTCATGATTTCTAGAGATTTGTTGTAAATATTTCAGAATCTTTGCTTCCCACTAGCACTGACTCTTAGAATCAAAGGTAATCTGACAGAATTTGACTGAGAAGACTCGATATCTTCGATGTTAATTTAAATTTGTTAATCTTAGTGTCATGCTGATATTTCAGGATAGAGATTTCTTTCAGTTCTTTATCGCATGCTGAATCCATCTCGTGTTTTCCCTCAGGCTTTTGACAACTTTCCCTTTATTAATTTTCTTACTCAAGTCAGTGCCCATGGTTGCTGTTTCCCCTGTAAAAATGTCTTAAATGCGTCTGCATTTCTCCCTCCCTCACTTTTTCTTAAGATGAGAAATAGGGAATACTTGGCTTTGCAGTCTTAGCAACGTTTTTTAATATATGAAATTTATATGCATTGCACTAAAAGAAAATAAACAGATGTGCTGCTACATTTTGAGGGATTGAAACAACAGCAGGATGGTCAGTTGCCTTTTGAGTCTGTTCATTTTGCTGTTGTTTCCAGATGTGGGCTAATGGACATTTCTAGGATGTACTCATAAACTCTGCTTACCTACTTTTCTGCACTAATTGGTTTGAATTTATGGAATGCCTCTCATAAAGTGTCTCTAGCTGCCATTGTTGCTTTTCATTAAATCAGTAGAAAGGAAACTCATTCCTAAACAGTTTCCTCTGGGTGGGATTTTCCTGTGGGGAAAGGGGAGATACAACCCATTTAAACTGCGCTATAAAGAGTTTTATTGACTTGTGGCCCATTAACCTGGCCTTGATGAAAGTCCTTTCAAACAGCTGGACTCCAGAGAACCACATCTCTCAGGTGCTGTGCATGGCACAAATGAAATTATAGTTTCCTAGGAAATCATTTTAATCCAAGTGGTGACTGGTTTTTTGTTTCTGTTTTTTTGGTTTGTTTCTTTTTTTGCATGTACAAAAGCGGTAGGGACTCCACATCTGCTACCAGTACTGGGGAATGTTTGTAGCACCACTTCTCATAGTTTACTCCCTAGTGTCAAGACATCTTAAGCATTCCATTTCAATGCACCAATTTCTTTTTTTAGCAGAGAGAATACATGTGTGGGATCTAGATGTTTAGGAAGGCTGAAGAATGACTGCATGTATCTTTTTTCCCTCAACCTGTCTGGTTTACCTCTTTATTCCCAATAATTGCACAGCCTGCCCAGTCTGTAGCCTTTCTTACTGACAAGCATACAGGTGCAGACAGTACTGCTCGAGTGGCTGAGCTTTCTTCTCCTTGAAAGGGGAAAATTTCCGCATAAAAAGCTTTTCCTTGCAATTCCTTGCAACTGGATGTGGACAAAGATACAAAGCAGGGAATGATTGTTTTCATAGGAAAACACAAGGCCCTGATAAAGTCAAGCAAGCTCGACAGGGATTTGCTTTTAAGGCAGTGTGATTTGATAGCATATTATTTGGATTTTGGTACTGATATCAGCTATAAAATCTTTAGGATTGTGTTTCTCAACTTCAATTTACACAAATGCATAATGGGGTTATTTTTTAATCCATTCTTGTAAAGCCTTTTTAAAATCTATAGATTAAGTACCACGTCTAAGCAAAATGTTGTTATCCCAAGAATCATTTGCAGCCAGTGATCAGTAAATTGTTTATAGGTATATCTTGCAAGCTTAGTAAATGATTGCATGAGACCTAAACTACTTTTCTTTTCATCAGAATGATGGAAAGGTAATAGGGTCACTTTTTGTTTCTGCAACAAGGGGCATTTATCTCCCAAGTCAAATCAGAACCTGTTGTGAGACTGAAGCCTCGGAGAGCTCCAAGGTCTAATGAGCACTAGTGTTTGGTAAGACTTGGCAGAAAACACAACCATTTTTCTCCTACCTTGTAAATCCCATTGCCCTGAAGGATGCTTCAATGTGAAGAGGGAGCAGGGATCAACTCGTACAGTGCTTTGAGAAGCCTTGATGCCACTGCAGCGTTTGTGCCCATTAGGGAACTCTTCGTTCTCTCCTTGGGTACCTTTTTGATGGGCTGGAAGCAGCATGAGCTCTGGGATTGAGAAAGAGAGCTGGCCCTGGGAACTAGGTCATAGCTCCTGCTCAGAAGTAAATGATCTGCAGAATAAGGACTGCTGCTTTAATTTCTAGAATATATCAAATTCCTGTACATTGGGCCTAAGAAGAAGCAGAAGGGAGGGCAGAAAAAACAATTATGAAGTCTGCTGGGATATCTGATGCAAAATCAACTTTGATGTTTTCCTTACTGGATTTTTCCTGGGTTCTGTTGCAGCTGAGAAAACAATACTTCTAATCTACAATAAGGAGGGAAATTCTAGCATGAAGATTGTCCACCAGTCAATTTGGCACAATTATGGGAAAGCTTTGTTTAGCTTAGCATTGATTTTATTAGTACATGAGTCTGATCAAACCTTGAGAGATAGTCTTTTCCCTGCTGAGTGATGCTGTCGATGGTGTAGGCTGCCTTCTGAGTTCTCAGCTATGCTCTTCTAGTGAATGTGGTGTAACTGAAGAGTTCTCCTGAAATGCACCAACTATTAGCAATGCTTGTTTATGCAATAGGAAAACAATATGAATTAGAGAAATATCCGAGCAAGCCACTGTTGTTTCAGTAAGGGCCGCGAGCGTAATGAGAGCCAGACTACCTTCACAGGTCTCTTGTATTCAGTCTGTAGATCTGAATTACAAAATATGTATTGACTGTAAATGTGGGTTTGTTCTTTATTCCGTCTTTAGTGCACGTCCGTACAACAGGTGAGAATAGTAGGAGAAAAGGAAAGGTAAGAAAAGACTTGACATGTAACAAAATAAAAGGAAGAACCCATTCACTGATAAGAAGCTGACATATCTTGAAAGAGTCTTCAGATAGCTTTGTTCATGTTCCTCAGTCAATGCTAAGAACCAATTTCATGTAGTAGTCTCTGCAAAAAAATAGGGATGGCACTGATTGTCATTCCAGCCTAAATGGAAATGATGTATTAAAAGGTAATACAGCTGATTTTCTCAAGTATTTCATTGAAATATCTTAGTCCATTAGTTTTGTTGAAATAATTAATTTTCAATTATAAAATATATTTTTTTTTATCATGTGAGAGCTCATAGCTCAGACAAAATCATCTTATTATTTCACTGTTTGGTAGTTTATCATCGTGGCATTTTCATAACTAATTTGATACAAGGCCCTTTCATCTTCCTTACTTTTTTTTTTTTGGTAGGACATTGGCTTGATTTCTGGAATCAGACTACTTCTGAAAGTTCATCCAGTACATTTTCCAGTTCATCACTTCCCATGCTATTGACAGGGGATGTCGTCCCAATAATTAGTATGTTCTGTTGGGCTTCTGCAATCAATTTCTGTGATTCATCTCTTCCATAAAGCCTATAAACAATAAATTGTGTTAATAAAAATGCTTTCCCTAACTAAAAAGCAAACTTTAATGTACAATTTTTCTGCTGTCATCATCAATTCTCCCCACGACTTTTGTTTCTCAATTGTTCTGCCTGTCTCTCATTCATCTTCCTTTATCTAATCTAATGGCATCTATCCAGTTTCTATTCACTTTTCATCAAGGTGATATATTTCCTCTTTCATAGCACCTTTGTATTCTTAATATGCCTCATGGCAGAAATAATTTTTCAGTTCTTTAATGTTTATTCTCCATTGTTGTCAAATAATAGATCATTATTATAAACCTCTTGACAGGAAAATGTGGGAATAGAAAGGAAAGAAAGGAAACTAAGGTTTCAACATTTTGTAGAGGTAGGACTTGGCAAAACTTGAAATTCCCTTGATTTTTACTTCTCTCATCCATCTCTATCATCCTTATTTTGTAGAGAGAGCAATGTAAGAATAACTGTATCTGGATTTTACATTCCATTCCAGAAGTTCATGGGTAGCTCATGGATAGCATTCCACAAGTATCGTAGATAGGATGAATTAGAAAGACCTAGTATTGTTTCATTGATTTTCTTTGTCTATTTTCTATTAATTTCACTATTTAAAAAATAATTTTTGTAATCAAAATGCCTGTTAATTTCTAGATTGTTACTTACCATTACTGTTTACTCATCTCAAAATGTGTACTACTTTTGGTGCAAATTTTGACTGCACTGAGTTGTTAATAGGAAAAAATGTCTGGTGAGGTCTATATTTCGTCTTTGATTCTGTGACTAAATAGCGTTTATCACTGAAGGTGTGTGTTTTGCTTATCTGGCTAGGAAACAGCAGAAATTCCTTTACATACATCAAGAACATTAGTGGACTTCTCCTTTCTTTTCCTCAAGCAAAAAAGGAATTGAGGAAAACTTTTATGTTGAACTGAAAATTTAGGTTCTTGATCTTAAGTTGATCTTAAGATTTTGAAAAATAAGACTGTGAAAAGATGTTTGTGTTTCAGCTTGTTATTAAAGAACTCTGATTCAGATCCGTGTCCAGATTATATACCTTTCTGTACTCTCTCCAGTTTTTGGCCAGGTGTGAATTGAATCAAGACATACAGTTAAATATATGTGAGTTTTCGAAATGGCTGTTCTGCCTGTGCTGTCTGCTTCAGAATTATCCTGGAAGATCCATCCTGTTCTCCACATCATCAGGTGGCTGCTTGGAATCTTAAGGAGAGGAGCAGAGGAGAAGATTTTAAATTACAAATGCTGTATTTAAAAAACAGCAACTTTTTCTTGGTTTATTCACTGCAAAGATCCTTAGTTGCATGTGAACCATCAAAGGACATTGTTAGTATGTACTGTTTCAACTCTGTTAGTTCTATCAGCATAAGAGATACAGGACTTGAGAGACTTAATAGGTCATGGAATGTACGTTAGGCAGTGCTTGATATCCCTTTCATAAATATTTTAATATGATAAAGATTAACGTTTTTAGCTTTGCTTCTTTGAGCTGAATGCTCTGCCAGAATCTCACTTTACTGGTGGTTATGTTCTTAAAAATGTCCAGCCCAAAGGTCTTCATGGCTGCATGTTTGTTCTTCTGCCAGTGTTGTCAGTGTGAGAGGCATTTTTCTTTCTTCCTGCTCCATTCTCTCATTTCCCCTCTCCCCATTCATTTACGCACAGGGACACAGTCAGCCTCCATTTTTGCTAGATTCCCTGAGCTAACTTTTTCATAGTGGCATCTCAGAGGAGCGCTCCATTCTCCTCACAGGCGTGCAGCCTATCTCTTGCAATTTGAGTTCATGAGGGACCTGTACAGTACGTGGCCTTCCAGATTAAAACCTGCTGGTGGCTTGTACAGAAACACCCGCGTATCCCTGGTTTCCCCAGGTCTGTGTGGTGGTGTGCTGTACAGCTGCATCTGCCATTGTCTTGGCAACATCACCTTATGGGTCAATAATCTTATGAGGTATTAATACACCCAGGAAGTGTCTTCTTTTCAATAACTGACTGTTTCCCTTTTTATCGTACAGTTTCTATGCTTATGCTTGTTTTCTTCATTATCAGTTCCCATTTAGCAGTGTTAAAAGCTTTACAGACATCCAAATGAGTTCAAATTTAGATGAGATTGCTAAAAGAAAATCAAAGGAGGATGTCAGGTATGTCTGACATGACACCCACGTTTTGTTTTACCCTGTTTTTCAAGTCTTTAGTTCATAGAATAATAGAATATCCTGAGTTGGAAGGGACTCACAAGGATCATCAAGTCCAATTCCTGGTCTGAAGTGTTGTCCATATGCTTCTTGAACTTTGTCAGGCTTGGTGCTGTGACCACTTCCCTGCGGAACCCGTTCCAGTGCCCAACCACCCTCTGGGAGAAGAACTTTTTTCTAATATCCAACTTAAACCTTCCCTGGCACAACTTTAGACCTTTCCCTCAAGTCCTGTCACTGGTCACCAGAAAGAAGAGATCGATACCCTCCCCTCCACTTCCCTTACAGGAAGCTGTAGACTGCAGTGAGATCTCCTCCAGGCTGAACAAGCCGAGTGTCTGATCTCAGCCACTCCTCATCCTTACCATCCTCATGGCCCTCCTTTGGACACTCTGAAATAGCTTTATGTCTTTTTGACATTGTGGCACCCAAAACTGCACACAATATTCAAGGTGAGGCTGCCCCAGTGCAGAGCAGAGCAGGACAATCCCCTCCCTTGACCGGCTGGTGATGCTTTACCTGATGTCCCCAGGACACAGTTGGCCCTCCTGGCTGCCAGGGCACTGCTGACTCAGATTCAACTTGCTATCGACCAGGATCCACAGGTCCCTTTCCTGGCACTGTGGGGGGCAACGAGAAGGGGAGAGTTGGGCCCTTCAGCCATACTGTGTGGACATGACCCATGTGGATATGGGCCTGGCATGTGTGACACTGGCCATGTTACCAGTGCCTCTGCAGGCTCTCCCTCTCTGGGGCAGATTTCTCCTCAGCCCTGAGGACTGTGAACAGTTGCATTACTCCGGATTGAGAGAATGGCCTGCCTGGGGCTGAAAGCACTCTGGAGCACCTAACTGATCGGGAGGCGAGGCAGAACACAAACCCCCTCAGTGCCCTGCAGCATCCCTGGGCAAAGCAGGATTTAGGTCACCTGCCTATGGAGCAATTTTCTCTCTGCTGACTGCCTCTATCACACAGTCCTGAGGTGCTGACAGGAGGGAAGTGCAACTTTTGAACCTAATTGTAAATCCCCCAGACTCTGCATAAGGTGTTACGCTTTGTTTTCAATGAGGGACGAGAGCTTTGCAACAACCCGTTTTTGAGTAAATCTGTCCTAAGGAGATAGAGATGCTCATGTCTTCCTGGGTGCTTCAACCTTTGCATAGGATTCTGAGGAACAGCAGCCACATTAAATCTCACCCACTGCTGATTTTCATTATCCACATGAGAAACTGGGTTAAGCTACCTCAGGCAATAAAATCCTGCAGGCTGCTGCGAGGCTGTCATTGCTAGAGAGGCGCTGTCAGCTGGGAAAGGGCACTGCTGTCGCGCAACAATGAACCTAACCATGTTATAAATAGCTCCTCGTTGTTCAAAAAGAAACAGTAAGAGGAAGTTCTTTCTTTGTCTCTTTTCTGTTCCAGTTTTCTCCCTCTTGGACGGCACAAGAGTGATTTGGTTATTTGCAGCACAAAAGCAGAGCTGCTTGGACCCAGTGGACGTAAAACCAAGGAGACAACAGGTAGGGAGAGCGCACGGGGAGAAGAGTACGGTCTGGCTGATCTGGCCTGTCTCTGGTAGTTAAACCTGATGCACAGGCGTGAGGCTGGGTCCCCACCTACATAGCAAAGGACAGGATTTCCAGCGCTGCCGGGGTTTGGGCTGTAGCAGGGCAGCTCCCTTGCAGCCCAGTTTTTGTTTGGCACCTGGTCTTCCTTGCTCAGTGGGTGCCTGGTCATCCCTGCTGTAGGCTGCTCTTTTGGGAAGCAATCAGTGCACTGGAAAGCAAGCAAAGCACTCCATCCTAGTGCTTTGCAGGCTGCTCACGATATGTGATCTACCACTGGCCTGCTGAACCACCGCTCTATAGATGTTTCCATTGCAATTTGGTGGTGACGTTATTGGACAAATCACGAGAAGCAGATCATATGTGGTGGCCACTGGGAAAAAGTTCCTGGGTTTCTTTTGCTTATCACATGAGCAATAGAAAGCTCTTGCTGGCACACACTGAGTCCACTTGAGCGTCCGTGCTTGGTGTGTGTGTGTGAACTCACTCCAGGCCAGGGGGACGGCAGATATATTTTATTCAATGTAAAAAGCATCTTCAAAATCACTTTAGCACACCATGCCTTGAAATTGGCTGCTGTCGTCCGAGGCAAGAGCATGCTGCTGGATATGGATGATTATGTATAATAATTACCTACATATAATTATTTATTATAGTCGGTTTATTGCAGTAGCCAAGACCCCTGTAAGGGCTACAGATGTTTAGCAGCTGGTCTGAGTCCTACTGAAGTATCAGATACTTCAGTATCTTTCAGATACTTCAGAACTTCTCTAGTCCAGGATCACACAGCCCTGCAAGTAGCAGGTTTTCTTCATTAAAAATGCAAGTATTTCCCTATTTTAGTAAATTTACCTGCAGTATTTAATAGCACTGATTGCTCAGTCTGGCTGCAAACTGTGGGTGATCATCCGTGTTCAGTTTAGTAAATACCTGACATTATCTGGTGTATGAAAAGACAAACTGTGCAACTCTGCAGTGGCACTTTTGAAATTGCTTTTCTGAACAGAGCAGTGCTCTACCTGCTTGATATTAATCATGGGATGGGAGCAAAACAAAAGGTGATTATCTGAACACAAAAATGCTATGCTGATGTTATGCTGAGCTACTTGGTGAGAAGCCTCTCTTCCATCCGATCCCAGAAGCAGATCTGAGCCAGGTGATAGTGGGCTGTTGGCCACAGTAATGGAGAGGACTGAAAAAAAAGATGAATTGGAGAGTGTGAAGAAGAACAGCACACACACACTGGAGGGACACTGACAGGTACAGAACTGCATTTTAATTTGTGAGTGTTGAATAGGGACTTTTCTGTGGCTGTGTGGAGATACAGTTGCTCATGTTTGGAGACCAGCTTTTTCAGCCCAAATGTTTGAGATGACTATGTACAGTAATTCATGTGTTTGTCTATCTCCAACAGTTTCAGTGTTAAAAGGCTTTGAGATAGACTAGTCAGCAGTGAACTTTTCCAGTTCCTGAGGGTGATTTGCAATTTATTCTGGTGTGTCTGCCTACAGATGCTAATCCTATTGGCAGCAAATAAATCTCTCCCCCACTTTCGTTCATAACTTTCCATTTTTGGGGAATACTATTTGGCATTGTTGTCTCTGTCTGGTTTTAAATTTTGTTTCTGTTCAGGAGAGATTGAAGAGGTTTGCTTTGCCATTTCCCCAAAGTGTGCCATCTTAAATCCTGCCTTGTCATTCTTGGGGAGTCTGAATCTGGCAAAAGGAGCATCTAACCCTTCTTTTACAGAATATTCTGAGTTGGAAAGGACCCACAAGGATCATCGGGTCTAACTCTCAAGTGAATGGCCCATACAGGGATTGAACCTTCGACCTTGGCGCTATTAGCACCAAGTTTTAAGCAACTGAGCTACTCTCAGGGTGAGGTTGCAATCCAGCCCTGAGTCATGGATTAAAAAAAAAGGCATATTTTGGCTTGTTGCACCTCAGTGTGTTCACATCACAGTTGGTATCAGCCACCTTCAGGCCAGTGTGGGACAAGAACAGCACTCCAGGAGGTGAGCCTCTCTGCTCAGGGGAGGTGATTTCCGTCCAAGTTTTTGGATCACCAATTCCCGTGAGTCTGAAAAGCTGCTTTGCCGCTGCTCTTGCTTCTTGCATGAAGGAAGGACTGCAGGTTCCCAGGTAAAACCTGTAATAGGAAACATTCTACAAAAAAGCCCTGGTAAAATTCATGAATCCCATGCCAGTATCTCTGGTGCAAGTGTTCCTGAAGGATCCTGCCCAAGCCCTCACCTGGGGAACTGTGAACATCAGAGGAGGGAGAGAGGTTTCTGGCCCCTCAATTTTCATCACCTTTTGCATTTTGAATTCTTAAACTCCCCTTACTAAAGACAAAACTGTGACTGTGCTGTAATCTAAGGAAACTGGAGAATGGAGACGGTCTCTGAAGAGAGTGGAGATGGCTTTGCTTTGCAGGGGTCTGATGAGATGCCATTCTTTACTGCACGTAAAGTGCTTTTTCAAGGCTCGAGTGAAGGAGCCTTAAGAGAGCCTGTGCTTTGACTTAGTAACAGCTGGGGATGTTCTTCTCTGCGGTGTCTGCAACTTGGCATTTTTTTCCTCTTTGTTCCTCTCTAGGGATGGAGGTACAAGTGGAACAGGATATTAGAGAACACTGCAAAAGGAAATGTTAAGTTTGGCTTAATTAAGAAAGACCACGTTGTTGGAGTTATTAATTGCAAATTCTCTTGAGAATAATTTTGTGGGAGATTGAGTTACTGCAGGCCCTGGCCTGATCTGAATGGGTGGCAATGTTTTCAATGACAGTGTTGAGGTTATGCGCCTATGTGCGTGCCTGTGTGTCAATCAGAGCCTGGATTTCAAGATTTCACAAATTAAATTCCCTTCTTTATTCGATTAGTGTGTTAAAGATGATTCACACTGCTTATTTCAGCTCTGGTCATCTGGCATGATTACACACAGCATTAGCTCTGGTCATGGGCACGTCCAGGGAGCAAAGCGCTGTGCTGCTGGGGGCAACTCCAGCCACGACAGGGAACTCAGAGAAATTCTCACTTGATTTATGGCACAGCTGAACATCCCGACCGGTGCGTGGCTGGTCTCGCTGCAGGGGCTTGTAATCATCTCCTCAGGTCCCTCCTGCTGTGCATGCCTATGGAGTGATGTGTGGAGCCACCTGCAGTGCAGGTGCTGTGCTGTGTGGGGCTGTTCACATCCCGGGGAGCCCTGACACACACCCCTCCCCCCGGGTATGTTCATGCCAATCTATCACCCTGATGATGCACATCCGTGTTCCCAACCTCTGCACTCATTTGGAATGAGCAACCTCCACTCTGTGCTGCAGGCAAGCACTGTGGTTTGATCACTTCTTGATCTTGGATGTGACATCTCAAAGCAGAAACCTGTGGGTCTCTTCCCTGCTGTTCAGTACGGACTGTTGTGGTGCAAAAAACCCACAGAAAAGGAGAAAAGGAGCCTGTTTGTTGAAGGAGCCGATTGTATGAAGGGTCCAGACTGTCTTTCAGACCAGCATGTTAAGGGTTGTCAATGCTGAAAAGATTTCTGAGATCTTGGCTGTGTTGAACAGTTTGCCCTCCCCTTTTTTGATACTGAGCAACTTCAGAAAAATAGTCCCCTCCTGGGGACTGGGTCCATAGAGATATCAAATAGCTCAAGGGGCTTGCTACTGGTTGCTTCTTTTGATGTTTTGTTTTCCCTGAAAATCTGGCTTTTTTTTTTTTTTTAGGACAACTTAGGCGCAAAACTAAATTTCTTCATGTGGAAAACAGAAGATGATATGAAGAAATACCCTGAGCAAATCAGACATGGCAGCTGCCCAACAGATCAAGGCAGGAGGTCAGTGCTGAGCCACACTTGCACACACCTGGAGGTGCCGGGGAAATGAGGGACACAGGTCCAAGGTGTGGAGGGCATCTTTATTGTGGTTGTTGACAGAGACCCACCGTTCCCCCACTTACATGTTCTCCTGTGAGACTTCTGCTCCCTGAGTGATTAAGGTTTAAACCAGGTCCTGCTGACTTGCTGACTTGGAGCTGTGAAACTGTGGCCATCCACGGATCACACGTCTGGTTTTGCCTGCATATACCACCTATCTGGCGTGCAGGTCATGGTTTTGGTGAGTACCACTAGTGCTACAAACCTTGCCAGGAAGAGCTGGAGCAGTAAGCACAAAGGGCTGGTACTGTTCAGCAGAGGGATCAGAGAGCAGGGACAGCCACTCGTGTCCTTGTGTCCACCCTGCCCTGAGGTGGCTGGGAAGCATTGCTTGTGGGTGCTGGGGGGCACGGTGGGGACAGTGGCCCCCTTTCCTATGCCTGTGTGCGACTACATTGAAAGGCTTTTAAAATCCAGTTCTTTCTAAAGAAAAAGCCTCAATACTCAATGGCTGGATAAAGATTCTAGGCTTTTGCCTCTAATGGTCTTAGAGTGTGAACCTGTAACTTATCTTGCAGTATATTCTCTACATTCCTTCACCTACACAACTAGAGCGCAAGCAAACATCTTCCCCATCTATTTCAGAAAAGAACAAGACAGAAAAGCAACCGGTAATATATCTGACTGTATTTCAAAGTTGTTGATTGTAAACAAACTTTGTCGAAGAAATAAAATCACATGACAAGATATCAGAGTGACACTATAAATCCATTTTGTTATTGTTGCCACACTTCACATTTTTGGAACTCAGAATTTAGCTCATGGTGTACAAAACTTGTAAAAATTTATTGCAAGCGTGCCTTTGTGTAGAACAAAACTGGTGTCACAAAAGTAGTTCCCTGTCCCGTGCAGAAATACAGTTGTGTATCT
Organism: Pseudotriccus pelzelni; assembly: GCA_035584735.1. Taxonomy (NCBI): domain Eukaryota; kingdom Metazoa; phylum Chordata; class Aves; order Passeriformes; family Tyrannidae; genus Pseudotriccus; species Pseudotriccus pelzelni. The sequence continues at coordinate 8,887,249 of JAWMRA010000146.1, read as the reverse complement.
CTTACTGCAAAGAGGTCACACACCTGCATTTCCTGAAAGACTTGGCTGTTATAAAATTACTCTGAGAAGTTTTTAAAAAAGAAAAAAAAGGAAAAAAGAAAAAGCAATTTGCAGTGTATGGTTTACCTCTGGAATTTATGCTTTCAACAGAAATCGTTAGAATTATAAAGAATATGGAACTTTGCAACAGAACTGCAGTTGCTGATGGTGTGAGCACAGCCCAGCGGTCTTGAAAGCCCTTGGCCAGCGAAGGCCCATCCTCACGTTTGGTGCTGTCACTGCATTTGATGGAATGTAAGTTGCACACATTGAAAAAAAATGGAAACGAACTGTTGAGGGGGAGATTCCTCTTCCAGAATCCCCATTGTTCCCGCTTCTACTGTGCTGCTTCCACAGTCAGTTGCTTCCATGCTGTGCTGACATGCAGCGGTGCTGTGACTCCAAGGTTGATGATTACTGATCATGTATAGTATAAGGAAGGGCATAGAGTGAGGCCAGGGGTGTAGCTAAAGCAGGGTTTATGTTGCTAAAGCAGCTGTGCAGGACTGTTTGTGTTAAACATCAGCCTTTTCTTTTTCATTCAAAGGTAGCAGGGGAGGGGGGCACACATGCTGGATGATGAGAGTTAAAGGGATCACTTGGCTCCTCTCCCTCCACATACCCAGCCTCTGAAGTTTCCTCTGCCTCCTCAAACCCACTGTACCTCTTGAATGCCTCCTTGTGTTCAGACCATGCTGATTAGCCTCACCTTTACAGGATCAGATTAATCTCTGGATTAAACCTGAGTTTTATTATCTCTAATCTCACACCCAGAACATGGGGTCAAGCTATTTTTCTATTTCAATACTAAAATGCCAGGTAAAGATTTGGCTTATAACGAGAAGAAAAATTCAGGTTGCAAAAGTAAGTCCAAGACACCTGCAAACTGTTTTCCAGTAACTCCATTTCATAGAGGCATGCATTTTGTTTAGCAGTCATGTTTTGCATACACCTTGACAGAGATTGAGAACAAGACCATAAATTTACTTTGACAGCAGGGGGTTGAGGTTCTGGACAGCTGAACCGAGTGTACTGTGCTTCGCTTTTCAATTTCGAGGCTTTTTTGGGGAACTCCTGGAAATGGGTCAAAATACTCTGAAGTCCAGAGCACACTGTAAATACTTAAAGCGTGAAAGTATTTGCCAGATTCTTTATTTTTGAAACAGAGTTGCCAGGGCTGGGAGCAAACTGCATAGGCCTGGCATCTTGCCTTCCTTAGAAAAACTTCTGAGACTATCTTGACTATGAAGTCTGTTTGTCCAAGGAGTTTGGATCCCAAATTACACTTATCTCTTCCCCCATTTTATGTGTCTGGTCAGGTTGTACACATTGTGGTCCTACAGCACAGCATGATGGTCCTCTCCCACAAGGTTCTTCATCCAGGTCACCCAGGCATTCAAGGGTTGTTCAGTTAGAGCAAATGATGCTTTCATGGGTAAGATTTTTGCACTACAGGTCATGTGGACCACCTTGACATCTCATACAAGCAATTATTACTTCAGAAAAGTGATACAAAAGGGGTTTACCACTTAAGGCCTTTTTGTGATACCTAAAAGCTGTTCACCAGACCCATCAGAGCGGAAGGGTTTAAAAACAAAACAAACACAAAAAAGACTCCCCAGACCCTGTCAAAGCCCCTCTCTGACAATGACCCAGAGTTGAGGAATGTTACAGCCATTCCAGTTGGAGCAGCGGGTGTGGTGGTGCTGATGCCTGGTTTGTGTCCACAGGAACCTGACAGGGCAGCACTAATGGGGCAAGGCAGGCAACATCCTCACAGTGATTGCAATCAGTACAGGCTTTAGAAGCAATACCCTGTTTCATATGAGATTTGCAAAATAGCAAAAAGGATGAGCAAAGCAATGCTGTAAATGTAAACTGAAGGGCCAACTCTGTGTTGTCAATTCTTCCAGACTGACCAAGAACCTGCGGAATGACTTGGATGTGCTTTAAATGAACAGAATGATGGAAGCAAAGGAAAGCATGGGCCGGAAACTTCTCCAGGGCTACACTTCTGAAGAGACAGAACTTTTGCTCAAAAGAAGAGAAAGATACCGTTTTTGAACAAAGCACAGCTGTTCCTAACTGTTCTCCAACAGTGAGATGATGATGATGATGATACAGGGGTGCTTCCAGTTCATAATGCTTCTGGAAACAAAGGTAGCTTAGGGAAGAATTGTTACAAGAATGAATATATATCAAGTAACACTGGTGACGGGGCTTGCATTTGAGGAGATGATGTGATTTGTCGGTGTGAATATCCTAGTTAACAGCAGGCCAAATATATACCTGTTTTGAGCTTAAGAGTTCCTTGTCTCTGTGAAACAACAGCCCTTCAACACTTGAACGTTTTTCTCAATCAGGTTGAGATGAGTTCGTTTTACAACCAATCTTATACCAGTCCTACCGAGAAGAAAGTGCCATGGCAAACTCCACAACAGAGATGGATGGAAGACTTCATATTCCATCTAAGCCTCACTGACTTTTCTCAACTCAGTAATTCTTTGTCTGAATTTCACACTGATTACTGGACTATTGTGGAGCTTCGGATTTTCCATTTATCTCCTTTAAGTTCCTCTGGACTGGTTGCGCTCCTATGTTTTATCACATTTTTTCTTACCTGCAGTGCAACTTGGTTTTGACTCATGCTGGCCTGTATGAAGGAACCTGTGCTATGTCCCACAGCCCTTACTTCAGGGAGAGAATGATATTTGGCATGCTTTCATTTCCAGTTTGGAAAAGTGCATTTGAACAAGAACCAAGTCTCTGAAAACATAGAACATGGTCTTAATCACGGAATTGCGAACTCCACTTTACAGTTTCATCACCCCCCTTATCTGTGCTGTACCTTGGTGTCTGATTAAGAAAGGGAAAGCTCCTGTTTGAGAAGCTAATGGTGTCTCATGAGTGCTGAGGTTGTTACAGCACTCTGCAATCCTTGTTTGGAAAGTACCATAGATGCTCAAAATTATCAGTGCAGCATAATCCCTAAAATCAGCTCTAGGACTAGGGGACTAAGGCATGTAAGAAGAAGATATTGGAGGCTTCTTTCACTACTCATCAGCTCAAGACAGACTCCTAAATAAACATTAGGAGGAAAGTAAAAAGTAACCTCTCTAGACAAAAACAAACAAACAAACAAAAGGCCACAAAAATACAGCTGGAGGTAAAGAATGAGAATGCTTTGAGTTGCTGTCCTTAATGTCAGTCTGGAAACAGCTAAATTCATTTTTCTCTAGGAATTACCTGAAGAAAATAAAGTTGTACTTCTACAAATTAGGATTCTTGGACTACTGGTAAATGTAGAAGGGTTGAGTATATAGAATAAAAACAGAAAATGGAGATGAGATTTCTTTATATTGTGCCCTAGTGTCCAGTGCACAGAAGGGCTGAAGTAAAAAGTGACAGAGTTTCTGCAAGCCCTTGAAGCATTTTACAACTGAGACAACAGTGGAAACCACTTCACAGTGGCTTCCAAGTTCTAGTGAGTGTTATATCACACACTGGGAAAAGAAATGTTTTCCAAGAATGGATCGTGGCATGGCAGACATTTCTTGAAAGTACTGTGCATAGAAGGTGATCAGTATGTCTTACCGATGGCCTCAGTTCTTTGAAACAAAGTTTGCATACCATAAATAAGTCATTATCAGTTTTCAGAAGTACATGTGAATGAAAATTCAATTCAGCAGGAGAGAAACGAGCCATGCTGTGCTCCCTTGGCTCCTTCAGCATCAAACTTTTTTTGTTTTTTGTGTTTTTTTCCAGAAAGTTTGGAGACATTCCTCTGTGACCTGGCTGGCATTTCCACTGCATTTCATCTACTGCTGAGTTTTACCATCTTACCCAGATTGTCTTAAGGCTACAAAAAAGCCCCCCAAACCAACCAAACTATCATTTCACAAGTCATTGCACAATTAGACACACACACTATAACTAGCATCCTTGCACTACTTTGAGACTAACGCCCCCTCCCTCCCCCCACCCTTTAACTAGGGAGAAGCTTTAATATTATGAGCAGGTGGGGAACCAAATCTGAGAAAGTCAGTTTGCAGTAAAGGAAATGCTACAGAGGCTGAGCTGCAGTTAACAAACTTTAGCCTTTTTAAAATTATTCTTCCTTAATTACTTTGCCTTGGTTGTAGTAACAGAGAAAGTGCAAGATGCTTTTTCAACAAGCAGAAATCCTAACTTTCCCCAACCCTCTCCACTTCCAGTCAATAAAAGGAAAAGATGAGGGGGAAGAGTCATCTGTGGATCTGCGCTATGCTTTGGTGGCTTTTGCTTGTTGGCTTCAAGAGCCAAAATTCAGGCATTTTGTACATATAAATATATATAAATATTTTTGCTTACTTATGGAATGTTTGTGCATGTTTAGGACACAAGTTCAAAATGATGAGGGATGCTTAAGGCTAAGAAAATGAAAATCATTGCAAAGCTATAATTTTGTTTTCATTTTTCTCCTTTACAAAGGAGACTAAAGCATCTTCCCTGTAATAGTCAGCCACTGTGTAATCCCCCATCAACACCAATTCTAGGGAAAACTACTCAGGACCCAGTCCCTGAGGCAAAAAGCTAGGACCTCATGATTTGAGCTCAAGTAATCCACATAATTAACAGCATACATTAGTGAAAAATTAAATATTCCAAGGCCTCAGACCTACTTTCACCTGAAAAAGAAAAGGCATTTTCTGTATGGGATGGCCTAGATGCAGGCCTTTAAGCATACACAGTAATTCAACAATTGGCCAAAGGCTCCAGATTTATTCCAGAGGCCCATAATACAGCTGGAGAGTGCTCTGCCTACTCCTCAGAAATGCCAAGTGGCTCCAAGGTGGTCTTGCAAACCACCCCGTCTCTGCTGGGGGTATAGGTACCCTGCAAATGCTCCAGCATGGCAGGGGAATGCAGGGAAGCAGATACTGTTCATTCAAGCCATCCCATCAGCAAAGTTCCAGCCAGACCTTTCCTTACTGCCCCAATTTTGATTATCATATAAATTTATGGGTATAATGAACTATTAGCTACTCTTCCTGATCCAATATCTGCTGGCATTGTCTGAAGGAGGGAGCAATAAGAACACCATTTGCCTTCTGGTACCTCTGTGAAATTTCCTGAAAAAAAGAAACTGTGGACATATATTGCTGAACATTTGTTTTTCAGGCTTTGGGCTAGCTCCTCTCTCTGTTTGAATACTTACAAGACAGATAGGAACCAGCTATCACACATAGTCTAAAGAGGGGTGGTCTCAGTTCTCTGTGGGGCTAAGAAGTTTTGAACTCATCCTTGGGTTCCTATGTAGCTTGGCATTGCCAAGGACTAGAGTGGTACAAACCTTCTCCCTCCTTATTTAGGCTAGGAAGCCTCAGTGCATGAGGTTTTGTTCCTTCTCCCGTGTTTCCTGGGAGAAGACCTTCTGGAGTGAAAAGCAAAAAGGGATGCTTAGGAATCCCGCTCTTGTACATTGCACAGCCAGCAGGCAGAGCAGGACGTGTGGGACAGGCTCCAGGCTGCATCACAAGCAAAACCACTGAGGAGTTGGCCATTCCCATACTCTCCCTGCAACCAGGTGAGATCTGCCTCTAAGTCTACTCAAAAAAATAAGACTTTGGTGGAAACAGAAAGGTATCAGTGCAAGGATACTCTGTGGGCTAGTCATTAATTTACTAACCCCTGCTGGATTCTCTCTCTGTTATTATTTACATGCTATGCATTTGTACATCGCATAATGATGAAATCTGAGGAGTTTTCAAATTCATGTTGGTTACCCACTATTGCCTCTTGCCAGTTAGATACATATTACCTGGTGAGATTTACAATCATAAATCAGCAAATCAATTGATTACTCCATTCCTCTTGAATCAACTCAAGTCATTCTTCCGTAAAACTTTGCAGGTTTGGGGACCTAAAACCAGTTGGTCCTCTAAGCAACATGGTTTCTGCCCCATAAGTTAATGCAATTCTGTTTGTGTTCATCACTGCTAACCTTTAGAACATGGAGTTTTTTGCTGATTGAGTTGTGGACTGAAATCAGTGAAGTGTAGTGGGCAGGGTAGGGTTTCACTTCAGTATCGATTCTCCCTTGTTTCAGTCATACCTCTCTCTCCTGGTGTTGTTTTCTGAAGCTCCAGCAGCCTTCAGATTCCACCAGCACCAGAATGTGGCATTTCAGCTTTGGCCACCAGCTCACGACAGTGCTTGTCCTCTACAGTGTTACTAAGAACAGAAGAACTCTTTGGGCTTGCCCTGTTTTAGTGAGGTTTAAGGTCTGGTTGCAACTGGACTTCCTTTTGTAAAACACAATGCTATGTTATTTTGCTAAACATGTAATCTGCTCAATTACAACTACCGTAACAAGCCCTGAATTCTAACAAAAAGAATTCCTATAGAACACACCACAGTGATAATGGGAAACACACGGCTATTAGTGACTTATTTTTTTCCTGCCAACTGTGTGTCAAATGGAGTACTAAAATGGACGAAAAAAGTCTTAACAGTTACAAAGGAAAAAGCAAAAAATTGTTGTTCTTAAAACCTTAACAGTCCATTACATTAGCTTTTTAAGCAACATTTAAGATACAGTTGAAATCAAGAAAAAAAAAAAAAGATGTTATACTATGAGTTCTCATCTGTACACTGACCGTGGCAGTTAAGATGTGAGGCAGTATTACTTAATGGTTTATTCCCTGTTAATACTTACAGTATTAATCACTGTGTGTTTATGTATAAAATGTTTTGTCCTGGTTAAAAAAGAAAATTAATATAATGTATTTTCATTTTAAATTCACTAATGTATTTGGTTTCTCCTAATTTTTCTGTGTACTAACTGGGATCAAATTGCCTTACGTGACATTAATAAAAACAGGAAAAAGAAAAAAAAAAAGCACAGAAAGAAAAAAATCTTGACTGGTCCTCAGTTCCTGGCTGTCTGCCTGTGAAGGTTTTGTTTGTCAGTATGCTTGCTTCAGCGATCATGTATCTGAACTGCTCCGTTTATCACACTGGGAGGACAGCAGCGACGCCCTACGGGATGGCAGGCGCTCCCAGCCACAGCCCGCGGTGCAGACTTACTTACATCGCTTGTCCCAGAATTTAGTAACTCCAAGTACGATATAGAGTTTGCCATAGTACCTGTCTAGGACTGCTGAGCTATGCCAGCTTATGACAAGCTCTTGGCCCAAGAGTAACTTTACAAGATGACCCTGTTCAACAAATAGTATTGAGATGACAACTAGTTTAAGTCTTTTTTGGGTGTACAGATTTCCCCCAGGGCATTCACATATGCAATTTTGTGTCAGCTTTTCCAGTGGCACTTTCTGCACGACACGTTTACATCCAGCTGCTACTAGGAACAAAGTTTCCACCTCTCTAGTGGCATCACTTGGCATTTTCGGATGACAGCACTGGTGGTGTCACAAGTTCCTTGCTTTGCTGCTCCAGGTGTGGTATCTTCTGCTTACCCTTCAGCCCCTGCCTACGCCACCAGGAACAATGCATCAATGGGACGGTGAGGTGTCTTCCAAGCCCAGAAGCTCCTTTACAAGTCTCTCACCGAACTGTGCGCGGCTGTACCTTGTCACGTGGTAGGCCTCTGACATTTTGTAGAGGATGTAGGCATTATTTATGGCGATGCTGATGGCAAACCAGAATACTTGTTGCCAGGTCTTGTTTGGTTTGTGAGAAATGAAATACCTAAAAAAAAGCCAAGAGAGCAGGGAAAAGCACTGTTCAGGCAAACAGTTGCAGCTGGGATGCAAGAAATAACCTAAGACAAATATTGTGCAGTCACAAAGGAAAAGCAGACCTGGGACTTCATACTTAGTTCAAGTATCTTTTAAAGAAATTTTGTACAATGTATTGGACAGTCATTTACAGCTAATTTTCACAATTTTGGAAATTTCTAGTAGTGTCTAAAAGAACAGACTTCCTTGCTCTCAGAAGCTCTTCTGAGCTTGAAGAAGTTGCAAGTTGCTTGCTTCAGCAGCACTCTCACCTCTGTACCACTCCATTTAAATAAGAGTACTGATAAAGATTCCTAGAGCTTACCCATGATAAACATCCACATGAATGGAGCTGTGGGTCTGAATCCCTTCAATTTGCAACTGAAAAAAAGCCTCAGGCACATTATGTTACAGTTTGGGAAGCTTGCTGATGATTCTCTTCATGTTTATTGTGAGCAAAGAACGATTTCTGCTGCTGTCAACAGTAGGTGGGAGGATGTGGGGGTAGAGCCAGAGTGTACAGTGGTGATATGTGGAGCACTGCTCCATAAGGCAGAACTAGAAAGGACTGACATCCTTATATTTAGGTTCTGACTCATTCTAAGACTGCCAGAATATTCACTCTTCAGTCATAAGATTTCCCACTTTCCTACTTTAATTTTTTTAGTAACCATTTAAATCTACTACCTCAGCTCTTTTCCATATTGATTTCCTCAGATCAGATCCCAGTACCGTTCTCCAGCAACCACCTCCTCCTCTTTCATATATTCTACTGAATTCTTGCTGCCTTGCCCAGAACTGGCATTAAAAATCTGTGCTGCTTTTTCTCTCCTCAGTTTTTAGTTCTGGAAATCTTCTGTACCTCATCACTATTCCCACAACCAAGCCCTACCACTGCTATCCTTACTCATTTCTGTTTCTCCCTGCTACATTAAGAGCTAACCCTGAAGACCCCAACTGGAATTCAGAAGACAAAAGTTCTACATTCTGCCCTCTCAGATCACGTAGATCAGGTTTACAGGCACAACTGAATGTCTTTTCTTCTGGCTCCGGGTTACACAAATATCACCAGGACAGATAATCAAGTAAACACCACTTATTGCTAGAGGTGGAGAGCTGAGCTAGCCTGAGAGACTTGTGGGGCTGGTAGGCTCTTGCTGAACTCTTTATTTAGCCTTCAATTTGACGTGGCGAAAAGCATCAGCTTGCTGGCTTATCCTCCCAACACTTCTCAAAAGTCATTTACAAGATGCTAAGGACCTACGTCTCAACATCTCTTTTTGACTGGTGCATGTGGAGATAGAGCCAAAACAACAGCCTTGTGCAGAGCCAGCTTCTGATCTTTGATTTAAACTGAACTTTTGTCCAAGACTCAGTGAAAGCAGGATTGGGCCCTAGCTGCAGCTCAACACGGAGGACTCAAACATGAAAGGAATACACACATGCATGCACGTATTCTTACTTACTTGCTGTATTTGTCATCATATTTGCAGATATAGCTAAGGTGAGCAGCAAAGGCTTCAACTGCCAATGGACATGGAATTTCTCCACTTTTCCTCTTAATTATAACTCCTGCATCAATTAGAAACATAACAAATTAACATCATAAGTTTAGCAATTAAAAGATATGGTTTCTATATATAGTTTTGTATAAAATAAACCTTATTGACAGTTTTTGCCCTAATACTGAAAAGTTATCTGTAACAGAGATGCTCACTTGATTTTTTTTTTCCATTGGTAGTACCTTGAGCAAGTGGAAGGGGAAGAAGAGGGATCATTTCTCAGCTGGAAATGAAGAGATGTTAGACACAAACATCTTTGCCATACATTCAGAAAAAAGAATGCCTTGCTGTAGTCCCACAGTAGCCCCTTACAGACAGTATTAGTCTCCCCTTCTTTGGTTCACAGTAAGTTGTGGACACCTCTGGAGTGGTGACTTGCTGTTATGTGCTTTGAATTCTGAAGTCCCAAATGAGTCCCTTGAAATTAAATCCTTTGCTTATCTCCACCCACGGGGTCCAAGAGCAATATTACCTCCACTTTTTCCTCTGCCTGTGAGTGATGCTCCCTGCCCTGCCTGGTCAGCTGGCTTGGTAATTCAGCTCATCATGGGGGACAACTATGCTGCCTGCTGCAGAAGTCCGTGGTAAGGCAACAGGTCACCTGTGGCCACCTACGAACCACTCTCTGCATTGACAAAAATGTAATGCCTAGAGCGGATTACTCCAAAACCAGGCCCCATTCCCTCACGTGGTCTATCTTTGACCTGGCCTTATTCAACACTACAGCAGTATTTGTAAGTCCAGTGCTCTCCTAAGAAACTCTCCTAACTTTTTTCTGATTTATTGCTCCTGTCCTCCTTCCCCACTCCTGGGGGATGCGCCTTGTTGGAGGGAAGGGTGACTAAAACAAACTTACAGTATAGTACAGGAGTCTCTTCCCTAACTTTTGACTTTATAGTCCCCACAGCGTTCAGTGGTCAGCTCTCCAAGGTATGGACCACCCTTGTTCCATCTCTATGGCACTGTCTAGTGAGGATCCCTACTCTCTCCCTATAAATACCAGCACAACACTATTTTCTCCAGGTCTAGAGAAGCATAGGCTTTGTTGCATCCTTTCTCAGTGTTGTTTCAGTACAGGTACAATTCTGGGCTTTCTCTTTTCTCAAGCCTTCAAAAAAAACTTTCATTGCCTTTTTTCTGCCAACTCTTTTACAATCATCCCTAAAATGCTACTCACGTTTTGATTATAGACTTCACCATTTCATTCCTTCAGCTGGAAGTCTCATTCCATCCATTATCTCTGCCAAGCCCCCTGTGCTGTCCTAGTTGGCAGACTCTATTTTGAAGCAAGACTTGTGACACATACTAAATGTCATGTTATAGCCGAGCCATGCAGCAACTTATTTGGGGTCTTTAAAATCTGATTTTTCAAGAGTCCAAAATGTTATCATCTCCAAATTTTTCAATGCACTCTCTTATTACCTCTGCCTCACCCAAGCTGGGTGTAGATGTAGCCCAAGTTGGGGGGGGGAAGAGGGGAGGAACAGTTAAATAAATAAATCCTTCATTACATTCACATAATTATTATAGCGTGGTTTTGATCCCTTTAATGAGTACTACAAAATTGACCAGCATGAGGTAAAGAGGACTGATACATCACCAGCCTGCTGCATCAGTATTGCAAAATCACTTGCCATCCTGCCAGGGCAGTTCAGGAAAGAATAAGTATGTTCTGATACCAGTGTTTAATAAAAAAATAAAAAATCCCCTTCTTTCTTCTCTTGCTCTCCTCTCTTTCTCCCCATTCTCTTCCTTTGGAGATTTGTATTTCCTTTGTAATTTGCTTAGTATTCATAATCCTTAAAAGAATGCATTGCAGTGGCAGCTATACGGCTACCATATATTCCCTCTCACTTTGTATTATATTCCACATAATATCTCTTTGTTTTGCGAATATAAATAGCTTTATAGGCACACTATCTTTTGCCCTTTCCTAGCCCTGTTTCGTAGCCATAGGTCACTACCCCACAGAAGACAACTGATGGAGCTGGGTCTCTATGGCAAGCGGTCCAAAGCCAGTCCCAAGCCAGCTGACTCACCAGCACATCTGATGAGCTGCTTCCCCTCCTGGTCCTCGCCCAGCATCGCTGTGTTCCCATCCCTGGAAGCACTCCAGGGAATGCACCGCCTGCGCTGCAGCTACAGCCTGCCTTTGCCTCCACGGCTGGAAGGGCTGCCAGCTTCCGGCTTCCATGCTGTCACCTTAGGAAGGCATCAGCTTTTGGGGTTTTTTTTAAACCTTTTTTCTTTCTTATTTAAAATTTTAAACTGTATGCTCATCAAGCAAAGCTTGGGAAATACTACCCCAAATGAAACAAGCAAAAAGACAAAGGTTTGCTGAGACATATGTTTGTTTCATCAAAACACTTCTAAGCCTATCTGTGATTTTACAAGCTAGAATCATGGGTTGTTTTTTTTTAAAATGTGAGTCTCATTAATATCAGCACTTGCATCCAACTTTGGAAACACTGAGATTTCATAACAATGTAATACAGCACAATCCAAGTGCTATACGGCTTTTTATCAGGACTTTGATTTGTTACAGTTCTTGATCAGAATTGCGGACAGTCAGCACTGTAAAATGTCTGATTGTTCAAGGTCTTCCCATAAGGGTCCTCTGGCCCCATCCGCACTCTCAGCATACTTGGACACAAACTCCTAACTGTAGGCTCACAAAGGCCACATGGAAATGTAAAGCTGAAACCCTAAGCTCATCCATCCTGAACATACTTTTTAACATTACGCTTCTTTCCCCAGATTTCCCAGTTCTGGGCCAATCTTACAAGCCGATTTTTTCAGAAAACTAGACTGTCACCAGACACCCCTCACTCCAGCTTCTCCTGGGCTTAAAAACCACACAGGGACTTAAAAAACTGCTTCATACAACTGTGATGGCTCCACAGCATCTCCCATCTTCTCACAGGTCACCTGTGAGATGCCAATACTCCATTTGCAGCTCTTTAGTCCTTGCATATGTGCCCCAAGCTTTGTTTTCTACACTCAGCTATTGTCTGTTTAGCTTTTAAGTAAAGCTAGTTGATGAAGAGCACCTGTGAAAGTTCTCAGAAAGAAGATACTTCTTAAAAAGATCTTGGGTTCAACATTTTTTTGCTAGAGACATTATTCTGGTCATCCTGCTGTGCAGCAAGTGAGGCTGCTGCCTGCTCCATCCTGCTACACATGAAAAATAGAAAATATTGTAGACATTTCTAGAAGATACTATTGGAGATGCTAGGGAAGTGGGCACCAGATTTGGGGTGAAAAAACCAAAAATGCAGCCCAACCTTGATGGGGAGGTTTGGGCCAGCACATAGATCATCAGTTTTAGAATAAGGGTAACTTTTTGTTTTTTTGGAGTCTCAATTTCTTTTGACTTCTCAGTGTTTCTACAATACAGGCACAACTCAAAATTAAACTCAAGTTAAAGCTTAAGGGAAATTAACAACCCTACCAGACTTTGTTCTAGGCAGAAACTACATACTTGACAGCAGAGAAAGGAGGACATTTTTGTAAGACTAAAGGAATGAGACTCATCCTTTAGTATCTGAGATAATGCATTATGACATGTGGGTTTAAAACATTCATAATAAATAACCTGCTGCATCTAAGAATAGTATTCCTAGATCAGCTCTGACAAGTGTACTGCCCTCCTGATGGCTCTGGCTAGGGTGGGATTTGTATTTCTAATACAGACAACTACCTTCTTGACTTTCCTCTAAATTGCAGGTAATAGCTAATTATTAGCTATGTCCACCTCTTTTCTTATCCTAAGTGTTCTTTTGAGCATCTCTTGCCTTCTGTTTTTAAGGTTTTCTCCTCATGGACTCCTGCAGCCCGTAAACATTTACGCTCAACCAAGTGCAAACACACACCATGCATCACCAGGCAATCCCTCTGGCACCACTCTCGGTTCAACTACCCTGCATGGGTTTTAATCCCCTTGTCCCTACCTCCTCTCCCATCTAGCACATGTGCTCAGCAGGTCTACGCTAGAGGCTTGCCTCAAGGAGCATACATTCCTCCTCTTCCTCCTCTATATTTACATGCTTTAAAGGAGACTTTGGTGGTCCAGCTTCAAGTTGGCTTAAACTAGCTCTGCTGCACTGACTTTAGAGATGCCAAATCAGAGGCAGGCAATCTGGTCTCTTGCCTTCCCACTGAGCCTCCATCTGTTCCCAGGTCTTCACTAGAGACTCTCTTTTCCCAGCATCGCTCTTTAAAAAGCCAGTCTCTGTTTTCTGCTCTGATTCACCGTGAACTATGTCAACTGTCCCAGCCAGCATTTGGTGAGCAATGTGTTGGGCAGGCCTTGTCCATCAGGCACAGAGGTCCTAACTGGTGGATGTTAAACTGCCTCACACACACATAGCCTACAATCCCATCCATGCCAAAACAGACTCAAGGTCAGTCACAAGCACAACAGCTCACACCTCCATGTGCTCCTTGTAAGGACAGTCTGCTTTTGCTCCCCCTTTTAATGGGGCAGTTAACATCCATGTTTACAGAGTATTTTTCTAATAGTATTTGTGAATTATAACCAAATGCTCCATGGTTGTCTATAAAAGACCGGTGACATGTAGTGATAACTCTGGCCCAGTTAGTGCAGCTGAATAATGTAAATCCAGCGAAGTGCACAAGAAAAACAGGACAAATCCTGATGGTGAATGCCCCTCATGTGAAGCAACACTGTTCCAGGGACTGACTTTAGCAGGGTCTCCAAAGTGTCATATTTTCTTTGCATATTTTCGGCCTTTGTGCTCAGACACCAGCCCATCTGAGTCACCAAGTTGTCACTCCACTAGGGTGCCCAGCAGAATTCCTCTGGATGAGCCACTCTCTGTTAAGGTAATAAGCCTTCTGGCAAGGCATAGAACAACACACTAAGTCAGCTTCTCAGCTTACCATACAGTCATTTCTGGCATTAACTTTGCTTACGTAGCCTGTACATGCATGTGAGAGTTGCTTGAGATTCAGCAAATTAGTGTAGAAGGTGCCTTTGAATTGGTGGCTTTACATTTGAAGGTTAAGGTTATTCTTATTTGTTTCTGGCAGTTATAAATAAATCTGAATAATAAAAATTATAAGAAACTGAAACTATTTTCACTGAAAAACTATTTTCAAGGAGTTAGCTAGTCATATTGCATTTAACAGAAGTTTCCAAATGTTCTTAATACCATCTGCATACTTTCAAAAAGGAAAAGATTTCAGTAGCAAGAAGCTCTCTTCCCATTATCTGAACTATCCAGATTATCTGTTTTGGTTTCTTTTCATCAACTGCTAAAATCAATTTAACATACAACAGGAAACCTTTATCATATTTATTTCTGGCAAAAAAATGTTAGTAAGTAAGTTTTTACTGGGTAAGATAAATTAATTGTAGGCTCTGATCAGAGTTCTAAGTACATCATGATATTTATTAATTTTTCTTTAGCAGCAATCACGAAAGATGGTTTGCAAATGGGGCTAGTATAGTCTTATACAATAATCATCTTCCCTTCTCTGACCATCAGCAAAGACATAATCTTTATACCTGAAAGGATGCTGCCTCCACCAACTCAGGCAAAGGAGGCTGCATTAGCAGTAGGCTTTTAACCTATGTATAGGAAAAAAAGAACAGCTGTAGGAAGACACAAAAGGGAATCACTACTGCTCTTGTTTATCTAGAATGTTATGATCAATTATGATCAAGCTCTTTGTTCAGGCTTATTATCAAACTCAGTGACTCATTTTGCCTTGTGACATAAAGCATGTGCACTTTTGAGAAGCAGGAATACTGCTTACCTTGTTGAACTGGTGAATAGGCGTTGGTCAGAAAACGAAAGTGCCCTTTATTGTACCAGCAGATCAAGGACATGTTTCCCTTCATTCTTATTCTGTACTGCCCTCTGGACTGTGGAGTTTCAGAATTGTTCAGCATGGATGGAGGTAGGCCTGTGCAGTCACTCTTCCTGGTGCTCAGCAACCCACAGCAGTAAATTTCTGCATATGAACAAACATATTCCCTTTCAGCAAGCCATTGCACGGACCCAGAGAGCAAAAACAGAAAAGCAAGTCTGAGTGACCTGAGTAGAGAAAGAACTTGCCCTATAACCTTCTAATCCAACAGATAATCAGCCAACTGGTTTTCTTCTGTAATACCAAAGATTTGTGTCCTATATTAATGTCTCTGGAAACAGAGACAAGTGCAGAAGGCCTGCTCTCTTGATTAAATGTATTCACACCTCCTGCATAGTTACGATGAAATGACAAGAAAAATAATTCTGTGTATTTTCCTAGTAATAACATCTTCAATCTGTGTAATAGTCTTCACAACATGTTTAAAATTGGTCTGAAAAAAAAACCCAACGGTTATACACATTACGGGACAAATCAGAATTTATTATCCCAGAGAGTCTTTGATGTTTAGCTAAGAGAATGAATTGTAGAGGGAGCAGAGAAGTTCGGAAAGCTATAGCATCTTAGATGATAACTGAAATAAATTCTTCTACATGACTCCCATGATGCTTTTAATCACAAAATACATAGGTGACAAACTCCGGTTTAATCTGCTGCTTCCATTGTGCTGCCAAGTTCCTCATTTTCAATTCACTACTCCTTGTGCCTGCATCATCCGGTTTACTAAGGAAATGCTGTTAAGCAGTTAAAAAACACTGAAACCACTGGCTGATTTTAAAAATGCATATGCCAGAAGGATGGAGAATATGGAAATACAAGTTCAGTGAAAACTGATTTTAGGGAAAGGAGATAAACCACACAGTGCCCTAAGCTGAGCACACACTGATCTTGTCCTGCACAGACATCAGAGGCTCTGCAGGCGACACAGTCTGCTGCTCACAGCTTCTTGGCCTGTGAAAGAGGCAATGAATAAAATCTAACACCACAAAACACACCTCAGTGCAGCCAGGTGGGCACAAACAAGATTTGGAAACAACATTAATAACAATGCTTGAATTTGTCATTAAGCTGTGAAATAATAACAGCCTCTTTCTGTTAGTCCAAGAGAAGCAGATCTTCTTGATCCAATTTTTCCAAGGAAATCTTGGATGGAAATTTCCACGGTCTCCCTTGGTTTTATGTTAACCCACTTGAGTGGAAAAAACCAATGAGCATGGAAGCAGGTGACATCTGTGCACATCTTGTGGTGGCTTAAAGCTCATCTGTCAGCTAAGTCTACTTGATCAAATTTTCCATCATGCCAAATTTTGCATGGTATCCTTACAGAAGAAATGCAAAGTCAGAATACAGTGCCTGGCTTCCCCTAAACATATTACCTCTGTTCTTGGGTTTCCTTTTATGTGGCTTTTCTGCCTCTGCCTTTCTGGAATGACCTAAGCTCTTGAGTGCAGGTGAAGCCTTTGTCCTTGGTTCATACACTGACTGGCATGCTGAGCATTCCCTCAACAGCTCACAGATACTACAGGAATACTAATAAAATAATTGAAAATACTTATTAATTAGTCCAGTTGCTGTGGGCAGATCTACAAGGAGCTACAGCTCTTCCATCAGAGATTTAAGCCATTTATGTCAGAAGGTGGTAACTAACATGGCAACAGGGAAACTTCATCCTCAAGGAGGAAACTTGCACTCCATTGGTTATTTCTAATGAATGAATCAGTCCCTGGAAATCAGTAACTTACTTCCCCAAAAGACAGTGAGAGAAGCCTGATGACAACAGGATTACAGTCAATATAGAGGTCTGTGGGTTTTTAAATGTCTTCTGTTGCTGAAGTACCCGAACAGCAGGTCATGTACCCGCAAACTTTGCCATTAAGGTAGCTAACTTTCAGAAATCTTTCTAGCCAATATTAATATCTCCCTGCTCTGATAACAACTAAGCCTGAGAAGAATTTCTTTAGCTGCCTAAAGTTTATGGTTCACTGAAATGTGATACTTTCTTCATCATACTGCAACAGTATAAAACCAAGCTAATAACTGCAAAATTATTGTGCTAGATTTTCAAAACAGCAACAGCCACCTCTGACAGCCCATAATAATTAATTGTAGCCTTTCCTTTTATTGTAGCAATAAGCCTGCAGAAAGCCTCCAGCAGATGTTTCACTCCTCATAGAGAATACTGGGAACCACTTTCTCTCTCAGGAACACATTGTGTAACCTTCCTGCTGTATAGCCTAGAAAAGTGCAGCACTTCTGCAGATTTACTAGCGTCTCTCATCAGGGACGACACCCTTAATCTGTAGAGTTTTTTAAAACCACCCAGTTACTATGGCAATAGAAGCAATAAAAATTATGCCCATCTGGCTCAGTGAAGTTTTTGTGTGTAATTAAATCAGAATCACAACAGGTGTTTGCTACACACATGGGAGTCAGTGGAGACAGGTTGTCCTTCTCTGGACTTAAACTGTAAGTGCAATATAAATGAATAAACCTAAGACAGTTTAGCAAAGAAGAGGAAATGTAGGTGTAGTCACCAAAACTCATTCCCAGAGTCACCAGTCCCCAGAGAGCTTGTGCTGAAGCCTGTTTCACCACATCTTCACTAGTACCATTCGCAAAGACCACCAGGATCCAGCTAATTCTGGCAAAAATATGCATTCTACAATCATGTATTCTGTGTGAAACACTGGGTCAAGTCAGAAACTGGGGAGGGGGCTGTTGTGGGGTGGAGAAATGAGCTTGCTTTAGTCCATGTGGTGGAGTTGCAGGATCCTGCAAAGCTTGTGGGAATGCCATGGTCACCCAGGATGGCAGCACTGTCAGCTTTGCCAACACCAGCCCCTGTGCAGGATAAAGCCAGCTTTTTCTCCTGGTTCAGAATGTGCAAAAGGGACTTCCAGGAATCATATGTTTAAGGGAAACATGGGACACAGGGCTTTAGGAGGTTCTGTCCTCTACAAAGGACAGTGCCAATGGTGAGGAGAGGGAAAAAGGGACATGCACTATGAATGAATGTCACGGCAAATAGCAGTGACAGTTGTCTGCTTGCAGAACAGAGAATCTGGGGCATTTCAGTGCAGGTTTCCAGTTCTATTCAGCGGCCAGAGAAAGAAATTCTTTGTGTGCCCCTTGAAAAACAAAAAAGAGGTCTATTCAGGTTTTTGATTTGGAAAAAGATCAAAGTGTTCTGTCTTGTTTTCTGAAGTTTTCTCAGTTCTTGGTATCTTTACAGATCTCACAGTAATGTTCACCGACATCTCTTTATATTACTAGGCACATTATTGTGGTACAGTGAAGATGCTACACAGTAGGCTCTCAATAAAGAACACAGTGTTTTTAGCATGTAGGGGCCAGGGTTAGGGAAAGTGAATTATAGTTAAGATTCCACAAAAGTTTTTACAGGATCACAGAATCCAATCGATTAAAGCATGGTTCAGGTTGAAAAGCAACTTGGGAGGTCTCTAGTCCCATCCCCTGTCAGAGCAGGGTCAGCTCTGACGCCAGACAGTGCTGCTCAGGGCTTTATGTTGTCTGGGCTTGAAAACCTCCAAGGACAGAGACTGCAAAACCTGTCTGGATATCCTGCTTCACTGCCCTCAGGAAAAACCTTGCATCCAGCCTGAACATCTTTTGTTTTAGCCTGTGTTTGTTGTTTTTTGTCCTTCCACAATGCACCACTGTAAAGAGCCAACTCTGTTCTCCCAATAGGGTAGCATAAGGCTGCTGTTGCATCCCCACAAAGCCTCTTCCCAACCTGAACAAGAACAGCTCTCTCCCCACAGCAGAGCCTGTAGTACAGCCCCTGGTCAGGTTGGTGGCTCTGTGCTGAACTTCAGTTTATCAATGCCTTTCTTGTACTGGGGGGGGAAGTTGTCTAAAACTGTAGGAGACAATAATCAGCTCCCTCTATCTACAGGCTACACTCCTGTTAACACAGCCTGGCACAGTGTTGAACAACTTTGCTGTCAGGGCACGCTGATGACTCATGTTCAGCTCACCAGTTACCAAGACCCCAGGTTCTTTTTCATCAAGAATTTTGAGAGGAACTAATAAAGTTTTAGTGGGTGATTCTTTCTAGATTTTCCAGAATTCCCTTTAGTTCCCTTAAATTTTTATGTTCCCAGAAAGTTTATACCTTCCAAGCATGAGCTTATTTAAGTCTTTTCCTATTTCTCCGTTGATAGTCACAAGAAAAAGCCACAAAACCCCCATACAGTAAAGCAGTTAATATCTTTTTTTTTTTTTTTAGTTCCCCATGAGATCTATCTACTGCTGATTGTGCTTTAGCTCAGAAACTAAATTTTCTTTAATAAAAAAAGTAAATTCATCAGTTTAAGAATGGGTCTTGAACTGTCATGAGCACCTGAGCATAGATGCTTTTCAACAGGCTCTCGTGACACATCTTGGTCATGGTGTGGCCCTTTTCAGATCGAGCAGGCTAAGCCACCTACCAGAAAACCCCAACACTGACTTACTCTGATGGATCAGGAGAGATCTCTCTGTCAAGTCCAGGCTTCTTTGCTTGCCTCTTCCCAAGTGTCCTGCCAATGCAGAAGGATCCCAGCAGGTGCTGGCAATACACCATCTGCTTTGCAGCAGAGTCAGTAGACACCATCTCCAAGGCTCTTACTCACCTCACCACAGCTTGGCATCTCAAGCATCTCACCTTTCCCAGCGTCTCACAGTCTGTCCAGTTCAACATCCCCCTGCAAAACCTCTAAGCTAGCCCCTTGTAACTTCTGGCAAATGCAGACAATCCCATCACCTTATCAAACAGAAATGCTTTGTTCCCCATGATCTTCTTGATATAGGAGTGCCATGCTATTTTGCAAAGTCAATAAATCTGCTATCTTACTGTTCACCCCCCACCCACCTTGTAGCTTCACCCCTAGGAAGGTGATAGTGTGTACCAGATCTGAAATTTAATTTTGGAGGCAGCTGTCAAGGATCATAAAGTCTCATGAAGCTATACAAAAAAATCATGAACCAAACTAAAATCTCAGTATTGCATTAGCATATTTGATCAGATAGTAAGTAAAAATTACATGCTTTAAAAAGACATTATGGAATGTTACCTGCTAGAAACCATTAATTTGAATGATCTGGGCAGTGTAAAGTCCATGAATAATTCAACCCTGTGAACAATTTGAATTATCTGCAAGTAATAAACACTCAGCTGGTTTAGTAGCCATGTGTCTTTTTCACCAGGGTTACAGATCAACTGGATCACACCAGATTGTCTTTATCCTTCCCTAGCTGAGCATAAAGGATGCAACTCAACGGTCAAGATTTTCTCTGTCAGTCTTCGTATTTAAATCTTAAAATTTGATCTCAGGTACTAGGAGTATGTGTCTTATCCTCTCCATTTTTTTAAACCCACATTTTGCATCATGGATTTAGTACTTTTAAAAATGTAATGCTTATAATCAGCTGTAAAAAAATATTTATTAAAGATCAGTCTCTGCTCAGAGAGAAAACTCCAGTGCACTACAAATATGCTTGACTTCTTTCTCATTTGGCTGTTTGCAGCCTTTGGGAAACCATGGCTCTTTTACAAGAATATGCAGGTATTCCACTGTACTCAGTGAACCTTCAGCTTACTTAAGACAATGTAGGAGCTAAGTCCTGCATGGAAGTCAACACAGACAGCCCTCAGTGCCAGCACAGTCTGAACCGCTCAACTACAGCACTGGTGCAGCTCACTGGTTTTCTCATTTTAAATAAGAATCAACATATTGTCTCAATTCCCAGACCTTCCCTCAACTTTGGGCCACGTTTCATTAATATAATGGTTTGCGTGGGTTTAATTTTCTGCAATGCCAAAAGCAAAACTTGGACATCAGTGGTGTGTTGAAATAGGAAACGGCCTTGCTGTGACGCATATTGGCAGCCTCCAGCCTTACTGCTATAAAGAATCTATTCTGCGCACCACACCAGCTCTGAAAGGCCATGATGACCAAAGAACGAGCCAAGAGTTACATGGAATGACTGATGAGTTAAAGAGTTACATGGAATGATTGGCAAGAGTGCAGGGTTCTGTAATTTAAGAGGAGTCACAAGCCCTCAGCGTTGCCGAAAGTAAAGCAACATGTGGCTTTTCCATATCCAAGGTGAGGGGGGATTTGACATAAAGGATGACCTGGGATTACTCTGCACTAGCATGAAACTTGCTGGGAGAGACGTCATTCAGTTGGCAGGTGTGCTTTTGCTAATGTAGAGTTTATTATGCTTCCAAAACTAAAACAAACAAACAAAAAAAAGCAGCAAACTTTTCTAGGGCTTTTGTAGTGGCATAGAATATCATCTAGAGAAGTTACATCTTCAACAGATATTAAACCAACAAAGACTCCTAAGGTACATTCCTAAGGATTCATCCCACCCATAGCCTTTCACAACAGGAACAGAAAAATCAAAAGCAGATGGGAAATCCCCTGAAAAGTCCCCCAGGCCATGTAGATTTGACTTCCCATTTCTAAGGCAAAGAACAAAAGCAGGGGCTTTAAATAACCTTACTTAAAATGTGTTTTACGTCCTCATTTTGAAGATTTAAAGCATAAGACTTAAAGACCAACTTAGAAAGTCCTCTGTATAGTACCTTCTCATTAATGAGAACATTTCTCAGAGATGAACAACTTACCTATACAAGGAATCGAAATATCAGTGAAGACTTTGGGAAGTTTTTTTTAATTCAGTGGCAGGAGGTACCTAGGTCTATCACCATCAAAACCCAGTCGGTCACCCAATACACACCTTGCTTCTCAAATTCTTCAAAGAGATTCAGGCTGGTAATGCTTGGGCCTGTGAAGATGATGTAGTTCTTCCCAGAGGCGTTCTGACAAAGGCTTTTAGCCACCATACTGTGAAGCTGCGGTTTGTTCTTTAAAGCATCCAGCCCATCAGCACCACTCCCTTCTTTGAGATGGACATAAATCTTAAATAAGAAATGGTAAGAAAAGTCAGGAGGTTATAAGGAATCCAGAGAGAGCAGATGCAACTCCCAACATACTTATACAGCTCTATGTTGAGACAAGCTGAAAATAAAGGCAGCAGACACTTTTTATAAAATACTGATTAAAGTCCCTTTCAAGGGGCTGTTGCTTTAAAACCACCTCAGGTTAGCTGGCACAGTTACCAATAAATACAGCATCCTTCACCTCATCTTAAGGACTTCCTG
Source organism: Pseudotriccus pelzelni (assembly GCA_035584735.1). NCBI lineage: Eukaryota > Metazoa > Chordata > Aves > Passeriformes > Tyrannidae > Pseudotriccus > Pseudotriccus pelzelni. The sequence goes on along the minus strand of JAWMRA010000146.1, from coordinate 8,864,861 downwards.
AGGCTCCTCTCACTGTTGCGCATTTGAAAATTGTTTGCTTGGCAGAAAAAGACTCCAGTCATAACTGAGATTACGTGCTGTACTGAATCTGTGTAGGCTTCGATGCTGTCAGCAAAAGGAGAGCATGGGAACTTCAGTTTCAAGAAAGGCCAGTACAAGATGACCAGAAGGAAATGGTCCATTACCTTCACTGCACTAATATTCAGATTTATCTTCCATTGGCAGCAACTGTCAGGCTGTGATGAAAGTGTGTCTGCACCCCCATAAATGAGAGGAGCCAGTTAACGCATACCCAACCAGCCAGAACATCCTCATCAGACTCTCCAGGCACAGTGCTAGTTCTCAGATACTTTACTTAGATCATGATTTGAAGACAACACACCAAAACAGACTGAACCAAAAGCTGGGTACAGCACCATACGCTGTGGTTAGTAGGGAAATGCCTGTCTCACTTGCAGCAGGCTGCAGGAGCTTTAGCACACACCCTGCTACAGTCAGGCCACAGGGCTATGCATTTCAAGACAGCTGTCACCATCATCTGTAGGTGGACACACGTGTTTGTGTGGAGTGTGGGAACACTAACCCCTCAGTAATGCGACTATAATTAACCAAACACAGTCCCAACAACTGAAAGAGCACTGAAGTCAAGCTATTGCTTCATTACTACCAGAGACCCCTCCAGGAGAGGAGTCTCCTGCATTTGCCATGCAGAGGGAGAAAATGTGTAACGCTTCATTTGTATACAAATTTGTACACATTTGTACTCTCATTTTATTTCATTGACAGTATTTTACAAGCATAATTTTTACCAAAGTTCAACACCCAATAAAGTCAACTAGGCATCCAACCTTCGTCTTGTTCTAAGAGTCGGCAGAAATAATCTCCTGGAAAGAAAAATGAGATGAAGCAGACACTGCTCAGTCACTCAAACAGTACTCTAACACCATGGAACTTGGAAAGATTTAAAAACACATACAAATGCAAACTTTCTGAAAAAATTCCCCAGGCCTGCCTTCGTGACTTTGGCTCTGAAATAATCAAAAGTTTTATGCATTCCAGAAAATTTTATCTGTCAGAGAAAAAGCTGAAACTTTTTAGTATTCAGGGGCAGGAAAAAGGAATTTTGCCTTGTTCTTTGGAGTGATGTATCCACAACAACTTTGCTAAATTTGTTTGAGACTTCAACCATGCAAAGCATGCAGCCTTGCTTTCCTGTATAGCATAATTCTCTTACACAGACCCTGTTACAAATGAAAGTTCATTGCAGTGCTCAGAGAATAAAAATGCTCACGTTTGCACTAGAGCTCCCAGGAATTTGTAACTCAATGATCTTAGAGAGGAACAAAATTCAATTCAACAGCTTCTCCCTATTTTAGGTGGTGCACCTCCCAGCACTGATATTCTATATATATTTTATGTAATATTCCCTAGAAATTCATGCATTGTGGAATAGACTTCATCAGAGTGTGTTATATATGAAATCTCTGAAAAATGAGACAGAACTCGTAGTTTGAAGGTCCTGACATGCTAAAGAACAAAGTTGGAGCAAGGACAAATGCACACTAATTCCAAAAAGAAATAGAGCATGTATTAAAAGGAAGTCTTAAATCCACATTGCTTAAAAAAAAAAAAAGAAAATAAATCTCCTTTTTGATAGAAGCAGCTTCCAGATGAGGACAAAGGCAGCAATGTTTGTAGACTGCCTGATGCTGCTCCACTTACTTTGAAAGCTGTCGAATTTGTGTGTTCCCCAGTTCTAAGGCTGAGGAGTAGCTAATTATGATAAGTCGTTTAGGTTATTAATCAGGAATTCAGAGAGCAGCTTAACAATGGAATGCATTCAAATGGCAGATTGTTCCAAATTTACAGCAAAGGTATTTTCATGATTATTGGCAACAAAATTAAGATTAGGGTACTACATCAGCACAGAGGCCACACGTCAGACCTTTAAAAATCTACAGACAAGGCAGTGGAGACAGAAGACGTGGGCAGATTAGCTTTGACCTTGGATTAGCAGTTGAGCTGAAAACAAAGCAGGAATCTCTCTAAGTCTATAGGAGTGTCCTACACCTTACCTCCCCTAATCCAGTAAATCTTAGCCAACCAGGAATCTCTGCTGCACCATTCTCACTCCATGTTCCTTATAGACTGCTGTCTCTCTAAGGCATGAGACAGTCTTCTGGCACTGCTGGTGTGCCAACTGGTCCCTCACTGTGGGCTGGTATGTGTCTGCAGGCAGCTACTTTAAAGAGCATGCCCACCATCCAACTGTCCACTGAGGTAACCCTATTTTCATATTAGGATGCTACATACTCCATAGGTTTTGTTAGCAGAATTCCCTGTGCATCTGGCTGTGATTCTCATCTCTGCTCTGTTCACCTCCCCAGTGCCCTTTACTCAAACATCCATAACCCCTGCTAAACCTTCCCTCCTTCTTCAATGTTAAATATAATCCTTTTTTTTTTCTCTCCTTGGGCACTTTCTAGCCTATCCAGCAACAGCCTTTGTTCTTGGCACAGTATTTCGTGTTCTAGAGAAGCATCATTCAAAGCTTTAGCACGTCCAGCTCCATTGGGAAGATGGATGACAGCAGCACAATGTTGGAAGGCATAACGGCTGCTGTGAAACAGTGGCTAAGTACGGACAACTGACAAAGGCATAGCTTCAAGTATCTTTGCAAATGCCTAAGATCCCATATGGCCTTTACCTCCCCTCTCCCTGTCCTCTCATCCAGATTATTTCATTCTACCCCAAATAACTGATCCTGCCTACAGAAGCCCACAGCTTTCCCTCCTTTTCTGTAATGCATTAGAAGTATTTCAGAGTCAGCAGTCTACAGAAAAAGCACAAATTGCCAGAAATTGGCTACAAGACCTTCACAGTCACAGTCAGAAGCTGCTCCCCAAAAATGTTTGTTAAACCAGTCACTAGACTTTCTGGTTTGCCCTGGGACAGCGTTAGAGCTTTGTGCCCTTTCCATGTGCACCAAGAACACAATATCTTTGGAAGTACAGGCTGAACAACTCTTGCTGGATAACAGATGGAGATTCTGGCAGCCGATATCTTCTGCTTCTGCAGGTGGCAGTCAAAGCAATGCTTCTTGAATATCTGCAGAGATCTCTCTCACTGTGTATCTTTTTCTAGTGGCTACTGATTCATTTGATCTACAGCACCAAATGGGATAACTTCTATAGATGCGACATCATATGTCTTAGGAGGCAACTACAGGCTGGAGATCTTTAACCCTCAGTACTGGGACAGAAATGGAGCTTTATCTAGTCATCCCTCAATTATTTATTTCTTATCAGAATAGCAACATGGTCAATTCTGCCACCTCTCTCTATGGCAGCCCTACGGCACCAGTTACGTTCAATCCAACATGTTTTCATCATCCTCATGTGGAAGGTTCGTAAGATCTCACAGAGACTGAGTAAAATACTGAACACTTAGGAACAAAAGCTGCATCTTGACTGCTCATTTAAGAGAGTGTGCCCTAGAAGCTAAAATATTAGTGATTCTGCTCATATTCAAAGCTCAGATGCCATATTGAAAGCACTTGTGAATAGCACATCCCAAATATTCCACCTTCATAAATAATTGAAGCACCCCAGGGTACAATTCTCAAATGAAATAGATGGCATTTGGAAGAAAAAAAGGGCAGAGGTAGTAATAAACAGAACGAAGATTTTGAAAGCTACATTGTGCAAAAATATCTCACAAAGGGCAGATCCTAAACAACCACAAAACAGAAAGATGACACAGTTATAAAAGCAAGAGAATAAAGAAAAGCAGTCACACTTTTTGGATCCTAAATAGCTATTGAACAAATAACTTTATTTTTTTCTACAGGTTTCACAGCCAACTACACAACTGCTCATTCCTAGCACTACTTTCTAGATCCTGCCTCCACTCTGTCTTCCCCTCTCATTCTAAACCTCATCTCTAATGGCTGCCAGTACCAAGACTGTTGGAAGATTCTCCCCTCCAGTCTCACCCTAAACCTGCTGCATATTTCCTGTTTCTTTAATCATCTCTACCCAGACAGCTCTTAGGTCTAGGAGCTGTTGGCACCAGTAATGGTGCTCTACTGAGACCATATATTTTCCTTTTTTGAGCCTCTCTTCATTCTCTTCCTACTGTTCTAAAGGCTACTTTCAAAATAGTGGGCAAGAGAGACACAGTTTTCCCAATCTGTTCCCAGCTAGCTCTTGGTGTTCCTTAACAAAGCTCTTTCTTTGGTCTCCTTCTTTTTTCCCTCTGCATCCTATTTTGAATTATTTCAATCTCCATGAGCATAAAGATCCAGCTAACATCTTTGTGCTGAGGACTGACAAATGCCTGTTTTGCCTGCATATATTCTTCAAAGTTTTTGAAAAGATCTTAGTGAGACTGGCAAAAAGATGCTGGTAGAGTTGACAATGTAAGTCCAGTATGGCTTAAGGCCATGACATCCCTCTTCGATGTTATTTCCTTACCACTGAGGGCACTACCACATCTTACCTGTATGGCAGACCAATAACCCATGGATCACCAAACACAGATTTCTCTCTGTACTTTCTCCCAGGCCGCCACATCTAGGTCAGGCAGATTCATTATTATGAATATAATCATTTCCTGTTCTTTCAAATACCTAAGAACTGACATGCTCTCCTCTCAATTACTGCAATCATTCTTCTTTCTGTTGGCCCCGCTGAAATGTGTCTTGACGTCGAGACAGTGCTCTGCCCCTCAAATCACTTGCCTAACCCTTTGCTGATCACGTCAGCCTTCTTCCAGTTCTGTCTTTTTTGCAGCATTAAATGAAAATAGGGCTAGAAAGAAGAGACAGGCCCTCATGGTTTAGGTTTCCCTATTGATCTCCTCCCATACCTTGTCAGTATAATGATTCCTGCCCGCATCTGCCCCATGAAGCCAGGCATCCAACCAGCAATGTCGAAGAAGCCCACATTTGCCTCTTTCCATGCTGCCCTTCTCCTGCCTGGTTGGAAATCACCACTAACCTTGGCAGAGTATTTTTGATCTTCAAAATCTTTCCTATAAAGGATGCGATCCCCACAAGGCAATTGCTAATCAATGCATTGGTCCTGCTGCTTCTCAATGCCGCTTTTCCAGGTTCCCTCCATGTAACCGTCAGCCCAGCTCAGGTCCATGGCTGAGGCTTCACTCTGGTGCCACACAGTTGCACAACACTGATTCAGTTTTTCTAAGAAAATTACCCTTGAGCTGTGAGAAGGTGTGTAAGTGATGCAAGTAAAGAAAAGTATAAACTATCAGAAGTGATGTAACTGTTGAGAGGATAACACGTAGTAGCTCAAGGAGGAATATACTTACATAAAAAGGGTGTAAAATCTTAAGATACAACCAGTAGATGACAAATCAGTAAATCGAGGACCCAGTTCATTTCCAACAAGGCTGATGACTACCTGGCCCATGCAGGCTCAGTGGGAGTAGGATATATACTGGTGCCTAAAAGTGTGTTAGTCCCAACTCTGCTGTGTGCATTAGCCAAGAAATACTGCTGCACTCAGCCTGCTTCCAGAGTTCTCTGGGCAGCCAAAATGTATCTGAACTAAAGTGATTTGCTGTTGGAAGCTTAAGCTTCCATCTTGCATTTAGATGCTAAACTTGCTAGGGCAGGGATCATCTTTTTGTTCTGCTTACAGCACCCAGCACAAAGGGATGGGATCCATGAGGGGCATTCCTATGGCAAATGAATTAAGTACGGAAGAGAGGAGGCTCTGGTGCTTTTAGCCTCCTTCCCCAGGCAGAGTTGCACTGAGTGAGAACAGCTGAAGAAAGGACACAGCTATACAGGTAGTTTTATTGCCATAAACTCCAAGCACCTCAGACAGGAACTGAAAAATAACCTTCATTCCCATCTGAAAATAGACACTAGGACTGCATGTAAACTCTGTGAGAGATCTTTGCATTAGGACACATTTAGATGTTTGGTTTTCCCATTCATCTAGAAACATGGTAAGATTTCAAACTCCAAAAGATGAACAGAGCTGGCCCATCACACATCTGCAAAACTACCTTCCCACTTAACACTGGTGATCAAGAGGATAATTGATCTTTAACTGAGATCTGGGATTTCCAGATGCTGGTGATACAGAACCACATGCATTACAAAGCCAGAGCCTAGTGGGTGCCAGAGGAAGAAAGCAGATAGGATTTTCCAGCTAACAGTAACTGAGAAATGAAGGCAATTAGAATTCCTGGGATCCCCTTCCAGCCAAAGCCTGACCTTGAGAACCTCCTCAAAGTAGCTGCTACATCTGTGTGTTCCAGATGCAACTGTTCCAGCAATAGAGGAATTATCAGTGCACTGTTTAAAGAGACACAAGGGCTCAGACTAATCTCTAAACAGAACTTAAACAGGCTGAAACACCAACATTTCTGAGCAGGTTTATTAAAAAAATGCACAGATGGTTAACTCTTCTGCAACTCTCACCTTGAAAACAAAACTCACTCCAGGTTTATTTACCCCTCCCTTTCTCATTGACTGAATGCACTTATGTGGTGTGTTGTGAAATTATAAATTCTTTTTGGCACAGTCTCAGTTTCTCTAAATTCTGGAAGTAAATTCTTACTCTGTAAAATCAACAAGGTTATGAAGTATTCAAACTGACTGTTCTTACCCTGTCTGAAATGAACTATAGCATTTATTATAAAAGCATGGTGGTGTTTTCATTGTTTGGGGTTTTTTTGTTGCAACTGAGAGACGTGACACTGATCTGTGGAGTTATCTCAAACATCTCCCTTCACTGAGACTGCTGTTCTTTGGTGAGAGAGCCTTTTCTTACCCTCTTAGGCAGTGGCCACCCTCATCCAAGTTTCACTCTTTAAACATAGCTGTCATGCAAGTCACTGATCCTTCAGGAACATGGAAAGACTCAAGCTGCAGATACACAGCACTTTTCCTTAATCTGTTCTGACTCATCAGTTCTTCAGGCTAAGCAGCAGAATATGGAAACTCAGTCCCAGCACAAGGACCTGAAGAACTTCATAAATCTGAGCAACACATTTCACAAGGATATTAGTGAAAATGAAATGCATTATTGCAAGAATTTTCTGCCAGGGAATAAAAGCCAGTGCAGAGCCCATATATTTTGGGGCAGGGAAGGGGGCGTGGAAAGGGAAAAGTGTACAGTATACCCTCAGAGAATAAAATTCATCTCAATGAATAGGGAAGCATATACACATCCATAAAGCAATTTCTTTCTCACCATGATACCAGGTTTTTTAAGCGAATAATTACATTGATGAGCAAATTCCATTACCACCTATCACAGTGATTAATATTGCCTGACTGTCGCTTTGCAGTGCTCTCTGCCATCTACACACCGCCTTCTGTTTTGTTGATTGATGGCTCTTTGGGTCAGGGCTACATTTGTGCTAAGTGTCTGTAGTTCAGGATGAGGCACTATGGGAATAGCTTGTTCTGCCTGGCTCTCCATGGGGTTCAGTGCTGAGGTTCACCAGCATCCTATGCTTCCTTCTCCTGCAAAATCATCAGAAAACCTTCCTGTGCAAGAGGAGCTATGCAAGGACTAGGCATCACTTAGTAACAGTTACTCACAACCACGCTCATTGCTTTTGAGCCACACGAGAAATGCAAAGAGAGCACAGTGTGCCCTACGAAGGACAAAGTAACTAGCCCTGACCAGACATTTGGCTGCTCACTTCATCATTTTTTGATGAGCAATACTGCTACATATAAAATGCAAAAGATTCTTACAAATCATATTTATGAACATCTTTTACAAGCAAGAGTTCCAGATTTTGAGAGAGAGAAAGAAATAAAAACTGACAAAAACCTTACACAACTGGAGTTTTGATTTAAATAGGATGACTTACTCAGAAAATGCTCTAAAAAAGAAAGACTTCTTAGGTACTGGAGCCATTTAAACTGCAGTCAAGACATAAAAATATTGGCTTGAAAAGTGTCTTAGTGGTAGGTAAAGAAATATAAGTGCTAACCAGTACATAGGGAAATAGATTGGAGGGAAACAAGAAAAGCAAAGAGAAGATGGAGCAGAGAGGGACACCTGAGGTCTGCAAGTTGAGTTTGTAGTTCTCATTGAATTAGAAGGAAAGACATAAAAGGCCCAAGCCCTCTCCTGCAGCAGCAGCTGCTGACACCTTGATCTCCAGTATCAAGGGCAGATGAAAAAGGCAACAGTATCAGGGCAGTTTTGCCATTTACTTTTCCAAAGTCAGCTCTCCTGGAGCCCTTCCGAACCCTCTGAAAGGTTTTGTTCATGTTCCCAACTGCAGTAGACATACATTTACATTGTCTGAATGATGTGTCCTTCCTGCATGTTCCCACTTGGCCAGCTGACCGTGAAAGATACTCAGCAACAAAGCTATTCACTGCAACGAGATGCTTTGCTTGAGAAATTCCAATTGGTCTGAAATTGGTCTAAAATTGTGCACCCATCTTAAAACAGAGACTTAACTGTCAAGCTGGAGTCAGGTTACCTGTACTACAGAAAAGTAGTCTAATATATATACATTATTTGCATTATGCACATATAATTCTATGCACCTTCCAATTTCCACAAGCAGCACTTTGGTTTTATGCCACTTCTGTTCCATGTGTGGCTTATTGGGCTGGATTTTTAAACAAACACCATTTGCTTAAAAAAGTAAAGGATGAGTTATCAAACAGGAGTATTTACTCACACCCAAAAACATGATTCTGTTTTGTTCATGAGAATTAGCAGAAAGAGGAATTTGGAGAATCAAACAGCTGAAATTCCTGACATTAACAACCCACCTGTGAGCTGCCAACCAGAGTTCACAGAGTAGCTCAGCATGTGGCTTCAAAACACTGATAACCATTTTACATTAGCAAAACCAACCAACCAACCCTTTTCATCGTAGAAAAAACAGAACAGACCTAGGATGTCTCCTCAAATGGAGATTTCTTTTAACATCAAGCTTATCAATCAGATCAGGTTCAGAGGACCTCAGTTTTGGCCAGGAGTATCACAGATCTCTTGAGGTTCCTTCCATTCCTGAGAACCACTCATAAGTAGCTCACTTCTCTCTTTTGCTTGGGCTGTCTCATTTTCTTATAGATACATATTATTTTGACTTTTGAAACTGCATTAGCCTGATTTCTGAAGTATTTATGGTCCTACTTTATCCTCAATGAAAGGATCCCAATGTCACCATGTGGAAATAATGAGGGAGGGAATTCACCCAGGCAGTATAACAGAATTTCTGCATATTTCCAAGTGGGTCCTGTAATGTTTCTGTAACAGCAGACAGGTGCTAGACCAGTCAGTCCGTAACTAACAGGCAACTAGTCTTTCCTTCATGATGGCAGCTTCACAAGAGATGAAGGGGAGAGTGTGCACATGAAGAGGAAAATACTGAATTTTCTACTGGTTTAGATCAATTCTCTCCATATGTTAAACACAGCAAAAAAACCTCTCTGTTTCAATACTGTAAATAAACCAAACAACCATCAAATAAGTGCTTTGGATTCTGCAAGATCCCTTGTAAGTGTGACACAAAAATGAGCATATAAAGTTGAAGATACCCATCCTCCCCAGACTAGATTTTTCCATTTAGTGTGAATGTTCATGTTCCCATATATTCTTTTTCACCCTTCTCTAAGGTCCCCTTCACCCAATCATTTTAGCATGTTGATAATGACGGCCAAGTCATGGAATGAAAATAGAAGGCAGCTGGTAAGAAAATCCTGGACATCATCCGGACGCAAGTGAAGCATGCGTATCTAATTCATTAAGGGAACAGGAGAATTAGGGTGGTGCTGAGCATGTATTCTGTTTAATTTTACATTCCAATAATTTACTCAGTAGATAGGATGGGAGGTGCAACATAATTGTAACTCAGAATCTGAAACGTCTGGCATGTCTGAAGACTCACTAGTTTGGTGGCATTTGGCTGGGGGGTGCATGGCAAGAGAGATGAGCAAACTTCGTGCTCCCTATACCCAGTATGCTTCAGTAATACAGTGTTTGTGGGACTGGTGGAGTTCTCCTTGGAGATCAAAAACACTGACTCTATATAGCAAATGACTTTCCAAGAGCTTTGAGAGCAGAAACCTTAAAGGATGCTTCACAAGGTCAGTCCATTTTGTATCAGACAAAACAGCTGCTTTAAAACCTGAATGGAAGATGTATGATCCTAAGTTCCTTCTCAGAGTGAACAGCACTGCTGAAAATGCAAACCCCTGTTCCCAGTGACCCTCTTTTCTTGCACAGCTACTCAAATGGTTGTAATGACCGACCAAACTTTACTCTGAACAAATGTCCAAGTGCAGCAAATCCACAGGCCCTGCAGTTCTGACACGCGTTCAGCCTGAGCAAGCAATGTGCATGTGCTACCTGCACCTCTGAACCACTGCTCTGAAACATACTTTTTCACAGAAGCTCTTGGGAAAAAGAAGTATCAGAAAACATCGGCCCCCTGACCCCTAGGTTTCAAAATAAATGACAAGGTTTTTCAAAAGCTCTGAAAATAAATCAGCAATTCGGCAATCTGAGAATTTAAAAAGACGTTCCCATTGCTTCACAACACTAAAAACAAGCCTTTTAGCATGTCTCCCACTCCAGCTCACATTTCACTTCGAAGTCACATGAGATTTTATTTCTTTGATGGGGAAATAGATGTGTGAAAAGATATGTAATAGGAACCCCCATTAATATGTTTCTCACAGGAAAACTGACATCTTGATATCATATTGATTGAGTCTACTGGACACCACTGGCTCTCGCAGATGCAGTGTTATACTTAGAGAGGGGTAAGCTGACTCATTAAAAATGACAGAAGTCACAGTACCTAGTCATTTAGATAAACTTAGGATGTACAAGCACACAGACCTTTTAACTGCATTTCAATTTAATTAGCTTAGGGCTGGCAGCCAGATGGACAGGACAGACACTCTCAGTTAAATCATACAGCAAACAGAGCATCAGGAGCATGTCATCACTGTCCATTGGGTCTACTATCTGTGGGAGTCAGAGACCAGCTGCATTCAGACTGTAGCCCCCAGCAATGTAATGAAGAGAAGTGACTGTTACCTTTGGTCCTGCAATACATTTAAGGGCCTGCTGGAACTGAATCAAGACATTTGAAAAGGTAAAACCTACCTGGCAGATGAAACCAGTGGATGAGCACTGCCGAACCCAGAGACTGAATTTCCTCTTTTTCCTCTTGCGCAGCTCCCTCTCTGTACATGTAGCAATGAAAACAGGATCCTCATCAATGAGGGGCTCATGTAGTACCTGCAATTGACAAGAAAAGAGATGGGGAAAGAAACAGAAGAATACATGACCACAGGAAAAAAAAAAGGTGCTTTAGCTTCTTTAAAGGAAATACAACCCTTGCACTGTGCTTGTGCACATCACCGCATACAAAGAAGCAAACCCACTTTTGTTCCCTGCTACCAGCCAACAAAAACCAAAGCCTAGCCAAGCACGCTCCATTGAGGATAGCTGCTCTACATGTGGTTTGCAAACACTGCAAGGCATGGCTCTCCCTTCTTACTATCAGCTCCAGTTCAACATCCCTCCCTCCAAAATGATGTGAGGGATGCGGCAGGGAGAATGGATTGTTAGCAGCATCCTTCTCCAAGCTTCATCCTAAGCTTCATCTTGTTTGGCAGAATGTCTTCCACCCAAACATCCCCTAAAATATATTGTAAAGTACATTCCTTGGTTACAGTAAAGCAAAATACACATCAAAGAGAGGGAGAAAAAGATATTTTCTGCTGCCACTTAAGGAGGTGGTGCCTCTCCTGGTGGTGGCAGCTTCAGGGAAGTCTCTCTCACCTCAGGAGCTGAAAAATTTGACAAAAAGAGACGAAGTACCAGAGGCAGGAATAGAAAAAGACAAGGCAGACTGGAGCAAGTAGCAATCTGCATTCTGCATCTATACGATATAAGTGGTTCCCTGATCCTTCTGTTTGTTACACTTCTCTCCATTAACTCAGTAGCAAAACTGTTAGGTTTTACACTGTGGAACTCACCCATAGAAAATTACTAGTATCTCCTCGCAGCTCACAAGGTAGCTGTTCATAACATACACATACCTGTCTGCACGGCATTCAAGTTCTCTAGCAAGTCACTTTTGAAAGGACAAAGGCTTGCAAACTGCTGAAAGATCTCAGCTGATGAATGCTGACCAAATTCAGACATCTACATCTAAATCACAGCAAGTAACTTCAGGCTCCCCTCCTAATACATGAGAGGAAAGCAGTCCCAGCACGCCATAGTTCATACCCTTGTAAAGGGGTGTAAATTAAGTCAGATGGGTTATATATATCTAAAGAAGTCTATTCTTTTCCAGTGACCAGGCTCAGAGGCTCTCACCCCCAGACCAATCCTTTCCACGCCTGCACATGTGCTGCATTTGTGCACATCTGTGCACAGTGGGTGGAAATGAGGACAAAGCTGCATTAAACCTGTGAAATGCTTTCAGGAGAGATGTGAAGGCTAAGCAGTTAAACACCAGTAATGAGCAGCTGCTGGCCTCCTGAATACAACACGTTTGTTGAACATCACTGTCAACCCAAAACAGGCACCCGTGCCCTCCCCACAAAGTGATGGCTGCACACTGTCATTTATACGCACTCCACTTCTTAACGACTCATAAAACATTCACAGGACCATCTGAAAGCACTCTTGTGAAATGTTCAAATTATACACCAAAACGCAGATGTGAACAAGGAGAGCTGCACACAAAGCTATTTGTTCTTATAGCTGCAGCTGCTCCACTTCCCCACTGGAGCCAAATCTTCTTCCTCTCTCAAGGTCCACACAGAACAGAGTCCTTCCCTTCTAAAGGCCACCTGGGGCATTTCCCACTTCCACCTCAGAGGATTCTGACAGCATTTTGCAAATATTAAACATGCCCTCGGCCGCATTTTTGCCTTTCCACCTCTCTGGCGCAGAGAGAGGGAGCACATCCCTTGGGATGGGGTCGGATACATGGTTAAGAATTTCTCACTTCTGAAAAGGCCTTCTACCTGCCAGAACCCACTGAGTCGTGTTGTTCCACTGTTATAATCTTCCCTGCTGTAGGATGGAGAGCAGCATAAAGAAAAGGCTGTAAAAGCATCACTTTAGGACATCTTTTACCCTCTGTCTAGTTTCTCTCCCTCCACAGCTCCACAGCATCAACTCTCTTTGCAGCAGCTCTACTGCATCCTGCTTACCCTTCACATTCTTTCTGCCTCCTATGACACAGTAAGACCTGTCAGCCTTAAATGTAGAAAGCAAATCTGGATTTTTAAAACCTTCTTCTTCTCCCTGCCCATGCTCAGCCCTGCCGTTCTCTAGGATCCAGAGCTTCCCCTCCTTTGTTTCCCTGTAATGAATGTTTAAGTAATTTCTCCATAAGAAGACTAATGTTACACCAAAGTCCCTACTGAACAGCTGTGAAGAGGGAACAAAAATGTAAACAGAGTAGGGCAAGATTTGCTGTTGCTGCAAAGAAGGAATGTGGACAGGCAAGGAAAATGAAATGAAAACCCTGAAGCTTGCTCTTCCTGCTTCTGTCAGAGAGGGTGGGGAGACAAGTGTTGTCACCCCTCCATATGCAACCACTGCTTCAACAGTAAGTTCTTCTTTCAACAGAAAGGTCTTCTGTAAAGAACTTTGCAAGCAGAGCACTGTATGGGCTATGCCTGCTGGTGGGAACAGCTAATCCCCATCTTGTTTTCAAAGGGAGAAATTTGTTCCTTCTGGCACTGACATGGTTTTATTACAACAAAAGTTGGCCCTGTTGCCACTGGCCAGTCCTATCAGTTTGTTCACCCTCCTGCATTCTCCGTCTCCTTGCTTCTCCTGTAATCTTAAATACATCTATTTGCCCAGCCCCATGCAAAGTGATATTTGCTCCTTCCCTATTGCCCTGTCTTGCTGAAATATACACTTTTACAGGAGTGAGCTTACTTGCCCCATGGCATATTCTTTCCTGCTTCTCATCTTAATAAAAAACTACATTCAGGCTTAATTGACTCCTACATATATTCCTGGCCGCCTCGTCACCATCTTTGATTCACTCCCCAAGCCCTTTCCTCTTCCTGACTTCCTTTGATGCAAGAAAATCTTGTGGTTTTCTTCATACAAATCATGCCCATTTTCTTCCCTCAGATTCCAGTTCTGTTCAGGTCTAAGAAGTTCTGCATCTAGTTGCTTTTCTTCCCTACAGCTATGACACTGTGTTTTTAATTTTTTCCCTCTGCTTTATAGTCATCCTCATCCCTGCTAGATCTACTTGCTAAACTTTCACTCTTTGTTTTCTCCTTAATATGTACATACACTCTAGGTGTTGGAGAGACAAGACACCAGGATGGGACTCCAGCAATTTCTCCCCCTCACAACATCTTTCATTCACGGAACAAAACAGCCACTGTCAGGAGTGCCTTTCTTTCTTCTCCATTTTACATAATTTCCAGTGCTCTTGCCACACCAAAGTTCCACCCATATTGCTCTCACCACACCCAAACAGGCTTGTAGACAAAGCCCCAGGATCACTCAGCCTTTTACTTGGAATTCCTGCACTCCATTTACTTAGATAATGAACCAACATGTCCCTGAGACAGCTCATCTCCTCAGCTCCATGGCCATCCACAGCACAGGCTGTCTCTTCAGCCTGTCTCCTGGAGAAACTGTCTCAGCTTGCCTTGTCTCTGGCTTTTGGTGGGTACCATCCAGTCACAGAGTCCTCTGGTAACTGCACCTGTATGCACAGTCACTGCTTCTGCAATAGTAGCTTGTGCTTCTCCTTCTTTGCTCCAAAGCTCCTCCTGCCTAACTAAATTCTCTTGCTGGTATCTGACATCTCTGCCTGCACATCTAGCTGTCAGTTCTGATTTCATTTTGCTGCATTTGAGAGCATCTCCTTCCCTTAAGAACCCCTTACTATCTTCTTTTTTGGTCATTGCTGACGTCCTTCTCTTCCTGCTGCAGATATCACTGGCCAGTGAATCTGAATGTCAGTCTTTACCTCCTACTCTTTACAAAGTCTTCTCAGCCAGGCAATGCCTGTATTTTCCATTCTTTCTGAGTAAGAGCTCTAAAATGTTACTCATTTTAGAGTAACAACTCACCCACCCAGCCAAGTTTACATCCAAGCCCACAACCACCCTGCAACAGTTTTAGTTTTGGCCTCAACATAAAGCAATCCTGCCCTACAGACTGCTTCTGGAAAGCCATTTTCCTAGTCCATCACTCTGACCACATAATTTTTCTTTATTTCTCTCCGATAGTTCTCCTCCAATATATCAGAAAGATTCTTTCTCTTCTCACTTTCAAAGTTGATTGGCCTATCCACATTGTATGGATCCTTTTTGCCCTCATTCAAAGGTTAACTCCCACCTCCAACAGAGCCATGATTACATGCTCCTCTGCCCATTTGTTCAGTCTTCAATCAACCCCTTTAAAAACCAAAAACGTAGTTTTTACAGCAGTCCATTACCATTAGGTAATTTAAAAATAGCAATGGATTTTCATCATTTTCTGTTGCCAAACTCTCCCTAAAATCTGGCTTCACCAAAGGATCGACTGGCCAAGAGCTACAGAACATTATAAATTTACATTCCTGTTCAATATTCTTATCGTTCCTCAGTCTGTCTTTCTGTTGCTCCACATCTTATGCCTGGCCAGCATTCTCTGAATATTTATGTATCTGCATCACTCAAAAGTCCTAAGACAGAAAGGTTCTGGTTTGGAAGCAGCACCCTCAACTCCTACAGAATCATTCCGAGAACAGCAAACCTGAAATACAGAGGTATGACATGAGCAAGATCTTATAATTTGGAAATGCTCAATGCCAAATGAACTTTATTCATGAGGACACAAAAGCAAGTTGATCAGCCTGTTTTTTTCCCCTCTATGTTTTCAAAGAAGCTGTCATCTAATCTGTGAGCTGGTTTGGAAGAAATTTGTTGAAATTGCTGTATCCTATGATACCACCAAGAGTGAAACACAAACAAGTTGCCTAGTAATAAGCCAAAGTTTAGCACCATGGCCTTAGAGCAAGAGGTTGAGTTACACCTCTCTTTCACTCCATCTAGAGATAAGAACTTAAGCCCACTGTTTCCAGCTGACATATCACTGGGTAGATGCAAAACCATTTGGTTCCAACACACCAAAGAGAAGATAATCAGGCATTGGAATGGGCTGCCCAGAGAGGTGGTGGATTCTCCGTCCCTGGAGGTATTTTAGAAGAGACTGGATGTGGCACTTAGTGCCATAGTCTAGTAACTGTGATGGTAGTGGATCAAGGGTGGGACTTGAGGACTTCAGAGGTCCTTTCCAACCCATCTGATTCTATGATTCGATGATAGCTTGGAGGAATAGGGAATTGGAGAGTACATAGAGTTGTGCTCCTGACGCCTCCCACACCAGTCAGGGGCAGCCAAAGACAGCAATCCTGTCTAGTCACATCCTGATGTCAAGCATATAAATACTCAGCAGGCACAGAAGGATATTTGAGCAGTGATGTTATTTTCCCTGAACTCCTCTGGTTTCTGGAATTCAGTGTATATCCTTGGCAGGTGAGTACCCTTGAATTTGGTGCAGTATACCTCCTGAGCGCAGGCAGGGCATCTTCCCTGCCTTCAGGCTTGCAAACAGCAGCAGCGCAACTACCAAGTTAAGCAGCAGAGAAACAACACCAATTACAGGAACAGACCCAAAGCTCCACCTCTTGTTGCTCAGGTAGAGAGAGGCAGCACTTATTTATACAGAAGATGTTGAGGAGAGATAAGATGCAGAGAATATTCCTGTCATTTTTTATCCAATCTAGGTCAGAACACCATTTTTTAACTTCAGAAACTGAAGCTAGCACTGCTGATACACAATTATAATGTTCTGGGTTTTCAATTCCTTCATAAGCTGAAGAGTAATTATTTCCTTTTGTTTCCTCAGTATATTTAGCAAAATAATTATAATTCACTAGATTGTTTTCTTTGTTTTGGTATTTTGGCATAGTTATCTCTCTCCGTTTCTTTCATAGCAACAGTGGTGTTATTTTTACAGGCACAGTTTGGGGAGGGTGGGAGGGGTCACAGATGAGGAAAAAACCCCATAAGCATTTTCTGACAGAAATTCCACTTGAAGAATCTTCTCTAGCTCCCCAAAAAGAAAAGATCAAATCTATATAAGAAACAACTGTGAGTGCAGATGCTGCACTGCCTCTGAATGCAGATTATCTTTGCTCTGTCCATAGGGGTGAGTTAAACATGGCACCTTCCTAACTTCTGAGTCCACACTGCCAGAGAAAGGTCAGTAACAAGTCTACCTACAAGCCCAAACAGCCCTGCTGCATTCAACAGCAAGGAACACACGTTATTCCGCTGCTTGATGCTGCTTACAAGATGGTAGCATAAAGCTTGAACACCAGGTACTACAAGTCTCATGTTTAAGATACAGGTGTACCTTAAGCAACAATTCCATTTTGAACTTGGGGTTTCAGGTATCCCTGATTACAGAAACCCGGGCTCCTCTTTCCAAACTGCTTTCAGAGGCAGTACATCCAAAAGCCGATCTAAATGGCTCCTTCCCCTAATCCTTTCCATTTGTTTCTGTGCAACTGGGTTATTATTTTTAATTATTTGTATTATTTCTCACTAGACCTGACATTCTGGGTTTTATGTTTACTGCAGTCTGCTAATCTGCAGACTCAAGATAATTTGCAGGAAGAGGTCTTTCCTGCTGTTCTAAGCAGATGGGGTCCTCATCTCTTGAGACAGGTAGTGTGCAGCCCTGATTGATGGCACCCAGGAGGATGTTACGCACAAGGCTCCTTTCAGGAGGAGGCCTGGAACATCCCCCAGTAGGCTACTGGAGGTACACTAGGGTATTTTTAACAACAGATTCAAAACCTTATTCTTTCTCACAGGGTTATTTTTGAAGCTGTATTTTAGTGCTTTTTGTTCCACTCAGTACCACTGAAACATGCTGCATAGAATTCACTGACGTAAACACTGACAAGGGAGCAGAGAAGTGGAAGGGAAAGGAAGAGAACTGCCTGTCTCTACTTCTTCCCCCATATTTTTTAAGTAGCATCTCTTCACCAAGCTCAGGACAAGCATACATTTTGCTTGTGGATATTTAGATACTTTGCCACTGCAAACAGGATGCTGTGATTTTTTTTTTTGTCAATTCAGTTCTCAAACCTTGCTCAGGATGGGGAATGGGAGAAAGGATATACATGCAAATCAAATTTATCCTTTAATGGATTTTCACTCACAGCATGTCCCACAGCACACCATTATAAGCATTTACATTAGACACAGTGATCACATTTCTGAAGCCTTTATCTTCTGCCCACTGAAGTCAGCGGCCATAAAGATTAGATTTCATACCTTAATGAGAGCTCAGTCCCAACAATACCGTGTCTCTCACTGTCTGTTTTGTCTTAATGGAAACGTACCTTGCCGGCATGGCTTAGTGAGAACACCCACTCCTTCCCCTCTCTACCTTAACAGCTTTTTAGGCAACTGTGTTCTCATGAGTTATACAGGTATGATTTTAATTGTCTACAAAATAAGCTGTAATCACTCCCCATTTATTTTAGGCACACTTCAATGGATGTGATGCATCTATGGCTTCATCAATTTTGTGCAGTGGGCAAAAATGTTCTGATGCTTCAGAAGGGAAACAGGAAGAAAAAGAAGAGTATGGGCACAATATCCTTTCCAAATGTCTAAGTGAAATATTTATATTCTGAAAACAGAGAGCTGATTGACAAGTTATTTCAAACAATAATCTATTTCATGCTTATTCAGTTTTCTTTTCAAATTTCTGAACATGACCAGCAGCAACAGCTCCAAAAGCAGATCACTTATATTGGAACAAAGTTGAAATAGTGTATGATGAATATTAAGATTTTCACCTCTCCCCCTGCTTCTCTTCCCTTTGTCCAGTTGTGAGGAGGTAGCTGTGCTACTGGAACATACAGCAAGCACCTTCTGCTAAGGTCAGGGACAGTCATTCCTAGCAAACTCAGCTCCTCCATCCAACCCTCAGCCTGTGGCAGGAGCTGCTACCAGCTTCCAGCCCAGCTGCATCAGCTCTGCCCTTTCCACTCTGCCTCACAGGCAAAGCCTGCACCCTCCCATCCTCAGGACAGCAAAACCTAGTGGCACCAACCTCACTGAGAAGCCTCCAGGCATGTTTAGGCCACTAAAGCAAACAGCTCCAGCTCAGGGAGCACTATTCCCACTGAAACATGCTTGGTGCATGCACTGCAGCACTGCAGTCAGACACTGATGAGCACTTGCATAGGACAGTGCTGCTTTCTCTCGTTTCATGGCAGCACCACAGCATGGCTTCACATCGTGAAGCCCCAGCTCTTCTTCAGGCAGCGGTATTCTGCATTTTCCGTCATAGCCAGACAACCAAGAGCGCACAGATTGGATGTTCCCTGACAGCAGGTTAACCCTTACCTGGGCTTGTGAAGGTCTAAAAGCAGAGTCAAAGCCATTCTGCAGAGAGTCCAGAAAAGGCTGGATTTTGTAGAGGCCATGCGTTGTCTGGCTCGAGCGGAAGGCCACAATGTGGAAGTACTTCAGGATCTTCTCAAACCGCGATTGTGTCATGATAAGTGCAATGCTCTTGTTGCTGTAGAAGCCGCTGCTCCAGATACTGAGAACAGACTCACAGTGGTGGATGCTGGTTGATATCATGTAGCCTAAGAAGGCCTTCATTTCTGTCAAGGTGACGTCAATCCAGGCATCGTCACTACCGAACCTCTCCTGGTACTTCTTGGCATACATGTTGGTTTGGACCACCATATTCTTTAGTACATTGTCAGGGACAAAGAGCTGAAAGAAGTCCATGGCACTGGCAGTCAGGGGCATTTTTCGTGTCGGACCTAGGATAAAAACAAGAAGTGAAGATAGGCATGCTCCTGATCACCACAAGGCATGTCTAACACCAGAAATTTAAAGCAAGATTAACTTTCCTAGAGCAAGAAAACAAGGCCAAAGTGATGGCATGTCTGACAGACTTCACCAGGAAACTTCCCCCCATATTCTGTGTCTTCCTCCTGTATGATATAACACGCTCTGAAAAGTTTCTTCCTCTGCTCTGCACACTCATTAGTTTGTAGCATGCAGGCCTTTTGGGCAGCATGCATTTAATTTCTCCACTTATACACTATCTGCACCTTTTATCCTCAGCAGCTTTTTCTGGATAGTCTTTTGTTTGTCCATACCCTTGTCAAAGCAGTGCCTTCCTCAACATGTCCCAGAAGGACCTTTGAGTCCTCCAGAGAGAGTGCTGCCCTCCTCCCAGATGACATGATTCCTAGGCACTAGAACCTGATCCCACCTTTTCTCTTGCAGCTCTAATCCCTGCCCAGTTCATTTCCAGTAATTCTGTGACTCTCAAATCTGCCTCTGCTCCACACAGAGTCACACAGGTCACGTCTATGTGGTTTTGAGTTTGTTGTCTCTGCCACCACACTGGAACCTTGTCCTGCACTCTGATACTCCCAAGAGAGCACACTACCAGAACAAGTCACAGCTACCATGTGGCTCGTGTCTCTGTCCAACGTCACAGGGAACATTTTTAGCAGTACAATGCGTATATACAGTGGTCCTCTTCCTCCCATAATGTAATAAGTCTTGCAGTCCCACACTCTCATTACTCTAGCTTTTCACTGATCGTGCACGTTCTCTGCCAGCTGCAACTATTCCATAAGAGGGGTAAAAAAAAAAAAAAGGGGGAGGCTCTAAGGATTGGCAGCACTGTATCAGTGTAACAAGGTTAGCCAGTCAGACACCAGATTACATTAAGCCAAATTAGGAACATTGAGCCTGCAATACCAGGGACACAGACACCAGTCCTTACAGACCTCTCTCTTGTAATCCCTTCCATAAGCTAATTAAACTCCATTTTAAAAGTGGTAGTTTATGCTTCCACCTCGTGGCAGTGTCTTAGTCACCAGGTAAGGGCAGGGGACATTCTCTGTTCTCCTAGAGAAGAAGTGAAAACCAATACACCCGAGAAGAGCAGCATGGACAAACCCAGTGGACAGGGGAGCACTTTAGAGAAATTCTACATCCCTGTGGAAAAGACAGAGACATAACTATAATCCCAAACCAAGAGCTGGACCAGTAAATACTGCGCCGTAGTTTAGCAGCCTTCAGCCTTGGGACGGTCTCAAACACACTCTTCCTGATCAAAAGCAGGAGGCACACAGCTTCTCACCTAAAGTTCTGCCTAACAAGAGCTAGTCTTCCTTGCACTGCATGGCTTCTTGGATCTCAGCATCAGCTCTCCCACTGGATCACAGCATGGGATTTGTCATTCTACAATCTGACTCTCCAAAGATCCACTAGCATGTCAATCAGGTCTCATTCTTCAGTACCCCTGTGTCTCAGCTCACATTCTTAGTTACAGCAACAACTATAGCTTGCAGAAATTTTCCATGAAACAGTACTATGAGGAACTAGATAAATACTGTGGTTGGACTTGCTCTTAAGCCTTAATATTTGGGGGCACTCTGGTGAACTCAAGCTACTAGAAGGAGAGAAAGATAGCATCAAGACATTGAAACAGTAAACCTTCAGATTGCAAAAAATGCCAAAAAAGCAAACAAAAGCGGATTTTTATTTTTTTAAAAAAGTGCAGTGGTGAAAAAAATATCTATTTAAAGATTACTTTCAAATTTTAATTAGTGAGATTGAGAAAATGGAACAACTTCGGTTGAAAGCACATTCCTCTACATAGTAAGACCGGAGTAAAGAGCCCCACACAAACCATGTTTCAGTAAGGAAAGAAGAAAATTTCAGTTTAAATGATAGAAGGTTTTCATTATCAAGTGAAAACTATGGGGCTAAAGTAGATATACTGACTTAACTGCTAGTGCAATAATAAGGCCTCTTAACAAAAAGTTCTCTTATTCTGATCAGGAGATTTATATTCTGCTAGCACCCACTTGAGTGTTACAACTGACATAAAATGCTCTACAAATGATTCTGTATGAACAGCTTATAGCACCTCACTTCCTTCTTCCCCACAACTTAATCAGGTTTTTATATTCTACAGTAGTAATGGCTTTCTGACAACAACACAAAGCACAGAGTGTATTGCTAGTTATGGAATCTTGAGTAGCTATTGAATTCAACTCCAGTGCTCAGGCAACCTTCCAGGTAGAGCGCAAAAATAGTTCTTAAATCCTGCCTTCCGAAGCAGAAGGTGGGAGTGAGGGTAACATTTTAAATCTTGTCTATAGCAAACAGGAATTCATAAAGCATTAAGTCCTATGCCATGAAATATGTTGGTCTTGAGGCACGTGGATAAGGACAAAAGGTACATGCTGGACTCCATCTTTAGGGAGACGAGCGGTCAGAAGCACAAAAAAGTAGTTTGGTGTAATTGAATTTTCAGTAGCTGCACAAGTTTATTTTGATAAGTGATTATGGAAAACTGCCAGGTATACTGGATAGGACAATCCTTTCTTACCCAGCAGTCCTGCTCCAGCCACATAGAACCTGCTACCTCCTCTCCTTCCTGAAATAAATATTCAGGCTTTGTGTCCCCATTGGCCATGCAGAACCCACACAGCTCTAAAAAAGCAAGCTGAATCAGTTTCTGACTCAAACATCAATCTAATTGTTGATTAAATAAAATTATGAAAGCCTCTGTATAATCTCATTGTCTTTAAAAACAGCCTTTATTGGCAAAGTGAGCACAACTGATTCATAATTTACTGATATACAATATAACAAGAATGACACTGAATTGCAGTAGGAAAAGAACTGAATTTTAACATGAATTGGGTTATGCATAGTTAATGACCAGCCTAAAATAAATTATTTAAATATGACTTTCTATCTAAGTACACAAATATATCCCATATAGAGAGCCAACTGTCTGCATAAGAAACCTAAATAGCAAATTTGTACTTTTTAAGGATTTTTACATTGACTTAAATTACACTTACCCAGAAAATACTGCTATGAAAAGAGTTCAGTGTTTCATACATGCACTGTTTACTTTTCAAAGCCTTACTCAGTCAAATGAAAGAGTGGCTTTGCCTAGTTGCCTATTCTCAGAATGATTATACAATTATGATTGTACATAAAATTCAGATTTTTCTCTCTCCTCTGCCATAAAGGGTGTGCATGGAGAATATATTTACTTACATACGGTTTTTTGCTCTAAAAGCCAATCAGGGTTTTCAATACATTTTATGGAGTCAGAGTGCAAAAGCATTCTTGGAGTGTCCAAACATACAGCCAGAACCAATATTCTGTGCCCACTCGGGACAGGGTCAGAGCTCCACTGAGTAACCTCTGACTGGGCAGCACACATGCCAGCACTACCACTTTGGGCTTGCTTTACGTGACCTTGTAGAGCATGGACAATAACAAACAACTTCTGTTACGATACAGCGTACAAACTCAAGCACTTCTTCCTTCTCGCCCTGTCTGCCAGCAAAAAGCTGCACGTGCAATCTGCAGCATCCAGCCTGCCAGTCATTGCTGCTGCTGTGACTAGTCGGTTCCATCTTCTATTTTGCACTCGGAATGTCTCCCACAGGGCCACAGCTATTTCAAATTGTAAGAATAGGCTCAAAATAAATGAAAAAAAGAAAAAAAAAACTAAACAGGAAAAACCATTTGTGTTTCCATATTGGAAACAGGACTGCGAAGCAGAGGCTGGCACCTCGCCCTCAGGCTGTGTGCATTGCAGAGCATATTTCGGCTCAGCTCAGCTCAGGGCAAACTGCAGCACCCTTGCCGGGTCCGATGCCCAGCAAGAGAGCAGGCTGCATGCTCAACTTCTCAGCAAACAAAGACACTGCAGGAAAACCAGAAAGATTTAAGAAATAAAAGTTCAGGTGAAACTTCTGTGTGACCATCCTTCAGGCAGCCCCTCCATGTCCTCCTACAATCTCTGGCCTTCTCTCTTGGGTGGGTCCTCACCAGTCACATTCTTCCCCCTGCTTCAATCCCACCAGTGTTTCTAGTCTTCTTCACTGAGCAACGTGTTACGAAAAAAATAAGAACACCAAGTGAATTAACTGGGTTTTTTCTTACTTAGCTGGTTTGCAGAACTAAGTAATATAAGTGTATTTTTAACAAGTTCATGTATCCTTTTCCACCTTTTCTGTTCTGATTACCAACCTGTAATTTAATAGCTCAGAGTTTACAGACTCAGAATAAAGGAGGGATAAAAGATGGAAAGCTATCAGTGCCAGCATATAATAGCATATAATTCTTAAGGAGGTCAAAAGCATTGCCATCTCAGGCAAGATATATCAGATTTGTAACAAGATAACACAGTGAAAGAAAATTCTCCTTTTGGTCTGCTATGCAAAAGACTCTGTTCTTACCCAAAATGTAATGGAGGTTCATAATAAAATATCCCATTACGTCGATGGGCCCAGGTATTATCTTATGTGTGATAACCCAAATTGCATGGTTTGGAAACAAACCCAGTGCAGAGCTAATCAGGTCTGACTTTGAAATTAATGTAACTTCATTTGCAACTTGGCAGACCCCAATACTCCCAAATCAGGCATGGGAGTAGTAGAAGCATCAGTTTGAGAATGTAAAAGTAATTTTATTGTCTCCTTTGAGGAAAAATCTAAAAATTTATGGTCACTCATGAGGATAACACATTTAAGTACATTATACACAGATACATACCTAAGAAAAATTGATGCAGAAACTGTTATTTTTTTGGCCATGGCAAGGTACTTTCTCCTCAAACATATGGCAACAGCTTTCAAAGACCAAGGCTTGAAAAGCCAATTAATTTCTCCTTCCTAAGTCCAGACAATTAGAGACTGTTTCATATTCCTGAGAAATTACTTTTGCAAAAGTACAATAGGATTTTTTGGGTCTTATTTAGAGAACATTAAAAACTGCTGACAGAAGACTTCTGTCAGAAAATGCACATTCATCAAAAAAATCATGACGTCTTCACAGAGAGTGTTGATTGATGAAATATGACAGACAATTAAAACAACTTATCATCTTTTTCAAAGTGTAGAGAGGAATACAAAGAGCTAAAAAAATAGCAACAAAATCAAAAACTATGTTCTAATATTTTCCAAGTGAGATTTTGCAGAATTTCTGTTCACACTAAGTTTCCTCACGTAAGCTATGGAAGCACTGGAGCTTATCTGACTTTCCAGAATATCAGTTTTTATAAGCTCTATTTCTTAATGGCCTGGAAGAAATGTGTATCAGACCATCCTCAAACCATAGCCAGTTTGACGGCCTTATGACAAGCCTGTCAAGACAGCTTAAAGTAAGTGCACGTAACAGTTCTCTTCTGAGTTTTATTTCAGTTTATTTCAGATACTTGCTACTTGCTGCCCAGTTCCTACAGGAGAGCAGTATCCAGGATATTCAGGATATTAAGCTGCATGTATTTTGTTCATCTTCATTAGAAAAAGCTACAAAAGCTTCAGTGACAGGTCTGCTTTGTTAAGTCAGAGGAGTCATCCTAGTTTATACAAGCTGTGATTCTGACCAGTATTTTAGGGCAAGTAGATGTCTTCTGTTATTTTGGTAGATGAATCATAGTCTCCTTTAGGACTGCCTAGCACAAAAATTCAATATAAATGATGAAAACATGATCCATACTGTGGCATTGCTTAGAGCTGAGAGCCAACCTATGAGGGCGCAATAAAAAAGCCAACAACTCCCAAACAGACACGATATTGGCTTAGAAAGAAGAAACTGGACATACTCCTTATAAGGATGGTTCTCTTCTTAGACCAGAAGGGCTCGCTCTCAGCAGCCCGTGCTTCTGGTTAAGTTTTTACAAGGTCACCTTCCCCTGGAAACTTACTTTGCACTTTTGCGGGGGCGCTCAGTAGAGACACTTCTGCTCTACATTTGGGTTCAGTTAAGTTTATTCCAAGCTATTTAGCAAAGTGTGATTTAACTGCACCCTTCCAACCTTATAAGTAAGCCTCTGACAATACTTCCGCGTCTGCACCTAATAGCCGTAGTCAAAAAAATTGTTCCAAACAGCTTCTGTGAAAGGCCACTTTCTCTTCCCTCCCCGGCATTAAAAAGGATTGTTTTCCTCACAGCGTCAGCAATAAAGCGATCCACACACTGCAGTCTGACTTCTATCCATAGAGAGCATTAAGAGCTGTGTCTCAAAGCAATCCAAGGACAAATGAAAGAGGACTGAAAACCAGCACACAGCTGCTATGTGCTGACTCTGGTCAAAAGAGTCCCTGGCCTCCACAGCAGACAGCGCTCAGTTAATGACAAATTAAAAAGAAAACTTATTTAGTAAATCAAACAGCAAAATTTAAATTAAATGGTAAAATTTAACAAAGTATTTAACAAACCAAGGAACTTCCTGCAATTCAGCTTGTTTTCCTGCTGTGTAATGAATCCAGACTGTCATCCAGCTTTCTTCAGCATTACAGCAAAATCCCTTGAGAGTCAAGTCTAAGCAGGTCAGCCTGGCATAGGTCAGAGACAAGTAATTTACTCAACACCAGGCAACCTTCCCACTCAATGCGATGGTGACCTCCCAAGGCCCGTGGTGATAACCAAGGCACCCTGCCCATTCTTCCTTCCCCATACTGCTGTGTGCTAGCTGGCAGTTCAGCCCGGAAAAGGTGAAAAGCTTCAGTGGGACACCCAAGAACAGGACTAAGATGCCAAGGGTAAAGAATTTTAGATATCACTCAGGAGATTACCATGTGTGATAAGACACCATAGAAAACAATTGAATTTCTGGGCATTTCGAGTGGACCAAGCAGCCAGGTCTTACACCTTTCCCGTTGACCAAATGTATGTCGTACCACCAACACCACTGGTCTGAGAATGAGAACATGTGAGGCATGTTGTGGCAGTGTTCCATGGAAGTGTGGCTTGTTGTAGATTTAAGCCATGGTAAAAAACCATTTAATTAAGAAAGTATTTCTTTGTGTTTACCATCACATTTTAAAGCTACAAAGCTTTCAAGCTGCGACAAGTACAAAGAATAAAAAGCCCACTGCAGCTATGTTGACATCTTTAATTATATGCTTAATTTCTCTGGTGAGGTCTTGCAACCTGCCAACCACCATTATCAACAGAACCTCCCAAAATTCTGGTACGAGTCTTACGGTTAAAATAATTTCAAAAAGCCAAAGATCTTTAAGTAGCAGAGTCAATGCTAAACCAGTACTGTATTGTGTCAGTTTACATAATGCTTTTCACATTATTCATTTGGCTGTGGGACTGAATATGCTTGTCCCTCATCAGGGGGATTCCTGCTGCAGCAGTTCCCTTGGCAATAGTCCACTGCATTTTCTTTTGCCACTGTAGTTTTTTATTAACATTTTACTGCACTCAGCCATCAGAGCAGACTCCCTGCTCCTGGCAGCCCAGACGACACTGAGCATACCTAGCAGATTAGAGACAACCATCAACGTGCTGACCTCATACATCATCTGTAACACAGCTTTTAGTAGATCACATAGCAGCTACACATCTGGCTGGAAGCAGAGCTGCGCACATTTATGAAATAACTCTACAAAGCAGAATGGATTGTTTTATGTCAGCACAACTTCCATTACCGGCAGGGTGACCTTCATAACTAAATCCCAGAAGGCTGCTCTGGGATGGTTCCATGGGGGAGCCCCCCGCTGCACTGGCAACTCTTGCAGGTGCAAACCACCATCACATCTCTCTGTCCCAGGCTCCTGGTCAGTTCTAGCGCACTGTTCACAAATACCATTACACATATGCAACTTGCTCCTTTCCAGAAATTTAAAATAAAAATCCACCTGTATAAGTGTCATCAATATTTGATGTCAGGACCCTGCCTTAAAAGGTAGGGCTTTTGTGTTTGAAGGAGGGGAAATAGCCTACTACATATTCGAAGCAAATCATCAGAACATTTCACTTATCTTTTGTAAATAAAAGTCAATAGGCAAATGACCCAACTAATGAGATGCTCAAAGCCTTCACATCACAGCTCCTACATTTACATGCAACACACACGTATGCCACTGAAACATCCTGTTTTTGAGCAAGTCTCACGAGATATTTTTCTGCTTTGCTCAAAAATTGATTACTTAAAAAAAAAAAAAAAATCAACCAGAAATGCAAATAGTTCAGAAAAGCTTTAGAGACAACCTTATCATGCAAGAACATTCATCTCAGTACAGAACCTCTCAATGATTCATTTCCACCCCAGCTGAGCTAAGGTAGCTACAGTACTGATCTCTGCAATTGCTTTCCAGCAGCAATAGGTTCTTCCTGGAGAAGACGGAGAGTAGTTGTTCGGGTAAGCACATAGCTCCCAACATGTTCGATGCTACTTCCCATGAATTGAACTAAGCATGTACTGCTGCACCCACCTGGGATAGGGTGATGAGCAGGGTGCTCTTGCTGCTGCCCTGCTAGAAGAGCTCAAAACCTAGAATCTGCCAAGGAGACCGGTAACAGGAGCCACATGGGAATAATATTCAGGCTCTTTTTCAAACCTGCTTCTTTTGGGTTGTACCAGCCTCCCGCAAATTTTTCTGGTCTCTGTAGGAAAGTGTGCACATGCATTTTTAGGTGAGCTTCAGCTAGATGAGCCAGCCTGGAGCAAAGGGGGCTCAGCTACAACTCCCTGAAAGGAGGCTGTAGTCAGGTGGGGGTCAGCATCTTCTCACAGAAAATCAGCAACAGGAAAGGAGGACGTAGTCTCAAGCTGTGCCAGGGGAGGTTTAGGCTGGACATTAGGAAGAATTTTTTCACAGAAGGAATTAGACATTGGAATGGACTGCCTAGGGAGGTGGAGGAATCACCATACCCAAAGGTGTTTAAAGAAAGACTGGATGTGGCATTTAGTACCAAGATCTAGTTGACCTGGTGGCATTCATAGGTTGGACTCAATCATCCCAAAGGTCTTTTCCAACCTAGTTGATTCTGTGATTCCTGTACTGACCAGTAAGACAAGGTTTCTCTGCTGCTGTCACCCCAGACTAGGAGGTAAAGGCGCTCTTGCCACTCCACGATGCATTACACACCTGCTTTTAAACTTGTAATTTCCTCACTTTATTTCCTCCATGTTCCTCCCCAATGCCTTCAAAAACCTTGAGACAAGAAGTTACAAGCCACATCTCTCCGCTGGTGCATTAGGCTCAGGGGCAGGTGAAAGTCTAAGTATTTTCTTAGGACACATAAGGTGTAAGTGGAGGTCACACATGTGCAATCCTTGCTAGAGTCAGGGCTCCTTTACACACGCACAATATCAGTTTGTGTGCTTTCTGTCTTATTTTTGCTCTTTTACTCCTGCCCCTGTTGTTAGACTGCCTTTTTCCATCCTTGTTCTGCCTGCCCTTAGAAGTGACCAGTGCTACAGGCTGTCTGAACATCTCTACTCAAAATAGGCAAGCAGCTGGAAAGTTCAATAAATGACTTCTATATTCTGTGTACATCAACATCCCTAATCCTCTTACCACACGCAGGATACATGACACACTCCACAGCACTCCAACTGCTTAGGCTTCCTAATAAGTCTTATAATAAATCTACAATTTGTCAGTTTTAAGAAATCAGTGCATTTCTTCAACAATGAAGACTGAAGAAAAAGGCAATCACCTGTGAAAGAGATGGATTTATTAGTTGTACTGCCTGTGTTAACTTCGGGGTGACACCAACGTGTTTACAAGCCACTGCACCCCCAGGGAAGGCTTTCAGGGAGTTGTATCTGCAGAGAGCAAGCCAGAAGCACAACTCGGAGCTAAACAGTGCATGAAGTCAGAGCGAGATCCTCAGTGGCACAGCACCACTCATCCTCAGCAGTCCCTCGGCAACACAGCACCGCTGCTGCACCCTCTGCCCCGCTGCTGCGTGCAGCCTGCGGAACTGCTCGGCACCGGCAGCCAGCTCCCACCACGGCCCACGCCGTGCCGCACAGCTGCTGGGGTGCAAGTGGAGCTGGAACCAGGTCACGGAACTAGGTTTGCCAAGAAAAGCATTGTCTGTCTTCCCCCACAGCCTGCCAGGTTTGTTACTCTGGAGCCAAAGTCTACCTCTTCAAACACAGGCTGTATTCTGAGACTAGGCAGGTAAAAGATTTGAGGTCACCGGACTGGTATTGCTTACTGGTAGTCATCCAGAAACCCAGATCACAGCTATACTTAGAGGTCATCTTGTCCAGGCTTCTTGAGTGCTGTCAACATGTGAAACAATAAAAGCTGACACATTTCATAAGAATTAATTGCTGTAAGAACATACTTCAGGTTATATATAAAAGGAGAAAGTAGCTTCTATTTCTCATCTTGGACCTAGCAGCAACAGAGATTTCATACAGCACAGATTTTCAAAGAACTTCATGGTGTGCTCACATTTAAAAAGAAATTAAAAAATGATTGTTGGTGATGAAATCTGGGTCATATTAAGTAGTGGGGCGGAAGACAAAGCCAACAAATCTTTCTGCTATACATAAAACAGAAACAAACTCAGTTCTTTAAATCTGCAAATATAATTATAAAGCATGCACCTGTAAGGTAAATTTAAATTAGTAACATGGGAATAACTACTGCAAACTGTGTCCTTCTGTTTGCAAAGTGCCAAGCACTTCACATTAAGGATTCCTACAGAGGCTTCTGGGCATTATCACAACAGAAATAATAGCTTCCCACTCTGTAACCACAGATTAGGACATTTATAGCTTGAGACCTGAGTGACTGGAGCTTCACACTTCCTAGCTATAGTGTTTCTCTTACAGAAGAAACACACAGTCTTCACAGTAGGGTCAGAATAGATCTTTGGATAACTATACCACAGCTAGATCCTCCACCATTTGAAAAAATCTGCCTGGAACAAAAACCAATGACAATTAGAGGCCATAGACAGTGACACAGATATGCAGAGTCAGCTGCATGTTTAAGGTAAAGTTTTACTAACATAGCAATAAGGAAGTTTACAGTATATTTTTTGCTCTGTAAATCCTGGCCCCCTGTCCTGCCCTACATGCTCTTATCTACTTAAAGATTGAAAGTGAAAAGATGTAACCTGCTGTTTTCATATCAGGGTGGCTTATGATTTCATAATATGATGTATTTACTCAGTGACAAGCAACTGGAAAAGTTTTCATTTAAATAAGTGAATTTTGACTGCCACTCAGACAGAAGTGGTGCTTCCCTTCCAAACTGCCTGCCCATCAAGCTATAGAAAATATTTCCTGAGTTCAGGAACTGGAAGTGAGCCTCCATAGATGTTTCAGTCTGTGACTGATATACTCTAGTATCTCTGGTTAATCATACCATCTGGTTTTCTGGCTTATCATGTCTCAGGCTGGTACTGGGACCTATACCCTGCTCTCCATTGCTCCATTCTGCAAATCGTCAGCCTTCATAGCTGCTTGCTGTTATCTAACCCTGACCTTCACCAGGCTCCATTTCTCTGCTGCTTTCTCCACCCTCCCTCCTGCATTTTTGAGACACTGCCAGACAACCTCAAAGTTTCCCATTCCACTGGCTTTTCAATGAAGTAATGAGATGAGGTTTATGTTAGCATGAATTTTTCAAGTCTACAACTGCTGTTTCTAAGGTCACATGTTCTGAGACAAGGAATAGCTGTCAGATAGCACAGGTGGGCAAGCATTGGTTAGCAGTGTCTCCATCTGCATGATATTCAATTTTAAGCCACAGAATAAAAATCCACACCTGTGCCCAACCAGCCTGTGGCTGTTCAAAAAGAAAGATTATATGTCCTAGCCCCATTCTGGTTCCTGTTTCACTTCTCCCCCTTGCTCCAAAGCACTGACCTGTGTGAATTAACACAGTATTGGCATCTACAGTCATACGTTCATAAACCATTCTTCTGTTAAACTCTTTCTGTCAAGTAATACCTAATTTGTAGGTAAGCACAGATCAAATGTCATAATTACTGGGGAAGGAGGTCTGCTGCTCTTCTCTCCTTTTGAAGACAGTACGTTACAGGAAAGCATTGAAATTTGTATTCCCTGCCTCTATTCCTACAATCCACAGGTATGAACATGCCACACTTACACTCTGTTCAATCATCCTCAACATAACGAAAACACTGAAAACCTTAAAGCATGGATTCAAATCTATAGGCTTAAAACCAAAACACCAGTAAGGTGACATACATATTTCTTTAAGTGATCAAAGGCAGAAATGTAACCTTCCGTATAGCTCAGACAGCCAGGCCACCAAAATCAATTCAACTACACAGTAGATGTGAAACAATTCACATAGAGCTGCTCTTGCAAGTCTCCTTCTTGCCTTGGCCAGTCACTGCTGGCAAGGAAGAGCCCAACATCTGTGTGGAGCACATCAGAGTTTATCCAGCACCACAGCATTTTCTACGAGAAAAACTCAGTTCTCTAGATGTCTCACAGTCTCCACTTATGTAACGATTGAGGGTTATTTAAGCAAGTCAGTGTTCTCACACTGCAAAATTCTTTTTCCTTTTATTGCTACTGACATCCAAGCATCCCTGTCTCTTTACCGCCGTGTTTTATAGAAAGTTGAGAACGCCCTTCGTGCCCTCACTAAGACAATGCCTTAGCCAGTGTTCATCCATCAGAAGCCCTGGTGTCAATTTGCTTTCTGGGAGAGATCAGTGTATGCTGCTGCTCCAGTCAGGATAACAGCACTGCACCTGTTTCCAAACCTTCTTTCATATTCTGACTTGGTTTTTTAAGCACTTTTAGAATATGGAATCTCCCAGGGAAAGGAGCATCCAAGAACCTCAAGTTTTCATTGCTAAGTCTCTCATTGCTCTCTTGGTTCTGTGTGTAGAAACAGTAAGGCCAATGCAGAAGAAGAATATATATCTCCACAGGGAGCCTCCCGCTTCCTAAGCCTTCTGGACCTAACTGCTACAGTTGGTTTTAGACAGATTTGCTCCTTTACTTGGCCCTTCCAGTTCCTTGGCCACTTGTTGCTATGTTCACAAAGCTCTAATTTAAACAACATTTTTTTCTTTTATTTTTATTTTATTCTCAAATTCATTCTTTATTTATGTTAAATGCCTCGTAAAATAAAATTAAGAAAAGAGACCTGTGGCATCCCATTCAACTCCATCCGTTTTTTCCATCATCTTTGATGCAGCTCCTTTCCTGCTTATTGTGAACAGCCTTGAATAGGTGAATTCTACCTTCCACATGAAGAATTTATTATATTCCTCCCTTAAGGGCCAGACTCTACTAAGTCTGAAATGCTATAACCCCCATTGATGTTTTAGCAGGGAATAAAAAAACCTTCAAATTATTAGCAAAGCTGGGCCTGGAGTTTTTATAACCTTTTGTGATCAAAACCTCAAGCCTGTTAGGCATTATCTGGGGAGAAGAGAGGAGACACAGAAAGCAGGTGAACATACTGCTTTTCATCGCAGCTACATCTAGGTCTGGTAGTACCCCTGGCAGAGAGATTCATGCCACTTTACAGAAATTATCTTTCTGGGTCTGGAATGAAGCAGTTGCCAGAGCAGGACACAAATGACCACAGCCCTGCTTGCCAGGCACTGTCCGCTTGGCCACACATGAACTTCTACTGGAGCACTGGAAGAAAGTATTTTTCTGTATTGGTAACAAACACAAAATAACTAAATTACATTGTGTTTACTTCAACTTTACCTCATCTCAGTTTAATTTCTATTTTTGTGTATGCTTTATAATGCACATAGTACATTAGTACAGTAGTGCATGTATATAATCAATCAATAAATAAATATACATAGATTGGGGGTACCTGCTGAAAAAAATTCTGCTGATACAGGTGAATGATCAAAAATGTTTGGAGAACACTGCTCTAGAGTTCTTCAGTAAGTGCACTCAGGACTAAAGCAGCTTAGCAGATACAGTTCACTCTCTCTTTAGCAGAGAGCTGAGTGTGTGCTCAAATCCTATAAGCTTCAGCTGATCTACTGTCGGTTTTAAACCAGTATAAAAGGGAGCCATTTCCCTTTGTCCCACTAGAAAACTGATGTCTTGTGAGAACAGGGGAGTGCTGTTATCAGCCAGAAGTACTTCTGGGTTGGTATAACAGTTTTCATGTCACTATACTCTATCCCTAAAGTAGTACCACAAATGCATTTATTTAAGCACATGCTTATACGCTTGTCTGGATTCAAAGAATAATGTACTATATTCACATCCCTCAACATTCACTTTTTTCATTTGCATCACTCACAAATCAAAAGGACATGTAACAGCCTTGTGTTTTTCTCTAGTGGAAACGGGTTTCCAGACCACATACTCATTTCGCAGTCAGCCACGCAAATTATTAATCTTAAAAGCAAGACTGAGGCTGCAATACGCAGAGTGCTAGGAAAAGAGGGGAATGTCTTTTTACTACAAAAATGCTCTGTAGTCTGTCCTGCAGTCCTGTTGTCCTTGTTCTGGGCCTTACAACTACCACTCCATAGATTATGGCTACTCTTTCCAAACCTTGGCAAGCAAATTGAAACTCATGTTCTTCAGGAAACATGGATTTTTCTTTTTGATCATGGAACTTAATGTTAGTTTTTACCACTCAGACCTGATACCAAAGTTTTTACTGTTGTAAGGATATAAAGCAAAGAAGCTGTACTTTCAGTAAACATCAAAAGGGACCTCTTCTAAGAAATTTTTGAGGCTACAGTTTAGGAGTCAGCTGACAACAGTAATCTCTTCTGAGGTCTTTTCAGCTCCAGCCCAGCAGAAAGCATCTGAGGCAGTATTTACCCTTAAACTACAACAATCAAACTATTCTTAGGTATCAGTGCAACCCTACACTGAACTGCAAGTTTTTAAAGTGAGATTAAGCATACTTCTTCTGGTCAAGGGTCCCTCCAAACAAATGACTTAGTGATATAACCATTATAATGCCAAGTGATGTAATCTGTAGAAAAAACTAGAAATAACTGCAAAAGAATGGGTAGTGACAAGTATAGTAAACTAGCAAAAGATATGCTTAAAGACTGCGCTTAGAAAAAAGCTAACTTTTTTTTTTACTTCAGTTTAAAAGCTTGCTTACTTTCTCTTCCCTCTTCTAAATTACAGACAAGGCAACTTACAATAGCTGTTTTAAGCAAAACAAAATGTATCTGTGTTGTCTCCTTTCTTAAGGAAGCATTCAAGCTCCACCAGTATGCAGAAGTGAGCTCAGCTAGTCTCAAAGTGGAAAAGAAAAACAACAGCCACACCAAAACTGCTTAAACAAACATAACATTTTGTTTTCTTTACAGATATTATCACTTGGTTTTGGCCACTTCCCCCTGCCTCTAGAAATAAGGGACTCCACAGTACACTGAGCAAAACAAGGGAAGAACCAGACACAGGAGACCCAATCTCCGCTCCCGCTTATAGAAGTGAGGGAGAAGGGAGAATACCCCTTAAATGCTTGCTGTAAAGAACTGGGCCCATTACTTAGTTCATCAGCCTCTAAACTTCCACTGGTCTCTTCTACTAGGCAGCAGGAGCACAGATGCATTCACACCTCGGACCCAACAAAATGCTAACTCAAAACTCTGTGCAGGGGCAGCTGACACCCATGAAGTGCAACCTTCATGCAAAAAGGAGATTGAATAATCCTAGGATAACCAAACCCATAGATAAACACCACTTTTAGATCTGAGCTCAAATTTTGTTGGGCTGCATGTTGCATCCCTTCCAGCTTTTCAGAGAGAAGTCTGATGTTGTAGTAAGTGTGGCAGCTGTTCACATACTGCATCTCCCACAAAACCAGATCTGGAACGTCAGCTGTAGCAGGAGGGCGTGAGCACTGTGGTCGGGGCATTTGGCCACAATTTTGGTATATTAGAAGCACCAGATGTCACCTTGATGTGACACTATGAAGGAAAGAACTGGCGGAGTCTGCTTTCACGTGACCTTGCTAGCTTTTTCATCACAGGAAATGCTGTTGGAGCCTACAGGCTCTTCTCACTACAAATGTGCTGTCTAATAAGGATTAAACTCAAGCAAGCCATCTTTCAGCAAGGGCAGTTCAAAAGGCTGTCACCCCTAACAGCTACTTTTCCATAAGCTAGGTGAGAACTTAAAATCTGGAAGACCTTTACCTTCTCCTGGACACATGGGGCAGAGCAAAACTGTAAAACGCTTGACTTACTAAGCAGCAAAATTTGATGGACCCCTGCTCCTGACTGGCCACAATTTTAACAGGAACGGTGTGGAGACATGATGTCCAGCAGAGCCCAGAAGAATAAAAAAAAGGAAGTTTCATACTGACTGAGAACATGATGTTAAAATGTGAAGTATTGGTAGAATCCATATTAAGATATAAGAGAAATGTTCATTTTTATGACACCAGAGAATTCTAGGAAGCAAAATACAATTAGAGAAACTAAATGCTAGCAGAGAAGAACAGGTTAGAAAGAGGTTATTGTACAGATTAAAAGGATTCAGTAGAAACTGAAAGCTTGGAAGTAAAGTTTTGAACAGCTTTTGTTACACTTATTTCTTGCTCATTCTCTAATAAAAAGTATTGTGCTTGGGGATTCTCCCTTTAGCTGTCCATTTCAGCTTAAAAAGAAAGAACCCCATCTCCCTTTTATTTTAGGAAGAAAGCTGACACCAGAACAGTGTGCTGCTCGATGTCAAGCTGCTCCAGGTCAATAACCAGACCCCTTCTGAGTCAACCTTTCAGCAAAAGTCCTGAAGAAAAGGCACAGTTTTTATTTTAACATCTCTCTCACTCTACTACAATATCTGCCCATAGAATGCTATCAAATGCTTCTGTTTCAGCATACAATACAAATGGCTGCTTTTAGAAAGAAACTAATGCTCACTTAGTTTCTTTTCATTGATTCAGAGAGATACAGCCCACAGGAAAAAAAAGAAAAAAAGAAAGTTAAAAACAGGTACAACCTCAACAACAGCATTAATAGTGTCAAGTCCATTCTGTATTTCTAGAACCATTTCATATTCAGTACCCACTTTGATAGTACCAATTAAAAAATATCCATAGCTGAATATTTTACATCCACCATCTGTCCTAGAAAGCAGGTAGGTGCTTGCACTACTATTTGTTCTTAACATAGTTCAACGTGTTTTGAATTTACCCAGGTCTAAGTGGGATTGTAGGTTTAGGTACTTCTGGCTGTACTCGCACGCCTCTTAACTAGAAACAGCCGTCCTTTGTACACAAAGACCGAAAATGCTCTTTAACTAAATAAAAGGGAGATGAAGTAGAAGAAGGAGGAGGTGAAGCCAGAGCAATTTTCATGACAGACAGATTCATGATAACCTAGGTGTGTTTCAGCTGATAGAGCAAGGATTTTAGCTTCATTTTCAAGGCAAATACTGAGGTTCATAAGAGAGTAAGTTTCAGAAGTCTGAGGACAGGACACCGGAAGCTGCAATACCTGTAGCACAGACAAGGACATAAAAAAAATCAAATTTTGCAGTTTAGTATATATTTTTGTTTCTCAAATGCTTGGAGCCCCATAGCAAGAACTTAAATGAATCCATGCTCAAGGTAACATGTTAAGCTGCGAAAACAAAGACTTTCAAAGAGAAATAAGGGCCTTGTTGATTTTGAATTGTTACTCTGATCCCAATACTCCTCAAAGGCTGAATAGATTTTGGAGGGAAGAGTAATCAAGGATATCAAGACAAATGCACAGTATTTGTATCATATTCAGGTCACCTTAAAATCATTTTTTGGTGGGAAAGCTTCTGAGATGTGACTTACAGCAAAGTTGAATTTATCTGTTCTAGCTTGATACTTGTTAATTGGCAGCAGCAGGGATGAGTAAGAGTATTAATGTCTCCTGTTATCCAGATCCTTGACTGCTAAAGGAATTGTCTGGCTAAAGGTAGATGACTTTGGGAGAGATTTTATTTCCTTTTTCACCAGGACATGGAACTGGAACCAAGTATATGCTCAAAGCACAAACAGGGAATACTAGGCTGATCATCCTACTAGACGGCATCTGGATTTGTTGGCCAAAATAAATCTTACAAACCAGTATTGAAAGTTTTTTCTCTAATCATCTGTCAAATCAGACACAATCTCTTATTTTGCAGAAAAGTGATACACAACTGACTTCTAAAACAGTGTTTTTCTAGGTAACATTAAGTAGGTTAGTAGTTATCTTTTGTAGAGATAGTGACATATTAGTACCTCTGAACAAGGAACTCTAAGACCTTACTTAGAAACTTGTGCAATTTGTCAACACAGGGCTGATCCTACACTGGAAAGACAGAGAACTACTACTAGAAGCAGGGGTGTATTCTTGCAAGGAAAGATTGTGAACAAATCCATTACTCTCTTATTTTTAGCCTAGGAGGGGGAGAAGAAAGAAAAAAGAGGGGGGAAAAAAGGAAAAGCTAAAAAAACCCCAAAATAAAAACAACAACAAAAAAAAAATCAAACATCTTTAAATATACATGAGGTAAATATCAGGGAAAAAAAGAAGACCTAAGTGCCCATAGTAGCCTTTGAAGATTAAATAATTTTGCAATGCTCACAAAGAAGTGAAGAAACAACCTTCTGGTACCCAGCCCATGAACTGAAGACACATGAATATGGAGTAGATATTCTGTTGTGCTTTCTTGTTAAGACATCAGTTTACATGGTCATCAGTTATTGCAGGACGAGGATTTAGCTGGGCCTTTTCCAGACCTGGGCTTGTCTTCCTCCAAGTATCCATTCTCGTGGTCTACAGAGGTTTGTGTTGGGATTCAGTTGCAAGAAAGCTCTTTATAGCTCAAAAAAGTGTCATAAACAGAGCCATGTACAAACCTAGACACCACTGGATGATGCAGTAACTGCCTCCAGAGTGTAGCATTGCTAATCTCACAAGTATTTGCCTAGTGTCATATCAGGCATCCCTATCATAAGAAGATTAGTGCTTTTAACATAAAGAAGGAGCCTCAGAATAGGTCTTTTGAGTAGACACACAACTCATTACCACAGAAATGAGGGTGGGAACAACACCCTAAGCAACCATCGTATCTGCCTGGGCCACTTTATTAGGACAAAGCGAAGGAGGAATTTTCACCTTAACAGATCAGGCGGCCTTTTGCAAGCACACAGCTCTTTCTCACAAGCTACAACATTCCAACATACAACTTGCCACTAAAGCAGCTTCCCTAGTGTTTGCATTTATCTTTACCAATCTAAAACACAGGAAAAGACTGTTAAAGGGAACCTCAGGAAGTCCTTCAGTCCAAGGCCTCTATCCCCATTCAGCACACATACTGGGTGTCAGTCTATTACAAAAGATACAACAGGTTAATGACACTTGTTCTTAGGTTTTCAGTGACACTTTTCATCTTCTGCAGTCCTGCACTGTCTTAGAGTTTCTATCATGCCTGATTTAATTATCCATCAATTTATACCCATTATTCCTTGTATTCAGTTTTCAGAGCAGGTAAGGCAGATGGATAATTCGTATAATAGTCCTTACTTATCCATACAGCACCTTAGCTTAAAACCTGAATACTAACAGATGGCTAGGTTAGTAGAGTTTCTGCTTCTCAGTCCTTTCTCTTCATATTTAACTGTGTGCTTCTCTTCTGGGCTGCTGACCCACACTCTCTCTCCTAAATGGCAAACTAGTCTCATTTCAAGTCTTATACACTTCATTTGAAGAGCTGGGGAGGATGTTTGCCTTTTCACAACAACATGACACTGAGTCACATTTTTCTGGTATTCAGCTTCAACCTCCAATTCTTTTCTCTCCTAGACAGTTCTTCCCCTCCATTTTCCATTTCTGCTGTTAGTCACTGCTGCCTTCACACTAAGCATTTGCCTCTTGCACCATGCCCTCATGCCCCTCCTCATCAGGTTATTCCAGGCTATGAAGAACCTTGGAAGTTTCCAGCTTGTTCTCCAGCATACATGGAGTCACTTCCAACTTCATGCTATCAAAACACTTAATAAACAAATTCAATAATCCCAGCTTCATTCAGGAAGGAATTTTCAAATTCTCAAATAAAAATAAAAATTCTTCCATTGGAACATTTAACCTTTTGACAGATTCTTATGTGACACACTTTTGAAGAAGCTGGGCCAGACACACCCAATTCAAACGGAGACAAACAAGCATTTGCAGTTATGAAAATTTTAGTGAGAATACCTGACAGAGACTAGATGGTATTTATTCAATCAGAGGCTTCTGCATCTGCCTGCTTCTCCCCACTATATATTTTAATCGCTGCAAGGTTTGTTGCAACAGATGTAGTGTAACGCAAAGCACAGTGTGAAACTCGGAATGGTACTGCAGAGATGATTCCAGCCTCAAGAATTCAGCACAGAAAACAAGGCAGTAAGCCTGTCGTGGAATGCAGTGACCATGGTGGGCCTCCACAATAAGGCTCAGCCAGCTCCTAATTTTGCACAACTGCTTCACACACCAAAACCACCACAAGCTGGTACTTTGTTTCCTACATGAGAAATAAACACCAAAGGTAATTTCAACCAAAAGGAGCTTGCAGGGCATCTATGAGACAGAAAGACTGCACTATCTCCCAGTCTCCCTGTGGAAGCAGCCAGGCTCTCCACAGTTGAGGGAACAGCTGGCTACCAACAGCCTGAGCGGTACAGACAGGGTATAGAGAACCCAGAGCCATAGGGCAGCAGGCTGGAAGGACAGCCCAACTGAGCACTGCCAAATTCCTTCTGAACACTTTTTTGGTGGAAAAGACACTACAGAAAGTAATGGCTCTTGCGAAGGAGTTTGTTTCAAGAAGTTGCTGCCAGTGCCCCAGGGTCATCACCATGCCCAACTGTCCCTACTGGTCTAGGTCCCCATGTCAGCCCTCCAGGGCATCAGCCCCACCCCATGAGGGCCAGGCTGCAGTTTAGCACAGCCTTGCCCAGCCACAGGTCCAGCCAAGCCAGGCCCACCCGTGCCCACATCCTGACCCAGCCTCAGCCTGTCCCCAGGGAGGCACCCAATGCCTGGGGATGCCTCAGTGCCACCAACTGAAATTGTCCCACTGGGGTGGTAGGATGGGCCCTGGCTGCCAGACCCCCCAGGAGAGCCCCCATAGCACTCTGCCTGTAGGAAGCCCTCACACTCCACAGGGCACAGTGACAGGGGGCCGTCGTAGAGGTTTGACAGGCTGTTTTAAACCATCTCTAATGTCAGTTTAGCTGTGAGTCATTACCCAGTAGTACAGAAGCAGATGCAGAAAGGCCTTTTTTGAGAGGTCATTCCTTATTCATCAACTACAACTCCATCAAGTGGAAAAAGCAGGACATCATTTACTCCAAAACCCATCACTCTTTTCCCAGTGGGGGAGGTTTATGATTTGCTTAAAGTCCCCTCCCTTCTTTAAAGACCCTTAAAAGAAAGGACTGAAACTATTCTGCAACAATGTTAGCTCCATGAAAATAGCTACATGTCACTTAAACACACCCCAAATTTTAGTGCTTAATTTCTTTTAATCTCAAAGCCAGTGACAAAAGGGAATTCATGCAGATCTCACAAGTGTAAACCTTCAAACAGTATTTTGCTTCATCTCAAACCAACCAAAAACTACGTCAAAGGACAAATTTAGAAGTAAGGAGTAACTATGACGGCCAAAAAATGAAAAGAAGTCTTCAGTTTAAGGTCTTCTCATTTAGTGTTACTGTTCAGGAATACAGTCCAGCAAGCCACAAGCCCTGTGAAAAGGTAAATAAATTTATACTCACATATGTATTTATATCCATAATGCAACATATTCAGCTAGACAGATCTAAGAGCATCCTGCATTTTTCAAGATCATCTTGGGAATCTCTCACCCCCAACCAAAATATGGTCCATTTTCACTCATCTGCTACAGCAAGAGGTTTATGAACCACCACCCTGTCTCCAGGAAGGGCTGGCTTCCTCTTGCCTTGCAGTCCCATTGATCTATTTACCCTGTACTGGGCCAGAAAAAGTAAAACTAGATGCCTATTCCCAACACTGTAAGCCATATGGCTTTATGAAAAGCAGGTCCTGCTTGATCAACCTGATCTCCTCCTGTGGCAAGGTGACCTGCTAAGTGGATGAGAGAAAGGTGGCATCCACAGCCTACCTAGACTTTATTAAAGCCTTTGTAACTATTTCCCATAGCATTCTCTCAGAGAAACTGGTTTCCCATGCTGTGGATGGGCATACTCTTCACTGGGCAGAAAACTGCCTGGATCATTGGACCCAGAGAGTGGTGGTGACTGAAGTTACATCCAGCTGGTGGCCAGTCAAGCGGGGTTTCCCAAGACTCAGTCCCGGGCCCAGCCCTGTTTAATATCTTCATCAACAACCTGGACAAGGGATCAAGTGCACCCTCAGCAAGTTCACAGATGACACCAGGTGGGTGGGAGCGTGGATCTACTGGAGGGTTGGAAAGCTCTGCAGAAGGATCTGGACAGGATCAGTAGGTTGAGGCCAACCATATGAGGTTCAACAAGGCCAAGTGCTGAGTCCTGCACTTGAGTCACAACAACCCCAGGCTGTGGGCAGAGTGGTTGGAAAACTGCCTGGTAGAAAAGGACCTGGGGCTGCTGGTCAACAGTTGGCTGAACATGATCCAGCAGTGTGCCCAGGTAGCCAAGAAGGCATCTTGGCTTCTGTAAGCAATAGTGGGGCCAGTAGGACCAGGGCAGTGGTTGTCCCTCTACACTTGGCACTAATGAGGCTCATCTCAAGTCCGGCGTTCAGCTTCAGTCTCCTCAATAAAAGAAGGACATTGAGGTGCTGGAGTGTGCCCAGAAAAGGATAACGGAGCTGGAAAAGGAGCACAAGTCCTATGAGGAGCAGCTGAGGGAGCTGGAGTTGTTTAGCCTGGAGAAAAGGAGGCTTGGGGGGACCTTATCAGTCTCTACAACTATCTAAAAGGAGGTTGTAGCCAGGTGGGGGTTGGTCTCTTCTTCCAGGTAACTACTCACAGGATAAGAGGAAGTGACCTCCAGTTGCACCAGAGGATGTTTAGATTAGAAATTAAGAAATTTTTTTTTCATGGAAAGTGTTATAAA
Organism: Pseudotriccus pelzelni; assembly: GCA_035584735.1. Taxonomy (NCBI): domain Eukaryota; kingdom Metazoa; phylum Chordata; class Aves; order Passeriformes; family Tyrannidae; genus Pseudotriccus; species Pseudotriccus pelzelni. The sequence goes on along the minus strand of JAWMRA010000146.1, from coordinate 8,821,976 downwards.
GCATTGGAACAGATTGCCCAGGGAAGTGGTGGAGTCACCATCACTGGAAGTGCTCAAAAAACTTGTGAATATGGCACTTGCGGACATGGTTTAATGGTGAACATAGTGGTGGTACTGGCTTGACAGTTGGACTTGATGATTTTAAAGCTAATTTTCAGCCATAACGATTCTATGAGTCTCTATACCTATGTGCATATATGTATGAGTTTCAATATATACGACCTCTTCGAAGTAGTTTTTCTGGGCATGGACTGGCACGATTACCATTTCCCAAGCCCTGTATCAGCAGGATACATTCAGAAGCAGACAGCACCATGACATCAATGGAAATAGCTGCACACTCACAGTTACATGCTGACCCCAGACTGCACACCTACAAGTGCTACCCACTTGGAAGTCAACCAGCATCTACCTTTCCAAAAAAAAGGAGAGATGATCAGACTTTCCACAATGGTGAATTTTGTAAGCAACTTAAGATATTCTCATTTTTTGCTTCAATTTAATCTTTCATACACACCCACCTCCCTGCCATATGTAATCAGAAATGAATCACAGTTATAACAGCAGCTGCTTTACGTCTTTTTTCTGCTTTTTCTTCACTAGAAATAACACTTCCATTTGTGCCCACTGATGGGCTCACTGTATCTTTTATGTCAGTCCAGTAATCTTCCCATCCAATGCACAGCTAATTCCCCCATCCATACAGATGTACATGATATTCTCAGCTTCTGTATCTCCTGTTTATCCTCCTCTGACATGATTTTTGCATCCTTACAGTGTGCCCCATCAACTACACTTCAGCTTGCTCAGTTTGCAGCTGCACAGTTACAGCTTTGTATTGCTTGCTGAACAGAAGTTGCTTGGGTTTATTCTCTGTCCTTCCCAATAGCAAGCATAGTTTGTCAACACAGGTCATGTGAATCCCTCATGTTATCCCAGAAGGCAGAATCAAGAGCATGTTTTCTATCACTTCACATTAATACCAGTTGTTTCCACAGAAAATACGAAGATAACCCAGGAGTAATTTATAGAGAGCCAAAATAAGCCAAGGAGCTTTCCAAGCCTATTTCCTTGCAATCTCTTGACAAGGAACTCTGGCTTAATTTTTTTAAGTCCTACTCAGCTATGTGTTTGTTCATTTTCAAACAGAGCCAGTGACTGATTAACATGCTGTTCTTTAAGGAATATGAAGTGGGATCTTGGATAAGCTCCTAAAAATGATGCCTTGCCACAAGAAAATGAGATGTCAAATGATAGTATTCTCATGCATTTATCTTAGCCATGCATTCTTTTTCAGTCCATCTGTTCTGTTTTCTAATAACATGCCCAATTTTTAACAATACTCAGACAAATGAGGTATTTCAGTGATTATACTCCACTGACCTCTAGTTAGGATGTGTAATTATTTCCATGATTACCTTCCCTTTGGGAAATACTCTGTATTTCCAAACTGCTAAATCCATCTACTCCAAAATTTTAGAATCTTGAACACAGAAGCAAAACAAAACACCTATATGAAGCTAAGAGACATTTCCAGCTTCTTTTAAGACTGTGGCATCCAGGACAACTTCCTGTGACCTAGCACTCTATGCAGAGTTAGCAAATCAACTCCACTATTAGCATCCTCATTAGACTCAGCAGAGAGGCTGATTTCCTCTCTAGGTTGACTTAAAGGTATGCAGACAAGGAAACTGTTTGCTGTACTGTTTCTGGGATGTTGACAAAAGGACATGAGTGGCTGCAGGAACCGATCTACTTCTTTTAAATGACCCCATCAATAGCTGCAAGGAGAAAAGACTAATTTTATGATCTAGGGGTAAATATGCTTTTTCTCTGTGAAAGGCTAGATGGTGTCTATGCAGAAGACCTTGATCTGCAGTGCTTACAGACTTTCACGTCTCAAGTACTGACCAAAACACATTTTCTTCATGAAAGCAGAGAAGAACAGGGTTGGGGTTTTTTTTTCCCCTGTGAAGTTTATCTACACATTCGGGTATTCCCCAAATGCACGCTTAATGGCAGAGGTATGGGCAAAAGGAAGAAGGGAACACAGATAGCTGAGTTGCACTAAATCTTAGAATCAGTAAGGCTGTCATGTGTACTTTGTTCACTTCAGTCATGACGGAAGCAGGAAAACGTGCTCTAAAGTCAGTAAAGTCTCCTGAAAAGCACATCTAGCTTTTGTAAGGCATATAAGATACTAAGCCTTTGCATAATTCATTTATTTAGCAAAACTTCAAGCCTTTAAGTCATCCTATAAAGGCTTTGCAAAGTAGTAATGTACATCTTTGTGACATATCTATCGTATCCTAGAAGTGTTGTGATACTGTCATTATAAGTAACTTCTAATTAGAATGTAAGAACAGACTATACAGATAAGTCTTTTTTCCCAGTATTTTCAATGGTTATGCAAGTCAAAAGCAGCTAAGTTCTCTGATGACATAATTAAGCAAGAACAAGTCACATCTCTGTCACTTTATCCACTTACAGCCAGAGAATTTGGCCCAGATATTTCTGAAGCAGAATCTGCCATAAGTGACTAAGTAGCTTTCATACTTTTCTTCCTCTAGAATCTTTAAGTATTGACATCAATCTAGTAAGATTAAAACCTTCAGATTCTATTCTGGACTGGAATCAATTCACCACCACTGTTAGGTAGTAGCACATACATGTCCCTCTTTTACGGGCCAGCCTGACCCAAGAGCTCTTCCTCCAGGTTCCTTGCTGCTGGAATGCTGCCTTCCCATCTGCCTGTCCATGCTCTTGGACTAAAATCTACTTTAAATATTTGCTTAAACCTTTTCAGGGTAGCAAGATTGCCAAACATGGTCTATGTGACCTCTTCCAGAGAGCATGGTGTTCTACTGGAACGCGTTCTTCAAAGGTGGTAACTTAACAGCACATTTAATGTTTCAGAGAAATACTCTGGAAATCCATAAAAGCTACTTTCACTCCCTAAATGCAACTCAAAGAGAAGCTGCTATGCTCTTTCAGCAAGGAACATTCTTAACATTTTGTCCTTGGGTATAGGCTTAAGAATGGCGTTTGAAGGGCATAGGAAATGAAGGAAACAATAGCACTAATTGCCCGTAACTTTCAAGACTTCAACACTAACTTTTGCTTAGGCTTCTCTGCTATTGTTGCCACCTTAAAGCATAACAATAACATAATGTCCTAACAGTAAAGAAGTGCTTGTACATCTGAGGTCAGACTCTCTGGTCACTGAACTACATGGATACAGGAAGCATTGGATCCTAGGAAGAAAACATCAGCTAACGCAAATCAGGAAAATCAAGGAGCAGCAATACCAGGATATTTGCACCTTCTAAGACCCTCCATGACCAAAGACCAGAACCAATAGTGCCTCTCTGTTACCAAACAGTTTCTGGTCAGATTACTGAGCTAACAAGGGAAAGCATGACCCAAAGCCACCCTATTCCTGAAGGAAGGAAGAGCACACCAATTAAATCTGAGGCAGAAGCAATCAGAAGTGAAGCATTTGCATTGAGTTGCTAGCACATACTAGCTTGTAATAGTTGTTGCTTGCGCTCTCTCTCTCTAGTTCAATTATCCTTTCCCTATCCTAACAGCAGTTTGTTCTCTTATTCTTTCCACACTCTACAACCAGCTCAATAAGCTTGGATCCAACATTAAATCACGGATGCCATCAGTCTTTCAAACACACACAGTGACCTACCCATGGACCTGCTGTAGTCAGGGGCTCTTTGTGAAGGAAAGACATTTCAGCAACTGCCTCCAAGATCTCCTATCCATTACTAACATCCCAGTACCTCAGAACTCACATTACTGCTTTGATATTTGTGACAGGCAATTGTTTCCTCAACCTGTTTTAATTAGAACTACACAGTGCCACAAGTAACCAGTTTAAAAATCAGGGCACCACAATATGGTTGGGATTTTTCTCAGACACAGAAAGAATGATTTCGCAGAATAGCTTAACTTGAAATAACACAAAGTGCCAGCAAGCCATCTGTTCTAACCTCTGTGTTAAAGTTAACAGCTATTTTGGAATTCAACAAAGGAAGTCAGCTACAGCTATTAATGCTGGTTTGTTTTGTTGGTTTTTGGGGTTTTTTTCCCCCATGGAGTCTAAGCACCCACTATTTTTATTAAACAGAATAGGAACAACAGTTACTGGAGATCCCTGAAGAAGGGGCAGGAAACAAAAATCTGGGACACAAACAGCACTGCGTTGCATTGCAGTGACAGTCACTTATCTCCTCACACATAAGTCAAGCCAGACCTTTCCCAGTTTGTCAGAATCTGACACACAAGGAAGGCAGGCGTCACCATGAATACACGCAGTGACTGACTGCAGATTGAGGACATACTGAACCATCTAACACACTGCCTGCAGCCCCCAGCACATCTGGGTCTCTAGTATATTTTTGGGATGAAGTATCAGTTAGCCTATCTGGGCTCAAGATTAAATCTAGGGATGGATACAATCCTTTTTAAAGACATAAGTTTAATATTGAAGCTTGGAAGGGAAAGGCAGTATTAAGTAATTTATTCAAAAGGTAAAAAAGTGATAGTATTTTCTACTCGGAGTTAAAAAGACCCAAGTTTTCTAAGTGGGTCTTTATTTTTTCTCATGGGAGCTTTAGCTCATTGTCAATAACTAACAAACTTAAATCTTTTCTTCCCCCACACTGTCCCTCTCATGAACAGGCAGTCTCCCAAACCAGAGGCTGACACTAGGTTTGATCCCAGCCTGATTCAAGGATTTATTTCCAGCATCAGTGGGGCTGAAGTCTCATGAGACATTTTTCTTCTGGCATCAGATGATGTCAAGTACTTGCTACTAGGCAAACCTTCAGATTTTGACTAAAAGGTCACACTCTGAAGTTTCGGTGCTAACCAAAGATATTTTTTACCTCAGTCTCATGTAAACCTTTTCCTTTCAAACTCAGAAACTAGAAAGAAAGCATTTTACATCCAGCATATTTGAACTGAGAACACACCTTGTCAGTGCTCTGTCTGACCCCGTATTTGCTTATACTCCACCAGGGACTGAAAGACATGCTGTCACTGGAAAGGACAGCTGTCTTCACCTCAGTGAAGACCTTTTCCTCAGGAGGTATGGATCCAAACTTGGTCAGAACACTGTCCAATGAAGCAACAAGGGTGCCAGTACAAGTATGTTTAGCATGACTTCAGTGATGATATCTGCATGGTCTAAAGCAGTCAATCTACGAACTAGAATTACAAGAGCTTAGTTATATGCAATGCAGTAGTTTCCACAGCTTAAAATCTGAGTAGTCAAAAATAAAACATATCACAAAGGGTACATGTTTCACACATATCAAATCACGACACTAGCTGAACTTCTGCCAAAGCAAATCACCATGCTATGAAGAACATGCAGCATCTATCATCATGATCAACAGAATGAAAGGGCAGCAGCAACCTCCTCTCCATCTATTATAACGAGGGGAAATATTCACAGCAATGTACATACACCTTCCTCAAGAGACATCTATATTACTTCTGTCAACCATAAATCTGACTCCTTTATGTCAAAGGAAACATGAATTCCTGGATTAACAGGTCACCAACTCAATTCTTTTCCAAACCAGTATTAAAACAGTAATCCCAGTTCTGTGTTAATACCACTGTAAGGTAATGATACGAAGAAATAAGCTATCAAATGCAGAGAAATTAAATGAAAATTGATGCTGAAATAACATAACACCATGAAGCTTACGGTCCGAAACCTCAGATATGTTTATGAATAAGAACCTACAATAAAACCTAGGAGTTCTTTACAGAGGTACCTAAGAGTGATTTTTAAACGTTTTACGTTTCTAAATGTAATTTCTAGAGGTAGACAGCTTTTATTTGCACATTGGTCAAAAACGCAACTGAACTTTCTCTGGGCTCCAGTGCTAGCTCCACCTTCCTCTCTAATCCCAAACTGCTTCCTCAGATAGGTTTCTCCCTGTCCCATTGCACAAATTTCAGCACAGTACTCCTCGGCATTTATTTTTAACAGCAAAATGAGAGAATTAAACACTACCAAAAAAAAAAAAAGCAAAGACAAGGAACCTTATGCCAGGCAAACTGTCAACTCAATTGACAGCAATCATCATATCCTATTCTCAGATGCAAATGCTGAATTTCACATACCAGCTCTTCATAACCATTAACCTTTTTTTGCAGTGCCTTGCTGCTCTACTGCACAGTCAACCCGGCTGTTGAGGCCTGCAGAGAGATATGTTATAATGGCTCTACCGGCAAACCAGTGGTGCAACTCTCCACACCAGCCAGTCCACGGACACCTCCGTGCTGTGCACTGCTGCTGCACGCCGCGCCGTGCCATTTCACCACTCTCTTGGTAGTCGCTCTGCCCAAAAGCCACGCCAGAAGGGCTAAGGTTAGGGACGGCTGCACAGAACACCTTGCAGCCAGGGGGAATCCCAGTCCCGTTCCTAGATCCCTTCCGCACAGCGCAGGGCCAGGTCACCCGCAGCGCCCCGACCAGCGGCTTTCCCCACCCGAGAGCGGGGACGAGGAGCCAGCCGCTCACCGGGGCACAGCCACAGCGGGGGCCTGGGCACCCCCATCCTGTGTGCTTCCCGCGGCGGAGCCGGCGCTGCGGGGCTCGGGGCACCGCCACAGCCCCGCCGGGGAAGGGACGCCTGTGCCTGTGACTAAGCACACGCGGCCTCCCCTCACCCGCGCACTCGCGCGGGCACCAGCGGCCGGACGGAGGGGCCGCTCCCGGGAAGGGACCGGGCAGGGGGCACCTGCCGTCTCCCGCCCCTGGGGCCGGGCAGCAGCCCAGGCCGGCAGCCGGGCCCGCGGGGCTTGCCGTCCCAAGGCTGCGCCGCCACCCGAGCCCGGGGGCCGCGCTCCGGGCACCCCGCACGGGCCACCCCCATGGCCGGCCAGGCCCGCCGCCCCCGGCCCCGGCAGCCTGCCCTCCTCGTACCGCTGCCATCCTTGAAGGGAGGGGGTGGGACGTCTCGCAGCGACCGGGTCCAGCCCCCCTTCTCCGCTTCCTCCTCCTCCTCCTCCTCCTCCATGGGGCCGGGGCCGCCCGGGACGGCGCTGCCGCCGCAGACCTGCCGCTGCCGCCGCCGCTCCGCCGGGGTGGCCGCCGCCCGGGGAGAGCGCCGCCGGGCCGCCCTGCCCCGCGGGCTCGGCACCCCCGGGCGCCCCTCGTCCTCCTCGTCGTCCTCCTCGTCCTGGGAAGAGGCGGCGGAGCGGGAGTCGGCCGAGGTGCTGTAGAAGGGGTTCCCGCTGCTATCCTGGCCCGACTCGCCGAAGACGTCGTCGGAGATCTGCAGGCTCTCGTAGCGGGACCGGGCCGCCTCCAGCAGCGACAGCGCCTTCCTGCGCGCCGGCCCGCCGCCGCCCTCCGCCATCATCTCGGCCGCCGCCAGCAGCCGCCCGCGCTCCCCTCGGCCCGGCTCGGTCGGGTCCTGCGGCCGCAGGCAGCAGCCGAGCAGCAGGAGCGGCTCGGGCACGGCGGCGGGCAGGCAGCGAGTCGGGGAAGCCCCGCCGCCGCCGCCGGGGCTGAGCCCTGCCTCCCGCTCCCGCCCGCACCACCCGCCCCTGTGTGTGTGCAGGGACATGGGGGGAAGGAGCCAGCTCAACATCTCCAAGTACCACATCCAGCCAATTGCCGCGGCACTCCGCGCCCGGGAGGTGGGGTTATATGGGCGCCGCGGGCCAGCGCGGGCCGCCCACCGCCCGCCCCGCCGCCCGCCGCCGCTCCGCCCATTTAAAACCATAGCGCCGGCGGCCGCGGGTCCCCAGCTGCGCCCCGCCGGAGTGGGGGCGATGCGCTACCGGCCCCGGCCGGAGCTGGCCGCCGGCGCGGTGCTGCAGCCGCGCGGGGCGGAGACAGGAGCGCTGGCCTCGGTGCCTGCGGGTCCGCCGGTAGCTCCCGCTGTCCGGGGCAAGGGGGCGAAGGGCTGCCGGCGGCTGGGAACAGAGTAAGGTGTTGAGGCGTTGACCCGCTGGGTCCGAGTCCCGGCGGCGCGGCCAGCGCCGCCGCAGCCCGGCATGCGCGAGAGAACGAGGAGTCGGGACCCTCGATGTCACCGCCCCAAAATAAGGCACGGAGCTCCCGCGCTGGGGCGGCCCCCGAAGGAAAGCGGGGAAGGTGCTGGAGCACGGGAGTGTGGGACACCCGGCGGCAGATGCTCGCTGGCTGTTGGGCCTTCCACCCGGCTTTGGCTCCGGAGAGGCTTTGCACCGGTCTGGGGTGACGAACATACTCCTGCCCATCCTGCTCCCTGCGGGGTGAGTGCCCGTAGTGTGCAGGTTGGTTTCTGAAGTGAGTACAGTGTGAAGTAACCAGTCTTCCAAAATTGCCACTGATTTAAAAGCAATATCGTGGCACAAGTAAAACGAGGGAAGTGAAAACACCCGTGCCCTAGCTGGGTTAGTTAAACATGATTCAGAAGTATATCTGGAGTAATCTAAGGATTTCGTACAAGGGCTGAGGCCCCTGGATGTACAGCAGTCAGAACGGTCTGTCTGATGTTACAGGAATGTTTGAAATCTCTGATCAAGGTTTATTATTATTATTGCTATTGGGCATCCCGCTGTGCTGGTTACTGTACAAACACTCATTAAGGCGACAGTCCCTGCCTCCCTTCTTGCCAACAGCGATAGCAGCTATCGAGCCCACCCTTTCACAGCAGCGTTTTCAAAATAAACAGTAATCGGATTCTGTGGACCTATCATATGCAACTGGGGGTGGCAGGGACCGACATATTATTTGCATTTTTTGATGCAAGCTTTCAGTGTAGGGTGATCTGAAGATCTGGTACTGCCAGAGATTTAACAAGTTTTATAACACTTATTGTTCCTGTCTTTAAAAAAGGAAGGTTAATGTCCTTCTCATGGTTCTCAAGGACTTTAGCACAACATGGTAAATTATAAAAGCTGGACTCTGTAGGTCTTTAAAAGACCAATCTTATGTTCTATTCCAGTATTTTTAAATTGCAATGACTTCATTAAAACTTTAAAGTTCTATACAGTGCATACAGCCAAATACAGAGAAAAGAATCCATCTCCTGTGCATCCTTAAGCAAACAGAAAAGCCCAGTGTAATTTGAGGGGTGAGATTTAAGCTGTATTTCTACTTTGAAAAATCTCAAAAGTGTCGTATTGATTACATTAAAATATTACTAAGCTTATATACAAACGGATCTTTTATTTAATTTTTTTTTTTATTGCAAGCTCTGCCAACTTAGCCAGTAATTTAGCATTGCAATGGGTTCGTTTCATCTCACTAGTCACCAGAAATCGTAGCTCTATAGGCCAAACTATCATTTTAATTGATTCTTGCCACCCTGTGTCTTCAGAATACCCTGACGGGAAGGCATGACTGGATATGCAAAACTTTCTTGTTGGTAATGATGAGTGACCATCTTGAACCTCAAGAATCCAATTTTCTTGGTTGGCATGTAGGAAATCACAGACCATTCTTCACAAATGTTATCTGTTTTATATGCAGTTCCCATGAAACAAAAAAATACAAATGCCCTGTGTTGACCTTCTCACAAAATGGTTTTAAGACTGCAAAAAACCCCACTTTAAATATGTTGACAGGGTCTTTGTACTAGACACATTGAAATAAACTTCTGATTTGTGGAAGGCTGGAGCTGTTCACCCAGGTGACGTATAATTCACTTCAGCATCCAGATTCTGTGAAAGTTCCCATAGACACTGAAATGTCTTTAAATTTGCTGGGTTTTTTCTGTAAAACACAACAGCTGGAAGGAGTGCTCTGAAGCCCAGGACAGAACAAGATTTATCACAATTTGCTCCCAGCAAAAGTATTCATGGGAGCAGTTCAGAGACCAAAGAAACTCACATAGCCATCTCTATCTGCTGGTTGCAGCAAAGACAATTTCTCCCAGCTGCTGCACACTTTACAGCAAAACCAGGTTCCCATCACAGCTGTCTGATGCACTGCCAGGGCCTTCCCTCCTAATGGCATGCCATATGTCAGAAGTTCAGTTTTCATTTTTTTAAAGGCAATATTGGGCACAAAAGCTCTGAGAAGAGACTACTGCACTGACAGAGAGGAACAGGACTGACCCTTGCATCTGCCAATCCAACGTGACATTTTAATGATGAAGTCTCCTGCCATACACACACATTCAGTTTTTGTTGGTGGAACTTTCCCCTCTTTCAGCTTAATCTATACAATGGCTGTATTCTTCTGCTTGTCCCACAAGCAGAGAAACTCTCTGCATGCATGGGGAGGCAAGATCACTTTTCTGAGACAGGTCTATGGAGGCTCCCACACAGGGCTGGGTGCCCAAGGTTTTCACTTGCCTTATGATCTGAGACAGAGCTTTACACGTGTTCCTCTCAGACCAGCCATGGAAACTGCTGATTAGATTACTGTAACCCAAAATGAGGGTTCTGGATTGTGCAGATTGCCATGTGTGACATGCTAGTAGTCATTTGATCCCAAATGATTGCAGAAGCAGAGAGATATGAGGGGTGGATCTAAAAATGGTTTCCTCAGTCCATTGGGTTTCTATGACCAATTCATAGACAACGGTCACCACTAGCGGTTTGCAGCTGAAAGATCTAATTATATAAACCTAATGGAACAGTATAAACAGAGCCCTGTTTTCTCCTTAGTCACTTAAACTTGTGTTTAGCTGCTACAAAACACTACTAGAGTAAATGGACTTCTGTAGCCATGGAAACCTGTGGATCCACTTTTAATTTGCCTACAGAGAAAATGTTTGAGCTCTTTTTCTTTGAAGTTTTCTGGTTTTATTGCTACAGCAAAGGTACCTTCTGTGCACTCCTTCTGACCCTGCTGATCTGTAAGGTTAAGACTATGATAGTGGGAAGTCCTGTATTTCTCACTTCTCAGGAATTATTTCTTCATAGTTAGGTCTTTGAAGAAGGGTCTTGTGCCATCTTGCACCATATTTTACCCTATCAAACCATGGCCTAGGTCCAACAGAATATTGACATTTCTGTCTCCTACCTAAGCTTCCCCACTTCCTATTGATTTCACACAGTTTGTAGACCTAAGCTCTGGTGTGTGCCTGGTCCTTTCATGACACAAATACACTGAGATGGAATAATATTTAATCAGGTTTCAAAATTATTCTTTTCTAATCCTCTGCTCTGAAAGTGCAGCCCAGAATCTGAATTTCAAACTGTCTTGCATCTCAATGCCCCCCTAAAAGGAGTCTGTATTGTCAGTCAAGTTGTTCATCCAGCATGAGGCTAATAGGCTCCAGTTCCTTCTTCCATAATTGTACTGCTTTGGGTAAGCAGGAAAACTTGGGGAAAAGGCTTCATCAAGACTTAAAACAATAATGACTTGGAGCCAGTGGACTGTTTTCTCCAAAGCCCCTGAAGGGAGGGCAAGGAGGGGCTGGCCCATCCCTGGGAGAGGTTGTGGTTCAAGCTGATTCTCAAAGCACATCCCCCATGTGATGCCCCTACTTTGCAGGGAAGAAACCTATGAGACCACAACCAGTCCGGTTACATTGCTCTCCACACTCTTCCATAAAGGTTTATGTTATGTGCCTTGCTGCAGGACAAAGGGAAAAGCAGCTCTGTAGGAATTGATTTGCCACTGCACTGCCCTGCATAATATACGTTGTGGAGCTCTTTCTTGCCCTCCCTAAAACTTGATAAATAAAATTGATAATAGATGAGTTTTGGGGGTTTTTTTATTTGGAACTCATCAATTATTTAAAGCATTTGGAATGTTGGATGCAATAACAATGCTTGCCTAGGTATTTCCTTTTTGCTACCTGTTTTCCAGCAGCTGTTGGAACAGTGTTTGAACCCTGTATTTCTTGGATTTGTATTTAACGTTCCCCAAATATGACATTAACCCAAAACTCAAGGTAAAAAGCAAGCTGCTGTTTTCACATGAGAGAAAGGAAATAAATATGGGGTTTTTTCTCACAGTATAAAAGGGAGAGGTGATTTTTGACACTTCTAATACTGAAGCAGGAGTGGGCTGAAATTTAAAATTTAGCAGAACAATCTCAGTGTTTCAGTGATGAACGCTTGATTTTTGGCCTAAGAACCTTTGGAAACCATGTTTTGTGCATGCCCAGTACATTTGTAGCAAAAGGTGTATTACGAACAAGTCTCACCTAAGCTCCAAAGGGAGAGATAAGGTGCGTTGCTCATGCATGCATGGAAAACTAGCTGTTTCATCAATAATTTATGAAGGCTCCATAAAGTATGCTGCAACAGTCTGCAAAAGTCCTGCCTTGCTCTCTGGTGTGAGCATGAAGCAGAAACTATGTGTGCAGCAGGCCAGAAGCACAGAGCTGTGCTGTCACTCAAAAATCAGAGTGCTCTCATGCTGTAGTTATTTTTTGATTGAAACCCATGCAGTTTTAAAATGCACTTTTTAAAGGGCTGACCCCTCACACGCTTCCCAGTAAGACCTAATCCAGTAAGGTAGAACCTCAGGGGAGCACTGTTAAAGGCTGCAGTCCTTAAGCCAATGCCCTACAAGAGCCTGTGTCCCCTGTGGAGTGTAAATAATGTTCAGCTTTTGATCAACATGGGAGTTTAACCTAGAAAATCCCTGAGACTGGCAGTGTGGTACCATCTGGAGGCTCTTTGTTTAGCTAGTTAATTCTATTAAAACACACTACAGGATTATTAAGTTTGCAGAGCTTGATGGCCAAACTCAGTAATAGGAACTTTGCTCCTCAGGACCTACAGCTCCCAATTAGGTCTGCAAGAAGCTGCAGATTTCCAAGTTCACTTTCTAGAGATCTTTCTCGAAGGATGCTTCAGCTGCCAAGCCAGGTGCCTGCCTGCCTGCCTTCCTGAGTGCATAGGTACAGTCATATTCTGTCTGTTTGCTCCACAGACTACACTGTCATCTTCCCATTGCAGTGCAAACTCGAAGGTTCTTCAGCTGCAGAATGTGCTCATTCTTTCTGTGTATCAGCTTGTAAATTTACCTTTCCAACACAAGAGTGGTAAATTCATTAACTATTATATTAATCATTGGTAATAAATATTTGATAATTAATGATTAGTTGAAAATCACCATATGTATATTATTATTAAACCATTAAACTTTAGAATAATAAAAATATAAGATGCTGTTAAAAGGCCACAAATATACACTAACATTATGAATAACTCTTCTGGGAGGCAGAAAACATAACCCATGAGTAGGTAGAAGAGCCACAATGCCCAAAAGCAGTTCCTCAAGTTGTTTATCTTTGTCATCTATCGGAATTTTCTTTTCTATGTGGAAATGCATTCTGGTTTCTAGCATCGTTTCCTAAAGTGCCCTGTGAAGCCACTAGGAAATACAGTACCCCATCTGGCAGTTGCCAAGACGCATTGATTAGTGTTATCTGAACAGGCTCCAACCCATCAATAACCTATGCTAAACCTTCTCATAAGATATTACCTCTTTTCTCTTTTTTTTCTGTGGTAGTAACTTATCAGGCAGTTTCAATCCTATTAAATGGGTAGTCCTTGCAAAGCAGTAAAGGTTAGCAAAGTAAATTTAAACTCACACTCTGTTGCATTTCATCAGATTCCAGACATATTCATTTATGTTTTTGTTAAAAGCAGCCCCCTTGATCACATTTTTGAAGGGATTCAGCTACTCTCCAGAGGGGAAAAACAAAGAGGCTGAAAAGGCAAAATTATCTTCTGCATAGGGTGATTTGAATTACTTAAAGATCTAAAATGGAATCACATCTTCTCACAAGACAGAATAATGTTAGTCACAGAGTGTGGCAGATGTCTGTTAGTCACCATTAGATTAAAAGAGTTTACCCACTCTGTTCAATCAATACAAACATGAGATAGATCAGTTCCCAATTAGCTGCACCAAAAGAAGACTTTCAGAACTCAAAATCTGATCATAAATGGGGGCAATACTGAAAATGTGTGAGGGGACAGGAAAGAGGACAGACAGACTATTTTCGTTAACGAAAATAACGGTTGATCTCAAAAATACCTTCTGTTTGACATCTGCTACCCCATAGGAGATAATTTCTTTTTCCAAGCAGAGGCTGTAAGTCCAGCCATCACAAAATAAGTGAGCTTTGCTCTTGAGGGTAATTGAACAGCTGCAGCAGTGAATGAAATGTACAAACACTTCCCAGCTGTCAGGATTTGGCCCATCAAGTGGCCCTTTCAGGGCACATCACTGGCTGCTGGCTCAGCACACTTAATTTCTATTCTGAGATGCACCACTGAAAGCTACCAATTCCAGAAGATGAAGTCTCTAAATAGCTTGTAATGTTGTTAGAAATAGGACATTTAAAAGACATCTGGAAAAAAATGTTTGTGAACCTCTGTCAGAAGCAGCTTAGTTGCATGCCGGTTTTTCTCCAAATATGCAATTGTGATTTGAAAGAGGAACATTTCCAAAGAACATTGTCAAAATAAAAATCAGATTGCCTGGTATGGAGAGATGAAGGAAACTATTAACTGAAATGAATTTTTGAAGCTCCCTCTACGTAATGGTGAAAATAATTTTATGAAAATGAAAAAATAATATAAATCAGCTTTTATGTCAGATTTATGTTCTCCTTTTGGTGTTTTTTCAGCTCATATAGTTTGGTTGATGGGTGTTACTTTCAGTCAGATGGGCATGTCCTGTCAAACTCCTTTGTTTTTTCATTGCTAGGTGACCTTGTGTGTTGTGTTGATTACATTTCAAGAGAAGCTTAAAATTTTCTTTAAAAAGCCTGTTCCAACTAATCTGAGAAAACATGAGAACATTCTTACGTGATGGAATCCTACTCTGAGCCTTTTTTTTTCCCGGGAGATGATGCGGTCAGAGAGGCATTAAAGCAATGCTAGTGACCAGATGCAGCAACTCAAGCCAGGGCACTGCTCTTCCGTGTGTGCCGTGCCATTGCCACATGGTGGATCACTGAATGAATCACCACTGCAGAGGTCTGCCAGCAATGCCCCAGCTATTGCGCTGTCTTCTTCCTGACAGTACCAGCCCGGAGATTAAATCCAGCATGAGCTATAAAGCCACTGTTTCTTGCTGTATCTCAGTTTACTGCAGAACATGGTCACGTGGTGTAGAGCCGCTTGCTGCTCTCTGGGACTTCATGGCAGTCCATTCCTCAGACCTCGGAACATTTTCTAGTGGCTTTGCTTGGAGATTGCTCTTCTTAAATTGTCAGAGACTGCTTCTAGAGATCAGTTCTGCCTTTTTACTCATTCTGTCACTGGTCAGACACTCAAGTTGTAGTTTGTCTGAAGATTTACTGCTCTTTTTCCATCAAAGCATCATACAGCTACCAGAACTCTACAAAAATTGGGCAGAGCATGTTTGCCTGGATTTGAACAGGCACTTATTTCTACATCAGAGTATCAGCCTTCCCTGTTGTCTGTTTTCTCAAAAAAGGGATAAGAAAACACAACTTTTACATGTTCTTTTTAATATATATATTTTAAAAATCCTGCTAGGTGAGCACTGTTCTGCTGATATTGTCTTCTTGGCAAAGCTGTGTATGCTGAAAGCCGCAGAATGTTCATCGAAATTCAGCCACCACCGTAAATCTGTCAGTGGTTCATGTGTCATGTTCTAGTCTGCTTAATTTCATGAAGTAAATGAAAAACCACAATGGGTAAAGGCACTAGGTCTTCACTAAATTCGGGATGGACATTGGTATTTGTAAGACACCCTCAAAGTTGTGCTCTAACATGGAGTCTAGTATAAAGGAAAGCTAAAGAAGAGAAACTCTTCTTAAGGCCAGTTTAGTTATTGAAGCTTAAAATAGACATTATGCAAAATAATGACTGCATGCTGTCAAACCATTCACTTGTACACTGCAGTGCCCACTTAACTTTTCCTCACCTGGGCCACCCGCCTTTTTAAAGCACTTTACGTGTAAGATTGGTCTTGGGGAAGATTGCACAAATAACATAAGGAAGTACGGTGTTATTCTCCTGATTTACACAACATCTTCATCTTTCTTCATCTTCTCCATTTTATACAACTATTGTTTTTTCCTTTGGGAAGTCTGCTGTCACAGATGAGAGCTTCCTTTGCTGCCTGTAGGCTGAGGACACACTGGTTCCCTGCATTTCCCTTACAGGCAGGCTGAACTGGTCTGTCTCCCCTTCGGCCCACCTGTCTCATCAGGACCGATAGGGTTTTTTGTGACTGATTTAATTAGCATGTTTTATTTTAGGAGTCTTTTCCTGCAGTGGCTTGCTGTTTCTGTTTGGGTTTAGGTTTTTTGGGGGGTTGTTTTTTTGTTGTCTTTTTGTTTTGGTTTGGGTTTTTTGAGTTTTTTAAAATTCTCCTCCATGCTCAAAATATCGAAAAAATTAAAAATTAATATCACTCCCTGGTATCTGTTTGGGAAGTAATGAGGAATTACTAGCTGACTGACTTAACTGACACAAAAATATCTTGTGGGTTTTTGGATTTATAGTAATTACTCCTAAAAAAAAGGTTTCACGGCTTGATTTCCCCCTGGTCATCCTTATTAGTGGATTGCTACAATTGGAGAGGGAACATTCTCTTCCGAGTACAATTCCTTACCCATTTAAGAGGGAAAATCATGCTGCTCTGTAAACTCATCCTTCCTTCACAAGCTGTACTTTGGAACAGCTTGCCCTTCTCACAGGCATGGACTGAATATCCTCAGAGTCACCAAGGAACGTCATGGGTATGCTGCTAACCTGGTGGTGTGGCTTTAGTCCCTGAAGCTTCGCTCCTCCCTCCATCCCTGGGTAAACCTGTACCTGCCATTCCTGTGACTCTGTTTTCTTATGTTTTCCTGCATAACCCGTGTCATTGCCTTCCAGAAAGAAGGCAAAATCTAGTTCATGATTTCTTCCCGTCCTCACTTACTCTGCTCCTAGGTGTCTGCTCCGAGCTCTGTCTTTCCCAGGAAAGTTTCTCAACTCCTTTTGTATCCTGGATTTCTTCAACCGCTTCAACACCTACTGGCAAGGGGGTATCTCAGGAACACACTGACACTGTTATATCCCCCTCCCAAACACAAGTAGTCGTAGCAGCACTTAAAGACTGGTGTGTCAGTTACATTTCTCTGGAGTCTTGAATTTCTTAGTAAAGTGGGCATTTGCTGCAGGCAGTTGCAGTACAAGTCAAACCAATTTATTTAGTGTAGATTAATAATTTGATACAATTATTTTCCAAGGGCACTTATTAGGGTTATTTTTGAATGTTCAATCATTTCATGGCCTTAAATGTACTGTTTCATGAAAGGAGCTGAATTTATACTTTTAACTAATCTTTGTTTAATTTCAACTCCTTTTTTTCCAAGTAGAGACTCTACAAAGATGTGCAGAAGTCAAATCATCATCTGCTGACTATAACACTGTCCCCTTTCTTCTAGTTCAGTGAGCTCAGATCCCGTAAATCTCCTTGATCTTGAAATACACAAAAGAACACTGAAAGCTAAAAGAAAAGCCTGAGCATTTAGCTATCTTGGAAATGTACTTCCAAATATATATTCTGTGAGATTTATCTCTCAGAGCTTGTTAAACAGTTGTGTTCAGTACTGGGCACCTTTTGTCTGGTGGTTTAAGTAAAGACACATTGATTACTCTGAGAGAAAATAATAAGTAAAGACTAATAACAAAATAACTGACTGTATATCTGCACTTCCTTAGGAATAAGGGCATATATCTGAATTTCTGTAATTGAAAAATCACAGAATCACATAATAGTTAGGGTTGGAAGGAACCTTTGGAGATCATCTAGTCCAAGCCCTCTTCCAAGGCAGGGTCATCTAGAGCAGGTTACACAAGAACATGTCTGGGTGGGTTTTGACTCCACAGCCTCCCTGGGCAGCCTGTTCCAGTGCTATGCCACCATCAGTGTTAAGTTCTTCCTCATGTTGAGGTGAAATTTCCTGTGTTTTAGTTTGTGGCCATTGCTCCCTGTCCTGTTGCTGGACACCACCAAAAAGATTTTGGCACCAATGCAATCATGTGTTAAGGACAGTTTGTCTACTCCTTCATCATATAAATATATTTATAATTTGCCACATCAATGAACGGTTGCTTGTTCCTGAGGATATGCATTTGCAGCAGGTACCGAGATCGATCAGTAAGTTAGGCCAAATAATCTGAGGTGGGAACTGTGATTCAATAATATTGCACCCTGTGAGCCTTACCTGGCCATAAGATACACACTGATCACATCAAGAAAGCCTCCATTTGTCAGTGCTTGCACTTGCAGTTTTTCCCCTCCTCTACCCTTTGCACAGAATGGGAAACAGAACAAAAATGCAGGCTCACCAGGCTCATAGCCTGGATCCCATGAGACACTGACAAGATCCACCTTATCTGTGCCCCTCTTTCCTTCACAAAGACTCTGACATGTTCTTTAAGAAAGGCACTTCAAACAC
Source organism: Pseudotriccus pelzelni (assembly GCA_035584735.1). Taxonomy (NCBI): domain Eukaryota; kingdom Metazoa; phylum Chordata; class Aves; order Passeriformes; family Tyrannidae; genus Pseudotriccus; species Pseudotriccus pelzelni. The sequence continues at coordinate 8,803,608 of JAWMRA010000146.1, read as the reverse complement.
AGCAGAGAGCCAGCTGCTGGCTGGATGAGCTGTTCTAGCAGTGACAGCCAGCTCGGAGTGACTGGATGTGTGCCCACCACATTAATTAAGAGATCAGTGCTGTCACTGGGTGATGGGTATGTTAGGCTGCTTGATGGAGAGTGCCAGATATCATGCTCAGATGCCACATGAATGTCCTGTCGCAAGACAGATGTTGGGCCACGTTGTTGCACCCCCAGTCAGAACATCCCTCTCTGGCTTGAGCATGGAGCCTCCTTTCCATGAAGGCTTTTCTGGGCAGGATTTCAGATGTTTCCATAACTATCTTACTTCTTCTGCATGAACTCAGAAGCAAAGCTTGCTCCCTTGATCAATGCTGAATACAGAGTGCACCCATCCATGTCTTATTTCTTTCTCCTATTTCTGTTTTCATATTGATTGCCACAAGAAAGTCTGTGAGATGTAGGTATGATATTATGAAGCTGGAAGTGACAGTGACATTTCTTCATCCCTGAGGGCATTCTCAGCAATCTGCAAATGCTAAAAAGAATGACACCTTAGGAAAATTGGTTGATGTTTCAGTTCAGATAATGACATGTACACTAGAAGTATAAGGCCTATCATGATGAGTTTTCAGGACAAAGCAATATCCAGGAATTCTTGAGAAGGAGATGGAGAAGGTTTACGGTGGGAACTGTGACCTGCAGGAGAGGAAAAGCAAAAGAGAAACAGTCCCAGCAAGAAGGAAGGAAAGAAAATAAGAATGCTAATGCTTAGGAACGTTCACAGACATATGTAACTACACCTTTCTGTCTAATGGTCTTGGTAAGCTTTATTTCCAATCCTTTTTCTAATTCCTTTTTGAGTGAATTTGTACTTTCAGCTTTCTCAATTCCCTTCACAGCATGCTGTGACAATGAATTAAATCCAGAATTTAAGAACAGGTTGTGATGTATTTCCTGTGGTTTTAACCTGTCACATGACCATTTGATATCCCCCAGTACTTGTACTATGCGAAACAGTCAACAACTATTCCTCATTTATTTTCTCTGTGGCATTCATGAATTTATACATATATATGATTTTAAAAATATTATTTTATATTATTTTGTACTTTTTCAAGTTTTACCATATCCTTTTAAACACTGATTAATCAAAACATCATGAAATTTTGCTAGGTGTGACTTGCAGACTTTGGCAATGAGTTATTGATGTCTTCTATTTCCTGATCCTTTCTTACTAGTTTTTAGCCTTCTCTTTTCCTATTTTATGGATGCTGCATAGTGAACTGATGTTTTCTGGAGTTGGTCAGAAAAAATCCAGTTTCTTTTTCATGGATAATAGTTGCTGATTAGAACATAATGAGGTGTAGAACTTCAGAATGAAGATGCTTTAATCTATTGCAAAAACAGAGACAAAAGTGTGGAGAAGGAAACAAGGATGCAAGAATGCATAGGAAGAGAAATAATACAGACTTTTGCTTCCTCAGCCCATCTTCAGAAAGAAGAGGTAGCTGGATGAGAGGAAACTACAGAGAGATAAGAGATGGCCAAGATGTGGACCATACAACCTCTCTTTTCAGAATTGGATGAAGGAGACATTATCATAAAGGAATAATAGCATTTAGTGTAATTGTTGATGAGGACAGAAAGTAATCGTAATGCCACAATTGCAAAAATGATGCATTTTAGTAGTGACAGGAGGAGATGAAGAGATGGGAGAAGAAATGATGTGGCTATTCAGCAAGCAACTGCACCAGGGACTAGTTGTCAGAAGGGTCCAGATGCAGGCTAGGAAGATGGGGGAAGTAAGAGGTGAATCTCAGCAGCCGGTGGGATAAACAGCCTCATTTTGATTAATCCCTGATGTCTGAGCACTGCCTGAGCGCACAATACCACTAACGATGTATGCAAAACTGGCAGACAAGTCCCAAGTTTCCTTTCTGTTGTTTTTTACATTGTGAAAAGATGAAAATAATTATTTTTATTAAAATGTGTTTATTGTCAGTAAGTGTTTTTACATGTAATATAGTATGTCTGTTAATAAATTGCATACAAATTTAGAGTCATTACTGCCTTAAGAGGCTTCCAGCAGTTCTGTCTCACTTAGAACATTCCATGTGAAAATTCATATGCTCCAAGCTTATTACACTTTATTGCACTTAGGGGATTATGGTGCACACATGTTTGCTTTATGCTATCTGATTAGTTTGATTGTGTCAGTCTCTTACAAGGAGATGACCATTGGTCAAAGTGATATTTATACTTCTCTGCTCACTCCAAGAAAGTCTAAATTCAGTTGCTTTATCCTGATTACTTTAGGAAAAATTGTTACTAGACAGGATGAAGGCTAGACAGTTTTTCCCTATTGAGCTATAAATCTGATTTTTCCTCATTTATTATTTTTAACAGACTAATTGATTTGGCTTCAGTTAGTTGCTCTTGGTTACTTGAAGGTCTAAGGAAAAAAAATCTTGAAAGCCTGAAGAAAAATGAACAGTTTTATGGAACAGGGTTTTTTTCCAGTTATCTTTCCTTTAAAATACTTGTTTAGCATAATGTGGCAATTTTCAGAATGGTCAAGTCAGTGAATTACAAAAAAAATATTCAGGAAATGTGATAAATGTACTCATTATCAGACTTAAAAAGCATATTAAAAGCGGACTTAAATGGGGAAAAGAAGAAAATAATAGCATCTTTGGAAACTGGTTTAGTCTTTTATGAAACAGGTCAGAGTGGAAAGAGGCAGCTTCTTCCAAACAAAAGCAAACATCACACTGTTATCTAGAAAAAAAAGCAGAATTACAGCAGCTTTCCCCAGGGTTTGGAGAGTATCTGACTTGTCCCACTACTTCACCAGAGGTCTCGCACAGAGATAATGAATGGCCCTTATGGTCCTCTGGCGATATCCCCTGGGCACCAGAGACAGAAAAGCCTAGAAAAACTTATTGTGCCTTGCTGGCAGTTTTCTCCTTTTCCTCTGGTGAGAACAGCAAAGACAACTCAGTGGATCTTGTCCCTAAGCATCGAGAAACATCAGTCTGCACCAGGGTAGCAGTGTACCTGGCTGGCCGTGGCTGGGAGCTTCTCCTCAGGCCTCAGCGGAGCTCCACGCAGCACAGGTGTACCTGGCTGGTGTGGGCTCAGCTCTGACAGGCCCGAGGCCATGCAGTCTACCCAAAAGAGATGCTGGGTGCAGGCAAAGGCTCTCGGCAAGCCTGAGTATTTTTGCTTCCTGTTCAGAATGCCCTATCACCCTGCCAGAGGGGACATCTTCAGGCCGAGACATATATGTGTATATATATATGTATGTGTATATATATATGGATATATATGGCCAATACATATAGATGTCTATGCTGGTTGAGCCAGACCTAGAAACCTGGCTAGCTTCCATATTTTACTGATGTTGTGGACAAACATATTTCTGATGCCTTGTAGCACTATTCGCGTCACCCTGTTGCAAATGGCAGTGAAACCACTGAACTCTGCCTCCATCTCCTCCAGTGCCTGGGGTCAGACTCAGTCTGCATCCAGACCAAGGGACTGTTACCACCTACAGAAGCCCCGCTACATGAACTGACGCCCTGGAGAAATTATGAAGTGTCTTGGGCCTCCATTACTTGGAGTGCATAAAATAAAATGCTAGGGAAAATCTGAAGTTCAAGGCTTTCTTTTCCATAACACAGTTCTGTTTCCACTTCACTTGTTATTTGAATCATGCCTTGACTACTTTTAAAATCACCTCTTGTGCAGCAACCTTGTCTCATATTCTGATTTCAGTCATCTTCTAAGGCAACTAAAAAGCTAGTGGCTGCTGTTTCAGGAATAACCCTGATTGCTGTCCCTGACAGTAAGGAGTTTGCCTCTTTTTTTCCCCACATGGATGCACTTGGAAAGCACAGCACACTTACATAAAATAGTTATTATATTCGAAAGAGTAGCTCTCTGTAGTAGTCATGTCAAAGACTTAATCAGCGTAAGAAATCACATCATCTTGAATTGCGTTTCAGTGTGGCAAACTGTGGTCTTCTAGACCAACCTTGGACGAAAATGTCAAATCAGACAAGGGTTGTATTAATTTTATTTGGCAGTTCTCTGCAAAATATAAGGAGGTAGACCTCTGCTTTACATTTGTTTGGAAGGAGTAGGAAGCTTGTCACAGATCAAAGTCTTCCAGCTGCTCCCTTGGGAGAGTACCACTGCTTCTGCTGGGTCTATGGAGCTCTAAGAGCACCAGGCATACAAGTAAGAATAAATAATATATAATAATTACTTGTGATTACTTTCAGTATTCATCTGTTTCTATGGTATAAGCTAAACTTTCAATTGTCATCAGACAGTAAGCAGAGTGTTATTTAAAAATGCCTGCTGGAAAGAGCTGCCAAATTATATATATATACCCATTTCCCATAAAATGTGATTTCCCCCTCCCCATAATTCACAGAAATATGCCAATTTCTTTCCCATGTTCAATAGGGGACAGTCATAAATAGCTTGGTTTTGTCTTGTTTTGATAATTTAATTTAGATTGCATTGTTCTCATTAACATAATTTTGACTCATATTAAAATATTAATACTATGCTACATAGAATGTTATATTTATCAGTACGCATACTAAATATATTTATATTTTGTGTTTACACTTTATTAAATGTTTCAGTAGAATCAGAATAAAGTATTTAACATTTAAATTATTTTAAATTCAGAATTTAAGTTGTTATTATTTTAAGTGAATTTCATTTTTGGATAAAAAATACAACCTTTTTTTGCAATGCTTTATTACCTACAAAAAGATGCTGAAGATCTGGCCAAATTTTTATTATTCATCCTTTCTGCAGATATTGGGATATTCTGCAGATATCTGCTGAAAAACTGCTTCTTCTGAACTAACTCTTTACATTTGGGACCCTCATCTGCTGAGGAACCTTTGCCTGCGGCCAAGAGGCCCCTTTTAGGCTGAAGCCACTTATAGTAACAAAAACTGTTAGTATTTTTTAATAATTTGTTCATTACAAATCCCTTTGACTTGCAAGTCTGTCAGTCTGGAGATTGGGCTCAGGCACGTCTAATAATAGAGAAGTACAATCCCATAGAGCTACAGCTGTCTGTTTCCCTCTCCAACATTGATGATGTTTTCCACATTCCAAAAGTTATGCCACAGAATAGAATATCAGATTTCCAGTCCCCTGTACCCCCTACACCGTCTCTGTTATTCCAGCTATTTTTAAAATGACTTCCACTTCTATTCAATTTCAAATTTGACTGCAACTAGACCCTTTCTTCTCTATTCTTTTCTATGCCTATAATTGAAAATCAGAACTCACTTCTTTGCTCAACCCCAATAATGCTGAAGCCTGAAAGAATGGAAATTAAAGTGCAGAGAAATTTCTGTACATGGTCATCTTATTTAACAGGGATTCAGCTTTTTAATAATCCATAGTGGGATTAGAGAATTAAAGAGCAAAGAAAATGTGAAAAAAAAAATTACCAAAATGAAACAAACTAATGCACCCTAAGATGAATGATGCTTGCTTAAAAACGATATTTTATTGAATCAGGCAGAACTTGACCTATATTGGAAACAGAAGAAATTATAGTGATTATGCAGGGATAATGTCAGAAAGCAGCTTGGCTGTGTTATTAAGCTTGAATGAATCAGCTGCCGCTATAAAATGCATCGCTAAACAGGCAAGGACAGTAACAAATTATACAAAGGAAAGTGAGGGAGTTGAGAGGCCATTTTGGCACTGCACTGTCAGCATGCAAACATTGATCATCCGTTTTCCTGAGGACAGTCCAGGGAGGTGGGGAAATACCCGTGTTCTCAGGAAACCACATCAAGCCGTGGCACAAGGACAGTGTGGAAGGATCGTATCTGATCACATTGAAACCCAGGTGGCAGCTCGTCAATCTATACATTTAATAGGATACTGTGCCTGGATCAAGGTCCTTTGGGAAGAGGCAAGTTCTTTTCACCTGCAGGGATGGTCTCATGTTGTGCCTGTTTGCCATCTTGCCGTTTCTAACAAGGCAAACAGTTGAATGCAGGTAAAGATGCTGAGAATACAAATATACAAATATACTCATAACACAAAATATAGTCCCAAAAAGTGCCAGGGTGAGAAGGACAATTACAAATGAAGATTAATTCAGTCTTAGTTATGCCTTTTTTACCTCTGCAATGCTAATGGAGCTGCTCAGTTGTGAGTAAAATTAGTTTTTAAGCCAATAGAAATGAATACTCCCTTGCAGGCCATAGCAGGAACATATATGCCACTGTCATTTATGCTTGTCTGTATTTTAAAAGTTAGTACTCTCAGGACCAAAAGATGCTAAATAATAAACAACAACGGAAAAACATACCCCAGGTCACCTTCTACTTCTAGAAGACAGATAAAAATTATGATAACTAGTGCATGGAGAATTTAATGTGCCAACATGTGTGAAGGGGCGGAAGTGACCTGATGCTGCCTTGGAGCAGAAGATGGTCAAATGACACACACTGGTCTTCTAATTGCCAAGCTGAGGCTGTGCATCAACATAGAAAATAACTTGTTATTAACGGATCATAGTTTTGCAGTGAGAGGTCTTTTGGAGATACAATACGTTATAACCACAGATGTCAATATTTAGCAGTGGAACTTGAGGCTGATCTTGAAGCTTTCAACTGCAGAAATTTCCCTGGTGCTAACTTTTGCTGGAGGGTTGAGAACAGCCTAGAGAATTCACACTGGAATTTTTAGACCTTTATTGTGTTTTCATGAGCTACAGGCTCATTCCCCTCCGTTAGTGCATCTCTCATGGGCTTGATTCACCATCTGTAATTTCCTTATGGTGCTGGCCTTTAAGACATCAGTTTCTTTCACAACTTAATCAGGGTCTTTTGGAAGAAAAAAATCAAAACTCTACAAATATTTTTCAGTGTTTTCAAACTAACTTGTGTACTAAATGTAGATATATTCACACAGACTTTTATTAGGAAAAAAAATTAAAAAATTAAATAAAGGATTTCAATATTCTATAGACCAACAGGTGAAATCCTGGGATTTTGTGGGTTTTGGGCTTGTTTGTTTGGTGTTTTACGAAAGAAATTTAATTTGGGTTAATTTTTTTGTTTCAAAATCTTTGAAATATTTCCACCCAATTTTCACAAATATCTTACTCAAACCATAGATAGTGTTTCAACATATGGAAATTCTCTAAACTTAAAAGAAATATCATGTAATTAGAAAAACAGGTTTGTTGAAATTTTTTTAATCGCTTCAAAAATGTTTGATGGGAAACAGAAGTGTCAGAACTGACACTTTGCTGCAAAAGGTTTTAGCTTGAATGAATCAGCATTATTCCACAGGAAACCAGCTTGATGAAAATTACCTTGATGGTCCAAAGCTCCATTCAAAGCTGATGATTATGCATCACAGCTGTCATCCACTGTAATTCTTTGATACAAAAGAGTTATCATCTTCAACCCAGAGTAAATTTGGTCTCAGAACTCTTTAGGAGAGTTTACTTCCATGTAGTCCCTTACCTAAATGCATACATTTTCAGTGATAAAAAACTCTCTAAGGAACTCCATAATACGTTAGAAATACATTTTTACTATTTAATTCCAGCAAGCACAATTTGGATCAACTAATTTGGGGATAGGGAGGTGTTGAAATCTGATCTTTTCAGTCTCATCCCAATTTGACTTTTTGATTTTAAGCTTAAACCGAATTTCTTTGGCTCTCTGATTCCTTCAGCTGTACATAATCTAAGAGAAATCAATTTAGGAATTAGATGTATTAATTACTCAGCAGTGGCCAGAAAAGAACTTGCCTTTTTGTACTTGGTTGAGTCCAAATTTCTCTTCTAAGTGCTAAATGATTAATTCTACTTCGAGGTGAGTTAGATCAGCTTTTATAAAATACCAGGAATTTTCAGTGGAAACATTCCAATTGAAAAAAACTGGGTTTTTAATGATTTTAGATACTCTGCTCTGTGAAATGCTAGGCTTGAAGGCGATCCCTGTTTTGATGCAAAACGTCCCTGGGATCACACCAGCATGCAGGAAGACAAATCATAACAAACCTGGCCTCTGGAGAGAAGGGAGGCAGTCGGGAATCACAACCAGAGCTGCTCCTTCCACTGACCCTGGCACATTCAGGATTCCGTCCTTGTTTGTAAAACCAGAAACACAACATGATTTTTCTGTTCCTTGGGTAACTGCTGAGTTTAGTTTATGTATATTTACTAAACATTTAGACTTCCCCAGTGGAAGGACTGCTATAGCTCAATGTTTTATAAAAACAACACATAAGGGTTGCTGCAAGGTAACATAATCTTCAACAAGGTCACTATTTTAAGAAAAACAGTTCATTTAATATTTTTTATCTCAAAATCAAGAAGAAAATTACTTTCATTTAGCTCTTCAGTGGGTTTTACAGATAATATTTTTCTAGATAATACATCTGAAAGTGGAACATTTGAAACTCACTAACCAGAACTTTTCCTGTTTTGACATTTTTGTTCATCTCTTTGAAAGGTACACATGTGGCATACTGTAAAGTGTTAAGTCAAAGCCACAATGGAAGTTACAGCCTGTGATACTCCCTAGATCTTTACTGAAGAATGTGTGGGAAAGAGTGTTTTCCATATCCTGTAAGCAAACAGACCAGTGCTGTCCTTGGGTTACAATGAAATTAGTTTTATCAGCTGCAGATGTGGCCCACTATTTTGAATGCTGGTAAGAAGAGTGAGCTCTGAACCTCTGACTGCACACCCCTAATGTTCCTTACCAATCGCTTAGTTGGCTCTCTCCCTGTCTGTATCCTAAAACCATGTTAAAGTGCCAAAGTCATTCAGCGTAAAGTAAGCAAAAAGGATGTCTTTCAGTCATTTTTAAGATTAGAAAACTCTTCCTCCCTTCAAGAGGCATACAGAGGCAAAGCTGATTTCACCTCAGTTTGATGTTAGGCCTATTTGATGTCTCTGTCAAAAGTACCTGTCCTGTTCCATTACTTTGCTCCTTCAGCTTAACCCTTAACTGCACGTTCAAGAACATGGAGGAAAAACACAGTTCACTAGGTCTTTTAAATTCTTTGCTTCTAAGCTATTTCGAGGACTGTAAGTTGGTGAAGAAAACAGATCGTGCTAACCTATAGATTAATGTTTTTTTTGTTTGGAGAACCAAGAAAACTATTCATACCAGAAGCCTCTGAAAAAACCCACCCCTGCAACAACTGTTTGGCATCTGTCTGGAAAGACACTGATATGGTGAATGGATGAAAGGCATTACAGCATGAGGTGCACACCAGGTAGATTTGTGTTGCATAACTTGGAGCTGTTGGTCAATAATTTCCTGCATGACAGAGATAGTGCTGGAAAATGTTAGGATCAGTGTCATGTTTGTCTCCTGCACACACAGGCAGCTTAGACATTTCTGCTTCAAGCAAGGATTTAGAGATCTTTGTTGCTCTCCATCAGTCTGCCAACCTAATATGACTTATGCTTGGGTTCAGCTTAAGCACTGATCCCCAGAACCAGCACCCTCCTGTAAATGGCCATGCATGGACAACACAGCACATAACCAAGAGCCTCTCTTGAGAAACAATAGCTTGGGCAACGGCTGACAATATGTGTGTCTGTTGGTGGAGCTGGTAGTCCTGATATGGTGATGGTCCCAACATTTCCTCTGGCAAGTTTGCTGTTGAAAATTGGGCAAGGCACTTTCAAACATAACGCTGGTGGTTTGTGTTGCCATATGCACAGAGAAGGCTGGGTCCTGCAGAGAGTTCTGTGCTGATGTGAGCCCCTAAAACATAAAAAGTTTGTGGCAAGGGGCTCTCAGTTAGCCTTGGGGACAGGCATGGATCTATTCATGGTGCTGTTGTAGCTCTTAGCCTTTCTCTCCCCATCTGCTCCACAAGAATGCGTCACAGACCATCAGACCAAGCAGCAGTGTTTTCTGCTCCAGAGTCAGATGATGCCAGTTTTGACTCCTCAGTGGCCTCCATGGGGGCAGGAGCATACCTACATTTTCAACATGCATGAGAAGTATTCCATGAGAAGAGTTCAGAATACTTGACTGTATATAGGGACAGAAATGATGTCTGTTCACGGGCTGCCACACCTTTTCTCTTCTTCGGATCATCCCTCCTCTCCTTTGGACACTACTCCTGCAGTGACTGACCCTGGCAGAGGGGTCCTTTTCTAAGAGCAGCTTCCTGCCCATCGCAAAGGGAATAGGACAGCTTCCTCCAGCCTGTTTTCCCTGCTCAAGGCCCTGGCTTAGCTGCAGTGGCTGCAGCCCCCGGGATGCCATTACTGGCCTGTCTGTCATGTTGCTATTAGTGTGACTGAGAGGAATGACTCCAGCCAGTAAAAGGCATTAGCAGAGGTCATTAATGAAAGGTTCTGGGTATTCTTAGAAAATCACAGCATTAGTGGGATGATTTGAAATATTTATTAACGTGGGGAATTATGTCAGTTTGCAGATTTCTCTCATTACCCTTCATTTATTTTTTTTTTCAGCTTGTTGCAAGGCTACCAAGGAATCCAGCAGTGATCTCTTCAATCACAGAAAGTGCTTTTGGAAACATTATGGTAATGCTCAGCACTAAATGCTGTCTGTCCCTGAAAAAAACGAAAAATCACCATGAAGAAAATGAGAAAGTAGCACAGAGAGAAGAATGTTTGCTGGAGGAAATGTGCTTCTTTACTCCATCTATGAATGTTTTTTGAATTCAAAATCAGGATGACTTTGAGCAACAAAAGTCAGATGGCGAACAGTCCCCAGGCTTGAACACAGGTAATGGGCTAGTCAAACAAGAAAGCAAAAATCATTGTTTTCATCAGGTTTCCTTTTGCTCATCAGGGGTGCTTTGAGAAACAGCGTGCAAGCATGATTAAGGAACTGGTATTTGGGGCAAATTTTGACCTAGTTTTTAAAATAAATATCTAATGTTCATTTGCAGGTCCTTTGTAGGGGCTGATGAGTGGATGTCACAAAATTTGAATTCTCTCTTTAGAGACAGTAAGCTGTTTTTCAAATGCTTTTCCTAACTACTTTATTTTGCATCATTTGGATCCATGTCATCCTCTGTAGATGCTAATGATGCCTGCCTAAAACCGTAGGCTGGAAAAGTAGAGAAAATATAGAGAATCAAGTTAGAGGAGGGGCTTTCAATCTATGCTCTCAAGGCCCATGTAGAATCTGACTCATGTAGGAAAACTGCTATCAGAAAAATCATCTTTGAGGCTTGTACCCACTCACATCTCCACCTGAGCACTAGCACCCACTCAAAGTGAGTCTGAGCACTGATGGGTGAGCATGGTTGTTTAAATTGTTGTTGCAGCAGTGGAGACGTTGTTAAAGTTAACTGATGAAAGGGAAAATTATGATAGCCTTCAAATTGGTGAGAAGAATGTAGGTGATTGTCATAAGCAGGCAAAAAGAGCATTTGTCATTTGTGTACAATGCCAGGCAGAAGTTGCTGTGTGGGTGTACAGCTTTGCATACGTTTGTTGTGGTTGACTTAGCGTAAGTCAATAATTCTGCTGAGATAAGTACCTGAAATGCCAGAGGCAAATCAGTGAAGGAAAATGCAGGTATCTAAACTTCTCCAGAACTGAAATAAATCCCCAGTGTAAAACCTTCACCGATAAATGCAAAATCTAAAGAGAAATCAGGAGTTAGTTTTTAACAGAATTTGAGTTACACTGGAAAACCATCAACATGTACAAATTTATTGCATGATAAAGACAACCAAAAGATTTTGAAGTTATTGTTGTTTTTAGCAATCAGCTTTGTGATTAATCATTTACCTTTCCTGAATCTGAAAAAACTAAGGGAGTGAAAAGAGATGTAAATAATTCTGTAAGCACGGACTTTAGAAATTTTCTCATACACCTGCCACAATCATTCTTTTTGGTAATGGAGAAACACACCAAAGAAGGTAGCCTATCTGGTAATAATAATAACAACAAGGTTATTAAAATTTTTTAAGTTAAAGAACGCAGAATCTGCAACATATATTGACTATTTGAATCATTAAGGGAAATCTGATGGGCTCAAAGCCGGAGGAAAAATGTAAACTCAGGATTATACCATGCAAATCTGATACTACATGGTAGTTTCCTACTAATGCAAGCGAAAGCATTTCATTATTGATAAGCTGTTAGTAGCTGGAGTCAACACAAGGACTAAATTAACATGCATGTTTACTATACGTATCCCAAACTTGGATCAAAACAAATAGAAAGTGACTCCAAAATCTGAATGTTTATAAATCTATATATATGACTTATAACTGTTTTGGTTGGTCACCATCTCCATTAGAGAAGGAACAAAGAAAGCATTGCTAAGATTTCTTCCCAAAGTTATGCGTGATTATCTACAGAGGTGCAGAAGTTTTACACTATTTTCTCATTCATTTAGGTAGGATTCCTCATGTTACTAAGTGCTCATTGGCAGGAATAAACCTTAATAAAGTCTGAACTTGAAAAGATCTTCATGCTATTGACAGATGGATTTTATTCCTGTACAGTTTATTAAAAATATCAGATACCTGAAAGTGCAGCATGGTTGCCTATATTTCATTGTTATATTTCATGGTTACTGCATGTCCCTGAACTGGAAGAATATCACTTCTGGAAGCAAATTATTGCTTTGTATAAATGCAAAATGTATTTCTTCATTTTTGCCATCATTATTATTTTTACTTTTCTTATTGTTGTTGTTAATGAAAATGGTCTCCAGAGTGTTTCTTACTGGAGTATTCACGCACAAGAAACTATTACGCTCTTGTCCAGTTTTTTTTAGTTATACTTTTTATGCTGTTATCCCACTGCAAATTTTGATCTTATATAGTATATGAGGAATTAAGGATTTTTTTTGATGCTAAACAAATTAGTAATAGGGTACCTTGCTTTCATATTACAGGGAATGCTGAGAGACAGCACTGTGGCACATGCAAAGTAGAAGTGAAGCTCACCAATTCTTTCAGGAAGCTCTAGAAATGGACTCCTATGGCTTTTTGCAGCTGGAAATGTGAGAGGTTTCTCTTTCCTTTGCTTAAAATTTTATTTTTGTTCCTTATGCCAAAAAATTATTTCGGAACTCCTGTTGTCTTTCTGCACAACATCCTATGGCCTTAGGAAGACCTCTGCTCTGAACGGTCTCTGGGAACAACACTCACGTGTCTAAATGGAGTTCAACTGAAATTTATCTTAAAATGACCATAACTTTCAGTGAAACACGATGCCTTCCCCAGAACTTTAAAATGCTGCAGATGGCACATCAACACAGCTGAAAAACTGTACATTTTCACCTTTTAGAGGTGGAAGACAGCAACGACAAACAATCCCCCAAATTAATGATTTCTGAAGCCGCAAACTGTGACAATGCCATTTTGAGAACCAGTCAGCAGTTTCAAGGTGAAACTGGTGCCTGACCAGTTTGGTTTTTATGCTGAGTAATTTGTGTGGGTGCTGAAGAAGTTCTGTCTAAAGACGGTTGCTGTTTGTCCTGCCTTCAACACCCCGTGTGGCTTTTCATGCATGACCATTGAGATGCTGGTGGCATGGCAGGTCATGGTTCCTGGAACTCCAGCAAGAGAAAAGAGACTTATAGCTGTGCTCAGGAAATGAAATTGCAGTTGAGATGAGAGGAAGAGTGAAGTGAAAAATGAGGACAAGTTCTAAGCCCTCAGAAACTAATTGGCACCAAAGCCAACTTCAGTCACTAAGACATGGGCATGAAACCAAATTGCTTTCTCATCATGAAAATACTGAGGGGTTTTTAATACTGTTTTTCATCCCTTTTATTATTTTTGCCCTGCAGTTTTATTCTTTCCTTCTGTGTGATCACTGACCTTCTGTTCCCCCTTTTCTCTCTCAGTTCTAGCATTTTTGCTTTTTGCTGTTCCTCAAGCAAACCCTGAAACTCAACATTTATTTCTCCCCTTTAAATAGTCCCTTGGTTATCCCCTGCTTCAAGGACCCTTTTCCCCTCTGCTAATTTGGCTCCCTCACCTTCTATCTTCTCCACTAACTCACATCCACCCAAACACAAAGTTACTATTTTTTTTTTTCTTTTTTATTTGGAAAATGTGAATGAATGGACAGTGGGTGGGTGTGAAGGGGTATTCCCAGAATGAGCATCTTCAACTTCAACTATCGAATTCCTGATGAAAACTGATCAGCAAAAGTGCTGAAATAAAGGCAGAGAAAATGGCAAGGAGGTTTTTGAACATCTTTTTACTAATCTGGAAAGCTGGAGACAAAGATGTCCAAGACAAAAGTTTTGCATGGAAATAGAACTAACTTTTCAAGTGTCTATTCAAGCAAATAACCCTCTGGGAGTTTGCCATAGTCTGAGAAGAACACACACATACACACACACACACTCTCTCTGACACGGAATTTTTCTTTTTTCTTTGTTATCTGAAATTTTAATTAAAGTCATCCAAAGTGAAAGAGTTCTGGGCTCTGTGCATGGCATAACAAAAGTCACCACTAGCACAGCACTGCTACATATCATAATGAACTCTGTCTTTTCATGCAGCAGAACAATTCCTTTGGTGGTAAACCAGCTACATTTCTGTGATGAAACATGAGACGACTTTGCAAAGAAATGCTGGCTCTTTTCCATGTAATTCTGTTGGTCACATAACTACATATAAAGGAAGAATTTTCTGGTATGTGATTAAAGCCCTGCCTCAGTCAACTAAAACATGTTTGGTTTGGTTTTTTTTAAATAAACTCAGGTTCACAGTCAGCCATTACTTTGCTTCAAATAGATCATGTAGTATTTTTATTTCCTTGCCTACTTTAAAACATATATTAACACTGCAGAAGGAGTAGTTTGAAATGGAAATCTGGGGCATAATAACGCATCTGATTTTATGTGCACCATTTTATTACTGAGAAGGACAATTTGGTGGCAGCAGGCTCCACGTGCCCTTATGAAGATGGACTGAGCAGGCAATACACACAAAAAAGGCGAGGCTGAGGAATGAAGAGGCAACTCCATATATTTTCCAAAACAAATTTTAAACCTCTCTCTCAAAATGATGTAACGTATAAATCTGCTCGATCATAGGTTAACAGTGGCATAAAGAGGAAATAGAGTAGGCTGAGTGAAAGATCTCACCAACCAAAATTGTGTGTCCTCAGTCATCAGTGCAAGCCCACTGGAAATGGATTTGCTGGTGGGCTGTAAATGAGGTTTTTCATCCTATCCATTCAGTCTTTGGCTTCTCTGCTGGCACCTTTCATCACTAACGGACTGAAACAAGTCTGGCTTTGTGCTCTGTCTTCTCAAGATTTATTGTGAGACAAACTAAGATACCCACCACTACTATCTCTCTGGAGAGCTATTCTGCCTCTAAACAGCCACCCAAAGAGGAATCGTACAAACCAACACGCTTGGTCATGAGATCTGGCCCAGTCATGGAGCAGCCACACAGAGCAAATTCTGTGTTCTGCTATTTGTATGACTGCTTGTAAATACAGATTCATACTGCACTCAGATGGGCCATGAGATGCTAATACATCCTAAGCAACACAGCCTTGATCTGGATTTGAACTGACAATCAAAGAGAAATGAGACATATAGCATCTCCTTCAAGTCATCTAATCCTTTTTCTGTGACGTAATTTTAATATAATTCTTTGCGTTCGCATAGCGTGGCTTAATCTGAATTAGCTTTCTGAGGAAGGCCTGATATGGGCTGATCTTTAGCCTCTCCAATCGGTTTTCTCGCAGACAGACCTAGTTTTAGCTCTCCTTAATATTTCTCCAGCTGTTTTGTTGTGACCTTCAGCAGCTCTAGCTCCCTCCAGCTGACCCAGATGCTTTGCTTCTGTAATCTGAATCCCCAGTTGTCAGAGGCTGTCTCTGCTCCACTGCTCCTTTCTAAGCTTGCAATAAGCTCTCACAGAAAGCTCTTAAAGGAATACAGTCATCATAGCACGGAAAAGAAGTTACTCTTTCAATTAAAATCTGCTAATGACCTAGGGAAATGAAGATGCAAATGGTTATTTTTCATAAAGAAGGGAAATTACCACTAAGAATTGTAAAGGGTGTGTGCTCTGACTCGTGAAACAACTGTAGATGATGGGAAAAGGAGGTGCATGCCTAGGTGACAAACTTTTTGTGATGATTAAAAATGATTTAGTAAAATCAGTTCTAAGGCTGACTGCTAAAAGTGTCTGAAGGATTTCATAATGTTGAATAGCTGCAAGATAAAATGGCAGGTGAAACATAAGGTTAAGACCATTGTATCACATACAGCAAAAACACTTCTAAGTGAATGGACTCTAATTTAGCTATTGACAGGGGGCAAAGAAAAGAATGGGAATCACAAATAGAAACCATAATTAATTTGGTAAGTACACTGGGTGCCCACGTTTTTTCAGAGTTTTCTTTTTTCTTGTAAAATGTGGACAAAGGAAAGTCTGTCCGAAGCTATGGAAATAGCTTAGAGCCTTTTAACTTGGAAAAGATATGACTGGGGGAAAATATAATCAAGGCTTATGAAATTATAATGGTTTGGAAAAGGACAACAGATCTTCACTGCTTCTCATAATGAAAGAATTAAAGTGCACCAAAACAAAATAGCCAGCAGCAAATATAAATAAAACAAATAGAAGTGCTTTTTTGCACAGCAGGCAGTTAAACCATGTAACCCTTTGCTGTAGCTGTCGAGGAGACAAAAGCAAGAATGGGTTAAAAAAACCCCTGCTAGATATATTCATTAATGTTGACCAAGGATTATTTAACATAAGCTCGTTAAATCTTTGAGATGAAGAAAATTTCCTTGTTCGAAAACCTCCAGCTCTTGATCCTAAGGCATCAAGAAATAGAAGAAAGATTGGAAACAGAAGAAAAATTGGTTTACAATTGCCCTTTTTCTTACTTTCTTCTTCTAAGTAGCTGGTATTTGCCAGTATCAGAGACACAATGTCGAGTTAGAGTTGTCTTTGTTCTGACTCACTACAGGCATCCTTCTGTAATTAAGGAGAAAAGGTTATACAGAAACTGTTGACCAAAAGTATCTTTATGATGAGAATTGAGAGAAATAAACACAGTCTCTAGCTCAGGTACTTCCAATATGCAATTAAAACAGCCTCCAAACAGATTGCAAAGATAGCGATGATATTTGTACATGGAGAAAGTGCATTTTGAGTGCAGAACCATCCAAG
The DNA here is from genome assembly GCA_035584735.1 of Pseudotriccus pelzelni. Taxonomy (NCBI): domain Eukaryota; kingdom Metazoa; phylum Chordata; class Aves; order Passeriformes; family Tyrannidae; genus Pseudotriccus; species Pseudotriccus pelzelni. The sequence continues at coordinate 8,786,440 of JAWMRA010000146.1, read as the reverse complement.
AAAAAATCTAGGCGAGGAAGAGCCTTGTTTAGATCTTGCATTGCCCAGATATTTGGATGCAGGGTTAACAGAAGCAATTTTGTGAACCAGCCTCCGCGGTCAAATACTCTGCTGCATGAGGGAGGAACTGATGATGACTTCAAATGAGCTATAAATAAATTGAAGGACATCAAGAAAGCAAGCAAGCCACATAGAATCACAGGATAGTTTGGGTTGGAAGGGACTTTTAAAGGTCTTCTAGTCCAACCACCCTGCAATGGCCAGGGGCATCTTCAATTATATCAGGTTGCTCACAGCCACTTACAATCTGACCTTGAATGTTTCCAGGGATGGGGTATCTACCACCTCTCTGGGCAACCTGTTCTAGTGTTTCACCACCCTCACTGTAAAAAGTCTTCCTTATATCTAATCTAATCTAAATCTACCCTCTTTTAATTTAAAACCATTACCTCTTGCCCTATTCACAACAGATCCTGCTAAAAAATCCCTCTCCAGTTTTCTTGTAGGACATCTTTAAGTACTGGAGGGCTGCTCCCCAGATCCTTCTCTTCTCCAGGCTGAACAACCCCAACTGTCTCAGCCCTTATCTGTAGCAGAGGTGTCCCATCTCTCTGATTGTTTTTGTGGCCCTCCCCTGGACCTGTTCCAACAGGTCCATGTCCTTGCTGTGTAGAGGATCCCAGACCTGGATGCAGTACTCCAGGTGGGGCTTCATGAGAACGGAGTAGAGGGGCGGAATCACCTCCTTCAACCTGCTGACCACACTCCTTTTGATGCAACCCAGGATATGACTGGCCTTCTGGAGTGCAACCACACACTGCTGTGTGATGTCCAGCCTCTCACCCACCAGCGCCTTCAAGTCCTTCATGGATGTGATTGAGATTAGCAATTCTGAGGAGCAATAACAAGTTCCTGTGGAGGAAAAGTAGAGCCCACACAATGACGATTTTGCCAACAGGCCAGGCTTTGTATCAGGTGTAGAGAGCAGATGGCAACAGAAGGAAATCTGAGCTACATGTAGCTGTTGCCACAGGCACGCTCTGAATGCAACAAGCCAAAACTGCCATAAGAGACAGGCCAAAAGCTGTTTACATAACTACATGGAGAAGAAAAAGGAAGCAAAATATGATCCAAACAGGATGTTGCATTTCAGGACATAAGGTGGGAAGTGTGAGTCACAGCATTAGGCATGCACGTCTTTAATCCAACAAGAGGAACTATCTGTGTGAAGGCATTGGCTCTACTTTCCAAAACTGTCTGGTACAGTGTGTTTCGAAAGGGTGCAGTGAAAGTTCATGAAATGGGACTTTGAATGGTGGGGCATGTCGTGTCAGATGGAAATGTTAATCTTCGCCTTTGCTATTGAATCACAATGAGCAATCTCTCTGAAGTTCTGCGGTCTGTAAATTTCTACCCTCTTATGAAAACAACATTCCATTCAATTCCATTCACCCAAAGTGTTAAGAAGCCACAACTTTTCCTGGAAGCAATGTTACCAGAGGCTTGGAAATTGATGAGATTTCTAAGCACACAATAATAAAAGAAAAAAATCAGGTGACACGTAAATTCACACAATCAGAGTAACAGATTCATGGTTTTAAGCTATCTATTTCAAATATTTTATTTCCCAAGGTTCAGTATCAAATCAAGATTTGAAGGCAAGAGCTACAGAAATTATTCATAATCTGACAACTCTTACCACTCCTGTCACTAACAAAAATTTTAGCTCCGGGTGTATTTATAGACCAGCATTCTGAATCCAGATACGACTGACTGATTCTTCAGCTTTGTTTAGCTGATTTGGTGGAACTGGCAATGGCATATAAACAACCAGTGTTTCACCACTGTAAGTCATATTAAAAATATGACTTTGATCAAGATATCAGAATTCAAAAAGAAAATATTTTCTTCATCACACAAGGACAAAACTGATGGTTTTTGACTTCGAATTGTTGCAGAAGGATTCTTTGAGAATGTAAAAAGAAAGAGAGAAAAGCTTAGCACCTCTTCAGCTTCAGAAGTCATGCCTAGAAAAAGCATGGCTTTAGTGAGTTTTTTTATGCCACGACTGATTTCCTCTGTTTTTAATAAAATTGAGATGTGACCGCCTCTTCCAAAGCCAGTGTGTCCTTTATACGTTTATATAACCCACAGTGCTGGGCTTGGCTGGGGTAGAATTAATTTTCTTCACAGTGGCTAGTATGGGGCTGTGTTTGGATTTGTGCTGAACACAGTGATGATAATATAGTGATGTTTTTATTATTGCTGAGCAGTGCTCACACAGAGACGAGGCCCTTTCTGCTCCTCGAACTGCCACGCTGGCAAGGATGTTGGGGGTGCGTGAGAGGCTGGGAAGCGACACAGACGGGACAGGTGACCCAAACTGACCAAAGGGATGTTCCACACCATAAGAAATCATGCTCACAATATGAAGTGGGGGGTTTTTGGAATGATGCCATTTGACTTCTCAAGTAACAGTTACAGATGATGTGGCCCTGCTTTCCTGGGGATGGCTGAACACCTGCCTGCTCTTGGGAAGCAGTGAATTAATTCCTTGTTTTGCTTCGCTTGCATGCACAGCTTTGGCTTTCCCTATCCAACTGTCATTATCTCAACCCAGGAGTTTTCTGGCTTTTACCCTTCCATTTCTCTCCCTGATCCTGCTGGCAGGGGAGGGACTGAGTGGCTGTGTGGGGCTTGGTGGCTGGCTGGGGTTAAACCACGACATCCATAAACACTTCAGAGAAGTGAGGATCAGCTGCTAAAACCTTTATGGCTTATCTGTGAGCTGTGTGCCTTGGACTGGTCCATCAGGCACTCTCTGTTCAGTAGAAATGAGGTCCTAGTCTGTCATAAGTCGTCTGGTTTCTGCAGAGGGTGCTGAAGCTAAGGGACGTCAGAGGCATTTACAGAAGCAGGAATGATCCGTCCTTCACAACTAAACATGAGTGGGCGTGACTGAACTGAAGGATGAGCATGAGCCTCAGTGAACTTAGGCATACATGGGGGTGATGGCTGAGGAAAGGGATGGAGAGGCTCAGGATAGAGTGATAGTTTTTACACGATGCATCCTTCTATACAGGAGACATGGGATCTGAGCCATTGGCAGGTAAAGTCAGAAAGCACTTTTGGAGCACTGGTGTCAAAGCACAAAGGAACAGTCACCCTGTAAAGTTAGCATGCAAAGCCTGGCTGCCTCCTCACCCAAAGACACGCCACTGCATTTGCAGCTCCCAACACTGCCTACACCTGCCTCTTGCAAGGATCAAAATACCTGTAGAGATTTAGTCTCTCCTCTTCGTTACTGGCAAAGCTGTTCAACTTTGCTCTTTGCAGTTTCAGAAAAATAGATCTGATGTAGTGCACTGCCTTGCGGAATTGAGAAGTCATCACAACCCATCACAGAAGCAGTGGTCTCTTAAAATGGAGAGATCACTTAACGAAGCTGAGGTTTCCAAGGACAGAGCATTGCTACTTAGGCTAAAGAAGCAGGCGGGTTTTTTTATTTGTTATGTCAATAGAAACATATATCATAATCCATTAAAAAGGCTTTTCTAGACAGACCTGGCTTGTAAGATGCCAGTCTGGAATTTACTGTTCCAGACGGTGAACATCAGGGAAAGCTTTCCTGGGGTTTCTTTTCTGTTATTGAGTATTTGGCTGGCTTTAAAAAAAAAAAAAAGTAAAGAATCTATTTGTGGCAGTCACCCAGCAAGGCATGTTTCATCCTAAGCAGCTAAAGAGTTATATAATTACAGTCAACAGAAAGCAGTCTTATCTGGAAAGTGTCAGGCAGGCTTGCTTACAGGCAGTGATAGGAACTCAGTCCCTGCCACAATATGATCTTTCATGTTTCTTCTCCTTTTTATTGTTTCTTGTGTGTAACTTTTTGCCCTGATTTTACCTGGATTGTACTGGTTCAGTATTACCCTTCTGTAAAATCAATGGAGCCTCTGAATTAAAAAAATATAGATTAAAAGGGAAAAGAAAGGTTTTGCCAATGTAATATTAATTACTTATCAAGACAGCTAAGCTTGGCATATGAAGGCAGCTTTCTTTGGCTACCCAAAAACATTTCTACAGTAATTGGCTTCTTTCTCACATTTTTTGAAGGTTGTATCCCCGGTATGTTAGTAGTATACAACTAACGATTTATGCTTCTTATCAGAGTGAGGAAACTAAGGAAAAATAGTGCCTAAACCACACTTGGAAAAAAAATGATTGTAACACAGCTACCAGAACTTTCTTAAGCCGCTTCATTAAAAATGAAGAAGTGAGGATATTGTAACAAATCTGAAATCAGTAAAGCCTGGCTTCTCACAAACTGCAAAGTCATTGTAATAGTCAATGAATGGAGAAGCTTTTTCCCTAGAAGACTATAAAATAACTTCTACAAAACAATCTGTAGCAATTGTGGAGGAGGTTTTTTTAGCAATTGAGCTGCATTGTCCTAAAGGGATACCAAAGAGCAGCAGCTCTGGATTTTGGCATGCTACACTTTGATTTGGGCCTACATGTGCGTTGACTTGGAAGGTGATGCCCCCTGCCCTTGAGAAGAGTGGGAAATGGTAACAACCAGAGCAAGGAACCAGGTATTTCTTAAGCTCTTTTTCCCAGTGGCTTTGTGAGGGATTAAGTGACCAGACAGGGCAGAGCATAGTTACTGTAAGTGCCTGTGCAAGCAGGCTCTACACAGCCAGTTGCTGGTGTCATCTGCAACCTCTGCACACCTTTACCCACCCAGTCCTGGGTACGGGGCATCCACTCAAGGCAGAAACACCTGCACACACAAAAGTGATGCTCCTGCTCACCTCCCATGCAAGGAGAGGTGCTCTGCACGTCCTAGGAAACAGAGGAACTATAAGGCAAACAATCATACACCCTTCCCTCTCTGTAAAACAGAATGAAGTCCAGACTATTTTCTAGTCTGGTAGTCATCTGTAAGGACTGATAGCGAATGCACAGAATCTGCATGACAGATAAGGAGACATGGGTTTTCCATCAGCAACATAGTCCATCACATAAAAGAGAACAAAAACCGGAAGAAATAGTACTGGATAGTGACATCTTGCAGTAACAAAATTGTGCTAATGCAATAAAAGATACAGATGTAAGAAAGTGCTGTATTAGCAATGAATGGATGAATAATCCCCACAGCTATGCTTTCAAAAACATCCTATCCAGTCATTTTTCAGAAGCCCTAAGAACATAGAAACGTGCGCTGGGTGATGTACTCATCCTAGGGTAGTACAACAGCTTACAATAGCCACAGGACCAAAAAAAGCCACCAAAACAACAGGCCAGTCACACTTATGTTGTCTTTGATACTCTCCTTGAGCCAGCATTGTGAGCCAGCTTTGCTGAACATCTATCTGCGTTTGTGCTTTGCTATTCTGCTCAGAGCTGCAAGTCTTTAAGCCTCAGTTTAAGGAGAGGAGAGAGTGAAAGTTGGCCATGAACTTTATCATCCAGAGATGAACAGTGCTCTCCATGAAACTGCCTCATGCTGGGAATCAATGAGAGGTTTTAGATGTTGAGGGATGTGGTGAAAGAAGAGACAGAGAAAGAAGATAACAACTTTGTGTTGACACCTCAGAGTGGTATCCTCCAATGCTCTGTTGTTGGCAGAGTTCTTCCTAGCTTGTTGACTGGCTTCTACATTGTGCTTTCTGAGCTTAATCACATTCTGTCAGACACTAATGGGGATGCTAATTAACTAATTATCATTTATTGGTAGCTGATCCTCCTGGGAATGCAAGGGAAGCTGCTCTTCATATATGTCATAGGACAGTCTTTGCTCCCAGCTTAATCAGAGATTTTCACTTTTTGGTTTGTTGGGGGGTTTTTTGCAAAAACAAAGCTGGGAATATATATACTAGACAGTCTTTCTCACATCACAGATCCAAAGAATGTGCACCCATCAATGGGACAGGCAGTGGTGGGGAAGAGGAACAGAGGATCAGCCACTCGAGTACAGCCATGTGTATTCCACAAATCATCCTAAGAAATTGGGCTTGATCCTGTGGTAGCAACTTTTAGAGGAATTTTTCTTGGCCACAGCAAGAATAAGGGACTAAATGCCTGATACATTAGATACAATGGACAAATCAATTGAGTGGAAAATGACATCTTCAAAAATTGATTCCAGGTTTTAGGCAAGACATAGCTTGTGCAAGAAAGCAAAAATTGTGACGTGTATTTTCTTCAAGGGAATACTGATGCTGCTGTAATATGTCATGTTTATGCAAAGGTTTGGGTGTTACAATGAAAGAGCTCTGGCTGATTCAGAAATTAAAAAACATGCCCAAAGTCTACCAATGGACTGTATTTCTGCTAAGTTAAAAAAACAGTATATGAGACAGAGTTGACAAATTCCAATGTGTGTTCTGTGCTGTGGAAGAAGGTACCAGATATGCCAACCTCCAGTTCTTGTTATGCTATTTTTGTCTATAGCTGAAATGGAGAGATTTCCCTTGGTTAAAAGGGATTTTAAACCTGATCCAGTATTCACAGGATCCGCTGGAATATCTAGGATATTCTCCTAAGAATGTTAAAGTGGAGAACTGCAATGGAAAAGTGGAGAGAAAAGGGAGAAAAAGCTGTTGGAAAACGCATAAGAGAGGGGGCGAAATTAGACAATTAACGCATCTCAATAGGTACGTAGGCAAGAGATACGCTACAGAAAAATAAGTGCAAAAAGCCTACAAAAGGAAAGAGAACATTTCTATTCAACTCTCTCTCTGATAATTTCTGATAATGTCCGAGGGACGAGGCATAGTCCTATTAAAACTGTCTTATGGTTGTAGAATGGAAGTATGTTCTATGTATGTTCCCACTTCAGGGGACAGTCAAAGAATGACTGACTATATGGGCTTTGCACAGTTTGAACAACTAATAGTTTGATAAGAAATACTGGAGATACCCATCCAGCCATGTATTAGCTTTCAGGGCAGGGGAGACAGCCAAAAAAATGTAATGAGTTTTGGTGTAGTCGCCACTCCTTTTGAAAGTTATGCAGTTCTGATCCTAGAGAGGACTGCAATTTGTTAAAAATGTGCTCCTGTCTCCTGTGTCACAGTGCCCTATCAGTCATCACAGCAGTGTTAGGATTCTGTGCGCAGGTAAAATGCTGCCATGTCACAGGTTTGCCATGACTTTGAGGAAAGGACAGTGCCAAAACCAGGATATTTTTAAGGAGATTATATATAAACTTCAGAAATAGTTACTTTAAAATCAACCCTAGTTATCTGCAAAGAAGGGATGAGAATAAAAATAAGATAGTAAATAATATTTTAAACAGTAGATTTCAATATTAGTAAATAAAAATTCAATTTTTTTTCCCTTGTGATTCAATTTTTTACTGAATTATTTTGTTACTGGAATAAAATGGAGGTAGGGAATTGATAAAGCTGCATGATACTAGAAATCAGTTCTTCACACTGCCACTTCTTTTATGCACAGCCATAGACAGATAGCATAATTTGCTGTGCCTTGGTTTCCCTATGAGGTAAGGAATTGGTATTCCTATTAATAACACCATGATTTCTTTAAAGGAGTGAAATGAGACTCAAGTAACACTAAGAACTTTCAGATCTACTGAGAGTAAATGCTGAAAAAATTTCAACTGTTGTTGTTACACTAAATGGGTTTCCACAAAAGACAAAAAACGAGCTGAGAGAAAACAGTAAATGGTAAGCCTCTTGAATGAATGACCTAACTTCTCTAAATACAATTCCATCCAAATAAGGTGTCACTGTTTTTTTGGTTTCTCTTGAGTTAGTATCATTTCTCATCTTTGCTGCTGCACATATTGTATCCAGAGCTCATTAGCTGCGTGGCCAAAAGGGGGACGGGAGTGGGGGAAGCTGCACTGCCTCATCTCATGTCACACAAGACAACTACATGCCAGCTGAGGCTACCTGAGCAGTCGATGTCCTTTTGTCTGCAGTGGTACATCTGTGTTTTCTCTCTTTGCATTGAAGCAGCTGAGAAGCAGAAATAACCGGGGCAAAGTTCTAAAGGGCAGGATTGTGTAGCTTTTATTCCCTTATTGCATAACACGTTATGTGAGTGTCTGAAACACCAAGTTAAGACTTGTCTCGAATTCAATGATGCAATTGCCCTATTCCATAGCAAACTGCAGGAATCACTAATTACATCTCTTAGAGGCCAAGCTATTCAGCTTACATCAAATGAGAGACTGGAAAAAATAATTACTGTTAACAAGTGAACTGAAACTATTATGCAAACTTCCCCAGTGTGCAGAAGCTGCAAGCTATAATCTGAATGAGATGGAGGATAATAAACAGCAAATGCTGTTAGATACGTGGGTTTTCCTGTGTCCTGTTTTAAAAAGAAAACAAAATAAAACAAAAATAAAGTTAAAAAAAAAATAAAAGTCCAATGCAAAAAATGCAAGCACATATTTCTGCCCTAGGGTCACAAAGACAAATTGTGATGCTGATGAGACACTGCTCTCTGCAAAGCCTCTGAGTTGAAGGAACAAATTACTTTATTGCCATCAACCAGGCCAGTTGAAGACCAGTTCAAAGTCTGCTTTCCCTTTTCCACTCTATCTGCTTCCAGCTGGCCCTGTCAGCTCAGATGTTGTAAAGAAAATTTTCTTCCTTCTCTGGTGAGGAGTGAATGTGTGCTATAAAGACTAGCTTGAAATAAAACCGGGCCACCTGCCAAACTTCGATCCAGGGCTCCAAGTTGTCCTAAAATAAGTACATTTACCTTCCCCCAACACGGTGAGAGCCTACCCCATGGCTGTTTTCATTCTTTCCACTTCTCCCATGTTTTCTTGACTTACCTCCAGTGCCTCACCCCACAGTATAACCTTCTTCCCAAGCCTCACCAGGGCTTTTACAGGGCAGTGCTGATCCTAACACTGGCTCAGTTTTTGCACAGGGTGCTGTAGCAGAGATCTGGAAGCTGCAAACCCATCACCTCCTACAAGAACACATCTGTTGCTCCAGCATCGCTGCTAACTTGTGCTATGGTCCACATCTTTCCTTCAAAGGGAAAGAGGCCTTCAATTATATTGAATTATCCTCCACAGCAGTGCTTCCTGCAGACAGCTGACTTGATAGGGTGGAGGACTAGGCAGGGTTTGGGCAAAGGCCTTATAAACACATGATTACAACAGTCATTGGGCTACTTATGCCTGGAGCTAGATCTAACTTTAAGTCGAAGTACTGGTCTTTTGTTTCATTAATGGAGACATTGGAATCACTGTTTGGCACAAGAAGAGATTTTTTTGACATCTCAGGTTGTTGGTTTGCTTTGAGTCATCTGAGTCCTTTTGAGTATTATCTAGGGAGAGATTTCTGTAGAGTATCTCTCAGGGATTTAATAAATATTCGTATTTTTTTTAGACACCGTGAAAGACAGAATGTAGGTCCAGCTGAGCTGTCAATCAGACTCTCTGTAGCAACTGCTATCATCTTAAAACTTGAATTAGAAACATTTTTAATTTACAGAGGGGACTAGAGAAAACTATTTAGGACAGGGATGTTGCAGAATGGAAAAGAGCTGGAACAGCTGAGCAGAACCAAAACTTCACCTGCCATATTTTATGAGAAAATGGGAGAAAATAGCAGTGAGTTTTATTTGTAGCAAGGTGACCCACAGTGCTTTCATGGAAGAACTCACAACTTGCACAAAATAGTCATGTTTTAGGGCCTGTGAGTCAGAAATAAATTTAAACCCTGTATATTTTATACTGCCAGCAGCACTCCTTTCTTTCTTCCCCTGTCCTTGCCGAGTGTGACACTTAAAGCCTGTGATCTCAGGACTGTTAGAGAAGAGAGGCAGGTGTGATGATAGCTTTAGTCTATTTATATCTACTCAAAATGTACCTCAACCTTGAAAATTCTCCCAGGCTCTTTTTTTTCTCTTTATCAAGCAATGTCATTGCCGTGGATGGCTACATACCCAGTTGGGAATCACTTACTATGGCCATGTGAAGTACAGCTTATGAGACTTCAGACGGATACCAAACCCATCAGGCAATGGAGACAGACCTAGAGGTACCTGGTCAAGTGGAATCAAGCTGTGAACAGCGAGGGAAATAGTCATCGCAGAACACCTGATGACTCAGCACTGCCAAGTATTTCAAAGGCAACAATTTAGAGGCGACTTTCAAAAAGGCTTAAAAATATTATAGTCTCGTTGTTTTCCTCATGAGTCTCTCCCATAACTGAGACAGGAACTATTCCTTCCCTTGAGTTCGATGCACTTTCTTTGGCATTCCCAGATGCTCTGTAACTCTTCCAGTTTCATTTCCTGCGGTTCCATTACTTGAAATGCTTCACACACCACTCTTGGGCATCTTAGCAGCACCGGTATATAGGTTTACTGAGCAAGATCAGACTACTCGGGCTCCTTCATTAACTTTCTTACTCTCTTTTTGCTCTCTTGCTCTCCTTACCTGAGATGTAAATGTACTAAAATGCAAAACAGCACTCAGTATGCTCTGGGGCTTCCTCAATGCCACAACCTTTTAAAGAAAACAATCCAGGAAACACACTCAAAAACACCTGTTAGCCCACCTCTGGACTGCACTCTGTATCTAGGAGGTGTGAAACTCACCTCTCAGCCTGGGAACTTCTCTGTCAATCAAATACCTATGCCCAGTCCCCTGTATGTGCCGCCAGGGATTCATCCAACTGCTGAAAATCAGTTGTTGTCCATTCTGCCATTTGGCTATGGCAAAGAGAAGTGAAATAGGAACTCAAGGAAACAAGTGCTGTGTCATGAGATTTATAATAAAAATTACCAGCGAGCAGCATGTGTGAGAGCACTGAGAGCAGCTGACATAAATGTTTCCCTCACACTGTGAGGGAAACAGGCAGTTGCCCCACAGTGGGGTGGCTCAGGAGTAGTTGTCTCTATCAGTTTATAGAAAGGCCATGTGTAACTTTGCATGCACCCCATTACCCTGCCCTCCTCTCTGGGGTGACTCTGGGGCATCGCAGCAGAAAACTCCATATATCTAGTGCCCCTCACACAAGATTTACATAATAGAACCACACATATTTGCTCAGAAGGTGGAGAAGGGCCAGTAATCTTGATCAGTAAGGGAGAAACAGTTCTTCACGGCAAAATATATTTAGCACTCCTGCTTCTAATCAATCTCCATTGCACATCTTTTCCATATCTTACAGGAACCATATACTCAAAGCATCAGAAAAGATGAAAACACAGTTTCTGCTTTTGAAAAACTCGATCAGGCTGGGGACAATGATGATTTATTTTTTTTTTAATAAAAAATGCTGACCACTTCATCAAGGCAAGTCCTTTTAATCTATATAAAGAAGTCATATCTTACTTTCAGTCTTCTTCATGACAAATTTACGCTTATTTGAGCTATTTGTGTTCTTTATTGCACAGCAATTATCCTGCCAGGAAGGGATAGATTTAATGACCAATCAGGTAATTTCTATTGCTAACTTCTTTGCTTATATCTCAGGAGGATGCATGCTAAAAATTGTTTTTAATGAAAAGATCGTTCTTAACCTAGTGCATATAATTAAACCACTGGAAAAACACAGATAGATCCTACTTTTTTAATAAATGACTCATGATCCTGTCTGCCTTGCTTTTCAGATGCTGAATGTGATCCATCTTGTAGGGATCTGATTCATAAGACGCCTCAAGCATGGCTTTTGAATATGCAGTTCCTTCAAAATGTTATGAACTGTCTAAACAAAAAGCACCATAAAACTAGTAGATCAAAAATTTCATCTGCAATTACAATATCTTTCCATAGCTGAGGCCAGTGGACTCTGTTTTTTTACAGAGGCACATGGCTGCACAAGTGTCCTGACAAGAGCCATTCGTTAAGTTTAGATGGCAGAGGACAAGCAGAAAACGGTGGAATCAACAGAAAATATGAGCTCATGTCCGATCATTTATTGCCTTGTGTAAATTTTTTGGTAGCCTAAGTGAGACTCTGACAAAGCCGGCCTAAGGACGGAATGACGATTGAAGATCCTAGCCTTGTGGATTTGGTTTTTTTCCCAGCTTCAACTGTGCAGCACTAGACAAAATTTTTTTGGGGCAAAATGAGAGGATCTCTCACATTTGCCTATGATTTCTAGACAGCTGGCCTTATTTCTCACTAGCTCCAACCAAGCTATTGTATACATGGAATGCTGGGGTATTTCCTCGGAGCATCACTAAACCAGATTTACGGTTCTTGGCCTGAAGGACCAAGACATGAACATGAGGATGGCTTAGTACATGTGCTCATGGCCCCTACCCTTCTCAGAAGCACCAGCTGATCAGCACACATGCACGCTCAGGAGAATGTAACGTATCAGAAAAGCACTAAGTACTCTACATGGCTCGTAGTAATTAGGTGAATCTTACAATATATGGAGCATCAGAAATGTTAATTTAACAAATCCAATACAAAGACAGTAAAATTTTCTGAGCAGATTAAAAAGGTCAGTTCTCAGTGAGTCATTATGCTAACACTCACCTACCTGTGTGTTAACTGGAAACCGTGGCATAAAAAATATAAAAAAAGAATGACACATATTGTTTCTATGATTTCTTTTCACAAATATTTGAATAAAAAGCAGGGAGCACTTTCCCCTGGCAGTGAGTCAAATTCAAGTCCTTTATCTACAAATGTATTTTTGGTGATTTGAGGGCAAGTATTTCCTTATATAATTGCCTCAGAAAGATGCTTTAAATGACCTCTGAAGACCATGAATTTCTATCTCCTGAGAGTGCACATGAATCTGCAATCTGCACTGCACTTGAATTATCAACTGCCTGAACCTGGTCAAGACCTTGTGGACTTCGCCAACAGAGAAAGCCGATCAGGCACGGTACAAAATAATGGAAAAAACCCAGACCATTCTCTTTTAAAATCACCTTGTTGCAGTACAGGAGAGCTTTCTGTGGAGAGATGCCAGGCCAAGTTAATGACAAGCATCTGCTCAGACACCTGCTGTCCTAAACAAGTTGACATGCTTTAATCACTGAGCAGTCCTGGGGTGGAGCTGGGGAGAAGAAGGCTGACGACCGGCTGGGGAAGCAAATGGCACCCACGGGGCAGCCGCACGTCAGGGAATGGGTTCTGCCGAGGGAAGCCAGGTAGCAATGGAGTGCCTCACTGGCCCTCTTCCCTGCGAGCTCTGCCAGCAGCAAACAGCTTTAAATCCCCTCTCAACTGATACGTAGCCTTTCCCTGCTGATCCTATTTACTTTTTGGGATGGCTCCCAGCACCTAGCAGTCATGAGAGATTGCCACCGTTTCATGACGCTGCTCCCACTCCCCCAGGAGAAGCTAGGAGACAGGGGAAGATGGGGCGAGGAGCAGATCTTGGCTTCTTTGGCATACAGCAATAAACCTGTGGGGTTGGCAGGGACAGGATGGATCTTGCCAGGATGGGAGTAGGAAAGATTTTTCATTTCTCATTTCCACTTCATTTCTGATCGCTTGCTCTGTTACAGGCTGAAGTGCCAGTGTGTACTTCAGCACGGAAAATGGGAGGCTCAGATGAAGCCTGAACTCACTCGTTGCTAAGAGAGTAACCTAATTTACAGCAGATGGTGTTTATTGTTACTTCCCATCTGCATGAGGATTAAGAATTCTTCTCAGAAGAAAATTATGCAGCCTGACAACATCCTGGTAAGAACAGGCAAACTTAATTCCAATCAAATATGGCTTTTCTCCTAAAAGACAAGTTTTTCTGAACTTTTGGGTAAGCTTAACTTAAGTTTAGGATTTCTTAAAAAATAGTATCACTCAAAGTTTCTAGCCTTGCAGACTCATTTTAAAAAATGTACAGGAATGGAGTCGAGTAAAGTGAAGGTTAAGCACATTGCCTCTTATCAAAAAGGAACCTAATGTCAGAGCTGTGATTAAAGTTTCGCCTCTCCAAGGCCTTTGACCAGGATGGAGTCTTACAAAGCACATCTTTTAAGCATCTATCCTTGGCCTTAGCACTGATAAAAGAGAGCAGATGTCTCTCTCATATTCAGCTCCCATTGACTCATGGTGCCTCGTGGCTCAGCATGTCTCTTTGTACCTGTTAAAAAAATAAATTTTTATTCTATTCATGTAATCCATCCAAAATCATAAGAGTTATACCAAGGTGGTTAGTACATTGAACCTCATTAAAGTCTGCCTGAGATTTTTTTGCAATGCATACCCAAAAAATTGACATATACCACTGCCACTATCATTTTCAGTTGTGCCTGGGCTTTGATAAGCACTTAGAAACCAAGATGAAACTTAAAAATGGAAATTGAAGGAACTGACAGTGGACAAAGCAAAATATAATAGTATTCAAAGCACAAATAGAAAAAAAACCAAAGACTGAAATGACAATTTGATCAAATATGTGTTTACAAATAAGGACAACTTGCCTTACTATCTGGGCCAGTCCCCAGACTGCAATGGTTGTACTGTATTTATAGTTTTGCTTTACTTCTGTTCTCTGTATTCTTGCTTATAGATTCATTTTTTGGTCAGCATGACCTCTTTTTCCTTTTTATGTCCTAGAAGAAAAAGCAGAGTCTGGTTATTTTTCTCCAGTTTCTAGAAATCAGGCATCCCCTGGCATATGTCTGGTGGTGCATGAGAAGATTGACTGGGTATGTCAGGAAATTCATGCCATTCCAGGCAACAGGAATATGTTTGAGGCCAGTGGACCTGACCAAACACCAGCCTGAACTGCAGCAGACAGAGTGCCTGGCATGAGGGCTGCAAAGCTGATCTGTACATTCACATCAAATCTGAAGCAGCTGGGGTAGGTCTGATATCTGGCACATGTGCTGCATAAATAGAAATCGCTCTCTAGGATTTCGTGAGCAGAAGTCTAGAAGTCCTACACACATCTGTAGCAGGTACTCTGGTGGTTGCTAATTTAATGCAAAAATCATGACAACATTAAGTCATTTGGTATGGTCCTGTCTTGAGACTTCCAGTGCAAAAGGCACAGCAGTGGTGGCACCTATATGGAGATGTTGTCCAGAAGATGCTTTGCAATTTTAAATACATTTATTAAAATCCTCAGATGTGTATTTGCCTCTTAATTGCTTTAAACAATGATGGCACGTCTGAAGCTTTTCCATCATTTTGTTTCTTGTGCTCTTCTTACGTGGACTCCATGTGCAGGAGTGCACACTCATGTACAATATCCATTATATATAGACTGCAATTCACACTTAGGTTGTCCCATGCAGAGTTTCTCTTCCAGCTTGGTTATGCTTATGCTTCTTAACTGAGCTGTGCAAGAAACTTTGCTGTCTTTGTTCCCCAGAATCTTATAACAGAGGATCTGTTTGCTACCTGAAAAGTCATCAAGTTCAACACAACTTGGTAAGCCTGACCAGATCCATGCTTACTTCACACTAATAAAACTTGCTCCCATTTCAGATAGAAATGATTCATGTTTAAACCTTGTGCTCTTCAAGTAATTTTTTACCCTTTGGAAAAAGTGCACATATTTCTATGTTTCTGTGAACCATTAGTGACATCCAGTGGCTAAAATGCTAAAAATCTATAATTCCTATTGTCTAGGGACACCTTCCATCTCTTTCTCTAAGAGAAACCTAGTACTAAAAGGAGAAAGATGAAAAATTGTGTTCCCTGGCTCTTCCACGACACATTCTTACTGTGGATTTGACTAAACCTCACTGAACTTGCAACATACAACTGTTACCTTTCCTTTGTGATGACTGTAAATATCTATAGAGCTCCCTTAAGAAACCAAGTGGCTGAAACCATGCCATCTCCAATCCAAACACAGATACATATCACAAGACAAAACAAAACAAGCAAATACATGAAAACACTGAGAAATATAAACTAGATACGTATAAGGGTTTCACTAGGTAGTATTCCAGGGAGGGATGTGCCTGTCAGAGTGAGACATGCCCAAGAAACAGTACAGAATGAAAGAAAAGTAACAGCAGGGATCTTCTGGACAATCACAGCATTGTAGAACCAGAGAACTAAAGAATGACTTGGGTTGGAAGGGACCTTTAAAGATCATCTAGTTCAATTCCCCTGCCATAGGCAGGAACATCTTCCACTAGATCAGGTTGCACAAAGCTTGACCTTCAACACTTTGAATGGTGGGGTATCCACAACTTCTCTGGACAACCTGTTCCTCTGCGTCAGCACCCTCACAGTAAAAAATTTTCTTCCTTATATCCAATCTAAATGAACTTTTTCAGTTTAAAACTGTTGTTTCTTGTCCCAACACTGCAAGTCTTGATAAAAAGTTACTCTCCATCCTTCTTATAAGCCCCCTAGAAAGACTGAAACAAGGTCTCACAGACCTTTCTCTTCTCCAGGCTGAAAATCCTCAACTCTCTCAGCCTTTCTTCATTAGAAAAGTGTTCCAGCCCTATGATGATTTTCATGGCCCTCGTTGTGAATAATGTAATCCTGATCAAAAGCTTAACAGACATTTTTGGGCTAAGCACTGGCTAAAGGAGATCTAGTTCTATAAACCAATACATTGTGCTGTTGTTTGAATAGTCTTGTTGTAAAAACGTAGGCTTTTGTAATTACTTGTAATATGCACATCATCAAAGAAATAAACCACTCTGCCGTTTGTTTTTCCTCCTAATAGAAATAAGCTGATCATCCCTGAATTTTGGGCAAGAGTCTGCTGAATCAGATATAAGCAGTTACCTCAGTTCCAGTTTTGCCACCTCTGTAATGCCTGGGATATCACTGGACTCCAATTAGCCAGATAATCACTCAATAACTGAGAAGAAATTTTTGAATTAACTCAAAATAATTAAGTTTCATTTGGAGAGCTTTCCTCAGTGTCACTGTGAGTATGTCAGGAGAAGCTGAAGGTGGAAACCCAGAGGGGTTTTTTTGCATTTATCTGGGGCTTTGAGACAGGCTTTGAGTTATCAGTTAAGCAGCTCCTTTACACTATGATGTTTTTTGGCATAGCAGTTGGAGTAAGAAAGAGCTGAAGCCTCCTCCTTCCCACTCCTCCCACCTCTCTTTTTCCTCTTGTATCTGCAATCGACATATCCTTGTTGTAAAGTATCAGTCTGCACTTATCCCATCAGGGAAAGGGGACAATTCTGCAACATTTTAACATGATATATGTTCAAAACAGTTTTAAGTTGGTGGACTTTCCTACCGCAGTTCTACGTTTTACATACATTCACTACAGATCTTGTAAGTATGTACCACAGATTCACAGAATAGTCCAAGTTGGAAGAGACCTCCAGAGATCATCTGGTCCGACTTCTCATGCAAAAGGAAGCCTACTAGGTGAGATTATTTAGCACCCTGTCCAATTGCTTCTGGAAAACCTCCAGTGATGGGGACTCCACCATGTGCCTGGGAAGGTTGTTCTAGTGAACGATTGTTTAAAAAGTTTCTTTTTTATGTCAAGATGTATGTTCACATCACACATGTAAATTAATATTTTCATATAACCAC
The DNA here is from genome assembly GCA_035584735.1 of Pseudotriccus pelzelni. NCBI lineage: Eukaryota > Metazoa > Chordata > Aves > Passeriformes > Tyrannidae > Pseudotriccus > Pseudotriccus pelzelni. The sequence goes on along the minus strand of JAWMRA010000146.1, from coordinate 8,768,997 downwards.
AAAACAATGACATTACTACAATATTATAGTTGTCTTCCAAGACCCATCACCTGAGGAATTTTCAAACTTCTTTAGGACCAAGGGGTTTTTAAGCTACTTACTGATATCAAGCATGACTAGAGCCTCAATGGCCCAGTAGGATTATTTACATCTTTGGAGTTAGGTGACTGACAGTTACCCACAGAAATCACTGACTTCAGTGTTCAGAACTGGAGTCAGATATATAAACTCTTCTACCTTTACTTATGTATTTGATTCCATTTCCAAAAGAAAGCAAAATAAAGGGACTCAGTAATGTCAATATTAGGAAAATACTCTTTTCTGCCTTGAACCTCTATCTATTAATTGATGCTTATTGTTTTGAACATCTACTGTGAGCAGTTAAACCAGAATTTTTCTTCCACAGTTTTGGTGGAGGGCCTAAAGATACACTGATGGAGATGTCATTTTAGGAAGGCAAGGTACTCAAAATAAGACATCAACCCTGGCACCTTAGTTTGCCTAATGCTATCTACATTTTTGAAGGTTCTCAGTACCTGGTGTGTTCTACCACAAATTTATTGTAGTATATCTGTCCCTACATGTTGTACATGGTCACACTTTTCCTCTTTATCGTAAATTGTGATGTCTCCAGCTTTTTGAAATAATAAAACCAGAAAGGACTTTTAAGAATGTGGTAGAATGTATAACTGATTGCTTTCCTTCCCAAACTGTTATATACTGGTATTTCCAAGACAGTGGATTAGTCATTGGCAGCTCTCAGTAAAATGATGATACAATTATACTAAACATAATTTGTCGTATCATTATGCCTCCCTTGAAATGTTCTTTATTCGAGAATAAGAAAGGATGCTGGAATCTTTAAAATTCAGCACCCACTCAACAGCTAAAAGTAGCTCTTCTACTCTCATGCACCTACATCATCCCTATTCAGATAATAGCAATAATACTGAGACAGACTTTCAGATGCTCTCTCTCCATTCACCTAATGGGTCCATTAATGATATGTTATCCAAAACCTGCAGATTAAATAGAGATTAAAAGTTTTCACAAGAAATTATTAAGTGTCATGTCTTTGTGTTTGGGAAAAAGAGTTTAAAACTGTGTTTTCTAAGTTAGGAAGTGTTGGAATGACAATGACAAGAATCAGGAAAGGAAAGGGACAAAGGGGCTTGTAGTAGAAATGAGCTAAGTAATCTTAGCACAAAATTAATGTCAGTAAAGGGAGTTTTGTATGATTCTTTGGAATGGCCAACTCCCCAACTGCCTGTCTCTTCTGACTTGGAGAAACTTTGCTTTGTGCACCACTGCCTCACATTAAGATGGCTGTTTGGGGACAGCATGTGGAAATAACCGAAGAGTCCTAGTTCTGGTTTTACCGTTAACTTGCTGAAAGTGCTATATGGCAGTTTCCACTGGTAAATTATTAAATTCCACAAACAAGATTTACAATTACATCAACAAATACGAAGAGTGTAAGAGCTCATCAATAAACAAATTCAAGTAGAATTTTAATTTCCTCAAAGTACTTTGTAACTAGAGCTTTGTAAGCAAAAACATAAATGGCAACAGCAGTTCTTTTTAGAGCAAGACTTGCCTTAGCTAATACGTAAGACTTCAGAAAAAGTAGGTGTAACACCTTGTTGAGAAGTTAACACTGAAAGCTGGTTAGAATTTTAATTTCAAGCATCCACTCCTTAAAATAAAACGGTAGCTAAGCAGTAATGTGGCTTTGTTCCTGTACCAGAATATAGACCTTTAAATACCATAAGAAAACCTTTTTGATCTGATACACACAGTCATAGCTATGGCAAAGAAGTGCCAGTGTAGACTTGTGTGGTGGGCGTATCTTTCTGCTCTCTAGCTGACAACACATGACAGCTATAAATCACACATGCCAGCATCTCAGATCTCTGAGAGAGTTGGACACCATGAAATATGTCAGTCTTGAAGAGCTTTCCAAAGAGATAGGGTGAAAGCAAGCAGGGGCAATTAGCACATAAGGAGCCAGCCAGCAGGTGCACATGCCCAACACATTCATCACTGAACTGCTTGGCTCTTCATACTTGTAGTAACTCAGGAAGGTCCTGACAAACTCAGTGCCAGCCATAAATCAGTGGCACAAATCCTTCCTGTTTACAGACCAGCTGCAGCACTGAAGGAGTTAAGAGGAGATGTGCATGTTGGCCCTGTCAAAATGTTGCCTGCCTGAGAGGTCTGGAGGTCTCCAGCCCAGTGTGCCACTGAGCTCACATTCATCATGCCTGGGGAGTCTTCTCTGCCCTTACCCACAGAGCAACTGGCAGAGCTGCAGTGGATGCACCTTCACAACTTTTTGGTAAGGTGCTGGGATCATTCCTCATTTGAGCTCACTGAGACAAAATTAAATCCATAAAATGCTCGTGCGAGGAACGAGATTGTTTGCTGTCTTCCAGGCAAACAGAAATGCAAGTGACAGCAGGGAGGCCTTTTAGAGCTAAATTTGTCTTCGTCAAGGCATAAGTGACCTTGAACAAAAGATTTTGAAGGAAACAAGAGCCTAAGAGAAGAGTCTGCTGAAAAGAAGAAGGGTGGGGGAGGTAAATTAAGCTCTGACTCAGTTCCTGTTACTCAGGACCATGTGGGTACAAATTACAATAAATTTAAACATCAGAAAAAGCTTTTTTCACTGTTAAAGAGTGGTCAGACCCTGGCACTGCTTGCCTATAGAGGCTGAGGGGCCTCTACCCCTGGTATTACCCAAACCCTGAGGAGATGTCTCTGTGGGCCATCAGATCTGGGTGACCCTGCTCAGGGCCAGGGGGCTGCACTGTCCCATCCGGTGCAGCCCCTTCCCACCTCCGCAGCCCTGGGTCTCCATGGCTTGAGCTGTGGGCCCTGATGGCTGGGCCCTGCAGCTTTACATGACTTGGGGCAGTTTCATGCACTTGGTGCCCACTGTGGGGGCACCAGGCACCCACTTCAGCAGCACAGCTCAGCTACCCTGACATCTCAGGGTGACAAGAACCATAGGTTTAGGTTAGATATCAGGAAGAAATTCTTTACTGTGAAGGTGGCGAGGCTCAGGAGCAGATTGCCCAGAGAAGTTGTAGATGTCTGGTCCCTGGCAGTGTTCAAGACCAGGTTGGATGTTGCTCTGAGCAACCTGGTCAAATGGAAAGTGTCCCTGCCCATGGCAGAAGGGTTGAAACTAGGGGATCTTTAAGGTCCCTTCCAACCCAAACCATTCAAGGGCATTGCCTCTTCCAACCCAAATCATTCAAGGACTATGAGGTTCTAGAGCGTGTCCAGAGGAGGACAACAAGGCTCATGAAGGGTCTAGAAAACATAAAGAAAGCTGGATTAGTTTACCTTAGAGAAGAGGATGCTTAGGGGGAACCTCATCACTTTCTACAGCTATCTGAAAGGAGGTTGTAGTCTCTTCTACCACATCTGCAGTGAGAGGAGTAGAGGAAACGGCCTCAGGCTGCGACAGCGGTAGCAAGGGTAGTCAGGCATTGCCCAGCAAGGTGGTGGTCACCATTCCTGGAGGCATCCGGATCTGGCGTTGGGTGACATGGTTTGGTGGTTTAGGGGTTACAGTGGTAGTGCTACTGGATGATCTGGATGAGGGGGTCAAGCCTACCCTCAGTAAATTCATGGGACACAAAATTTGGTGTGAATGTTGATCTGCTGGAGGGTAGGAAGGCTCTGCAAAGGGATCTGGGCAGGCTGAATAAATGGGCCAAGACCAGCAGTATGAGGTTCAACAAAACCAAGTGCTGAGTCCTACGCTTTGGCCATAACAATCCCATGCAGTGCTCCAGGCTAGGGGAAGAGTGGCTGGAAAGTGGCCCAGCAGAGAAGGACCTGGGGGTGCTGTTGACAGCAGCTGAACATGAGCCAGCAGTGTGCCCAGGTGGCCAAGGAGGCCATTGGCATCCTGCCCTGTATCAGCAATAGTGTGTCCAGCACAATTAGGGAAGGGATTCTCCCCCTGTGCTTGGCCCTGGTGAGGCTGTGCTTTGAGTACTGTGTCCAGCTCTGAGCCCCTCAACTCAGGAGGCACACTGAGGTGCTGGAGCACGCCCGGAGAAGTGCAATGAAGCTTGTGAAGGGTCTGGAGCGGGTGTCCTACGAGGAGCGGCTGAGGGAGCTGGGGCTGTTTAGCCTGGAGAAGAGAAGGCTCAGGGGGGATCTTATCACTCCCTACAACTACCTGAAAGGAGGGTGTAGCCAGGTGGCGGTCGGTCTCTTCTCCCAGGCAACTAGTGACGGTATGAGAGGATATAGTCTTAGATTGTGCCAGGGAGGTTTAGGCTGGACATTAAGAAGAGTTTCTTCAGAAAGGGTGATCAGATATTGGAATGGCCTTGCCCAGGGAGGTAGTGGAGTCACCATCACTGAAGGTGTTTACAGGAAAGACGGGATGTGGCACTCGGCGCTGTGGCCTAGTTGACAAGGCGGTGTTCGGCCACAGGTTGGACTCGGCGACCTCAGAGTTTCTTTTGCAGCCTTTGTGATTCCCCGGTTCTCTACCTCGTCCCCCGAGCGGGCCGGCGGGGCCGGCTTTAACCCCGCGGCGCCTCGCCTCGCCCGCCGCCCGCAGTGCCGCTCGGAGGCGCGCAGGGGGCGCTGCCGCCGCTCCGCGCTCTGCGGCGGTGCCGCGCTGGCCGAGGGGGCGGTGCCGCCGCCCTGCGCCGGGCCGGGCCGGGCCGGGCCGGGCCGAGCCGGGCATGGAGGCCAGGAAGATGAACCTGCCGCGGGGCCCGCAGAACCTGTGTTTCGACAAGGACGAGTTCATGAAGGTGGGTGGGGCCCGCCGAGGCTGGCGGGTTGCGGAGGGACGGGGAGGGGGCCGGCGGGTCCCCTGTGGGGAGAGGGGGTCGCGGAGCCTTGGTCGGGATCTCCCAGCTCCGCCACGGCTCTTCCCGCGGCCCCGGGCCTGGGGAACGCCGGGTGTGTCACTGACAAGGGATCCGGGATGCGGCCGTGTCCAGGCAGGGCTGGGCTCCGAGTCCAGAAAGGCCTCGTTGCTTGGAGAGCTTAAAAGTATTTCTTAACACTGAATTTCGAATTGGTTGTTGTCGTGTGGTTTGTTTGTTTGTTTGGGTTTTTTAAAGTCTCTGTAGGGAATATACGGCCCTGTATTTTGGTGAGCTCGTCTCTAGGTACTCTGTCCCAAGACACTCTGTGCTTCTTAGCTTAAAGGCCGAGAGTTTGGAACACTGGAAACTACCGGGTCAAGAAGCCTTTTGCCCCTTAGAGCTTTAGTTCGGCAAACTTACTGGCACATGGAGTTGTGTTTACTTTGGGGGTGTTCCCCGTGTGAACTGTTTACTTACGTCCTACTCTCTTTCCTGTTTGACTTTCAGGCGGATTTCGATGTTGATCATTTTGTTTCAGACTGCAGGAAACGTGTGCAGTTGGAAGAGCTCAGGGAGGATCTGGAGCTCTATTACAAACTCCTAAAAACTGCTATGGTGGAACTCATAAATAAGGACTATGCAGATTTTGTTAATCTCTCAACAAATCTAGTAAGTGTTATTAGTTGTACTGCGGAGTTGAGACTTAATGTGGTTATTTATAGTGGGATTTTTATTTTTCACTTGGAGAGTATATGGCTTTTATTTTAGCAGTTAAATTTAAGAAATCTTAAACTGTGAGCCCTTGCACTGAGAGAAACTGAAAGAACTTAGCTACTGTACAGAATTGCTCTTGGCCTGTAATAAATCTTTTAGATGTATGCTTTTTGTCTTGAAAAACTGATTCATTAGAAAGTTAGATTCAGGGCAGACTTTGTTTCAAACTGTCAACGGTTCTAAAATTAAAGGAAATAAATCGTTAAAATAGAATAGCAGTGATACAAGTAAGGCCGTTCTGAAGGATCCTTTAGGAATCTTTAAATTTTTTGTGTAGCCAGAATATCTTAAAAAGCCCCAAATCTAACCTACTTGACTGAAAATTGTAATTGTTCCAGTCTCAAAGACTGAGATTCAACATTTTTTTAGGAGGAAAAATTTCTGTAGGTGGAAATTTTGTTTAACTTTTGGCTTGGTGTGACGAGCAGTCTGATATTTTTTATGCCTGTATTTGAGATAACGTATTTTTGCACTGAATTTAAAACTGGAGATTATAGGGAAGGATATGTTTTCTCAGTTCTCTTTTAGTGTCTGTAAAATGATAGGCTTTGTCAGTAATTCATGTATGAACTTACAGAAGAAGTCATAAATGTTTTTATGGTAATTTCTTTAGGTTGGCATGGACAAGGCTCTTAATCAGCTTTCTGTACCCTTGGGACAGTTGAGGGAAGAAGTTATGGTATGTTCAAAACAATCATTGTAGACAGCTTGGTGAACTTCAGCTCGCTCTTGTATGACATACAGAACATATTTTACTCAAGTTAATACTTGGTATAATAAACTTCTTTTTGAAAATTAATGACTTAGAGTGGTAGTAGGGGAAGCATTGGGTTTTCAAGCAGTTGTAGTAGCAGTAAATTTAAGTTTTCAGTAGCACATTTTATCCAAGGGATAAATGATTCCTTGTACTTGACAAGTGAATGAACTCTTGCAAGACAAGTCTATGGTGATATCTTGAAACTGTTTTGATATTTGAGTAACTTAAAGATGGTAATAGTTCAGATGCAACACAGTCCCTTTAAGGACTTGTAACTTCAAAATATCACAGTCTTGATGACTAAAATAGAAAATAGGATCAGTTAGGGTAGAGAAATCCTTATTATGTGAAAAACACTGTTTAAAACTGATTTAAGTCTTCAGTTTCAAGACATAATGCAGTGGGTTTATTGTCTGTTTTCTTAAGGTGAAAAGTCATTTGTTCTCTCTAAGGTAGTAAAAAAACACTTCTGGAAGAAATAATCTTATTTGTGGTGGCAATACCTTAATCTGTGTTCTGTTTTAAGTTTAAGTTTTTGAGTTAAGGTTTTCTTCAAACCTTAAATGGGAAGACAGCTTTACATACTGACTTTTTCTCTCACAGAGTCTTAAGTTATGTGTCAGTGAAGGAATTCAAGCAGTAGATGACCGGATGACTAAACAAGAAGACATTAGAAGAAAAAAGGTACAGCGGATAAATTATTACCTTGAAAAGGTCAGCCTTAGGATGAATCTGGTCTTGCCATTAACCCAGAGAAAATTAAATTTATGAAGTTTTAGGCTATCTGGGTGCACACTGTGCAGGATTGTGTACTTGTAAAAATATATTGACATTTTGGTAGACAGACTTAATTTTTAACAGCATCTAGTTGATCATGAATCTTTATTGTACTTTAGTTTCCCAAAATATATACATTTGATTTAGTTGGATTTTTTTTTTTTAATTATAGTTGTTCTTGTTTCTGACTGTAGTAGTATATAAAGTTATTGTGAGTGGAATTGAAATACAGCTGTTTATTTTTTTATAGGGCAGAGGACACAGTAACGTTTATCTTTGTGCTTAACTTTAAAAAAAATCAAGGATAAGAAAAGTTTTCCTAGATCCATGACAGACATTTGTTTGTGGGGTTTTATGGACTTACGTGAGCAGTGCTTCAACTGAGACATGACTCAAGTATTAAGATGAAGTGAGAAAACTTACACCAGGAAAAAAAACCAAAGAACTAAGAAACCATCCGAAATATCTTCTTTAGGTGATGTCAGTTGGGATTGGGGTCAGATGTGAAAAAGCTTTCTTTAATTACAGATGTGTGTCCTGAGACTTATTCATGTTATCCAGTCTGTTGAGAAAATTGAGAAGATTCTGCATTCCCAAGGCACTAAAGAATTGTCCTCATTAGAGGGAAACAGGTAAAAACATAAAATGTTCAGTTTTATTTGTAATTGATGGGACCAACTGAATTTCATGGTGTTGCTGAAGGTGACTTTACAGACAATAGGATATATCTGTAGAAATGCAACTGGTGGAATAAATGACTGTAATTTTCTAGGTTTTAGTCTTCTGCCAACTAATCATTCACAGAACATGTAACTCAGACTCCAGAGTTCCAAATTACTTGTGTTGCTTTCTCTAGCCAACCTTTTTGAAGTTGTTGCAATAATTCTAGGTTTTTTTCTTGGACGTAACTAATCTTATCATGTCTGAAATACTCTCTGCAGTACAGTTTATTCCAATATCATTTGGAAGGGAAACAGAAAATATATTTTTTTTGTTTTCTCTGCTTATGTATAGCCAAAAGGACTGCTGCAAAAAAGCCAAAGGCAGGCAAGGCAAACGTGTAATACTTTTGGTACAAGGAAGGTTTGTGACAAATTCCAGTCAGACCTCTTCATCTGCTTTTGCTGAGGAATGGAAGATGTCTTTCAGCCAGTTTGGAATTGATGTACCAGTCATGACCTTGAAATGCTTGACTGGGCTGCGAGTGCAACTTCAGCTAGAGGGAAGAGGCAGCATAAGATTGTCACTTCAGTTTATTGCGCTGGATCACATAGTGGTGAGGGGGAGCTGTACAGAAAAATATATTGATACCTAGAAGGACAAAGCATAAGCAGATGTTTTCAGTCAAGAGTGAGGCATTTTGCAGAACTGTGTTTGCAAGCAAGATGGAATTTGAATGGCTGAAAATTTGGCTCATTTAGTTTTACTGTATGACAGAAAGGGGAAATAAGAAACAAATCTGGATGGTAAAAGTCACTTAGTGCAGTCTGTGAGCTCTCTTAAGGCTGACTTTCATGTGATAAACAAAACTGCCATATAGAAAACAGTGCTTCACACTGCTGAGGCAAGAGCTTATGTTCCCCTGAGCTTCTGCTTCACCCACTTTATATGCTGGTAGCTGCAAAACAACTTTAGTCATGTAGTGTGTTCCAGATCATTATTGCATGGTTGCAGTAAGTGTAGTAGTACCTATGAGAATTCAAAAATATTTAGGTTAAACCACAACAATTGAGGGAGGGCACCATCTGTGTGCTACAGGTGAAAGTGAGTGGATTTGAAAGGATCTAACTGTGTGTTCTCGTTTTGTATCATCTGTCTGGTAGTCCGCTTTTAACTGGACAAGTTTTGGAGAGAATTGCCACAGAATTTAATCAACTACAATTTCATGCAGTACAAAGCAAAGGAATGCCCCTTTTGGACAAAGTGAGACCAGTAAGTATTACATGATAGCCAAGCTTAAGACTTGTAGAGTCAAGCACAACTGATATAATTGGAAGACAAATGGCTGTTTCCACAGAGTTTTATTGAATTAATTTATGGGGAAAATGGGTTTCATGAGGTCATTTTTATCAGTTGACTAGAACTATTGCGCTTTTTTGGAGGATTTATGCCCTATTTGCTAACTTCTTTAGGATAAATTACTTAGAATAAGAGTAGAAAATACGACAGATTTCTGTCAGCCTAATGTATCTTGCAGTTCATCTGCTTACTGATATTGAGGCCTCATTCTGGAGATTTATGTTGGTTTTGTTAGCTGCAGCATACAGACCAGAATATAAATGGAATGTGCCTACAGGGTGGCTGGCTGGAATATATTCAAGTTTGACTTTCATTGAATTACTCTGGCCATTCAGACCAGTACAGTAATCGCCTCAATATCCTGTTTGTAATAATTATCTAATGTAAAAAATTAATTGATGTTTTGGTGGAGTTTTTTCTTCTATCGATTCAACAGAGAGAGGGAACAAATGAAAACTGGTTACTAAAGGCAGGTAGGAATATGGAGATGGGGTAATGCCTTAAGCTGATTAGCTTACAACTAGTCAGCGATTGGGTTCCTGACTTTGCATGGTCAGTACAAAATCTTTGGAATCATTTTAGGATGGATGGACACAATACAGCATGTAAAAAGGCAGAGGAGAGATTCTTCCGGTTAAATTGATAGTTCAACTGAGACTACATTAATGTGTGTTGCTGAATTTGCGTCAAATACAGAGTTGTAAGGACCATCTTGGGCCAGGAGTGTACCTGCAGGTAGTGTAGCAATGAATTGGATCTAATGGGAAAGATGTATCAGGAGATCAGGAAAAATGCATAGCAAAAGGGAGAATGTATGTAGATTGAACCCTTCTAGTTTTTTCTTATTAGTAGTGTCACTCAGTGTCTTTGGTTTGCAGTAATTTGACAAGTAATGTTGGGAAAACACTGTCTTTTTAGTCTTTGACAGTGAGGGATAAATGCTACAGTTGTTATCTCTGGCCACTTATTGTCAGTCTTTTGTTTATTGTCACACGCAGTAGTTCAGTTGAACAAGGAACAATTATTCACCTGTTTCCTCAGAATTAAACGGACCTTAGATAAGTTACCATGCAACTTACAACACATAGAGGAAAATAATTGCCTTTAGCCTTATAGTAAACACTGTGTTTAAATAGCATCAGTAGTGCATTAAGCCTGTGTTAATGTTCATTAACCGCCAGTTGTCAAAACTTTGTCACCTTTCAAATGAAAATGGAAAGCTGAGTTAGGTATTTTTAGACAAACTTACTTCAATAGAGATGACAAGGCTTTGCTTTTGTTTTTTCAATTACTGTATTTTGTTTCTCTTCATAGCGTATAGCTGGAATAACAGCTATGTTGCAGCAGTCTCTGGAAGGGCTGCTCTTGGAAGGCCTTCAGACTTCAAATGTTGACATAATACGCCACTGTCTTCGCACTTATGCAACAATTGATAAAACACGAGATGCAGAGGCATTAGTTGGTCAGGTGCTTGTAAAGCCTTATGTAGATGAGGTAAGATAAGGTAAAAAATGCCAACTGATTTGCAAATGTGTTTATTTTTCGTGTTAACCTCCAGCTTTCATTAGCAGCTTCAAAATACCTTTGTGGAGAGAGCAGAACTGAGCCCCAACAAAATGTCAATGTCAGTTTGTTTGTTGTTGCTATTTAAGAAAAAAAAGATGGAATTTCAGGTTTTATCCAGTAGGGATTCTTCTTCTTATGTACTTTTTTCTTGGGCTGAGGAATAAAAAAACCAAACCCATCCCCTTAAGGACAAGCTTCCATTGGGTATTTGCTAATGCTGTAGCAACTGCTGCAGTGGAGGATAGGTCATTTTCCTCTCGGTTTTCTCAGTGTCTGTTCTTTCACCACTTTTGCACCATTCTGCTTTTTTCTGCAACAAGAGGCAAAAGCGTTCAGACAGGTGGAAGAATACCAAGAAACAAGCTATTGTTCTTTTCCTTTGTTGTCCAGCTACTGTCTGCCTTCTCTTTATGGCAGAGATTATCCCTTTTCACTGGATATGAGGTACTGTCCAGACAAACTGCTTTGCCAGCTGCATTAAAGGCTTAGCTTTGTCATGGAAGTTTTCTGTCTTTGGCATGCCTGTATTTGGGATTGGACCAACAACCTCTACATTTAGAAGAAATTTTTTACTTTTTACTGAGGTTTGATTAGTTTTTGCCAGTCACCTGTCTAACTTCACAGTCTGCTTCAGGTGACAGTGATGTGGCAGTGGGTAGGGAGCCAGACATGGTGACTAACATTCAAAAGCAAAGAGCGCGTTCTTGGGGCTAGTCTTGGCAGTAAGAGTGCTGCATTAAAGGAAGTAATAATTCAAGCTGGCAAGTTGTGCTTGGAAACTATAACATTAAAAAGTAATATACTGATTACTATCTCCAAATATTTGAGTTTATAGCATTAGGAGTTTTGAGTGAGTAACTGTGAATCTTGCATTACAGCATTTTATATTCACTTTTCTGACGTTTAACACTGAACTCTTCCCCACAGGTGATTGTGGAACAGTATGTGCAGTCTCATCCTAATGGCCTTCAGGCTATGTACAATAGACTGTTGGAGTTTGTTCCTCATCATTGCCGTCTCTTGCGTGAAGTAACGGGGGGAGCTATTTCGAGGTGAATATCTTGGGGGTTTCTCTCAGTTGCACTGAAATTACAACAACTAATTTTGAAATGCTTTGCATTATCTCACTAATGACTTACTTGGCCTTTTCTGAAGATTCATAGTCAAGGTTGATTTCTCTGTCATGTCTGTGTTTTTCAAAACAAAACAGTGAACAGACTTTCTTGGTGCTGTGGCCCAGACCTTCAGAGGAAGGAAAAACAATCCTGTATTTCAGTAGTAGAAGTGAGTCCAGTTCATAATGCAGTGTGTCAAGTAACTTGTTTTTTTGAACCCATAAAATGTGATTGCACACTTCATCCAAGAAGAGCATACTAAAGCTATTAACAATATAAGTTCAAAAGTTATTGAGTTGTTAGTGCACATCAGAAAAGTGGGGATGATCCCCAAAGGTTTGACTGATTTATTGCATTTACTGAAACTATAGGTTTAATTGATTTGTGCTTACACAATCTTCTCAAAAAATGCTTAATTCCTTATGCAATTAAATTGCCCATTTTGAAGTTTAAATAATTCAGGTCTACTGAATTGTATCCATTTATTCATCTGTTTGCAGGCTGGTTAAATAGTAGAGTGCTAAAATTAGCAGAACTGTGGATGTAGCCCCTTGGGACTGCAGAATTACTTTTCTAATTAGTCATCCATTGCTGAGCTTTTTATGACTCCTAAATTTTAGTAACATTTCAATTCTTTTAATCCCTCAGCAAGTTTTAATCTTTCTTCTTAATAATGGAATGTTTCTACTTTGTACTGTGGTGTACTGGACTGGAATTGAACACTTTTATCTCTTGTGCTCTCAATTTATATGTTTTCGTAATCAGGGTAGTTTTTAATCTTTTGCTTCGAACACAGTATCATGTATAAATACAGCTTGGAACAATGAGGAAAACATTCTGCTTCTTTTCATTACATTAGTCACATTACTCCTACTTACTAGGAGTTCTTAGCTGAAATGTGCTCATTTTCCAGAACACACTTGCAAGATATCTGATACATTTTTTTAAAACACTTCAAGAGTTATAAAAAATATCTGGGATTTGATGAAACTGGGGAATTGGATAAGAAAACTCACAGGAAGAATAGTTTAAGGGAATCTGCATAACTATGTAAAAAAAACTTAATTACATTTTGTCTAGTGCAGTGCATGTATTTTTTTAGTTATCCCTACCTCCAAGTAGAAGCCTGGTGATAAAATATAACCATGAAATAATTGCAATTTATTTTCAGTGCAAAAGCAGATATTGTTCCTGGATATGATTTCTTAGTGAATTCAGTGTGGCCAGAAATAGTACGCGGTTTGGAAGAGAAATTGCCATCACTCTTTAACCCTGGAAACCCAGATGTGTTTCATGAGGTAATTAATTTTATTTTTTCCATTTCTGATTTCTTTGACACACACAAGAATTGAATGAGTCATGTTCTCTAGTTTTTTCCCCCTCTGCTGTTTTTGTGTAAATTCATGTTGTTGCATGGCTTGAAAGACGAGGTTATCTCAAATCACTTGATTCAGTTTTTACAGGAATTAATTCTCCCCTGAAGTTTGTCAGAAAAGCTCATGGAGAAGTTATTGGAAGCCGTTTAGTCATGTGAATTAATATTTGTTTTGGGAATAGATGTTCTTTTGTAGTTGTAGAACTGCAGCATGATTGAGGCGGGGAGTGGATGACTCCAGTGTTCGCCCAAGTCTAGGACTTCTGTATAGCAAGGGCTGTCATGTTAATTAAATACCTGGCTTACAATTTGTTCCGTACTAGGGGAAGGTTAAAAAATTTCTTTGTTTCACTTGCTTGTTTTAGCTTTTGCTCTCCTACAGTACTGCAGATTATGTTGTGATTAGAAACACAAGTCACCTAAAAGAAACAAAAATACTTGGAGGCAGTGGAACATAAAAGTAGTATTTTCTCTGGTATTGCAATCAATTATGAAGCAAGCTTAGATTAAATAATGAATTTAAAGCACTTGTCACTCTTGTATTTTTTTCACTGGCAGTGCTGCTCTGCCTCTAAAAGATCATCTTTTACTAATGGTGAAATAGATTTCTAGTCTAGTATGAATATTGGCTCTGGCAGTACTTTATTAGCATGTCACAAGTAGAAAATATGAGCTTTCTGCTTTCCCTCGTGTCCTGTCTGCTTCTATTTAATCATGATTGCTGAACAAAATTGAATTTTTTTTTTCCTTGCAACTTGACTTGTGATTAGTGCGAAACATGTTATTTTCAAGATGGAGATGGGAAGCAGTTATAAATTGTCTGCAGGAAGGCATCTTAGGCAGATGACTCAGGGAAATGGCTTGCTGGTGGAGGTTTATAAGGCACGTGATTCTTCCTGTGTTCATGCAAAACTGGTTTTACTAAATACTCTTTTTTTTTTCTTGGAATTTAAGATCTGTTTTTTACAGATAGATTGAATAATTGAAGGCAGGCAGGCTTGACAGTGAATGTTTGCAGAGCTGGCTCTGAATAAGAAGCAAATTAAATGAATGTTGAAGAAAGTTGCCACGCAAATGACGCTATAGTGTGTTTCCCCCTCCCTCATGACAATAGTTTACCATACAGCTTCAGTCACTATTCAAGCTTTCACCTAATGCCCTGCATGCTGCAAGTCATGAGCCTGTTCGTGTTCTGTGCTGCATGGTTTACACATGGATGTATTTTAGCTTCAGAAAAGCTGGGTTTGCTTGTAAGTTTGTCATCTTTTATTACACTGATATTGAGGAAAAATGGCATTGTGTTATTTTAAAAAACAACCTAGTATCCAAAAAAACCCTCCTAAAAAACCCAACATCCACCCATGAATTTCAGGTAAGTCATGTAGTAAATCTAAAATACTTTCCAGACTGCTTTTGACTACTTAAATGACTCAGAGGCATTAAAATAATTAAAATATTTAACCTAAAAATCAATATTAGTTGAAATGCCTAGTGTAAAAATGCCATTATACCTACCTGAAGATTAATAGTTCTGCGTTAAGAGGGAGAAAAAAAAACCTTTAAAATTGTTTTTGCACTGCTCATGAGCCAAGTAATGCAACACAGATTTTAGACAGTTATCTATCTATGGTTTCTAGGTTGATAGAAATGCAGAAAAGTCTTTCACCAGGTTTGTTTGCATGTGGTTGTGTGTGTAGGTTCAATGCTGAAAGTTTGAATATGCATTATTATCTCTTAGGTTTTTAGATGTAGAGGAGAGAAGAGAATGGAAACATTTATTTTAAATCCTTTAAAAATCAGACTGGCAGTGTGAAGTATGTATGTTAAAATAACTATTTATTTGTGCAGGATTGGGGTTTGGTTTTTTAAAATTGTTTCAGGTTGATGTGCCTTTACTTCTGAGTCAGATTGGTGGATTTACAGGTATTTGAAAAGAATACTTCTTTTATCCCTAAACATTCATTTGAGATTAAGTTTGGGTTCCCATGTTTGGATATTGCTCCATTTTGGTTACCAGTTTAAATAACTGTACAGATAACAATCCAAAGAATCCCTAGAAGCTGAAATGGGAACCAGTCTTGCAGATGTCCTGGATATAATAGTATCAATAACTAGATAAATGTCTCTTGAGTTGTCTTTTATTTTGAAAGTGTTAGGTCTTTACAGAGTGTTTGATTTATATCTCTGCCTTAAGATAGCAGAGCATTAACAGATTGTTTACCTTTTATAGGTCTGTTGTGTTATAAATACAGCCAGGTTAGCAGTAAAGTAGTTACCTAAAGGCTTTTGTGTGCATTTTTCAGAATATTTCTCCTTAAAATGTTCTGCTGCTTCGTAAGAGGCAAAATCACATCACTCCCATAGTGCTCTGGATTGTGGTCAAAGCCTTGCTGCTACAGCCCTGCTGCTGCTCTTACTGCAGTGAGAGATTCGGTCAGACTTATTTCATTAATTCAGCAGTGGCTTAATGAGAATGTGTGATAGGTTTTATGGCTGATTCCTATTTTTTTAAATAAAAGAAACTTGCATAGAAGCCAAACTGATTTTCATTCTACAGAGGTAATTTTAACTGTAGCTGTATTTTGATTTTAAATTTATTTACATAAGCTTTGTGTTCTCTTAGCAAGGTCTATTTTATGTGAAATAAGGGGGGTTTTGTACTATTTTGCTTCTGGTTTTCACTCAAATATTTGGCTTTCTTCTTTGTGCACGATTTAATTAATTATTCCATTATTTTGAGTGCATTAATAAGTTACCGTTGAGAGTAAGGCCACAGTACGTTTGGGGATTAACATAATTTTGTTTTCCTTGCGACCAACTTAATACTATTTGTAAATACCTTATTAGAAGTACACACTCGATGAAGTTAGTTTGTCTGAAATTGTTTGAAGTTCTTCTGCAAATATTTGGTATTTGCAAAACATTTTTAAGGAAACAGATCTAGAAATTCTTATAATGCAGGTCCTGTGTAACAGACAAAAATATCGTGCTTCCATTCTCGTGTGCGTTTGGCTATGTGTGCTTCTGCGTTTCATTCCTGATCATTTCTGTTTGTTGTATACCTTTATCTCCTGCACCTGACTCTGTTCTTAGTTCTGTGCAGCACTGTTGTTCCACCCCAGTGACTGAGCTCAGAAGTACTGCTGCCTCTCTCTG
This sequence comes from Pseudotriccus pelzelni, assembly GCA_035584735.1. Classification (NCBI taxonomy): domain Eukaryota; kingdom Metazoa; phylum Chordata; class Aves; order Passeriformes; family Tyrannidae; genus Pseudotriccus; species Pseudotriccus pelzelni. The sequence goes on along the minus strand of JAWMRA010000146.1, from coordinate 8,752,611 downwards.
ATCTGTTCTGCTTGTTCCTTGTGCTTGGACAGTTTTATGCTTTTTTGAAGTGTCCTGTGCTAGCTTTCCTTACCGGAGAGAAACACCTACTAGTTAACTGAGTTTGGTTTTGCTGCAAGGTTTTAGCCTTGTGTGATTAGGTGATGGGCTGTCAGGCCATTCTGAACCTCGACTTTAACTGTAGCGTGATACAAGAGTTCTGCTGAATGGGTGGTGGCCTTCCTTGGTTGCTGGGACCCTGTGTGCGTGCTCAGAACACTCTTTCTCTTTCTGCAGAAATACACTACAAGTATGGATTTTGTACGGAAATTTGAGCGACAGTGTGGCTCCCAGGCCAGTGTGAAACGGTTAAGATCTCATCCCTCTTACCACAGCTTTAACAACAAATGGAATTTGCCTGTATATTTTCAAATAAGGTTGGTATGCATTTTTTTTGTTCACTCTTCCACAGTTTAGGCACAGCAAGATGATTGGCTTAGGGTCAGATCTCTTCATTGTTCAAAGTTTCACTTGTCAACAAATCATAGTAGAAATCAAAGTAAGAATTTAATCACTAAGTCATGTATCTTTCTGCATATCTTTCTGTCCTATCTTTCTGCAATTTAGTAAAATCACAGCCAAGTATTCTTTGATAGGTACGATGCTGTTACACCAGTTTTGATACACTACTCGTAAGACTTTGGGGAACAAATCTAAATAAGTCTTGAACTCTGGTTTCAAATTCCTTTTTGCCAGTATCCCTGGAACTGAAGTGTATGTTGAAAGATGCTACTTGTGCAAATCTAGAGGAATACTTACTATGAGGGAAGAAGTCTTTCTTCTTAAAAGTGCAGAATTAAAGGACTTTAACAAGTTGCAGATTTTCCAGATCTAGCCATATTTCTGACATCCTTTTGGTCTCACAGGATGTACTCTTTAAAATTCTGGGGTTTGTAGCATTGCCTTCCCAAAGACTGCCCAAATATTCCCTGCTCCTGACAAGCTAAATAATAACTTTTAGCTTATTTTTCCAGAAGGTCTGATGTAGCTGTAGCACTACTTTTTACAGACCTTGCAATTAGAAGAGAGCAGAGAGACACTGGAAAGCCCTAGTTTAATTCTAGTAATGTTAGAATTTTAATTAACAAAATAGAATGTAAAGTTGTATTTTTAGAAAGTGTAGGCTGCGTGTCTGATTGTAGGGCTGGATAGCAAACCTTCAAGCCAGGAAGAGAACTATTGATGACCTGAGTGTGCCATGTGTGATCGCTCTTGGTCCAAAGCCTTCTGACAGCCTCTTAAAAAAAAAAAAAGAAAAAAAAAAGAGGAAGTAGAATTTCCAAAAAAGAAAGAAGAGAAATTGAGGCTTATTTTTAGCCTGGATCGCTTGAGTGGCCTTGTTTATTGCACGGTTCTGTAATTGGCAGTAACCATACCGTAGTCACATTTTCTGCAGTTTCTTTAATCGAGGATAGATCTACATTTCTGCTGAAAAATTCCATCCAGGAATCTTATGAGTGGTGGAGTTAATGTAAGTGGGGAGCGTGGGGCTGGGAGCAGGGTCTTACTGTTTTGGTGGTTTGTGGTGTCTTGTAAAATGGTAGTCACAGCACCTGATATCCCGGTTTGGTGTTTTGCTTGCACATCTGTTCCCATGGCTGTGAACTGGCGAGGATCTGTCACTCTGGGCAAAAAAAAGTTTGATGTTCAACTCCAACCAATTTCCCCAAACCATTAAATTGTACAAATACTCATGCTGGCTCAAGGGAAAGGGTAGGAGTGCTTGCTACAGTAGTGGTGTGGAGTTCGCGAACTAAAAGTGTCCGTGGAACTGTAGCCATTATGAACCTTTTAACAGGTATGTCATTAATAGGTTTGTGTGTCTGCCCCTTTTGTCTGAAAGCACAACTTTTCTAGTAAGAGACCATTTGATCCAACTTTTATACTCTTGCTCATAAAATAGAATATGCTGAAGCTCCATTTCATTCTGTTCAAAAATGATTCCCATTAGGTATTCTGAGCTCTGATTGATTACAAAACTTAAAAAATCATTTTCCTCTAAGATGACTGTAAATCTAAATAGTGTACTATTTCGATAAATGGTTGGATAACAGCAACTGGTTCATCTTTCACCATATTACTGCTTTTTATTGGAATAATCTGATAACTTTTGGAAGTGCCCATGACTTCTTTAGTGCAGAATTTTGAAAATAATGTGACATATTCGTTACATATCTCAGGGACTCTTTTTACTTGATGTATATTAACATCCTTTAAGTCATACAAGATTTTTATTGAAATACTATCTCACAATATGACATTTATAGTTCAGATTAGGGGGTTTTCTTCTTTTTTCAATTACAGAAATTACCCAGAAAAATCAGCCACCACTAAAGGCTTTACAAATGAACCTTTGAGGAACAGATGGATGTTCAGGCACTTCTTAGCAGTGCTGGCACAAACAGCCCCAGTAACTCTTTCAGTTATGTCATTAGAACTGCTTGTGGAGCTGTAGTGAAGCCCCCATTGGGGAGATTTTTTTCCTATGTCAGAAACATTCAGCAAAAATTCTTTGTTCAAAACCTTATTCTGTTCCCTGATCCTTTTCACCGTAAGACTGAAAGATACTGCTCTGGTGGTGGAGGCAGTGCATAGGCAGAAATGAGGTTTTGAAGCCACTTCACAAATATGTTTAGTTGCTAAACATGCATCTTAGTCCATTAGGAGTTTGAACAAGAAAAGCCAGGTGGGCCCCTGTTCTGATCTGGAAATGACAGTTAAGAAGTTATAAGAGAAGCCCTACAGGTTCATAATTAGTAAGTTTGATAGAAAGGCTTACAGAGTTACTATGATGGACATAAAAGCAAAAAAAAAAGGGAAACCAATGGAAATGGAACTTTCTGTAAGGGAGCTTAAAATGATAGCATTATTTCAGTGCTTGGAGGGAAAACCTGGTTAAAGAATGATTTTTTGCAGCCTTTACTTGACAGTTTTTAGATTAGGTAAATGCTATGTTGTTTATCCAATATGCATTAAATATGGAAAAATATCATAGGTTTTAATAATAACTTCTGCTGTTATAATTCACATTAAAAATTGTGGTGTGATTTTTTTTTTTTTTTTTGTTTAAAGGGTGACTTTTTTTAAAAAGGAGGGTCAGGGTATCCTGTGAGGAACTATTGATTTTTATTAGGTACAGAACTGTTTGCTTCTGTTCTTTAACAAACATGTAGAAAGCTGGAACCTCCAGTGTCACATGACATATCTGAGGGTCAACTAAAGCAAGTACGAGTCAATTTGTTCAGTTTTAGTTTAAAAACAGTAACAAAACAAAAACCATCGCTCATCAAAAAAGGTGAGGGCTTGTCTCTCTGTGAGCTATCATTTTGATAATATTTGCAACCATGACTTTAACAGTTTACCAAAGCATAAGCTTTGCATGTGTCTGTAAAATGTCAAAGGTTCTCCTTCAGCTGTTTGAATACTGTTGTGGTTTATATCCCAATTTAAGTTGAGCAAAAATAACTCTACATTTAAAATCTGTGTATGTGCATTGGTAGCACAATGAAATAATACTGAAGTAAGAATTGAAAAATGTCTTGTCTTCAATTTAAGCAACTGTTGAATTGTAATATTCAAAACTTTCCTGTCTCTTAGGTTCAGAGAAATAGCAGGGGCCTTAGAAGAAGCACTTTCAGATACACTAGAGGAAGCACCAGGTAAACTTTTATTGCAAAAAATACTTTCCCTATTGTAAGGAATCAGTGGTATAAGTAGCAGTGGTTACTGTCTGTCTGTTGAGTATTTAGTAACATGCATCCCGTGGTTCACATGAGCTTTCTGATTAACTGATTAAATAGTATAAGGCATTTTTATAGAGGTAGCAATGTAGCAGTACTGTTCAGTGATCACTCTCCTTGCTAAAAACACCCCTTTTGGCAGCAGTCGTTAACATCCTTATGGAACCATCCGCTCAGTGCTAAAAGGAACTAAATTTGCATTTCACATCCTCAAAGTAACAACCAAAAGGCTGTGCTGTGTTATTGGGGCATATTTTTCTTAATTGTTGCAGCAGTATGTAGAGGGGGAAAAATGGTTGTTGGCAGCATTTGGGCTTGCTATGGTTTATAGTGTTACTATCTGGTTCAAAAACATGCACTGATTCATGAGCAGATGAGGAGGTATGCACAGGAAGAATTAAGAGTGGAAGGGGATAACCTGGTATATTCGTTAGAAGTATGTTTTAATCAGAAATTCTAACTTCAGAGAAGGCAGCTAAGAAGGCAGCTAAGAGCCATATAAATATCTGTGTGTGTGTATATACACACACACATGCCCTCTGAAGAAAACGAGGAAAAAATCCTAATGGAGACAAAATGCGTAAATCTTACCACTTCAAGGCGTAGGCGTGGAACTTGCAGACACATTCCTTAGCTTTCTAATTGTATTCTATAGAACGTTACTGTGAATGGCTTTTAAAGTATTTTGTTTAAATATGGATATTCCTACTGTGTTTTAAATAAGGATTTATAGCAAATATCTATATAACTGTGAGAGGAGCAATAGTTTAGTGCTAAAGGAGTATTATGTTGTGGCTTGCAGGCATATCTAATATAACTTCATAAGATTGCCAAAAATTATCCTGGAAATGTTATCTCCTGAAGTGGATTATTTGGCCAAGCTGTTTCTGCCTTTATTGTGTGCAAATTCTGACTTGTTGCTTTGGCCTGCACAGCTACAGAAAGACTTGGTGGAATTTGAAATATAAAGCATTGAGGAGCTAGTATTTTAAGGCTTTGTTTCAGACAATGCTTAATAAATTTCTGTGTTTGTGATTGTGTCTCTTTGAAGACTTTTGTTTGTTTATTTTAGTCTTAGATAATGCAATTACACTGATGTTACATCTTTTAAAAATGTGCTTAGGAACTTGACCTTTGTTTCGATTATTTCTAGCTGGCAGCTCATACTGTCTGTTGGCCACTCACATGGTCTGGATGAGTCTTTTGAAGTGCTGGTCAGATCAAATGTTTTTACCATTATTAGCACACCGTCTGTGGAAACTTAGTCTGCAGATTTTGGCACGCTACTCTGTGTTCATCAGTGAGGTAAGAGACCAGCATGCTTTTGCTTTTGGTGATTGGGTATGTCCATCAGTAAGAGGCATTTTGAAGCAAAGTATGTGACCTCTTTTTAAGCTTTTTTCCCCCCCCCTGAACTTAACATTCTTTAACAAGAAAACTTTCAACCAGTTCATGAATTTGGTTTATAAAAAGTATCACTGCAAAATACATGATTAACCATAAATGTCAGTACTGTTGCAGTGTTACTGTATGATGGTTGCCAAGCCTGTGCTTCCATGTTGCTTAATACTGCCTTTGCCAATGAAAGAAGTAGTCACAATCTTGGTTTTCTTCTGGTTTTGTGTTTACCTGTTGATACAGTGAATGAGGTTGTGAAACAGAGCCAGGTGAAAAATAAACACGCAAATAAAAAGGGGTAAGATAATCTGAATCAGTTGTTTAGTGCTGAGAATGTAAAACCAGAAGTTTCCTGGGCAACTGACTCAACATCAGTGATTCCCCGCTTCTGAGCAGGAGAAATTGTGCTTTGCTCTTTTACTCCCTGCTCCCAGCCATACAAGTTTGCCCCTGTTTCTGGTGTCATAGAAAGAGAGCATGATAGAATAATTGGAATTTGAAGAGATTTCTGGGGGTCGTCTTGTCCTAATTCCTGCTCAAAACAGGGCCAGCTTAGATGAGGTTATGCAGAGCCTCAAGTTGAATCTTGAGTATATCCAAAGATGGCGATTTTGCTCCTTCCTGGGAACCCTAACCCAATGACTGATTGCTTTTTCCTCCTATTTGATCAGAATTTCCCTTGCTACGGTTCTTATCCATTTCCTCTTACCCTGTCACTGAGCCTCAAGATAAGATCTGGTTCCATCTTCTCCATACAGGCCCCTTAGGTAATCGAAGACAGCAGTAAGATCTGCCTTTATACTTTTTTTTGCAACTCAGTCACTTAGTTCTCTCAGCCAAATCAGCTCATAAAAAATACTGTTAAGTACCACAGTTAGAGCAGTGAAGCACTTGCCTGACAGCAGAGAGCTTGAGGAGGTGGGAGAAAGGAGCTGCATGACAGCAGTGAGTGGTTATGACTTTGTATTCCAGCATACATAAATAAACTGTGTTTCTGCGAAGCAGGTAATGATCAAATTCTTGGTCTTGCACATTCCCCCAGTGCAGTAGTTCATTTGAATATCACCCAGGTGAAAATTGCTGCAGGACCGGTCTGCCCTCTATTATAGTGACAAATTTGCTCCAAATCATCCAACTCTAGTGCATCCAACTGTAGTGCACCAAAATGTTTTTAAAATACACTTTTTTACATAATTTATGAATGGTAATACCCCTTGAACATGTGGCATTCTAACGCTGAGAACTCCCTTATATACTGTTTCAGTCTGTCCAACTTTAACTGCCTTCACTGTTGCTTGGGTTTACATGTCAATTTGCTGTTTCAGGTTTCTGTAAGGCCCATTTCCAGCGAGAACACCAAGGAAAGCAAAAAATCTGTGCCAGTTGGTAGAAAGGAATCTTCTGTAACCCTCAACCCTAGTGAGGACCAAGGGAATGGGTCTTCTCCAGAAAGTCTACCAGTGTCTTATATTTCTAGTACTCAGCTGGTATATGTTGCTGCTGATCTGGACAAACTCCAGGATCAGGTTTGTGCTTGTGACTTTACGTACGAGAGAGTCTTTGTTGATGTTTGGCAACTTGTTAAGGGCATTAAATTGCTTAAAATAATGTACCGTAAAGTTTTATTTAAATCTTAAATGCTAAGACTTGGGTGGTCTGACATAGAAGATATCTCCTGAAATATGTGGCCTACTCTTACTTGGAATGGCAGATTGCAGGGAAACCACCTCAGATATTTAAACACTTTCTATCAGTAGCTGCTGGACTTCACTCCTAAAATAATTTGTTTCTGCAGGTTTTCGGTGCAAAATGTCACTCTGCCAGTTCTACCTTTTCTAGCAAAGTCTCTGTTGCAGCTTGGAGTGTGGTGCAACATTCAGCTTTAATACTATGTTCTTTTTGAAATATCTACTAGTTTTAGTCTTTGAGGTTGAAGAAGCTTTTATCATGATTATGCTTGATTAATGATCCAGAATCTTGAAGAGAGTATGGTATTAATTTTTGTCCAGTAGGGATGAATTCTGTGTCTTTTTGATCAGTAAGGCTGAAATTTCTGTAGTTTATGAAGTTGTAAGTTGCAGGTAGATTTTTTTAATTCTAAATTATTTGCTTTGAGTAAAACAGAAAGGTAGAGGATTTAGTGTGTAGGCCTTAATTCCTGTGACTGTTGTACTTCTACTACTAGTTTCTCAGAACTGCAGTAAAACTATAGAAATTGGAGGTCTCTTTTGATGCTCTTTAAACTTGCAGGATGTAGAAAAAGTAATTAAATGTTTATAACATAACTATATCTCTCTTGATCTTTGGGTGGTGGTTTTTTTTTCAGATTCCTGACATATTAGACATGATTAAACCAAAACTTGAAATTATTGGCATCAAGAATATGTCTTGTATTGCAGGTAAAACTTAGAGTTCTTTCCTCTTTCTCTCACATCCCCTCTGCCAAACAAATGACATCAACTTTTACACAGTTTCATTATTACAATGAAAATTTGAAAAGACTAATGTGTTTATTACTTAATGACACTTGCTTTATGTTTAAATTGTTAAATAGAAACGATCTGGAACAGACATGCTGAGTCTGGAAAATGTTTAATGATTAAAATTGAGCAAGTCTAAAGTGCTTTTAGGATTCTTCCCTAGAAACCGAGGACTTTATACCAGAAGAGTCATTTTATATCTTTAAACTTCATAAAAGAATTGGGGAAGAAGTAAAGAGAGGCTTTCTGTTCTCCAATTGAAACGAAAATATTTTTCTAAGATGATAGTTTTCTCTCAGGCCTGAGGAATCATGTAAGGCAGACAGCATCAAAGTATTTAACACCTTAATTTCAGAGGACAGAAGTAATTCAGTCCTTTAGCCACTTCTTTTTCTGGGTTTTTGTTTTGGTTTGTTTTTTGTTTGGGGGGGGTTGGGGTTTTTTTGGGTTTTGGTTTGTTTCTGGTTTTGTTTTTGTTCTTGGTTTGTTTTTTCATCTGATTATTCTTTATGTGAGATACAGTGTTTGATTTTAATTTAGTAATTAAAGCTAGACATGTAGCTGTATGAGTGAATTAGTCCCTGTCTTCAAGCACAGCCAGAAGTTCTGTGTCATGAATTCCACTGAAATCTCTAAATTAGAATTAGTGGTAGATGTCCAAGTCCGTAAGAGATGTAGAAGTTTGAGCACATCTCCTACTCAGTAAATAGTCTGTTGTCAATCACAACTCCGAGTTGAACATAGTCCAGTCATTCCATAGGGAATTTAGAGAGAAAGAATTTCACAACCACAATTGCTTTGGAAGCTCGGAGCCTTTTGATTCAAGCCCCTTGCTTCATTGGTAATACTGAAAAAACTTTTAACCTGGAGAGTGTTATTTTACCCCTCTTTCCTTCCCTCCCCTCCATCTGTGTTTCTGGCTGAGGAATGGCTGGTGTTACTAGTAATGTTTTATAAATGGCTGGTGTGTGTTTATTTGGTAAGTGTATCCTGTATTTGACACCAGAGAGTGAGTGAGATTGGAAGGATGACGGGGTTCAGGTAATTTGTGTTGTGATTGGGCAGGGTAGCTCAGTTTAAACTTTAGCATTTTTACTTGAATAGGAGCCTTGGAAGATTCAAAGGCTTCTCTATCAGCCTGTGTGCCTACCTTGAATAACAGGATTATCCAGGATCTCAGTGAGTCCTCCTTCGCGTACCTGAAGAGTGCATTGGAAGTTCCAAGATTATATAGGAGAACCAACAAGGTCAGTGATGGTTGCAGAGGAAAAAGTAAATCTCAGAAAGGCCTTTGCTAAGATTGTTGTGAGTTCTTACCTTCAGATATGCCTGTCCATATCTGCTTGACAGTCAAGAGCTCTTTAAATATCTTGAGATAATTTAGTCATTTATTGTTTACTTCTTGATGAAAGGGAAAAAAAAAGAGTGTTTCAAAATTTAAGGTAGGGCAACAATGATGAGAGCCTGGGCCTGAGGTAGAAGGAAGGGCAGGAAGTAGAACAGTGAATGTGCAAAAGATAAAAGGTTAATGGTGATATTTCCCTCATGTCACAGCATATACTGTAAGATGCAGTGCTGCTGAGTGCCAGACTTATTTTAGGAGGCTGACAGTTCTGCCTGCAATGTCAAGAAACTTCTTGCCATTGAGCTAGATGCTTTGATTTGGTTCAAGAAGTATCTTGCGCAGAAGGAAACAGATCTGAGAATGGCTAATAAGAGTAATTTGTTGAGAAAGTAACAAGAAGTAACGGTGAAATACGGTACTGAAACCAATTGTCTGATCTTGGCTTGTGTTACTGCTGTGACTTGCTTTTGCCAGTCTCTCTGGACAGTCATCTTGGTAGTTAACTTGGTATCATTCAGTCAATAGAGAAAAATTTAAGTGATGTGAACCAGAGATTACCCCATCGTTGCCTAATTTGAACACAGGAGGCAGGCTGAAATGGCAGGCCACCGCTCTTCCCATTTCACCCCTCTCCCCTTGCTTTCTCTTCCTTCTGTACTCTGCATAGAGATTTAGTGGACTGCCATTGTCTCTCTTGTCCGTGGGCTGTTGAAGCAGATGCTGTGCCAACACAAAGACTTAGGACCTGGCCACCCTCAAGTCAGGCAAGGTCCTGGCTTGAGTTCTGTAATCCAAGAGCATGACTGCATTGCTGTCTTGGCCATCAGTGTAACTGGCTTTATGTGGTGCAAAACCTGAGCTGATAAACAGGAAAGAGATCACTTGGGTAGAGAAGGTACATTATTACAGTTGTATTAAGTTTTGGCAACTTCATTTTTTAGTGTTCTAGTACTTTGATTTTTTTTTTTTTAGCGGAATTCTGAATTTGGTATGAGGACAGTGTTTTGCAGGAATCATGCGAAGACTTTTGCTTGGCCAAGTTCAAAGTAAGAGGTTACTGAGCTATTTCCAGGTGTCAGAGATTTTTGTGTACCCTGAATATCTTCTGTTGGTTTGCAGTGCATGAGGTTCACCCAAGCTGTTTGTGCCTCATCCCTGGAGAGATGAAGCATTCTGCAACCAAAACTAGCTGAGAAGAAGATAGCGAGAGCATATTAATTATCCCAAAAGCATTCTTCTAGAAAATATAATGAGGGAGCAGAATGGTATAAGAACAGAGGGAAACATGTCTTCAATTTAGTGAAGTGTAGTACAAAGCAGTAGGTATTTTAACAAAGTCTGTAAATAGTCTGTTTTGGGCGCTGAGTGTGCTCACCTTTCTCTGGAATCAGCATGAGCGGAAAGAGCATTCATGATCATATCCTGGTAATAGGAGTGTCTGGCACATGCATCTGTCAAAAAGCTTTGGTAATTTTGAACCTTGTTCTATACTATACCACATTGGGTAACACTACTAAATAACTGTGATGCTGTCTTTTCCTGTGTATAACGATCTCTTCATTCACTTGTCCTGATTGGGGTATGTATCTCTTTGCTTAGGTACAGCCTTAGCATTTCATGTATCTGTTATAATTGGGTATTGACACTTTAAATAAATTACTGATTCTTTTTTCCCCAACTTGTTTCCATGTCATCTACCAGGAGGTGCCAACTAAAGCTTCACCTTATGTTGACAGTGCTCTTAAGCCCTTCTTCCGACTGCAGAATGAATACAAAGATACCGTGAAGCAGCCCACGATTCATCAGTGGTTGGAAGGTGCTCTCTCTGAAAGCACACTAAAGTAAGAGAATCATACAGAACATTCTTTGCCTTAATTAAAAACTCCAGTGCCCATTGATTGAATAGGTACAGAAAAAAACCCATTGAACACTATGAATTAATTACACAACTGTAAACAAAGCAAGAATATACCACTCTTTTGTTGGGGTATGTTTCTTCAGATTTACTCTGTTGTTGTGTATTTGGCAGATGAAAAGCTGGGCAGGGAATCCAGGACCTGGCCTCTGCTCCTGTCTGTGCAAACTGTGACATTGTGGGCATTTGAAAAATTGATTAGCTCTAGGAATGCAACAATAAACTAAAAATTTGCATTTTGTTTCAGAATTGATGTAAGACCTTAACCTCATGTTATTTTCAATGAACAATGGTTGAATTTTCAAGAAACTTGAGTTCTGCTGTCCTTTTTTAATGTATGTAATGGTTGTCTAACATCTCAGTGGTGTAAAAAAGAAAGCCTAGGTTTTTCAGGCAGTTATAAACCAATACTTTCTTTAGTAGATCTTCTGTTTCCTAGTTAGCATCCTGAGGACTTCTTAAACATGAGTAGCCATCTGCATTAAGTTCTTTAAAGAATTTTGTTTCTGTTTGTCTAGCTGTATTTTAAATTCATACACTGCGCTGGGATGTTGCATTCCATGGGTTCAGCCAGTTAAACTGTGTAACATGAGACAGCAGTACTTGGTTTGGTTTTAAAGTTCTGCCAGAAAATTTCACTGGATACCCCGTATTTCTTGCATTGTGGACAGTTTATTCCTTGTGCCACCTATAATTTTTCTGACTTTTTCTGCCAGCTTCCTGAGACTCCTGCTTAGATTAGTTTCTTCATTTTAGAAATAGGCATTTCTGACTGGTATGCACGTGCATGCTCTCATATACACTTCTGTAACTTCCTTAAAAATAGGACTGTTAGGATGTTATTCTTGTCCTGTTTGTAAAAACAATTTTAGTCAATGTCAGTAGAGGCTGATTTAGACTGTTGAAAACTGAACAGTTGCATTCCTTGGTCACTATTGAGTACAAACATCTTGAGCAGGTCAAAAATGTTATGATGAGAAGAAAGCTTCAAGATGAAATAGTAATCTTGAGATTGACCTCTGGAACTAATGATGGAAATACTGATTAATTAATAATCATGAAAACATAAGTAGCTTTCTTGCAAGGAAAGCTATTCCTGCCAGCACTGTTCAGCAGTTTTCTCAGTGACATAGTGGTGTGTATGAACTAGGCTTTTCTGTAAAAGTGGACATTTTTTCCTTCTTTTTGATCTTCCTTAATTTAGGTATTACGAAACTGTATCTGATGTGCTCAGTTCTGTTAAGAAAATGGAAGAGAGCCTGAAAAGGCTGAAGCAAGCCAGAAGAACGGCAACTTCAAACCCTGTTGGTACAAATGGGGGCATGAGTGATGATAACAAAATCCGACTGCAGCTGGCCCTAGATGTTGAGTATTTTGGAGAACAAGTAAGTTATGAGAAAGAAGGGATTTTTTTATTACTACTACTGGTTTTGGAAGGAAATGAGATGGAAGAGGAAAGGGAAGCTAGGCTAAGATTCTGGTCTTGAAAGCTTTGTTGGCGTTCGTTTGTGTTTTGGGGTTTTGCTTTGTTTTTTTTCACACTTGTATAATGGAGGTGATTGGAGATCTTGGTGATTGTAGATACCACTTGAGCAATGCATGCTTTCCTGTCCTTTCTTATACAACTGCAAAGCTTGTATTTCTTGCTATTTGAAATTCAAATACTGCTTAGTGCTTGGAAGCTCTAAGAAGAAACACTGTGTAGACAGATCAGAGGGTAGGGGCCTCCCTTAGATCTGATAGAAACTTCTTTATGGCCCTGCTTTCGTTTGCCTTCTCCCGGGGTGTTTCAAGCCTTGACTTTCTGCACAGTCAGGGTCTGTTCCCAAGAGCTGTGAAGATGTTGGCCTGATTTGTTGTGCTGCACAACTCTAAGTTCTTTTCAACCGAATATGAAACCCTAAATAACAAAGCACATAAAAAAAGAAAATATTCCAGGAAGCGTGCACTAGCTACATCAAATTATATAAGAATACTGTTTTGTACTCATTTATTTCTGAAAATCATATGTAGAAATAAACTTGCAAGTGCAAGTCCGTATCATTAGTTGCCAAGGAGTTGTCATTAGTCTTGTTTATGAGCAGATGCTGTTGGTGCATTGTAACAGGTAGATTAAGTCTGCTCGTGTGTGAGCAAATGCTTTTCTCAGGTATGAGACTCACCACAAAGACAATTTGGGTGGAAGTAGGGAAATCTTAATAACAAGAACTAGTATTTGTCAGCTTTTGCCTGAGGTTGAGCTTCTGTTCTTTTATACCTGGTATGTGCACAAACATCACTGCACTATGAATTTAAGCTGAACTGGAGTAGATTATTCATAGTTGTTTAGAAGATGTCTCGATACATGTGAGTATTACAAAGAGTTCCAGCAGCAAACACCTTTTGAGAATTGTTTCCTTATGGTTTTAGTTAAACCCAGATTTTTGTTTCAGTGCACTCTTATTTTCCTCATGGCCATATTTTTCCAATTGTCAGAGCCATAGATTTCCTGGCTAAGAAATTACTTGCAGCAACCTCTGTATTTGTAGAGTTGTTTTCATCTCCCAGGAAGTTCAAGGCTAGAACCATAGGCTCTTGCAGCCTACTGAAATGCTTTCACCATCATGCTGTTGGCTCTTCTTGGATGTATTCATGTTTATCTTTAAAGTTTTGCCCAGAAACCTTATTTGGAGTTTGAAAAAAAATCAGTTGAAATCAATGAATTAAAACCAACTACAGCCAAGTTTCTCTTTTTGACTACTTCACTGGAAAACTTCCAGCTGGCTTTAGTTGCAAGTTGCCTAGAAGATGGTGAAATATTTCCTTGCAAGACACTACACTAACTGAAAGACTTATCTGAGCAAAGTTGAAGACAAATATTTTTATACCTTGCACTACATGCAGTTGTCGGTTTTTGCCTCACGTAGATGCAGAAGAAAACATATGCTTGGCTAAATGTTTTAAGAATAATATGTGAGTTTTTTCATGTTTTACAGAAAATCAATGCTTTTTCTCTGTCTTTTTAGATACAAAAGATGGGACTGGAAACAAGCAGCATAAGAAGCTTTTCAGCCCTTACAGAGCTGGTTCTAACTGCCAAGGACCAGGCTACAGCAGAACAGTCCTAGATCTTTTTGAAAGACTCTGATTGAAGATAAACAGTATCCCAAAAAGAAAGACAGAGAATTTAACTCTGCTTTATTTTACCAAATAAGTAGCAATGAAGTGCTTCCTAATGTATCTCAAGCAACAAATCAGTGTATCTGCTGTCAAGATAAACTTGTTTCACCAAATGACTGAGAATTTACCAGTTATCCATTATATGGAAAGCAATTAAAAGTTCTAAACTTTCTACTATAGAATAAAAGTAGAAAAAAATGTTTTTCTTATTTTTGTTGTACAACTGAAAATGTAGAAGAATGAAGTTATATGTTGAAAATAATATGTAATAAATTGTCTTCCTAACTTTTAATGTCCCATATGTTTTTGAATCAAATGTATTAATCGATGGCTGTATTACAACCCACCCCTGGGGTGGGATAACTGAGGTTCTTGTTAATAGATAAAGAAAATAAATAAGGGAAAGAAAGAGAGAAAAAGAAAGGATAAGAGTACATAGTGGACAGGATAGAGATCACCACCCATGGACCCAGTGAGGAGACTTGGTTGAAGTGATGGTCACAATCTTGATCCATCAGGAGTGGGGACAGCCCACAAAATGAAAAGTGTAGTGAGTATATATACATTCAGGCTCAGGTGGGAACGGCCAAGTACTCACTCTGGGGGGTGAGGGTTTTACCACTGACGCAACATTGTGGCTCACGCACAGTTCTCTCGTGGAAGGCACCGGAAATTATGCTGGGGGCACTTTGGGGGTCTTTGGTGCTGTCTGTCCATAACTTGAGGTCATCTTTGCTTGACTGCTGATTTATGTGTATGAACAGTTGCGGTGTTTTCCACAGTTTGCCACAGTGGGAATTTTTGTCCAGATGCATTAACCAGGATGTGCTAACCAGATTTCGCCTCTGCCAGATCTGGAATCAGGCCTTAGTGTCACAAATTCCTCCCTTCGGTGCTTATAAAGTTTCCACTGCAGTGGCTTATCTTATGGCAAGTTCCTTCCATGGCTTTGACAGTGTTTGAGACAGGCAACTGTGCTCTTTAACTCCTTACAGACTGTCAAAAACTTTCAAACTTTACTCCAGCTCTTCTGGAATAAAGTGCTCACAGGAACATGATTCTGCTGTTTCTCATCACTGCTTTGCGCTTACCTGCTTTGCCTCATCATGGGGCATGGTTAGCTCTCACTTGGTTTTTGAATGTTTTCATTTTACTGACTTGGCTTTTTCATGGATCGTGTTGTTCAGAAGTGCTGCATGACAAAAGCTCGTAAAATAATTGAAATTTTGAAAATAATTTTTATTGTAAGTAAAAAGTTATTACATTCAGGCTACCTGTTTTCCTTCATACTAAAACTTAGTTCGCTAAGATAGAATTTATTCACCACTGGCATATTTCTGATTTGTGTTATATTGTCTATTAGAACTCGCCTGAATACACACAGAATTCTGGTAACTTCAAACCTAGTTACATCAGTACAAGGTGCATCTCTATATAGCAGGAAATTTGAAAGTGTTATTAGGGTTTAAAATGGTAGAAGGCTTAACAAAGACCTCTCTTGAACCTGGAGTGATCTGGCTATTGATGCTTCTCTTTTATGGCTGAGGGACAGGTAATACAGTCTGGGAACAGTAGGGAGTGGATTTGAGGCTTTCAAATTGGAGAATGCCCCACATGAGTGAAGGAAGGTTTTGTTTGCGGTGTTTGTTCTTTTGCTGGTTTTTTGGTTGATTGTTTTGTTTGTTTGGGGTTTTTTTTACCTTGTGAAAGTTTAACACTGGAATTCTAGTTCATGTTTCTCGATTAGAAATAACCATATTTAGAGAGCTTGGATGCGGGAGCTGAGATGAGGGAAATTTTCTGAGTACTTAGAGATACATAGCACATGGCTGTTGTGTAGCACTGGAGCAAACCTTTCACAGCATTTCTATTCCTCAGTGTTGGAGAACTGACCATAGCTTAGCTGAGAAGACACAACTATGTAATCATGGTACTTTTGAAGCAATTAGGATAGGTGGCTATTGTGACTTTTCTAAAATTAATTTTATAAGGAGGGCAGTGGGGAAAATATCAGTGCTTAAAATTATGTGGTAGTACTTGGATTCAGTCCCAGTAATGGAGAGCAGGATTTGGCTCTTCTAATTTGCTTAGCATTTCTCTTTTCATGGCAACATAAGTGGGGGAGCATCCAAATTTATTGCTGAAGAAAAACAGCAAACTGAACCAACTTGCCAAATGACAGATCTGTTTGTTTCCTTCAAGGACAGTGAGATCTTCAGCCTTAGGCACACTCTACTGAATGGACATAACTCTTGCTGTTTATGAACAAGAATTTGTTCTATTATATAAACCTGGAAAGTTTGGTCTCCCCACTCCTCTTCATTTGCTTTTATTAAGAGTCAGAAGCAGAGACATCTTCCTACCACTAGCTATTGTAGTTTTCAGCAATGTTTTGTTATAAAATGGACATGCAAGTTGTAGGCTGAGACTAAGATTGTAATATTGTAAATGCATAGTGCAACTTTTTATTTCAGAATGTGTGTATCTATACATTCAGATTTCTGTAACATCTGTTACAACAGTAGCGGGTTCTCAGATCTGTGCATACTAGGAAGTGAAGATACAAACAAAGCTGTCCTATCCTCCGAAATAAGGGAAAAGGATGCAGTCTGTGTACCAAACCAAAAAGGCATGAAGGGGTTACTTGCCCTTGAGTTATATGTGATTTCCCACATCTTCCTGCAATAACAATGTCTCCTGCATGTCATTATCAGCTTGCTAAGGATATAGGCTGAATTCTGTTCTTTTTCATTGAAGACCAGCTTTAGTTTCTGGGCAGGAAATAACAATGTCTAGCAAATCAAGATTATTGAATGGTCCTATGATTGCTGTAAACGTCTCCCTCACCGATACTATGTCAGTTCCCCATCTTTTATTTTTGTTCACTTGAATAGCATTTAATTTTCTTTCATTGGAATATGACAGCAGTTAAGAATTTATGTGATACCTCTGTTGAAAGAAAGAAGAGGTGTGAATTGACTTTGTCTTTGGTAAAATGAATTTTAGCATTTTCAGATACTGTGGATCAGTGAGGAAGAGAGAATCTGCCATGTAAGTAAGTGTGTTCTAATGAAGGTGTCTTCTGCTACTAATTGTCTTTCTTCTATTCCTTAGGTAACTTAAGTGCACTTCACTTCATGACAGTAATGCAGCTTTGATTTTGTGCCTTTTTCTTCTGCCATTCTAGGACCTTTAGAAAACTTGATATGCCTTTCTAATCCTGGAAGGAATTTAGCTGAAAGAGGTTTTGTATAATATTGAGGAGGGGAAAAGCAGTGGCATGTTTTCTTCTAAAATGGTAACTGGATTCTCAAGTTTATAAGTTATAGGAGAAGTAGACCAGACTGTTTTCATCACCTAAAGATAACTAGCAGTATGTATATTTGGCTGGATCACTCTATATCGTGGAATATTTACTCTTACTCCTATATTTGTAGTTCCCTGTTTTTGCCCTTTTCTCCTGCCTTTTCTTCTCCAGGGTGTCAGTGGAGAGGTGCTCTCCACCACAGAGTTTCTTTTCAGAAAAGTGTGTTTGGTTTGGTAGATGGGGGGTTGGTTGGTTTGTTTTTCTGCCTGTAACCACTGGGCAGGGTATGGGGTCCCCAGAGCATGCAGCCCACACCTGTGAGTAATGGCGTTTTGCCCCAAACTTTCTGTCAGTGTTTTCAGGGGCTTCCTTTCGTTATTATCCATCTTTATCATAGAAATGGAACATTTTGTGGTCTGAAATGTTATTTGTAGCTGATGCTACCTTCTGACTTCAGTGAGTAAATGGGTTAACATTTAAATTAGCATGAACTTTTTAATTAGTATGAAGCTGTCTCTTTCATGTGTAAAGCTATACCACTGGCTGTACTGAGTGATAATATGCAACTTACTGTCTTAAAAATGTAAATCTGACTTGGAGCAGATTTCAGAAGCCAGAACAAGGGATGAAATTAGGGACAAAATCCCAACTGAATGTGGCAAAGAAACTTAGAAGTGGGTTTATTTGCATCCATCCATCTCTGTATATTTGTAGTTAATTGCTTCTGTACATAATACAAGTGCAATATTTAGATGTTAGAGCATCTGACATACAGTATACTTGGATAAATACATGGATGCTATATCATAGCACTTGAAATCCTACTATTCTTGGGATTTGTGTTATTTTATTTATAATGTCATAGCATTTTCCATTAAGCTAGAAGGATCTGTCACATATATACATCACTGATAGCAAGCTGCTGGCATTAGTGCATTTAGATTAGATAGACATTTGGAGCACTGTAGATGATAGTGAGCTGCTGTGCTCTATAGGATGCATCTAACATCTTATGCCCGAGAGGTTTGCAGTTATTTTCTAAATGCCATCAGTGTTAAAGACAAATCTAGAGATGAGAGGTGGAAATCGTCATTTCACTGGGAGGCTTTCCTTAGTAATAAGGTTTATCTCCCAATTCCTCACTTCCTAATTCAAGAGTGATCTAAAAAATCTGCTGTTCCACTTTAATGTTTCAAACTCCATTAAGAGTTGGACTGGACCACTGTAATCATTTTATTTACAAACAGCAGTACATCCACTATTTATACTAATATATATTACTGCCATAATTGCTATTTTTAAAGAACATATGGTTTGGATATGCTAAAGTTTACAGAACTGGGATCTATCCAGTAGTGTCTTTTTTTAGTACAAGGCTGTAATAAATGCCTCACAGGTTAGGAAGTAATCTAAGGAATGCAACTGTATTGGAATAGTAGGCCTTTTTTTTTTTTTTTCCTAAAAAAATCGGAGATAATTCTGTCCCACTCTGAGAATTTATCCATCACAGTTCATTAATGCTACCAAGCCCTATTTTTAGCATTTCCATAGAGTTAAGAAGTGAATGTATCCATCTGGGCTGCAGAAAGAAGAAACTTCCTCTAAGCGTGTTTTTGCTTTCAAGGCAAAAAAATCTCATCTCAGTGGGACAAGCAAAGCCTGCCTGTGCTGTTGGCAGCTTTTTAAAGGAAAATGTTGCTGATGAAGCTAGAAATCTCTGTGAATAACTGCAAAATTTTCACTGTAATGTAAAAGGGGGTCTCTCGTGCAAAACTGACCAAACAAAAACTGCAAAAAGGTTCTGTAAGGGCAAAGAGGTCCTTTTCTATACTTTTCTATAGTAATGCTGTTTGTGCTTATAAAACTTCTTTTAAGTTGATGCCTTGCATCAAAACACTGCCCTGCCCCACTGCATCAAAAAAGGGACCTGGGAGCAAAGGGAGACAAAGTGAGAATAAAAAGAGAAGCTCGAAGAAGAGTGTGTCACCTCACATGAAACTGATGAACGAGGATGAAATGCTGCAATGTGTTAGCTTCCAAAAAGCTGTATTTCAAACACTGACTGCTTCATCTCTATGTAGAGCACTCAAAACATCACAAAAACAGCTAATGGATAAGAAAATGGTAATGGGAAATGGCATCATTCCCTTCCTTTCTTACCCCTGTGTTTACATTTAAACCTCATGCAGAGGGTTTGTTACTCTGCCAAGGAAAAGCATTGCCCTTGACTTCTTTTCCAAAACAGCAAAAAGGAACGGCTTGTTCAGCTTTATATCCAGGTGGGCCCCATCTTCCTTCTGTGCTGCAGGATCTTCTGCCTGATCTGTTTCCTCACCGGTCAGTTTGAAAAAGGCGTTATTTATTACCTGTAAGGCAAAACGTACAAGTAACTCTGGAGTCATCAGAGCATGATAGTGAAGAGACAAATAGGAGTCTGAGTGAGTTATAATGTACATGAAGCAATCGATAACGTAGATCAGCTGTAAGCAGCACATTACGCTCCACGGATGCTTAAAAAAGATGCTGGAGTACTTGGTCTGTAGCATGTGAAAAAGCTGTACAACTGCTTTTACACTTGGGCGGCGTGTAATCCTGTTACCCTTGTGTCATGGTTTAACCCCAGCCACCACCTAAGTTCCACACAGCTGCTCACTCATTCCTCCCCTGACTTAGCAACAACTAAAACACCAGTGTATTATCAACACTTTCCTCATACTAAATCCAAAACATAGCACTAACCAGAAGAAAATTAACTCCCAGCCAAGACCAGGACAGCTTGAAGCCCCTGACAGAACTTCCAAGGGTGGGGCACCTTCTAAAAATAAAGGCACTCAAATCATAATTCTGGAATGTAGTATGCCTTCTTTTTATGAATTAAGCTCTCCTTTCTTCCCCTTGAGGCTTGAACTCTGGAGCCTTCTTCAGGTGAGCTGAATTGTGGGCTGCATGCACCTCTGTGTTTGTGATTTCTGGGAGTAATCCCTAAGTGATGGAGGATTATCCTCAATAGCCCACTATCTGCAGCCTCTACTACGTGCTCCAGCTGTTTGAACTGGAGGTAGTACTGAATGCAGTATAATTTGTACGTACAGGGCCTAGCGCACTCAGATCTTGAACATGGTATGTGCTGTAGTGATGAAATTTAAGTACTTTAGGGCAAACCTATTGCTGCTGATAAATTAATCCGAGGAATGTTTGCATCTTTCAGTCATACTGCAAGCCCCCTACTAAATATGTCCCTCACATGTCTCTGACTGCTTTGTTCTAAGTAAATTTATTCAGTTTATGAGCCTAAAACTGTGCAGGAAGCATGCTTTTTTTTTTAATGCCAGTGATATGTACTGTACCTTTCCAATTGTTAGATTGGTGTTGCTTATTTTACTGAAATCTGCCCCCTTCCCCAGCAGTGCAGGCAGTTCCATATCTGCCAGAAGCTCCTGTAGATCAGAGCTGTCTTCTATTGTTAGCACCGGCAGCGTTAATTTAATTTCTCTGCGGAAAAGAGAGGGAAAGAGAGAGGCAAGTGAGTGCTTGTTCTCCACTGTGAAAGCGTAGTGTTTGGCCAGTCCTGGGGAACGGGTGGAAGCTGTGAAAGCAGCTTTCTGGAAATACCCCCAAGTAAAAGGCTGATCCCACCAAAGTCGAGCTTCCTAGAAGTGAGGCCTTAGGGTTTGCAGGGTTTCTCCTTGTGCTTGGAAGTGTACCCTCCCTGGCTGGATCCAACCCCTGTCAGCAAGCAGGCAGGCCTGTGTGGTGCCCCCCAAACCCATTCATCCCTACCTTGGGGACAGCCGCTGAAGCCAGGCTGAGGACTGCCCCGTCAGCTCGGACTCCACGTGCTCCAGGTCACTGCCATTGGTGGGCTGCAGCAGCACCAGCAGTGCCGTCTTGCTGATGGGGACTTCCACCACAGAGAAAGTCCCACTGGCATCAGTTTTGTACTGGAATGTCCCCGTGATGGACAACATAGGGACCAAGACGTTTGTGTTTGAATCCACCCAGAACTCCTGAGGCTCTTTGAGCTGGAAGGCTTGCTTAACATTCGCTGAAAAACAGATTGAGAAAGAAGAAATTGATTCTTCTTTTTCTTCCCTCCTCCCCTCTTGCCCCTTAGCTGGCATATATGTTTGTTTAAAAGCAACACACTGTGCATTAGAAAAGGACTGTGTGTATAAAATCACATTTAACTACTGTAAACGTATGTATACTCCCTTCAATATGCCTTCTGGTGCATCACAGCACAGGGACCACTGTGACCAAAGCTGCTCTATTTCTACTGGCTTTGTGGCCTTTCCTGGGCACAGTGTTTCTGCTTGCTTGGCTGTCTGCTTCCTCACAGGCTGCCACATGGCCCCCTGAGGGCTCAGAGGCCTGTGCAGAGGGTCTGCTTGATTTCCTCTCTATCCCTCACGCAGTGATGATGGCATGTTTGGAAGCACATCCATCAGGGCCAGCCCTTACTGCAGGAGCACCCTCAGGCAGCCGGGTGGACCTGGGAGAGGGAAGGCAGCACAAATTCTGCCTGAGGTCTCACCCTTCACAATCTTACAGACCAATGGGGAAGGTTGTGAGCGTAACACCAAGGTGTTGGTTGAGCCAAGGAGGTTAAAAAGGACATACTTGAACGCTTGCTAAACCTTAACAGAAATTTCTTTCCTGGTTCGCTAGTATGGGGAGCCTTGCTCTCGCCTCCTGCTACTTCTATGCAGCTTTGCATTTCAACATGTTATCTGCTCACTGCCACAGATCTGTGCTGCTGCCCAGTTAGGCAGATAATCCTGTTAGCACTGAAGAAACAACTGGTGTCAGTGAGGGAGCAAAGATCAGAAATCTCAAAATTGTTTGGTGGAATTACGGCGTTAGGAAAACAGATGTATATTTTGTAATAAAGGAACTCCTTATACTGAAGTAATTAATATTGGTATATTAATTAAAATAGGAGCTGGTCTAGCTGTACTGTTAACTAATCCATTCTCCAATAAATCCAGGTAAATGCTGGACCCTAACATATTTAATATGCAGTGAATGGTTTTGCATAGGAACACTTGCCTCTTAAATGAGCTGCATTAAAAGAACATTTAGAGATTTTTACCTACTCTAACTTCACCAAAAGAAGCAGCAGGTAGGAGGTGGGAAAGGTGTAAGCAAAACAAGGAATAAAGAAGTAGAGATGTTCACCTGTAATCGCTTTTAAGTAATTTTGGGAAAATATTGCAAAATTGCAAAGCTCTGCTACTGACTTTGGGACTGAGCCCATTAACACTGTGCCAGTTGTGAACAATGGATAATCAGCACCTCTGCTTTTGAAATGAGTCCCTGCTAGGTGAGGGTCTGGACATCTGTGCTCTCCAATGTGTAACTGGGTGATGACAACTCTCCTAAAAGGGCTCTGAAAGATGTTAAGATCTTAATATGACTATTTCCTTCTATAGAAGATGATAGCTGACACATTGGAAGAAACGGTTTCTTACAGTGAGATCTCTTGCGTCAGGACATCAAAGAAGCCTTGGGTTTGGGCAACCATTCAGCAACCACATTGGAGCAGAAAAGAAATGTGTCTACAACGCAGGGAAGATAACTGAAGTGGAAAAGGCTGTCAGTCACAGAGCAGAGATGTAGCTTGCGAGGGTAAAAGAATACTTCACAGTACTGACTTGGGAGTACAGAAAATAAACACTGGACCTCTCTGCTTCAGGTGATGATCTCCATGTCCTGTAATACAGGCATGTATTACATGTATTACATGACAAGCCTAAAGAGGGGATGACTTTCTGTGGAAAGTTATGGCTTTTTACTTAAAAGCAAAAAAAAAAAAGCAAGCATCTTAACAAATTTCCAGTTAAAATTGAAGCTACTGAGGATTATCTGTTAAAGAGAGTTAGTTTAACCAGGTAGAAGGTAAAGGTGCTTAAGATTGTGAAGACCCGCAGTGCTATTTTTATACACTGCTTTGTAATTCTTTTATAACTAAAAGAAAAAACACAAACAACTAAACATAAAGTCTATCAGTGAAACTTGCACCTGATGTTCTGCATTGGATTCTAAATGGCAGGTCCTGCTCGGCAGCAAGTCTACAAACGTGAAAAAAACTGTGCAAGTGAACAACAGATGAGACCACTGGAACAT
This sequence comes from Pseudotriccus pelzelni, assembly GCA_035584735.1. NCBI lineage: Eukaryota > Metazoa > Chordata > Aves > Passeriformes > Tyrannidae > Pseudotriccus > Pseudotriccus pelzelni. The sequence continues at coordinate 8,729,102 of JAWMRA010000146.1, read as the reverse complement.
TTAGCTGTATGGATTTCTGTCACTTTATTGATGCTGTGGCTGTTAATAGCATCTCAGGAGCATATATTGTGTGTTTCAGAGAAAAGAACTGTAGTTTTTCCTTTCTGCAGCTATGGGGACAGATATCAAGCGTAACAGCATCGGCTGTCATGGTTGCCCCTTCACAGTCAAAAGACAAAGAAAATGCTGAAGTCATCTCCTGTGTTTATTAGAAGAGAGTTCCTTAACTAACTCATTTGTTCTTGAGCCAATTTTCTCTATCCCCCGTGGGGAGACTATACATACCAAGTGTACCCTTCTCAGAGAGAGAAGGCAGTAGAGCTGAGCCAGTGAGCATGTGTTCCTAGGCTAATTCCGATACAGAAGAAGACAAAAAATTGTTCTGCTAAAGGAAAAGTCTGATCTTATGACCATGTAGTCTGTAAGACAAGAATTATTTTTGTGGTATCATCTCTATGCTAGACCTTACATTGAAGACAACGCTGATGTTCACAGCTCCCTGAGGAGCTGAGATCAAGTAATGACAGCACCCATGAAAGGCAAAGAAAACCCGATATCCAATTTAAAGGTAGGAAGATGGAGGCACAAAAAGATTTCATGGGCAACTCTACCTTTAGCAGTAAAGGCCTACTCAGAAACTTAGGGCTCACTGCAAGTTTGTCTGAAATACTGTCACAGGTAGGCAAGCTGTCTGAAGTGTGTGGTCTCTGGTACTGCATTGAGTCACAAGGATATCAGAAAGCATCTACACTCAGAAGAGAAGGCTCAGTTGTAGTGCAAGGAAGTTTCTGGGACAGCAGCATCGAATGACCCTACATGACTAAGGTATTGCCTTATTTCTTCTAGATTTGCATGTGTTCCCCTGCTTCCCTAACTGATAGCTTATTTGGCTGCTTCCTGAGCCAGATGTTGCCTCCAGACCTCTATGTTTAATAGCCATTAGACAAGTCATGTCCATTATATTTTTTAGCCTTTCTTGTATCTACCTTTGGCACGCTACCCTCAGCTCCCCTGTGGAAATATAGGTTCTGGGGAAAAGTATTTCTTTGCTTTCCTTTAAAGTTACTTCCTGATCATTCTTGCTGGAGGTGTCTCGTAACTTTTTAGTTCCTTTTGCAGTCAGAAATGCTGCACAATCGTCTCTCACGCACCTTCCCACACTTTTCCTAACTAATCCTTAGCTTCCTGGACAAGGAAAATTTCTTCAAGGCCATCTCCCCCCACCTCCTTCCCATTGCCCTTGTTGGCTTGTGGCAGGGTGCAGGCAGGACCCCCAGCACAGAGGTGGGAAGCAGTGGTCCAGCCTTTCATCTGAGCCCTTCCCTTTCACCACTGGCCAGGAGTGACCTTGCTTCCTTCCCGGCAGCAGGGCCACTGCCTGTCCTTCACCCAGCCTGCTCCCAAAATAAGCAGTGCTGCCTCATACCTGCCAAGCGGACGTCCACGGCAAACAGCAGGTCTGCAGATGGATCGATGTCTGTCAGTAAGCACTTGTTTCGGCCCTCACTTTTGGCCTCCACAAAGGCATTTATTTGTTTCGCTGCCTCACTTGGATTTGTGAAGTCAACAGCTCGGGCGTAGAAAGCATCAGCAGAGTGCTGCAGGTCCTGCATGAACAGTTCAAATAGAGGCATTCCAGGGGCAGAGAACAGGCAGAGTGTCTTGGAAAAGACGAGCTCCTCGTCCCTGCTCTTCACGAGGCTTTCGATTGTCCTCAGGCTGGAAAGGAAATTGCTGCCGACTGCCCTGGAAGTGCAGTCAGGGTTTCCAGAGGGGGGAACAAGTCCCAGCAAACCCTGCAAATCAAGCGCTGTTTGGTTTGCGGCGCCCAGGTAGAAAGACACCAAGGAGCTGTAAAGACTGGTTGGGGACAGAAGCACATTTTGGCCCTGCTGCGCTTTCCGCAGCACGCTGTAAAAACGCACTCCCAGGATGTACACCAAGTCCTTCACGTAGCCCGGTTCCTCCTTTCCCCAGCCATTTAGGCTCTGGGGTTCCAACTTCTCCTTGTCATTCAGGTCATCTTCGTAGGCAGGTGTGGTTTGAGACTCAATGGAGACGGGGACAATAGTTTTCGTCTTTCCCTCCTGAACCAGTTTTTCCGGCTTGTCGCAGTCGCTCTCGTTGAAAGAAAACAGATTGAAAGGGTGGACGTAGACCCTGTCACAAGTCACCAGGGTAAGGCAAGCCAACACACAGAGGAGATCCGCTACCAGATTCATGTTGGGAAATTGCCTCCACGGTGTCTGCTGAAAGAAGAAGTGGGGAGAAAAGAAGACTGGTCAGCCTGTTTTAAGTACAGTTTCTTTTAATCACAGGATGAGGTGTTAGTGCTGCATTGGAGATACAAAGGCGGGAATTTCAGTATTTAGTAGTGGCTGGTCTGACTCTGTTCCCTGAAAAGTCCAGGATGAGATGGACAGCGGTTTCAATGACAGCAGGTGGGGAAATACTAAGCACAGATATGACTCCATTACCCAGAGCAGTAACCCAACGATTTAGCATGGGAAGCAATATGGTTGTACAGGCTGGTTAGGCCTGCAAACAAGAGTGTGCTAGTTCTGCAAAACATTATAATACTGCAACAGCACTTGTTCCTGGGACCTGGGCAGAGCTATCTCTGCAAACTGCCACACCAAGTCTTGCTGACACAGAGACGGGCTAAGATATTTACTTGCTGTGCAGGAAGTGGGTTTGGAAACCAGTTCTCTTAAGGTCCAAACATGGAACAATCTTGCTTTGTATGTCTAGTCAGCAAAATACTTGGCACTGGTAGAGCATGTTACATTTTCATAGCCCAGTGCAAACATTCATTCTAGCTTCTAGGCAAACACACTCCAGGCTCCCTTATACAAATATGCTAACACTGAAACCATTTTCATAACGCTTTCCTTATCTGAATACAGAGTTAGAAGGGGTAGGCTGAAATCTGTTGTACAGGCAGTCTTCTCCTGCGGTAGAAGAGCAACCGCTGCTCTTGTTTTTTCTGATGAGAAGCACAGATTTTTACTGTATGTGGATGTCACTGGTGTTTTGGCACAAAGGATCTAGTGCATATTGGGAATGAGAAAGCCACAGGTACATAAACAGACACACACAGGTATGCCCACTGACAAATTTTACATTTTTAGAATTCTCACTTTTCCTATATCCAATTTTTTGATAACTAATAGTTCTGCAGTAGCATTTTTGGATTTCTAGTAAATTACTTCAAATTTCTGTGTTTGAAATCCAAATATGTTGAAAATTATGCATCTATAACACTTATTATTGGCCGAAATTCTGTTATTCAGAGCTGTATTTTTATTCTACTAGTAACTTCTTATTCATTGTAGCTCTGTTCACCCTCTTCAGCCCTTTCCAAGTTCTGCAGAGCTCATTGGATGGACAAAATGCTATAAGCATTGTCAGCACCCAAGCTCTGCTCTCTGCTTGCTTTCTCCAAGACATTTCAAGTCACAGCATTCTGTCAGATATTGTAATTCCAGTAGCCTTTTGAGAGGACACAGAGCAATGTCTGTCTCACCAGCACTTTAATTTATACAAGGTGGAAGTGTTGGGGTTTAAATCCAGCCATTCGAGATCCAGCACTTTCCCAGCCTGATTTACAATGTATAAAAATATTAATTCCCTTGAGGGGTCCCCAAGTGTTTCATGCCTAACAATACTCCAGTTTGCAGTATCACTACTCCCTTGCACCTCTAAAAACTGAGACGTGCAGATGCTTGACAACTACACATACCTTGCAAAGTATGTATGCCTGCTCATGTGCACATCTACATTCTCAGGCTTTAGACTCTTCTAACAGCTTGGTTTGCAAATGGAGTTTCTGCTGCTGTGATGTCTAAGCATCTTCCTAGAGAGTGCCCGCACATCAGGCCTGAAACTGCTCCCCAGCAACATGAAGTGGAGGACCTGCTCTAGATCTCTGGCCCGTGCCTTCACCCAAGGATTGTTCTACCCCATTGTGTCCCATCTCATACTCTAAATTATTTTACAGGCAGCACAGTTCTGCTGCTGTTCCCTCTCCTCCCTGTCCCCTCTTCGCCTCCTCAGCCCTGCTGGCAGCAAGTGACATGTGACAGAGCTTCTTCATTGCTTATGACCAGTTAAAAAGTTATCTTTGGAGGTGCCTTCCCAACTTCATCTTCACAGACAGCCCAGCCACTGTGCTAGTGCGTTTCTAGACTATATGACGCATTTTTGATATTGGGACAGCTCAGGAAAATGAACCAAAAAGTCACAGATTGGAAGCACTGCCCACACTGTTCTCTCCATCATACAATTCTTTTGAGGCATTTCCTGATCCTCCTGCAGCAGCAGGGAGGGTCACTCTGCCACCCAGGCAGACTGTGCCATTACAGGCTGGTTGGTGCCCAGCGGTTGCTTCCCTATGGCTGCCAGAGCCCCCAGTTCAGCTCTTTTCTCATGTGCAGAAGAAGCAAGAGGAGCAGTTCTCACCGCCAGCACTTACCCTAAGGCCCATCTGTGGAAAGTCAGCCTGGTTTATTTCCCTAAAGAAGACAGTCCCAAGCCCTTCAGAAAAGCATGAAGACCTGAGTTGAAAACTAGCATTCCAAGAAAATTCAGTAAGAGTGCTTACTCGCCTCTGTCCTGGTGTGTCACCCTTCTGTTGCCCCTCCGACACTGTTACCCCTCAGGCGAGCTCCCCACAGTACCTCTTCCCCCTGGGGTGGTGTGACTAGAGGTGGATTTATGCCCTTTCTACATGTCTGCAGCAGCATTGCGCAAAGCTACTTTACATCACAGGCTGGGGGGCTGAAAAAAGTGAGCTCAGGCCAGACGGGGCCCAATGAAACCTGAGCCCGGCTTAACAGCAGCTGCCTAGAAAGTTCCAGGGATGGATACACAACCTTTAACCAGACGCAGCACACCTGTGTAGCCTGCAGTTACACATTTACTAAGACAGACACAGGCGTTTTACTATGCAGAATAACTGATTACAGGAGCTGAAAATAGATCATTTTATGACAGACTGAAAGGAATGCACATTTCTTTGTACATATATTTGTTGTACAGTTGGACCAGATTTTTGTCGTCCTGGACAAATCACCTTCAATGTCTACCTTGCTGCCTGGGTACCCATCAGTGTGTGAGGCATGTATGTTATTGCAGAGTAAAGTGATTAAGCTCTCAATTTTTACCCTTTCTTTCCCTCTTGATCTGTCCAGAATGTCAAAGCTTTGTTCTTTTTCCTCTTCAAAACAAAACGTGTTGGAAAGGAGAAGATGAAAGCCAGATGGATAAGGTTGCCAGAGCTGGATGACAGAGATTTGATCCCTCTCAGTCTCAGCCTCCCAAGTCCTATTTGGCAAAAAGGGTGGAATTTAGAGATCTTTCTGCTGCTTTTGAAACTATCTTTCAATTTTGGTGTGCCCCTTTAAGCAAATTAACAGTGAATCAAAACTAGGGATAACGTTTAGATGGTTAGACTGGTCTCGTTCAGTGCCTCTATTATACTTAGTAATTAAAATCCCATGCCTCTAACAGGAATAGGGCTGATTTGTCATCTGTGTTTTGATATTAGAGGGCCAGTCAGGCATGATTTGTACTGCAGTGCCCAGCTACATGCTGGGTTCAAGGAGAGAGGCTCTAGAGAAGGATGTTTTCAGTTCACCTGACTAATGGAGCTGAATGAAGGTGGAGGCAGAGAGAGCTGAGTCTTGCCCACCCAAGGGCTGTGTGCCAGGTGCCTAATGCCAAAGAGATGGGAAATTTCGGTCTCTGTGGTCTTGCTTTTCATTTAAATAAACTGACTAGCTTTGCTCTAATGAGGTCTGAAAGTGGTTCTGAGCCCAGACCTGTATGACATGCTATCATGCACTGAAGGCTTAAACAAACAGCTTGAAATATTCAAGGTGTTTTGTCCTCTTGCTGCCTGAGCATCTCAGTTGAAGAAGCTTCTGGCTGCAGAACAGTCCCTGAGCATTTGTACCTTCTCCAGACAGGCATAAAATGCATGCAGCTCATCTGCAGATATAGGTAATGGGAAAAGCAACTCCTCTGTGAAAAATGCATTTCGTTCAGCTAAATGCTAAGAGAGCAAGATACATTTCAGGTTGCAATCCCCCTTCTTTCCTCACTCCCCTAGAAGCCTTCCTGCAGGCAGGCTGGGGGAGACAGCTGGTCCCTTAGAGGCCAGGGGAGGTGTGGGTGGGACGTGAGCACAGCCCAAATCTGTATCTCCAGCACCACCACTCATGCGGGTTCCCATGAGGCACTTGGCATCAGCAGTGTGCGCAAATAGCCAGACAATGCCATGCCTGTGAGCTATAGCTGGTCTGCTGTGTCCTCCTAGACTTGAACACAGGGAAAAAGCAAACCCAGCCTGACTGAGGACACTCTGTACTAAGGATACTCTCTGTATTGAGGACACACAGATGAAGGCTGTTTCAGTGAAGGGCACTTTCTGTTTTGTAAAACTCTCAAAAGTTTTACAATTCCTTATTAAAAAGAATTATTGCCTTTGGCAAATAAGCTACAGGTGAATCGAATAACATATAGTACAGCTGCCAGACTTACATGTTTGCTGTAGACAATAAACCCTGGAAGGGGAAATCACAAAACATGCAGCCACTGTAATTTTTTCCACCTGAAATCATTATGCCTCTGTGCTGTAGCACCCCTAAGGCAGTGTTGTTCAGGTATCCCCTACTTTCAGCTCCCCTGCAGGTCATGACCAAGCTGTGCTGCAGCTGGTGGTCTTCTTTTGCTATAGGTACCAGCCCTAAGTCAGGCATCCCTGGTTGCAGGGGATGCTGCCCTGAGGAAGAGGGGGAGCAGGAGGCACCTGAACAATAACTCCAGCAAGGTGATCTGGTGGCTCTGTCACATAAAAAAAAGTTCAGTTTAATTGAATGTTCTCAGGGTTTTCGGACAAGCTGACATTCAGTGTTTGCACAGTCAATTCTATAATTTTCTGTTGGTTAAAATATTGTCGATGCCCTTGAGGAGCACAGAAGTCTATCTTCCCCGCTCCTCCCTAACCTCTCCCCCCATCAATTAAGTCATCAAATTAAAATACACAGCTTTCTCCAGAAAACCAGTTTCATGAGGAAATGTTCAACGTCCTGGTTTCACCACAGTCCTACTCCTGCTTCAGACCACTGGGAATTTGCCTGGTCTCAGTAATGAGGGAGAACTTTGATTTCACCTTATGTTCATGCCCTACTACAAAGCTCAGACACAGCTCCCCCCTCATTTGCAAATCACTTATGCTCACTCAATTAATATCACCCTATTAAGATACATCACACATTAGTGCACTTCTCAGATCTTTGTCTTTTATCTTCTAACAGTTTCTACCAAAGGAGAAGGTTTCAGACTTTGGAGAACATAGCCTGCCACACCCGCAACATATTTTATCCTAGTTGTACGTAATTACAGTTAGTCTTTCATTTTACTTCTGAGACATTTTTAAGCAGGAGTGCATGAGCATTATTCCAATACCTAGATGTTGACTCTGTTGTGAGGCTTTTTTCTTGTTGTGTTGGCATGGTTTTGGGAATGAGAGTGCGCTTAAAGATAGAGCTTCAACTTCAGAAAGAAGAGTCTCTATCCCGCCCTTCAGCTCTGTTGTCCAAGGATTTTGGCCCCTAAAGAGAGCTGTGCCAGAAAACCTGCTTTGGGTCAAACTTCGGCAAAAAGGTTTCTGGCAACAAGGAACCAAAGGTGAAAGAAAGACTATTCCTACAGGCATCCCCTGTGCAAAACTAGCCCATGGCCCACACACATTTCCTAATGAATCTCTCCCTGCAACAGCCACAGTAAAGGTACAAAGAAACACAGACCTCTCAAACCTGTTCTTCAGCGATGAGGTTCGTGCTCTCCTTTTGCCCCACTCTTTGCAATTTTGGAGGGGTACTCTGCTCCCCCTTTTATACCCACTCTTGTATAAGATGGGCCCGCCTCCCTCCCCCCCTCCTCTGCCCTCATTTCTCTTCAAAACCTGCCTCTGTTTTTCCTGCTTGTTATTCATGGTTGCTGCTGAGAGCCAGCAAAGAGGGGTGGAAAAACACTGGTACTGTGGTTATGGGTTTCCTCGCAACCGTGCTCAAAGGGATCAAATCTCCTGGTCAGCCTTATTCTTCTGAAGTGTTAGTGTGGAAGCATTCCCCTGTCTCATGAAAATTTCTCCTTTATGGTGCTCTAGCACTTCTTCTTGTAAATACTGCTAGATAGGCTTCAGAAATTTTAACCCTGGCAGAGGAACGCTAACCCTACAGCCAGCAGCACGTAAATTGGTCTTGAATGGGAAAATTATTTTGTCCAAGCTAGAATTTTGATTGATTCTTTTGCCAAAGAACATTGCGTCTCCACTCTGTCAAAAAGTGTTTTCATTGATCCAGATTGTTCTGGGAAGAGCTGTATAAAATTGAGTGTGTGAAGACAATAGTAAATATTTTATTTCAGTTCATTTAGTTTGTTTTCCAGTTTTGGCCAAATTTTGCTTTAAGACCCAATTCAAAAGGGCCAGACATACTCCTGTGATGATGTTCTTGTCTCCTGAGAAGGGGGAGTCCTGGAGGAGGGATAATAAATTATTCTGCTCACAGCCTCAGGCTACAGACCTTCACATGGAGTCTTCCGAGCTTGAGTTGACATGTCTGACATACATAGATTATGAATTAATATATGGCTAACTTAGACATAATGCCATGTTTATTGGTCATATATAATTCATTACTAAATTTGAGGGTTTCCTTTTATTAAGCCTAAAAGTTCCTTGAGTGATAAATAGGCCACAAACAATTTGTTTATACAACTTATGGGTTGGCATTGGTAATCCTATACCTCTACACCCCATCAACATCGATATAGTTTCCTCTCTCGTCTGCTTTGGTAAGGGAACACAGCCTGGGGTCTGAACAAGGCTCCAAACAGAGAGAGCAAACAGGCACTGGGAAAAGGACACAGGAGGACAGGAAAAAGAAGATGCCTGTGTGGGAGGATTTGATGAAAGGAAGACCAGGGACTATTGCTTCAGTGCCTGATGCACCACACCCCAGGTGTGTCAGTCAGTTGTAACAGCGGAAGGACCGTTGTTTGCGAGACCTCCAGGAAAAAACTATGTAGAGCAGCAGAGTGCCTACAGAGATCAAGATGTTTCAATTTGAAAGAGAACTGGTATGGGAAATATAAATGTAAAATTATGAAGGTGAACAAAAACTCCTGAATCAGTCTTTTGTAACATTGCCAGAAGCAGTGAGTTCCCAGTAAAATCATCAGGCAGCAAATGTAAATGAAAGGAAGGGCTCTTTTTCATGCATGAACTGCGGAAGGCACTGCCATAGGATGCTGCAGAGACCAAAAGTCTTGGTACAAAAAGAGATGAAATGAAATAACAGAGGGCATAGTCACTGGCCTCTGCAGAACATGATGGTCCAGGTGTGACTGCTGACTCAGGAAATCCCCAGACAGCCAGCAGTCCTGAATTTTGCTTGATCCAACAGCTCTCATGATCCTCTCTAAGGGCTTGTCTTCGACTTATGATGGAAATAAAGATGTCTGAGCTGAGGCCAGCTTATGCTGGTTCATTTTGCAGCACAGACTGAAAATACTCTTTCAGCAGAGCTATACTAATGGAACATCACACTCAGCAAACCTGACCTCAGCATTGCTGAGATCTGTTTCTGTGCACAGAGCATTTAGGAACGTACTGCTCTTCAAAACCAACATAAGCCCTGGAAAAATATGGAATTTCAAAAAACTGTGGGTAGGCTCTTAATATTAATTACCCACTTTTCCGGGTTTTTTTTGTTTGTTTGTTCCTCTTTTCATTAGTGTACATATACTAATTGGTGGCAGAATTACTGCACTGAGGTCTGAAATGTTCTCTCTCTCCTGCCAGACTTATGGGCTCTGTTCTCACTTCAGCTGCACACAGAGGATTCGGTGGTTTTTTCCAGAGTGAATAAGTTAGGAAGAAGGAGTAGAGCTCTGGCAACAGGTCAGGCAAGTTTCTATACATTAGTAAACCAATTTTCCCCCCATTCTGTGAAAATTGTGGCAAGCTGCCACTGGCCTGATTTTATTTGTTTATTTCTGCTATCTCTGGTGGGGAAAGGCTGTGCAAAGTAATTTTTTTTAACTGTTTTAATAAAACGGGAATAGGTTTGCCTGTGATTTTTCCCATGTTTTCTCTGTATACCTGACCTCTGCCCTTGCTGGCTTAAACCACTTTTCTGTGAAAGCTGCTGGTGAGCATGAGGGATGTACTCAGCTTGCCCAATTTTTTGTGTAAAGAGGATTGCAAAAAAGCTTTTCAATAGTAACATTCAGAGTACAGATGATGAAAGAGAGAGCTTATCCTGCTTCTGCCACAAGTTCTCACAGCAAGGAGCAATGGAAAACTTGGTAACATGGCTCCTATAAACCCCAAGGACCACATGTGCCATCCCTGTGCGACCCCACCCAAACTGTCCCCAGGGCACTATGAACAATAGTTGTCTCCAAGCCTGGAAATTCAAAGCATTAGCCATAGAAAGACCTTTGAAAGATGGGATATCTGTATTCCCTGCACAAACTCAGGTTCCCCTTCATCTTCTCCCCAGCCTGTCTCAGGACTTCTCCACCCCTCCTCCTGCTCCTCTGCCTGGAGCTTCTTGCCCTGTGTGGGCAAATAGTTGCAAACAGAAGGACTCCACTACTTTGGCTGCTATTTGGTGTTCTTCTGAGAAGACTCTCTGTGGTGGTCTCCTGCCTCACTTGAGGAGTGGTTTTAATCATATACAGTTTATGCATTCATTAATGAGAAACAGACTGGCTCCTTCCTTGCTGCAGGCATTATGGGACTCTTCCATTTTCTGGAGTCGTAGAAGGTCCCACTTAGCCAGCCAGCTACAGGGGCAAAACTGCAAGTCTCTTGGGCCAGCAGCACCAATTTTCACTGCTCCAAATATAATCTATAGTACAAAAAGAAAAAGACAGACCCTTTTGCAAACTAAGAGTGGGGCTTTCAGATTTGCTTTAATTTGAGGGGTGCACAACTGACGACAGCGAAGTGTTTGGCTACACTGGATTCACTCCTGCTCTCACATCCTGGTAGAAAGAAGAGAGACTGAGCCAGGCAGCCTTACGTTAAGGCTGCCCAGTTTGTAAGAGCCTCGCAGGACCTCTCCTCTCGAGGCTGCTATACAGACCCATCACCTCCTTCAGGACCAGCTCCAGCCCTGCCGCGCAGAAGTGGGAATCAACTTCCCACGCCAGCGCCGATTTGGAGCTACTGGCCGGTCTAAATTTTGCAGCGAAAAGGAGAACGGGGTGCAGCCAGGCAATGATCCAGCCGGCTGCAGCGCCTCAGGGACCGCGGCAGATCCCTGTCTTCTTAGCCGAAGCTGCCGCCTTGCGGAGCCGGCTCCGCATCGCTGCTCCCGGCTCGGCTGCGGCTGTCCCAGCCAGCAACATTTGGAAATGCTATTACCTTACTGCCCTTTGGCAAACCAATAATTCTGAACGCAAGAGGAGGAGAAAGTTAAATTTATACTCAGTGATGTGTTTCTTTTTTTACAGGAAATAATGAAAGAGCTCGTAATTGAAGTTTCTGGGGTTTCAGTAAGTAGCAAAAATCAAATTTCTTGCAGAATTTCCTGCTCTTTTGTTTTTACTGGATGATTTTTAAGCAAAGGCTCAAATGTTTGCTGCAGTTTTGGGTTCATTTTATTTTTACTTTCCTTTATTTTTCTACATTTTCTATGCTAACTATAAAACCATGAAATAACAATTTAGCTTACTGCTTGAAGAATAAATCTGAGGAACAGTATGTTGAGCCTAGAATATTCCTAGTGAGAAAAGAATTAATGTTGTCTCCTGGCAACACATCCTGATGAAAGCCTCTGAAAATCATGACTCCTCCCCTCAAAAAAAACCAAACCAACAAACATATACATATATATATATATCTCAATGAGTGCTCTTACAGCTATTCTCCCAGGAAAAGTTGAGCTCCCTCAGGGATTGCCTTGACTCAGGAAGTTGAAGACATACTGCAGCTTGGCTTCTCTCCCACACTGCCACTTTGTGTTTCACAGTCTAAAGAAAAAGAATAAAAATAATCTTAAAAGCCCTCTTTTGTTTGTAAAACTGCACCTCCTCCAAAGTAATGAATTAATGCAGCAGTCTGTGCTTAGCTCTGACAAAAGCCTGGAACAACAGCTCAGAAAGCTGTGCTGTTTGGCTGGGTAAAGTACTTAGACGGCCGCCTAATGATATTTCAGCTGCCAGCACAGATAATGTTGGCATTACTTACCAAAGCACACAAGAAGACACGTTTCATATTTCTTTCTGGGTGTGCAAAAGGGGTCGTAGCCCATCAGAGATGCTGTGCAGAAAGAGGACAGGCAGAGCAGAGCTGCCTCCGGGTGCTGGAGTGCTGTAAGCATCAGGGTAACTTGGGCAAGGTGGGCTGTGACGGGGGAGCTGCCCCATGGGATCACCCCCACTCAGGGCGACAGCTCAGCATCCTCCTACCCTCGGCCCTGCAGCATGTCTGGGCCGTGTCAGCATTTCATAGCTAGGCACGGCAGCGGGCAGTGATGGCAAAGCTGTAGGTGGCATGAGCACAGATTAGTCCTAAGACTGCATTTGGGATTGATGCCTCTTTAGAAGAACCCATTGCTATTGCAGAGCACAATGAAAGCAGCCAGGCTGTGGCCTCCGGCCTCTCACTACTATGCAAAATGATAATGAAAATTCACTGTAATTTTAAGATCCTCCTTTGAGTGAGATTTTGATATCCTGCAAATCACCCAAGATATTTTTTTTCTTTAATCAGCAGGATTTTCAAAGAGCACTTCTTAAAAACCCTTGCCTTGATTTCCAGTGCCCTTTTTCTCACTGCTCTCTAGCATTTTTCATTAGGCTATCCATAGTATTTTGTAGGGACATCCAGTCCTCAGACGATTCTGCTGACCTTTCTCACATCCCATCCCTTTGCCTCACTTCTGCCTTGGGAAATGAGGGAGAGAAGGATGCTCCAGCCCCCCTGTCATCTCCAGAGAAAGTGTGTATTACTTTATTGCTAGAAGATGACAGAAAAGTCCTTAAAAAACAAGCCCCAAGCTGGACTCAATTTTATCTAGTCTCAGCTGTTGTTAGAGCAATAGATCATGTCCCCAGTTAGCAAAGATGTGTACAGGAGCATGTGCAAAGCCTGCCAGGCTGCAAGCCACTGGGCAAAAGTCCATGCTTTGCCTTAGAGCCAAAGTAGTGGAAAGTATCAGAAACAGCATGGTTTCATGTGACTGTGACTGTGGCATTTGGATTCAAATCAATGCAAGGTTCAGAGGGCGCCAAGCAGTATGAAACGAGACTAATCTCAGAGACAGAACAAAGATGTTTTATGTAACTTCATACAGATTCAGAGGAGGAAAGAAGGACAGAGAGCTGCTGAGCTTCACAGATGGTACCTCAGTCCACATAACATTTACCCTTAAATCTTTGCAAATGTAAGAGAACGATAAAGGGACCTAGACAAAACAGGTCATGTCCCTCAAAACCCTGAAGAAAGAGCACAAAAATTAAATACTCTGACCTAAACCAGTCCCTTAGAGAAGGTCAGATGGCACTGAAGGGGTGCAGCCAGCAGGCAACAACCACTTAAGAATGTGGGGTCAGTCAGGTCAAAGGCCACAGATAAACCCTCCAATGTTAAACTGTTGACAGGGCATGAGGTTTAATGACAATAGGGTTATGAAAGACTTAATCAGGTTGTTGTCATTTGAATAACCAACTTTAAATCCTGAATGACCAGAGTCTACCTGATATTAACGGGGAAGGAATTACATAAGTGTGACTCAGAAAAAGCAAACGCCAGATGCTGAACAGTGGGGGCTGAAAGTCAGAGCAGTAGCACGATGCTAAGCAAGGAGGCCAAGGAGAGGTGGAAATCATAGCTTTCTACATTAAGCCTTTATGTCACCTTCTATTCCATGAATTACTCTGGAAAGTGAATAAGAGTCTCTCTTAGAGTAAAAGCAGTTCAAACCACAGAAAACCAAATCAGACTTTCTGCCTTCTTGAAGAAAATAAAAAGATCCAAGGAAGTCTGACCCAACAGCAGACAGAAATTACTCTGTTCCTGTTTCTGTCAGCAGTAAGTGTGCCTGAGGTTCTGCTCTTTGCAGAGGATGCTCACCCTCTGCCAGATCCACCAATTCTTCAGTACGATGCCTCCCAGGCCCCCTCTGTTGGTGTTGTGGGATCAGCAGTCTGGCTAGGCACGAGGGTGTTGCTTGCAGGCAGCTGCAATTGCACTGGTGTTCGCACTCTCTGAGTGCTTTGGAGACACTGCTGAAAGTAATGGATAAAACTCCTAATGTTTCAAGAGCAGGCATTTAATGACAGTATCTGGAAGAAAACGGTATTCAGCTTTAACATATGTTGCCAGCCTGTGCATCACTCATGCTGTTATGCTGTCACCTTGAAGTCTTGCCTGGTGATGTGGCCTGTAGAGAGAGATCTCTGCAGTCCGCAGGAGCCTAATGGTGTCCAGAGCTGGCCTGCTGGGAATTAATTGCATTCGATCTGACAGCTCTTTCTCGGCCAGCAGCACTTTCACACGCTGGCAGGCACTCACTCACTGACTTCACAAACCAAGGACAGACCTGCATTATTGCCTCTGCTGGGAGAAGGCCAGTGGGCTGGAAACCTACAGTTCCTGAGACAGTGTAATCATGGAGGAAAGACTTTATTACTCAGGGCTGTCTAGTATTGCTTAAATGTCATGATACGTCTGCTGTAACAGCACGCCAAGTGAAAATGTACACAGGCTGGTGTTGCAGCCTCTCGCTGTCTGCGTTCACCTGATGTTCCAGGGAGTGTTAAAATACGCTCTGCTTTTACTCAGGGCACCACAACGCTTAAGGAGCAAAAGTGTTCTAGGTCAGTGGCTCAAATCCTGCCCGCCACTCTCCTGAGCAAGTAGAACTGTATTGCTGGTGTCTGTCAGTAATAATCACAGGACTTGTTCTGGACTTTCCTCCCACCCCGAGTATCTGCAGAGAGCACCAAGTGGCAGCAATAACAACAGTCATCTTAGGGGAGAAATGCACTCTCACTGCTTTCAAAAGGGGATTTCATGGTAAAAGAGCAAATCTGCTTAAAGTCCTTGAAAAACTCTTGAGGGTCGTAAGTATGTGAGTTACACAGGTTTGTTTGTGCCCTTCCAGACCTGAGACCCTCAGGGATAAGCCCGTGATTTGTAACGTGAAGCAGGCAAGGTATGGTATTTTCATGAGAACTGAGACATTTTATGAGTGTTTTCTGCTCATTCCTCTGCCCTCCCCAGGCACCATCTCTCCTGGGCACTTTTAGTGCCTTGACACCAAGGCTGAAATCTCACAGACATGAAGTTGCCCTGCAGTGTCATGACCTGAGGCAGCAGGGCAAGGAGAGGGAAAAGCTCCACCTGCCCTCAGAGAGAAAGGCTACAGCATGAAAACTTTCCTTATTGCACACCATAGTGTTCACATAGGAGAGAAACTGCATGAATTCCCCTGCAGCAGGACAAGCAACCCTACAGCTCAGCCCACACATTTTCATATGCAACTGAACTCTGAAAAGAAGAAATTCCTTGAAGTGATATATGGTTACTCTGCTTGGGATGTAGCAGGTATAGAGGCTGCATGCTAGGGTGCTGAACACCTCCTTCCCCAGTCAGCCTGTTACTCTGGTGTGCGAGAATGTGCCCTGGCCCACACAGAGGTGTTGTGGATAGAGTAAGTTCCTGGTTTTGCCACTGGCTGAATGTGGGATGTTGGGTACTTCATGTTCCCTGGGCTTGTGTTGTCACTAAAATGCCTTTTACCTGCCTTAGCCCCTTGCTGGGGTTCCTCTCACTGGACTGTATGTATTGAATACTTGAGCATCTACTCTAAGCTAGTCCATGAGGGTCTGTCTACAGGCAATGAAAGACAGTCCTCTCCAGTGGGATCTCACATATGAGTACACAGTAAGTCATTTCCTGGAGGTTCTGATCTTTTCACTGATTGTAGAAAAAGCTGAGGTGAGTAGCTTGGACTCTCTTCCCCAAACCTAAAGTTTTGTCAAATGATGGCCACGTTTGGAGCACCAGGCCTGCCTCTTCTCGCACATTTGGACAGCATCCATACATTCGAACAATGGGAACTTGGTCTCAGCAGGGAGCCCACAGACATCAACAATGGATGCAATTATGGGGAATAAACATGGGAATATATGCTCTGAAAAAGAAAGCTTTCCTCACAGCACTGCTGTGAAAAATAACAGAACAGAAAGGAACTAATTTTGTTTCACCTAATTGCTCTCCATAAATCATCTCTTGGCAGCAAGCTCAACTGGTCCACCAAAGGACCAATTAAAGCAAAGGGAGGCTGAGCGCTGCTTGTACTCAAGGCCGTGTTTTGCATTACAGGAACTCTAATTTGTTCCAAGAGGGTGGCATCTCCACCCTTTCCAAGCAGAGAGGACTATCCATGTCTGTCTGACACAGAGAGTTATTCCTTCAGAGCATCCACGGCACATTGTCTGGCATCCTCTCCAGCACAGTGTTTTGCCGTCTGATGTGAGATATGATGCTGCAGGTAAACGCTGGTTAGAAAAAGAATCACAGAATCCTTTAGATTGGAAAAGACTTCTAATATCATCAAGTCCAACCACCAACC
This sequence comes from Pseudotriccus pelzelni, assembly GCA_035584735.1. Classification (NCBI taxonomy): domain Eukaryota; kingdom Metazoa; phylum Chordata; class Aves; order Passeriformes; family Tyrannidae; genus Pseudotriccus; species Pseudotriccus pelzelni. The sequence goes on along the minus strand of JAWMRA010000146.1, from coordinate 8,712,441 downwards.
AAGCACTACCAAGTCCACAACTAAACCATGTCTCTAAGTGACACATCTACACGTCTTTTAAATACCCCTGGGGGTATTTAAAACCACTTCTCTGGGCAGCATGTTCCAATGCTTAACAACAATTTCCATGAAGAAATTTTTCTTAATATCTAATATAAACCTCCTCTAGTGCAACTTGAGGCCATTTTTTCTTGCTCTGTTGCATGTTACTTGGGAGAAAAAAATGAACCCCCACTTGGCTACACCCTCCTTTCAGGTAGTTGTAGAGAGTTCGTTAGGTCCCCCCGATCTCCTTTTCTCCAGGCTGAACAACCCCAGCTCCCTCAGTCTCTCCTCATAAGACTTGTGCTCTCAGCCCTTCACTGGTAATGGTGACAAATGAACAAAGTTGTGACACCTGTAAATCAGCAACAAGTACAGATGCATTTGTTTTTAAATCCCATGTTACAGTACTCACAGAACTCCTTCAGCCGATTAGAGTCCTTCCTCGTGGTAACATTTTCTGACACTTTTGCTGTGTTTGCCCAGGACACACCTTGCTCCGAGCCCTCCCCACTGGCTTTCAACACCCCTCCTGCACACACCCAGCCCTTGCCCCACGCCCAGACTCCTGCCAGCAGAGCGGCTATGGCCACCTCTCGGCCCTGCTGTCCCTTCTGCATGTCATCTAGTGGGGACAACACCTGCTCAACAAGGTAGCCCTGCCAGCCGTAAGGCCAGGCTGCTCTCCCACCTGTGAGAAACAGGCAAACTCGCACTGCAGCTACACCCCGCCCCGCCGCGGTGCTCTGGCTTCCCTCTCAAGACTCACCCCCCCCGCACAGCTCAAGGGCTCTGGCTAGGTACTGCATACCTCGAAACCATCGCTGGACCTGTGACAATCCAGCCTGTGCTGGATGGGGAGTGGTGCCGGACCCCGTCCACACCCTGCCACGCCAGGCAAGCACGGTGGCTCTGCTCTGGGGAGGACAGGGCACCTCCTGGCCGCTCCCAGGGTGGCCGGGACCAGCTGCTTTCCCTCCCTGTTTGCTTTCAGGGTGTTTGTCTCTGCAGTTGTGCAGAGCAGCCGAGCAGTCACTCTCATACAGCAGCAGTTCAAGGAGGTGCAACGGAGGAGGGACTGGGGGATATTGCCGGCTCCCCCACCCCACAGTCCTTTCCTCCCCGCTTTCGCTTCACGAGGCACTTGAGGTATTTTTGCTCCCCTCTCTTTTTCCTCCTGCTCCCCTCTTCAATCTGTCCCCACCACCAGCTAAGCCTTGGCTCCCCGGGCTCTCCCTAGCAGGTAGGAGGGAGACATGCCCTACCTGTACCAGAGCTCGAAGCCGAGGCCGTCTGCGCTGCCCGGGGCTGCGCGTCCCACCCACAGCTCGGGGAAGGGCTACGAGGAGCTGAAGCAGGAGTGCCTTCGCAGGGAGGTCCTCTTCGAGGACTCGGACTTCCCCGCCTGCAACTCCTCGCTCTTCTTCAGTGAAAACCCACCCATCCCCTTCGTCTGGAAGAGGCCTGGGGTAAGTGTGCCGTTGTGTTCTCTGCTTACCCCCTTCCAGAAGTCAGGCACCGCTCTGCTTCAGGATTGCACCAAATGTGTGGAAGGTTCAGGGAGATGTGGAGGTGAAGTGTTGGGGGGGAACACTTCCCATCTCAGCGGCAGTGACACAGCGTTGGGATATCACTCACAAAGAGCTCAAGCTGCGGGATAAGAGGGCTGGAAAGCTTCTCCCCATTTTTCAGGTGTAGCTCTTTGTATAGACACATTTACGCGTGTGTATTTATGTGCATGCATAAACAACTCATAGTCAACCTTCTCTCTTGCATTATTGCCAAATAAGAGATGACAATAAGAGGACATGCAAGGAATTACGGGTAAAATACGTTATGATGATGTTCGAACTTCGTAAAATTGAGCATCGTTAATGTAGGAAATTCATAATTAAGGTTAAGCTTTAAAAAATTCAAACCTTTTAATTTTTAGAGTATGAGTTTTACACTTACTTACTCACTTTCATCAGGAAACGCTGAGAGATTACGAATACATGCCATGGTTACTGAGCCATTCAACAATAGCCAAGGGCTCAATGAGTATCTCTTAATGCATCTTGCATAACAGTCATTAATAATACAGTGAGAGCCTGAAGCGTCACTAGTCCCATGCTTTCAGATCACAAACCCAGCATCACTCCAGGTTCCTTCTCCCCGCTTCACTCTGTAACTAATAACCACAGAAAATCGGTGGCAACATTTCAATTTTTTTCTAATGACTGACATTTATTCTCTCTTTTTTTATAATCTGAAAGGTTCTTCCTTAGTAGAAAACTTTCCTTTGGCAACACTGATGCCAAGAGAGAAAAAGAATAAAATAAGCTTAAAGAAGGGTTTAAATTTTGGCTTATCTTAATCCACAGTGATAGACATTCAAATGCCTCAGCATTTGATAGTTAACACAGTGCCACTACAGAGCAGAATTAAAGCTATTACTCCTGGACAAGTTTCAGTTATGAAAAAATACAAGATCCCTGCACACGGCAAGTGCAGCCCCCACAGGCACTGCTGCCTGCCTTGCCTATCTGTGCTCTAAAAACCAGGTGGGCTGTGAGGTTGCCCCTCCCGGCAAGGAGACAGCTATGAGGGTGAAATACTTTGGGGGTGGTAACTCTGGAGTGCTGGGGGGCATCAAAAATGCAAGTGCCTGCAACAGTAAATCATAAAGAATGGTTTTCCTTTTGTCAGCCGTCAGGTGCTAGTTTGTCTTTTTTTCCATTCTGGGCTTCACAATAGTTAAACTTTCATGTAAAATGTGACCAGGAGTGGTTGAGAGCTTGTGTGCCCATGTGTATGATACCCAAGGGTAGTGGAGAACAGTCTGTCTTCAGGAGCTCTGTATGCTGAACTGGAAGCATTTCCAGGATGAGTAAGTTACCTGAAATGGCATCTGCCTTGACACTCCAATTCCCACCACGCACTTTTGTGAGCTGCACAGTGAGAAATAAAACTTGGGAGGTGGAGGGTATTAGTTATGCTCTCCTCTGGCTCCTCAGCATTTAAGCTAAATCAGTTTCATCTCTGTTATCCATCAAGACCAGCACCAAAATAGAGGCACTGTAACACAGTTTCAATTTAACACCTTTTACTTTGCAAGTGGGATGTAGGCCTGGAGCCTGTGCCAGTTTAGGTGCCACAGCTCAGCTGGTGAAGCTGTGGTGCTGCAGAGGGTGAGCACAAGAGCGTGGCCTCTGTGAGGGGTCTCTGCATTCAAACTGCCTTTCATGGTGACTGGTTTTTACTGCCTCTCCTGCCAGTATTTTACAGCAGCTTGGGTGGAGCATAGCACAGTTACATGCAGGCAATTGCAGGGACAAATAGTGTAAATCTTCTGATCTACAATCTGTTAATCTTTAGTAATGAGAGTAGGGAAGGCTTTCTCATTATTTTGACGTGCATAGATGTAGGTATGCATGTTTGTATGCAGCATGAACAAGACCCTCAGCTAGCCCTAATCTGTAAATCTCCCACTGCAACCAGTAAGCTGTGGGGATCTGCACCAGATGAATATCTGACTTTCTGCATAAATCTGAAGTGCTCTAAGATTCAGAAATATATTTAGTGATTTTGTTTAGCAATCCCTTTTCATTAAAAATTAAACCTTTGAAGCTACACCTTATCAAAATTTTAGAAAAATTTGAAGAAGACCCTTTTCTCATTATATTTCCCCTTTTTCCTTCCCTTCCCTTTCCCTTTTTCTTTCTTATTTTCTGTCTAAATTCAGCTGCTGGGATGAATTCAACAGGTCAGTGTCTGGGAAAGTTAGACATATAAATTGAAGAATGAGAAAACCTAACCCCATAGTAGAAACACAAATGGGTTTTACCCATATCAAATGAGTTTATGGTCTACAAGAGGAAGTAAGGAAGAAATACTCCTGATATGAACAGCCATGGGCAACCGGTAAGACATCTTAGAACCAGGCAGAAAAATATAATCACAGAAACCACCTAAACAGCTTCAGCCCCAGCCTGTTTTAGGTCTCTATGCACCCCCTCTATGAATGTGAGACAGGAGCCGGCAATGCAGTTTGTTTTCATTTGAGTTTAAAGAAACACAGCTTTGATGTAGCATCGGGAGAGTCATGGGTCACTGTGTTGCATCTCTCTGAGGACTGCATGTCCCTACTTTTAGGCAATATCCTTGAACAGGTGAATCCTTGAATTACTGTATGCTGTGTGTGAATGCAAGATCCACCTCTGGGGTTTTTCCTTTAGCTTACTGAAAGCCCTGATACATTATTACACCATCCAGTCTGAAAATCTCTTTAAAATGAATATTATTTTTCCAGTATCCACTCAAAAACTGTAGAGTATGTTTGCTTTTGTGTAGTAGAGAATATGACACAGGTCCAGTTAAAATCCTTCCAATTCCTTTTTATTGATTTTTTAGAAATTATTTTCATTTGCTCCAGACCTATGAGGTTCAAAACATTTTTTTCATATGTCTGTTGCAGAGATGTGTAACGAGCAATGAGTCATGAATCTAATGTTCAGACCTATATCAGTGGAAAGGTTTTTTATCTTGTCCCTTGCTAACACACAGAGTTTCTTGGTAACAGCTAAATACATTACTTGCAATGAGAATTGTGTCTCCTGGGAGTAATGGTGCTAAAGTAAGGTATGTTATTGAAGACCAAAACTACTTTTTCAGGCGTTGCTATATCAATGTCTAAAGGCAATGAGCTATGATTTTTATTGTTCGTGTCCAGTCTCAACAAGACTGAGTGTGTTTAACAAGCAGGTGGGCCAGGTAAGGAGGAGCTGTTGTTTGATTTCCCTTTGCTCCACAGTCTGAGGATATGGCGTTCTGTAGTACCTGCTCCCTGGGGCACCTGTGGCCGGGGCACAACCTGGCCACCAGCTCCTCCCCAGCAAAGGCAAACAAAAACTATGCAAACCAGCTTCCTTCTGGATATTGCCTCTGCGCAATATGCTTCTCAGGAGCAGGGCTGCTTCGCTGTAGAGAGTGCCCCGGCTCCAGCAGTGACTAGCAGCAGGTGCTTCAGCATTAAGTGCAGGAAGCTGAACAAGACTAGCAATACTCTGCCCTATAGGCAGGCAAAATACAGTGCTATGAACTCAAAGCAGCTGAGTTTCATCTAGGCAAATGCAGGGATTAAATGACTGGATGTGTCATTCTATTTTCTCCCTCTCATTAATTTGTTTTATTTGCTGCTTAGGCAGAAGGGTCTGCTACATGCCATAGGGTCTGCAAAAATGTATAGGCCAGACTGATTAACTACAGGCATATTCCTTTATTAATATATTAGGTACTCTCCTCTACCATTTTCTATTCAGTTCAATCAATTAAATTCAATTTACAATTCATGGGAGAAGGGAGAAGAGAGGAATGCCACATTTATTGGTTTATCACTGTAATTTTCCTATCCAGCACTGGTGCTAGTAATTGAATTAAAACAGTCAAAAGAATGCTTGAGAATTCCTTTAGTGCCACCATGAGTACCAGTTCCTCTGACCTCTGAGCACACAAGGGTGGGTAGCATTAGCTCCTCCTAAAAATTAACAAGGCTGAAGTCTGCCTTTGTTGTTTGCTTATTTGAGGAGGAAATTGTCTCATGGTTGTCAGACACTGTATGTTCCAGATACTATGTGGAAGTAAATAAAAGGCTTAATTCAATTAAAAGTAAATTGCCGATTGTAGTTTTTCCAGCCGTTGGAGGAAAGCAAGCTAACAAAAAGCCCTGTTAACCAGGGTTGTAGCCTAACATCAAGCTTCTGGACTAGTTTGTGCCATGATATTTTAACAATTGCCTACAGATGAATAAAGAATGCCAGCCTTTCATTAGCAGCCAACTAATTATGAAAAAATTAGGATAGTTGATTTTTTAATTGCTCTACACCGCAATTAATTAGCAAAGATTTCCCCATCTAGTTCTTTGTGGTGGCTACACTGCTGCAGGATAATATAGCTCATGTGGCATGCAGGGTTTGTCAGCACTGTTGCAAGTCTGGGCTTAGAGTGATGGTGCTGTTTTCCTGACACGTTCTAAGTAATTTCTGTGTGTCTCTCTCACTGTTGCAGGAAATAGTCAAAGACCCCAAGTTTATCCTTGGAGGAGCCACAAGAACTGACATTTGCCAAGGGGATCTTGGTGAGTGATTCCCCCTGGAATGTCTATCCACCATGAGGAGCAGGAGGAGTATCATCACACATGAGGGCATGTTGTACCTCCTGAACTGGTGGGAGTAGTGAAGCTGGAGGTACTGCCCATGCTTACCTGGCCCATGGCTGCCTTTTGATTGTTCCCTCCCACCCCTGCCAGGGATTGTCTTGGAGTAGTGGGATTCAAGATCAGGGAAGGATATCCACTTGAGGGTATTGTGAGGCCAAGGGAGTCTTTTGTATACCAGCACCTCCAGACTGAAGCACAGTCTGCCCTGACCAGGCAGGGACACCTTTCTGGGGGCAAGTGGGCTGTCTTTTGGATTTCAAGGGGGGGTGGTAGTTAACTGCCATAACATCTCCTCTTGCCCCTTCTCTTCTTGAGGGGAAGAAAATGAGCGGGTTTTTTCTGCTTCTCAATTCACAGGTGACTGCTGGCTTTTAGCAGCCATAGCTTCTCTCACACTGAATGAAAAAACACTAGCAAGAGTGGTGCCACTGGATCAAAAATTTGGGCCAGATTATGCTGGAATATTTCACTTCCAGGTAGGATGAATATCTGGCACAGCAGAAACACGTTCCATCATTACATGTTGTGGTTTACTCTGCAGTGAGTTTGCCAGATACTACAGAGGAGACATTGAAAAAGTATGGGTTGCTGAGCTTACGCTGTTGTTCATGTTTCAAGAAACAACCTAAGGGATACATCAGCCTCCCACAGGCACCCACACACACACACACTCCTGCTCTGTGAAGAGATACATGGCTTTAGAAATCATTTCACATTTCCTGGGCACACAAACCTCATTTAGGATGTAAGTCCATAAAGGAGTTGAACTGGGATCTGTAATATGTGTGTGTCTTAAAGGTGTCTTGAATCACGTGGTGAACACTTTTGTAGCTACATGAGTGATGTTAACCTGACAGGGAGCTGCAGTTCAGGTCCACACTTTTAGTCTTTTCTTGAGACAGATTACCCTTCCTAAAGAGCAGCCTAGCCTAGTAGAGTGGGAACAGATGATTTACATATGCCTTCTAATAAAGCCTGAGGTACAGTTAGAAATACTGGGACATCAGAATCCTGTGCTCAGAAAATGACATATTGTCAGCAAACTCATGCCCCATCCTTTCTTAATAGTTTTGGCAGCACAACGAGTGGCTGGATGTTGTGATTGATGACCGATTACCCACCTTCAAAGGCCGCTTGGTTTTCCTTCACTCAGCTGATCTCAATGAATTTTGGAGTGCTTTACTAGAGAAAGCCTATGCCAAGTAAGTCACGCTGCACAAACAGATTTTGCTGTTTGTATATACATTATTCACAATCTGTTCATATGCTATTCACAATTCTAGTGAACAGCTTCTAGCCAGCATTATTATTATTGTTATTATTATTATTATTATTTTGAAACAAGTGGGTTACATTTGCTGCTGTCCTGATCTAAAGATGTCTGTCTCTTGTGAGCTGGTCCAGCTTCCAGCACATCATTAAATACAACCTAGCTGACAGCAATAGCATTGCATGAAAGCCTGAATCCTGCCATTTGAGTCTCTGTTGAGACCTCAGTTGATCATTCTGGCTAACTTTGCATTTTTTAAGTGCTTTGGCAGGTAGCAAGCCACTGATGCATCTGACACACAGTAATATTCAGTCCTTGCCAACCAGACAACTCACACTAAAGAAAGCAAAGCCCTAGACTTTAACATTATGGAGAAGTGGATGAATTAAAAATGCTTCTAAAAAGGAAAGCAGAATAATCCTAATACTCCTCCCATGTATCCTGAATACATTCTAGGGTACTTATTTGGCTTCAGTGCCATTGCTGCAATTTTACAGACATGCGAGAATGCTCTCAAGCATAGGTATCTTCAAGGTTTTGGAAGCATTTCTCACAGTCAGTGTATGTTTTCCAGGTTGAATGGAAGCTATGAGGCTCTGAAAGGCGGCAGTACAATAGAAGCCATGGAGGATTTCACTGGAGGTATAGGAGAAATGTATGATATTAAGGCAGCTCCTGACAATTTCTATGAGATCCTGGAAAAAGCCCTGAAAAGAGGCTCAATGGTGGGCTGCTCTATTGATGTAAGTAAGAAATGAGATCTGTATTTCTCAGTTCAGTTTTGAGGTTTTTGTGTTTAAAAACTCTACTTTTTAAAGACTGTTTAAATTAATGAAAAGTAGATGCATATGGGCTTAACTCTTCCAATAATAGCTATGAACTGGTATATATGTAATATTAATGTAGTCCTTAGTACAGTTTTTCAAAAGAAAATTAAAAACTAATCTCTTTTCAGTAAGTGATGTCCATTATATTTAAGGCAATAATGACATGAGCATTAACACTTGGTGGGAGTGAACTTTATTTTCTCAGTGATTTGGTCACTTAGAATTAAAATTGGCCATAGTTTTTTGAGGGCTTACTGCTTCCAGAGACTACAAAATTGGGGGATTTTTTGGCCTTGAATTCTCCAACACTTGTCTTGAGTTCCCCGAAGTCCCCACGACTTTTGGGATCAGTGTGTTTGTAAATAGTCTGTGTCTTAAGGTGTTTCATTTTTATCACTCCAGTGACTAAAACCTCCAGCTTTCACAGAAAAAAGGTTGCTGGTGGATAGTACTTGCATAGGTTACTTACACTGCTCTGCCAGTGTGACAGACCCAGGGTAAAAGGAGCTGTCTGCATGTCCTTGGCTTTCTGGTAAAACATGTTTGAGCTGCTCAACAGCAAGAGTTTCTGTTCCTTGCTGACTGTGCTCAGCAGGAAAGGCAGTTCAGAAACAAATGTGTGCCAAGTTTCTCCACCAGAATGAGCAACTGGAGAAAATGGTTTCAGAGCAAAGGCAAACTTCCACCAAGCACAAAATGTTTCATTTCCCTTTTGGATTCTTGTAACAAAGGCAAGGGAAGTGCCCAGGCTGAGGTAGGAGAGAGACTTTCATTTTCCCTCTGACCAAAAGCCTCATCATTGAAAATATGGCCTATTGTCTCAAACCCATTGTCCGCCTGATTGAAAGGACGGCTTTTCCACAAACTCCCTCTTTCACTTGAGACTGTGCCCTCAAATTTGGGCTTCAGTGTTTTCTGATTTGAGTTTCACTTTTTCTCCTGAAGAAACTTTGCAGCTTGCAAAGACTAGTTAAATATTTATTGGGCTAGACAGAGAGTGTGATACTGAGCAGGCTGATGGGACCCTTAACTACATCACTGTCCATCAACGTCTTTTTACAAGAATTGAGACCATATCGACACCTGATCTCAGTCTGAGAGCACTTTTTCCCATCCCTTAGCTGACACAAACTATATTTGAATGGGAGTTAAGATTGAGATCCTGGAAACATAGATGATTCTGAATTGAAATCATGGGGCAGAGAAGGAATTCCACCCTGGAACAACCTAATTTTTGCTCTGAGTAAACAATGCTTAAAAAACCCCATATAATTTCCTAGAAGGGCACCATTCCACCATCACTGCCTGCACTGAACAAAAAGACAGGTTTCCTGCTTATAGTACTGGTTAGCCCCTGACCTCCCACCTGCTGCTTGAAAAGGACCAGGTGGCACCACTTGCAATCTCACTCTGAAGAGAGAGATTCACTTTTTTTCCCTCTTATTTCAGACCAGCAGTGCTGCCGAGTCAGAAGCCCGAACCCCCTTTGGCCTCATAAAGGGCCACGCTTACTCTGTGACTGGCATCGAAGAGGTATGTTCAGCAGTATGGGGGCAAGGAGAGACCTAGGGAAAAGATAAGGGAGCGTCTCCCCAGGCTCAGGTGACAGGGGAAGTTATGCTGGGGAAGTTACCTAAATTCCCATCCATCTTTCCCTCCCACATCTCCCATGGCAGTCTGCACCTTTTGCCCTGCTGTTAACACCAGCATGCCCAGCCTCTACACGCTAGGGAAGTCCTGCTCCCCAAATACTGACACTTGATATTTTTTCTATTTTCTTCTTCCTCAGGTGAGCTATCGGGGCCGGCCAGTGCAGCTCATAAGGATAAGGAACCCCTGGGGACAGGTCGAGTGGAACGGCCCTTGGAGTGACAAGTGAGTGTGCTGTCCCCTACACTGTGGCCTCATAAAGCCCAAATCCCAGCTTCTGCTCCATGGAGAGCTTTCTGCAGCCCCAGCTATTCCACTGAAAATTAAATCAAGACTTTGCACGTGTGTAACAGTATCACTACCATTCTAACATATCTTCCCTTAGCATTTTCAAGGCAGTTCGACACAGGGATACTGGCAAAGTTGTTTAGCCCAAAAACCTAGCATTAGCACAAATTATGCACAAATACAAATGAGATAAGGTAATTTTAATGGGCTCCCAATTGTAAGGTAAAATATATGCTGTACTTTCCCCAGAAGTGCCAAGGCAGTGGAAGGGATTCAGAAAGTTTTGTTTTGGAGGCCAGGACACTAAAAACTTACAGAAATCTCACAGTGCTACAGACAGCATCGTGCCTCAGTGGAAAGGCCAACCTTCTGTTTGCTGGCAGGCTTTATCATCGCTGGCCCCCCTCCCCCGACTTGCCCCAGGCCACAGCAACCCTGTTGCATTTCTGTAGGCATTGCCTCTCTCCTCTCACATATCAGAGAGAGGGACTGAGAACTTCCCTTGGAATGCAGGGGAAGGGAAAGCATTGAAACTGCCTTTGAGAAAGTTACCTTTTAGGGAGGAAGCCTTTCTAAGTCAAACTCTATCTCCTTGCACCAAAATCTTCCAGAAAAAGAGTATTCTATCCTCACATCAATTCTAAAAATTATGCATTTGGAATGATCTTTTTGTTTATTTTTTGCAAGGCTGCTGCTGTAGTACTCGTAACTCGACATCCATACTTTGTGTCTTATTGCAAATAACCTGAACTGATATTGTTTCAAGTTAAGAGTCTCTAGTTACATTTACTGTTTGGGGTTTCTAAACACATCAGGAACAAGCAGAAACCTGTAAGGTTGATATTTATATATAATAATATATGACCATTAAATGAGACCCTCTCCACGTGGTACCCACCAAAATTGTGAAAGGACACAAAAACACACAACAGGATTAGTCTGAAAACCCGTCTGGTTTTACTTCCAAAGTTAAACAAAGTGCAAACTGTACAAAATTTTTTAAAAAAATATAGTAAAACTGCACTAAATTCCTTTCCAACATGCACTTTCCAATATATTTTTGCATATATGCATGGCTTCATTTTTGTTTCATTTTCTTCTACTGAGGCTTGTTTTATTCACACACATTTAGAGGAGAGGAGCCATAACCTGGCCCTTTAATATTGCTAAGACATGTAGTCATCTGTGGGACTACTTTGAATGTCCCTGCCCTTAGCATGACTCGGAAATAAATGAAATATGTCCACATCAGCTCTGATTCTTTGTTATGGTGAAGAAAAATATGGATAATTGGCATTGGATATAGTGACTGCTTAAATCTGAAAAAGACATACAGGTTATAATCAGGACAAGCATCTGGCAATTTATGCTGTTTATTGAAAGGGTGGTCTCTGCAAAGCAAAGGTCTGACTCTGCACTTGGGAGGCTTTCCGGAGCTCAAGATGAAGAGGGGCTTGCAGGTTAATACAGGAAGCTGTATTAACATTTTGCAGTGGTTGCTGGAATTAAAAACCTCAACACAAGTTGCCTTTTACTCCCTGTTTGTCATGTCAGATTGGAAATGTAGTAGCGCACTTCTGTTTTTTTAAAAAAAGCTTTATCAGGTTTTTGTTTGGTTTTGATCTTCCACAGCTGGTGTTGGAGGGATGTTGGAGGGGTGTGGCTTACCAAAATCTTGAGGTTTATGATTAGCGCTGTTATATCCAACCTGAACACCTGACAGCAGTCCCAGTTCTGAGTGCAGGCAATCACTAATGTTACGACCACTCTGGGGGAGCATTGGGATCTTTGACCTTCGAGCTACAGTAGTTGCACCTCCGTGACCATGAGTGCGAGCAGCATTGGGAAGCCTCATAAATGCATCTGTGTAAGCTGTACAAATAAAATACATTTGGAAGGAGAACGGCCTGCTTCTATGCCCAGACAGTCATTCTGAGCCAGGGAAAACTAATTGCCACATACCTGTAGTAAAGCTTGGGTTTGTTTTCTTGCAGCTCTCCAGAGTGGCGTTCAGTCAGCCCGTCAGAGCAGAGACGCCTCTCTCAGGCAGCACGGGATGATGGAGAGTTCTGGTAAGCCACAGATTTTAAAGTGTGTGACTCTAGTAAGAAATCAAGGTGCAAGTGGCCAAAACAAGCAATAAGGAAGAAGTCTCTATGTGAGGAAATTATGCCAAAGTTTCTGTCTAAGAGAGGGCAAGTAGAATGCTGACTTGGTTTTCTGTGTGTTTCATGTGTGCCCATATCTCTTTTAATAGCAAAAGTCTTCTAAGCTCAGTTTAGCTAATGGCATTAGTATATTTCAAATACTGCGTGTCTCTTATGAATGTAACACCCTTTAAACCCTTCCTGTGAACAAAGTCAGGCTATAGAGAAGGGAGCATTGTATTGTATTGTATCAAATATGAAATTATCAACTATGAAATGCCATCAGGGTTGATGCTAAACATACACTGGAAGAGAAGGGAGTCCTGAGAAGCAATACTCCTAATTGCAGAAAGTAAAAGAACACCAAGATACGTGTGAAATTATGGAAAAACTGAAGAAAAGATGAAATTAAAGGGAAAAAAAACCTCACAACATGGTGGAAATTGCTTTAGAAGTGTGAAGTGTTCTTCATGCCAAATTCATGATCTCAGACAGAGCAGATGGCTGACTTGCACATGATCCCCCACTATATCAACCACACTGTGCCCTGCTGAGTGTGTCTTATCACATTTTCTAGGGCCAGATGCTCATCTCTTTTCCACAGAAGTAAATCTAGAGAGGTATGCAATGCCGCTATTCCAGATTTTTCCTGCAAATTAAACCGAAATTCAGCTTCAGGCCTGAAAAGTTATTTGAGACAATGTTGCACATTAAGTCCTATATTGTAGCATATAAGAGCTGTCCCAAACTTTGATAGCTCTGGAGGGAGGTAGGCCCAGTGACTGCTCCATTACTGTATTTTTTATATAGGATATTTTGAGTTACTTTGTTACTGACACTGCAAATGCAATAGGGCATTTCCAGTCTTTCTGAAAAGCTTTTGTTTATTTGGGTTTTGGGTTTTTTTTCATCTGTTTTTGACCTGGTTACAGCTGGAGCCTGTGGGGTGAATGAAAAGGAGACAAAAATTTTACACAGAACCCAAGTAATTCCTGCAAATCTCTCAATACAGGGCATAATTTAAAGCCTGACTGTGTAACGGAGGTAAAAGTGTGCAAGTAGGCATCAAATGGACAATGAAATTCATTAAAAAGTCCTCTGTTCAATGGAACTAAGCTGATAGTTAAGTAAATCTTCAGAAGGCAAATAAAAATGTATGAGTTTGAGCTACCCAGACTAGTGCTGGCTTTCATCATCCTGCATCTCAGCCATTCAGATCAGAAACAAAAGCCATTGGGACTGAAATTTCCACTGAAGGGATTAAGTGGACAACAATAATATGCAAAAGATAAGAAATGCTTCCAAAACCAGTCAGGCAAGTGCAATACCAGCTAAACTCTCCACCCTGTCCATCAGACTTATTTTTCTTAATGCTTTTTGACTTTTATGTATTTCTCTAAGGAGTGTTTGCCTCTTTGCCATCTCTAAGCTACACCTTGATGGTTTCGCCATCAGGCTTCCCATGAAGACTTTGCATAAGCAATAATATGTCGTATCCCTAAAGACATTAAAATTATCAAATGAGGAAAGAGAAGAACATGTATTCCTCTACAGCTGTGCTGCCTTGTTGCATTGACTGAAAACACTCAGACGGTATGACATTTACCTTGCATGGGATAAGTCAGTCAAGGCAGGAAACATGGTCTGATAAGACTTTTGTCTCTTTTTTAGTTTGGATTTTTGAGAACTGAAGAAAATCTTCATGCTAACATGCTTAGGGCCTTCTGATCTCATTAACTACCCCAAAGATATTTTGGCTACATATTGGCAGTTCAGATGAGTCTTGTCCAGGTGCTTCTAACAGATGCAAAGAAGTATCTTGCTGTTGGCTAAGAAATCAGCTTCTCACTCACTCTAGTCCCTTCCCTCCTGAAATCAGAGGGCTGGAGTCTTCCCTTCGTAAGTACAAACTCAGAACAGCTCTAGAGAAGTCAGAAGAGGGGTTTTACCTCTTAGACATCCAGTCTAATCTATAGAGTGCCACTTCTTCATCTGCTTTGCAGCACATTTCCAAAGAGCTCAGAACTGCATACTGTGGCCCGGAAATAGAGCCACTTAGAGACAGATTTTGCTATGCTGCCCCTGCTTTAGTGTGCTGAGCATCAGAGTGAGAATTAGCTGTGCCTAAGGCCAGCAATACATGGGAATCACTGACAAGAAAGAGGACAGAGCTCAGGAAGGCAAACCCTGCTGTTTCTTCCCACACCAAAACAAAGTTGTAAAATGGCCCATAGCAAGTGTAAATTAATTTCACCACAGACATCTATTTCTTGTGAGGAAGAAAAATGGAACTAGCTGTGTTTGATGAGCCACACTGGGGGCTAGCTGGGTCATATCTGCCACTGCTGCAGATAAACTTGGCTCTTGGGGGGCTTCTGCTCTCTTGCTACTCCGTTTTGTTGTTAGGCATCAGCCACAGGACAAAAATGTAGTTATAGGAGTTTGTTAATGGGGAGATTGATTTCTGTATGTTATTTCTATAGTCCGTGGAGATACAGGGGTTCTTAAAGATAAGCGATTCAGAGCAGAAAACACATCTGGATGCCAAATTGCCCTCAGGGAGGCCCAGTACCTCTGCTCATTTACAAAGGGAAATTCAGCCTACCAAGGCTGCCCTCAATCTTATAGCTTGTGGTCCTTATAGTGCAAAACATGCAGTTTGGTCTCTCTCAGACAGCTTCACTGGTCTGTTCCTTTTGCCTCTGTTCCAGGGCTGTACACCATGCCCAGTGGTGCCTGTCTCTGGCTGTCCCTTCTCTTTGCTGTTTGCTCAGTCCTGAACCAGGCTCCTTGGCCAGCAGGACTCTTGGTATCTTTTTGCCCTTTTACTTGCCAGATAAAATCACATGGCTTATCTGCTTCTCGGCATGCTGAGCAGGCTAGTTTCAACCAGCCCAGCCTAACAGCTTAAAACTACCCATATTGTGACATTTGCTTCCTGCTTCCCATGGCCATGTGTATGTCGCCACCGTGGGTGTAAAATATTTGTAGTGTAATCTATGTAACATCATAGCAGGCAGCAGTGTCTATGCCACCTTCAGGGGCAGGTTGGAGCCATTTCTCAAGTCCAAACACACTTTATCTGTCATGGTTGGTGTATATTTTTGCTAGGACAAGGCCCTAGGCATCCATAAAGGAGGTGAGGGTGAACAGTTTGAACCTAGGAACCTTAGCAGAGACCCAAATGTTACTTTAATTGCAGTGCAGACTGATAATCATACCGTGGCTTGACTAATCCATCGCCGTGTGACCCTTGTAGTGCTGTCATTGTGGCTGCCATTCAACACAGAGATGACTTGTTTGAAGATTTAGTTCCTGCATATGCTTGATATCCTTTGGTTGGGTATTCAGCTATGCAAGTGCAGCCATTGAGGCCAGGATGGTGTTGGTGGAATAACTTTTGTGCCAGTGTCACATCCATTTCATCTTATACTCAGGTGTAACCGAATAAAATCAACAGAGTTATGGAGAAAAAGGAAAGGAGTAAGAGATGCAGACAAAAAGGGTGCTTGTGCTTCACACCACAGTGAGTGAAAGCTAGTTTTTCTTCTGCTGTATGTTGGCATATGTCCACAGTCACCACAACTACTCTACATGAGCTGGTTATCTGGCTCTGGGACTCTGGGGAGTAAATACTCTGCTGGCATCCTTCACTGAAATGAATGACTGCCTGTTCCTTTCCATGTCTTTCACTCAGGATGAAATTTGAAGACTTCAAAGTGCATTTTGATAAAGTTGAGATCTGCAACCTAACTCCAGATGCCCTGGAAGACAACACTGCCCACAAGTGGGAAGTGACCATCCACCAGGGGAGCTGGGTCCGGGGATCCACTGCAGGAGGATGTAGAAATTTCCTAGGTAGGTAGACAGTAGTTTGAAAACGAGAAGCAGGCGCTGAAGTCTTTGCCCACCCTCAGTTACCTCTCCAGTTATACCATCACCAGAACTGTGGATAGTTTAGAGCAGTTCAGCTGAGTCTTAACCAGCAGGATCCAGCCAAGGGGACAAACGAGGAAACTCAAACCACAGGCTTTAAGAGCACTGTACTTTAAGGATAAGACCATTCCACTTCCTGTGATTGGATGATTTGGATGAACAAACCAGGAATGAGGAAACTCAAACCATGGGCTTTATGACTGGCTGATTTGAATGAACAGACCAGCAATGAGCAGAGGGATAAATGTTCATATGGTCCCACTTGAGACTTTGCAGTACAAGACTTGCTTTCTTTGCTCTCAAGTTTGTTGAATCTGATTTACCTCTCATTGACATTTGCATGAGCAGGACTAGGTCCAAATAAGTCAGTTCAACTGCAGCAGTAAGTGTAAAATGAGACAAAAAAATCCAGCTCAGCCAACATGTTTATGTGGCTTTAAAACAGTGTCATGGATCTGAACTGTATTGCTGCAGACTGGCAGCAGCACTGTGGAATCATTGTAGCTATATATTTTTAACAAAATCCCATCTGACAATGTTATTTAAACCATGGTAACTTAATAAAACACTGGACATAAAATCTCTTCTACACCTAGTTCCATGAAGGACTTTGGGATTTGGCTTATTTTCTGCAAAGCTTAGTGGAAAGAAGCATGATAGCTAATGGAAAAGCTAAGTTTGAGTGAAACCTCAGCTTAATTGTCTTTTTTCATCTTTTTTTTTGGCTTTCTTTTTTTTTTTTTTTTTTTTTTTAATCATGGTGGTTTATTGTTCTTGAGGCAAAAAACTCTCTGGTGTTATTTACATTGGCAGAGACTTTCTGGACAAACCCACAAATCAAGCTACATTTGACAGAGAAAGACGATGGACAAGACGACTGCACATTCATAGCAGCCCTGATGCAAAAGGGTCGCCGCAAACTCAAGAAGCTTGGTGCTGAAATGCTAACCATTGGCTACTCTATATATGAGGTGCTCTATCACTTTTACAGTGTAGTACCCGCGTTATTGGTATTCAGATCTTTCTCTGGGTTTTTATCCCTGCCAGTCATCGTGTATTTTTAGGGCCCTTGCTCTTAAAATAGTCTTCTCAGTGATTTCAAGCCCCATGGAGGATGGAGTCCTCTCAGAGGAGGATTTAGGAGTCTGTATAGGGCCATGTGTTCCCAGGAGAGACTCCTCAGGCCCATGATTCTGTTATCCCCTGCCTGGCTCACAGAGAGGGGATGTTGCTTCTTCTGAGCCTCTTGGGGCACATCACACACAAGGGTGCCTGTCACCAAGTGAGATTGAGATTGATGAATCTGTTGTTACTGCTCTGTGACGCCCTGTCTGGGACGGTGACATTGAACAACAGGGAATGAATAAGTAGAAAGACAGTAAGTAAAAAGACAATATCCCAAAGTCATCTGAGACTGCCTTCTGGGTGGGAAAGCACACTGGTAATAAGTCCTTGCCATAAGGTGGGAGCTACGTTGCTGTGAGCATCTGGATTGAGGGGATGAGAGTCAGGATCACAGCAGGGAGTGAGTACCAGGCAGAGTTTGGCTTTGTGATTAGGAAAGGGGCAAGTATAGCCTTCAGCACACCCTGCCAGTGCAGCACTGCCTGTTGTCTCCTTCTAGAGCCCCGGCAGAGACGGACACTTGGGCAAAGACTTCTTCAGGTACCACCCCTCCAAGGCCAGGAGCAAAACCTACATTAATTTAAGGGAAGTATCCAACCGATTCAAGCTGCCACCAGGTGATTATGTTCTTATTCCAACCACGTTTGAGCCGCACCAGGAGGCAGATTTCTGCCTGAGGATTTTCTCTGAGAAGAAGGCCATCACTCAGTAAGTCAGCAACAAGCCCTGGGCCCTCCAGTGTTCCCCTGCACGTGGGATTGGTGGCTGCTAGGGAGTGACTGGCTGCTGGGCACCCAGCCCTACAGCAGAGACCTGGCATGGCAAGCTCCTGATGGTTTGGGGGTTTTCTGCATTTGCCCATTTGTGCTAAACCTGACTTTTTTTCAGAGAAATTTAGGAGGTAGGGAAATAGGACATGCCATGGTGAATCTGCTGTAAGCTTGACAGGGAAGCATTGCTAGCTGCCTGATACTGTTTGGCAATCTGTGAACGCAGCAATGTTTGCTTCCTCTTTGTTTCCTCACAGAGTATGTCTGAAGGACAATTTTATATTAAAAAAGGGTGTTGAGGAAAAAGTGTGTTCACAGTGAATAAATAATGATATTAATTCTTTAGCAGACAACATGAACAGCTGTGCATTCTCTGAGTCCTGCTTAAAGTCTGTTTCAAGGGTTTATACTAAAATTTAAACAGTGCAAAAGTCTGATTTTCCAATGAATTTTATCTAAACTGAACCCGTTCAGTGAAAGAAGCCGCTTTATCATTTACCTCTGGAAAATGTAATAAGCAAGCTTCCACCCCAAGCAGATGTTGAATGTCTTCATATACCAAATAAGGTTTTGTTTTCTCCAGGGATCTAGATGAAAATGTTGCCATTGATCTCCCTGAGGTAAGTCTACAGACTGAAAATAGCGAGAGAAGAGCTCAGCAGAAGCCGGCATACATTGCTTTTACTGTCTTTGGCTAAAACACGTTCATTTCACAGGAATGTCACACAATTGCCAGCTTTGTGTTTGTCACTGAAACATTCAGTGAATGTTGCTGAATATGGTAAAAGATCTGTAATAATGAAAATTGTAATTGTTAGCCTTCTGCATCCACTTCAAGGCAGTCGGTGTCAGCCAGCACTAGAGCTGGGTGTCAGCCACCACGTGTGCAGTGAAAGCACATCCGTTAGCACCAGGGAGGCACGTGGCTGTTCCCATCTTTTAAAATTTTATACTTCATGAAAAAATAAGAAGGAAGAGAATGTCCACAGACCTACCTTCTTTTTGTATACAAATAACTTTATTTTATTTTCCCATATCTTCAGGGCCTGAGAGGGAATACTTACACATGAACGTGCCTACTGAAATGAATAAATTCTTTTTGGTTTCAAATGGCTTGGTCTGCCTGCTGGGCACTAATTGCAGCTGAGTCTGAGTCAGCTCCTCTTTAAGAGTATCGCTGCAAATAAGCCATTAATTGTGGTGTGCCTTTCCATGGAAACAAGCTAAGCCAAGATCTCATTTGTCCCTCTTTAGTAAAACTCTCCTCCAGGGACCAGCTAAACAAGTGTATCTTCATTTCTGGGACCTCAGGGTCTTGTTCAGTGGCAAAATAATTCTGTTCACCCACCCCGGTGTCATTAAGGGACTGCATCCTACCTTGAGCATAAGGAAGTGGGGAACAAACGTACGGTCATAAAATGTGTGAGTGTCCAAGCAGTGTCACCGGGGCCATTCTAGAGTGCACCAAATAGCACCCATAGTGTGTCTTCTATGGGTAGAGAAAACAAAGCTTGATTCTTTGCCTCCTGGGCTGTGCTGTTGCCTTTTCTCTCTCTGTCCATATGGTCACCCCAACCATAGCAGTGACTGTACACTATTCCATATCTGTGCTCATTGGTGTGGACTGAAGCTTGGACTCTATGCTGTCACAACTGCACTGAGGCACTCAGCTGGCAGCCAGCTGAAAGTGTTTCGAGGCTCAGGATGGTGCTGGTTTAATACTCTGAAGTGCAGCCTCCTCTGGCTGGTGCTCTCAAGAAGGGTGAGAGGTCCCAGGATGATGCCGCTGGAGAGAGCTCAGTAGATCTGTGGTTGTTGGAGGACCAGGGAAACAGAATGGTGCAGGAGTGGGGTGAGAGGAGAGGATGGGTGCTCTTGTTTTTGGTATGGCCAAGGCAATGGCACACCCAGGTGAAGGAAACAAGGGGTGAGACTCCTCTTGGGCAGCTAGATGGTTGGGAGGCCTCAGATCTAGAGACATTCAGGAGCATGTGTACCCTTATTTTAAGATGTACTATGGTCCAGTGCACAGAGAGGCTATGTGCAGGAGAAATGTCATGTTTTACAATTCTGATAATAACCTATGTGGTTGGTGTTGCAGCCTCTGCACCCAACACCAAGCCCGGAAGAAACTGAAGAAGAAAAGCAGTTCCGGGCACTGTTTGAGCAGATTTCAGGAAAGGTGAGTGCGCAACCCTTGTGGGTCAGAACAAGATGTAGAAAGAAGGGAAACACTTCGGCTCCCACTTCGGCTACCAGGTGAAACAAAAATGACGTTGTTTTGGGAGAAGTATGTTTAGTTGTAGTGTGTTGTTTTGGCACCAGATGTCACCATGCCTTACGTCTAGATGCAGAAGGCTGCAGTCCCTGGTGAGCAAGCAGGATGACCAAATCTAGAACTCAAAGTCTGAGGGAGCCTGCCTGGTTTAATGTTCAACTGCAGTTGATTTTTCTTTGAATCAGCAGTTCTCGCTTGAGATCTCCTACAGACAGACTTTATGAACAGCAGCACTCCATGGAATTTGCCAGTTCTTCAGTTTTTAGCCTTTTCTGGGTTTTGTATGGTTTTCTTTTCCTGAGTTACAATGAAGTGCAGATGGGCGATGTTTGTGTTTCTGAGGTTTTTGGTATGTCTGATTACAGAAACATTCAAGTAACAGATGCTTCACTTTTTTTTTTTTTTTATATTAGGACATGGAGATATCTGCAGAAGAACTTGAGTACGTTCTGAATGCTGTACTAAAGAAAAGTAAGTGCTGATAACTTCTAAGTTAGGGGCTGTACAGAACTTTATAAAAGCTGCCATTAAATTAATTTACAAATAGAAAAATGAAGGCTGTGTTACAACCCTTGCCTGATGTCCTTCAGCCAGCCAGGGCAGAGCCAGGAAAACATCTGGTTTGTGATCTAACCACGAGCTTGCCCTGCCTCCAGGAAGATCCATGTCAGCTCAGTGAGGCCAGCTCTCTGTTGCACTACTGCTCTGCTGGGAAGAGACAGGCACTGACTGGGCTGCAACTTTTCAGACCTTGGTGTAGTTCATGAGCCTGCTACAGGCCCTTTGTACAATGGGAAATCTGTTACTCTTTAAACTTCAACTCCTGATTTACAGAACTAGGACAGTATTTCCTGTCATGTCTTGAGTAAATACATCTTCTGTCTGAGCTGTGATTTCTCTGTAGTGAGAACTGCCTTCATCTTCCAGTACACAGGTCCTCCCACAATGAGGACTAATAGTCAGCTATCTCTGCTCGTGAATCCTGTTTTCTACTCTCAGTTCATAAAAGACATCTTTGCCCAACGACTTCTTTCCTATTATTGTTCTTTTTCAGCAAAGAACATCAAATTCAAGAACTTAAGTCTCATTTCATGCCGAAATATCATTTCTCTTATGGATGTATCCTTTCAAATAAGTGCTTGCGAGGCTGAATGAATACTGAATATAGTTGTCCATAGCATTACCTGTCATGGGTATCAGAGACAAATTTGGTAATGTCATGGCAGAACATTACCCAAAGAAAAAAACTATGTGAAAGTTATATCTTGATTTTTGTTTTCTAAATTTGGGGTTAGCAGTTTCAAGACAGACTGTTTCCTGCTGCAGACTTAGAGGCAGGTGCTTTAATGCTGAGCACCTTTAGAAGTAGATCCCAAGTTTCTTCTGTATAGAACAGTGCACTTTTTTAAGCTGTGGTTTATTTGAAAAATGCGTAAAAGACGTAACTCAAGAAAAGTCTGTTGTCTGGAGAGTTAAATTACCAGGCAGAGCTGCGCTTGTAAGTCATGGGTCAGAAATTAAGGTTCAGCAGGTGTTCAGAATTGCTGATATCAAAGGTGTGGCTTTTTGACTACCAGTCTAAAAACGGGAAAATCTGGTCTTTCAGCTAGATTCTGGCACTCCAGGAAACAGACATGTGGGCGAGACTTATCTGTCCAAATTTAGGCATTTGTGGTGTAGGTGTCTACAT
Organism: Pseudotriccus pelzelni; assembly: GCA_035584735.1. NCBI lineage: Eukaryota > Metazoa > Chordata > Aves > Passeriformes > Tyrannidae > Pseudotriccus > Pseudotriccus pelzelni. Next base: position 8,690,222 of record JAWMRA010000146.1, on the reverse strand, counting down.
CTAAGCTAGCTTTCTAGACTTCCTTTGTAGATAGCGAAAAGGATGGTGTAATTAATTGTTCTGGGTGTACCTAACTGAGGGATGCTAAATGACTGCTCAGACATTACATGAGATGAATCACAGCCCTGGTACTTCCCCACCAGGTTCGTCCTTTGCAATGTTCCGGTGCCTGTTGAGTTTGCTTAATGTGGCTTCTCCTCAGGTACAGCTATTTTTGCAGAATGCTTTCCCAATAAACAATTTTGTTACATGTGAGACAAAACAGATACAGTCCTAACAAAGCAAGTATCTAATATTTGGTTTAGGTCTTGATTGTTCAGCTGAGCTGTTCTTATCTTTTGATTTTGTTGCTCCAGTCCGTGACAGAGGTAACATCCTCTCAAACATTTCTAGTAGAAAATCAAACCAGCCAAACTTTATCCTGTTAAAGCTATGTCTGCACTATTAAAATCCAGTGCAGACCCGTCAACCTGCACATGCAGCGAGAAACAGGGGACCAGTCCTAAATTTCCTCCCTTAAAAACCAAGCCCCAGCAGGGAGCTGGTCCATGTTCACATCTCATCCTTACATGGTATTGGCGCAGAGCCAGGGTCTGCACTTGACCCAGGAACATGGCAGGAGTCCTAGGTTTACTATTTAGGCTATAACTAAATAGTTTCCATGATTTGCAATGCTTCCAAGCAAATTTCTTCATAGTTTTGAACAAATGGGGAGGTATCTCTTCCTCTGCTTTAGAAGCATAGGGAACGCAGACACAACGACCCCATTCTGGACATGCTATTTGGAGCACAAGGACAAATGCAAACCCAAGTCAATGCTGGCAGTCTCCTCTGTGTCACACGCTACTGAATTCCCTGGCAACAGTCACCAGGTTGCAGTGAGGAGCAGGGACAGACTTCTACATGACTTCAAGAAGAAAAGCCTGGCTGGGTAAAAAGACAGAGTCTGTGAAGAAGTGATAATGTTCTTGGGATCTGTGGGTGCCCTCACTAATGTCACCAATGTAGATGCTTAAATAACAGCAGACATTAGCTAGACATCACTTGGCATGTTTTGACTTTTGTGAATGCTTGCTGAGCTGGTGTCCATCTGAGCAAGGGCCTTGTCCTGGCAAGACGGAAAAGGGAGGTGAAATGGGTCCATTCCTTATTTAGCATTTCAGAGTAGGTGCTCCATCCTGCAAGTGAACTGTGCTTGGGGGATATCAGTAACTCAGTAAAATAAGTCACTCTCTTCAGGAAGGGAGAAAGCCAGGCAGATCTAATCATTACATCTCAGAACTGCTATACAGACATTTATTTCAGATCATAAGGACTAAATGTCACCAGCCTTACCCCACCACGCCCATTAATTTTTGGTTGAGCCATTGCAACAGAGCCTGGTTTCTAAATAAAAATACTGAATAGCACATTGGTTGACTAACCCCTTTGGGTACAGTAGCAATTTGTTTTAATCAGGTAATTTAATTCTCTGAATCATTTATATCGCATTTACATCCAAAGCTGTTTTTGCCTTGGAACAATCTGTCTTTCTTCCTCCTGTGAAGTCTGAATTACTCAGCTGTGTTTTTATATCACATAATGTTCCTCAAGTATCACAGCCACAGCCATGAGTGAAACTGCTGGAGCTGTACCTCATGAGAAATCCCAATACCAATTTCAGCAGCACCACAGGCTTTCCAGTCAACTTAACGTTTTCAGCTTGAAGGAACAATGCTGATAAGTTCAGGCAGAATTTGGACCTTCGTATAACAAGTCCTTTTCCTTAGTTCAGATTACCAGACCAGTGGCAATGGGAAACTGGAATTCAGTGAGTTCAAAGTTTTCTGGGAAAAAATGAAGAAATGGATAGTAGGTGACATTATTCATTGTATTTGTTTCTCCATTTCATGAGTTACTTCCTGAATAGTTTATTATGTATGTGCAGGCAAAAATGGAGACAGGAGTGTTTACAAACCATGAATTTTAACACAAAACAAATGTTTTAAAAGCATGGGGGCTTGTTTTGGATAGTCAAAGACATTCTTAGCTTTCCCTGATGCTAAACCATAATGGTTTCCTGGAAATAACAAAGATTTTTGTAAGCAAATCAACTATGTTTGGGATAAAGAATGCAATGGACACTAATAAGCAAGCCAATCAAAATGAAACTTAAGGAGTTTCCATTACTGTTGTTGTACAGAAGAAGAAAGTGATGATTCATGACTAGCGGAAACAGTAATTTCCTAAGTCACTGCATTTTCATTACTGATCTCTCAGGAGTCAACTGTACCGAAGTCTGGGCAAGTGTTGATTCTAATTTTAAACACATTTCCTCTGTATATGGCAGTGAGAATAAGTAGGCCTGCAGAATCAGGCCACAGACTGAATATTCAAATAAAGACATCATAATTGTTTCCTTATGGCCATTAATAGGTTTTTCTGAATTCATGCTTCACCAAAGCATTCAAAATATGCAGTTCTTTGCTTCTTGTCTAGCCCATCAGAGAAGGCAAACCTTTTTTCTGGGTACAAATGCTACATGTCTTTTAACAAAGGGCATACTGTTTTTTTAATAAGGGGGCTTGAGAAATCCTCGGGTCCTGTAGGAAGATTTGAAAGTATATTTGCTGGAAAATTTTAGTCTGAATGTGATGACAGCTCTAAATAACTCATATTCCAAAAAAGAGTTGTATTTGTTGTCTCATTGAAAGGATGTAATTTAACTCCAGGTTAAAAATATTTTAAAAATTTAGATCAAAATTCAAACTGTTTGACTAGTTGTCTTGGTAGTACCATGAATGTGGCTATTCAGATCTTTTATACCTAGAAGCAAATGAGTAAGTGACAATCTTAATTTCTTGTTAAACAGTTTGTCTCCAGTTCAGAATTATGGAGAAAAACTTCAAAGGAGATTAAGAGAATTTGTCAGCCTAGAGTTTAAAGACAAAGAAAAATACATTCTTTCCAGATAACATCACTTTTTTTTTTAAATCGTGGAATTTTTAATGAAGAGCAACTCATTATTTTTCAACTCTTGGATTTGGCAGAACTTTTTGAAGACACAACAACCTATTCATATGACAAAGAGAACTGGGACTCAGATTTGCCCCTCAGTTATAAAATCAGACTGGATCTAGACCAAAGCCTTGTCAGCTTTCTTAAATGCTTATACTATGCAGTTAGAGACAAACACCTTGCCTTTCCATGCTGTGTCTGTGCTCCCTCTCATATTCTAATACAGAGCTTCCCATGGGCTCCTTTCATAACAGAGTATCTTTCTTCAATTTGACTTTGATAAATCTGGCTCCATGTCCTCTTACGAGCTTCGTGGTGCTCTTAAAGCTGCAGGTAAGACAAGCACTGCATTTCATCTGGCAGATCAGCTGTAGGTGAGGGGAACAGAATTCCATTACAAGGCAAGGTGCTCCTGAACACAGGGGCGGTTTAAATCCCAGAGAGGACCTGGGCACATTGAACGGACTAATCTTAGCCCAGTATCCCCAATCCTGCAGGGCAGTTAGTCAGGGCAATCTTGAGCTCTGTTAAACTCAACAGGGCTGCACCTGTGCGGGGTTATACTCTGAAACAAGCCGCTTTACAGTCCATCTACACTCAAAGGTTGAAGGAATAGTGCGTAAGATGCTTGTTTTGGAGAGCACTCAGTGAATTAGTATTTCATCCCAAGTTATTTTTATTAAAGCACATAGTTTTGCAGAAATCCCTCCAAATTTCAGGAAGACGGAATGGTCTCTTATACATCACAACATGAATGGTCTAGAAACTGCACTGACTGCAAAATTTCTTGTTCAGAGTTTATTACTCATTGCAAGCTTAAAGACCTTTGTGGTCAGACTGTTTTCCAGATGGATGTGTGTCACAGAGTGTTCTCCCACTAACTGGTTTTCAAGATTACTTAACAGAGATCTGAAGATTCCCCCCAGCCTACGAGGTTGCTCACTTTTTCTCTGTGCATGTGTCTTTGGGAAGGATACCAACTCAACAACTACCTGCTGCAACTCATTGTCCTCCGATACTCAGATGAACAGTTCCAGATTGAATTTGATGATTTTCTGAACTGCTTAATTCGCCTAGAGAATGCAAGTAGTGAGTATCTTCTTCCTCTGGAATTTCTTCGCCTTTGAAAGAAAAGAAGTTCCACTTTCGGCTGTTGTTGAGCATGTTGCAAAATATCCAAGATGAAGTGTGTATATGACTAACAGAAAGGATCTCTGTTTAGCATTGGCTTTTAGGATGACTTTTCTCCCGTAAAGTGAAAAATGTTCTGCTGCAAATGAAAAATTTCCCCATGTGAATAGAGCTTGCTTCACAAACTCTGCAGTAATGTAGAAGGCATGTGAGGAATGCTGGTAAAGTCCATGTTACAGCCCTTCTTGTGGCTCACTCGGGAGCTTAATTTGGGATCGCAGAAGTTTAAGGTTCAAATATTTCTTGTGCCTCATGCAAAGAGACAATTGGCATGCACTTGGGCAGGTATCTCCCGTACCTTTAAGGTAACTTGTCCCCTTTTGGCTGCAGATATGTTTCCCTCTACATCAAGGCGCACTAGGTCTCTGTTCATTTGTGCACAGGGTCATTCTCGTTCTGGAGCAGCAGTAGTAGGGATAGGTAAAATGTCTGGATATGTGCTGAAGTGATCATTATTGAGGCTCCAAATTCAAACAAAACACAACTGACTCTATGACAAGCAAAGACAACTTTCTTGACTGATTCTTTGTTTTGTTTTGTTCTTCTCTTTACTTTCTGTTTCAATCTGTAGCAACAGAAGTATTATGCTTCTGAGAGATAAAAGTTAGATAAGATATATAAAGAAATGCAAATTACTTGACTTCATTTTGGAGAATCGTCTAAATCTGACTGTTTAGCAAATTCAGGACACCTCTTCCAGAGAAGTCCTGAGGTGACACTTGCTCAAAGGCCTTAAGTAAGCAAGACATTTCCTCTTGCAAGGACTTGCTTTATCAGAGCAGCTACCAGCACCAAGCAATCCTCAGCAATCCGCCTTTGTGCCAGGCCTTTCCTCTCCTTGGCATGGCCACTCATCATTGTGGGATGGAGAGCTCGGGTATGAATATGAATGAGGTGTATTTATAGCACTGGTGTCCTGTTTTTCATTTCAGGAGTATTCCAAGCACTGAGTGTGAAAAACAAGGAGTTCATTAACCTGAACATAGGCGAGGTATGAGCACAGATTCATAAACACTGACAAAATGATGGGGTTTCTCTAGAGCTTTGTCCTCTTGTAAGAACTGGAGTATTTCTGCATGACACTTCAGGTGACATCTGTGCCTGTGAGAGTGGAGGGGGTATCAGCCATAGGTTTCAGCAGGGCTAGAATTTTACCTCCCACACACTGATTACATCTCCTCCATGCTATTTCCTTCCTTCCTTGCCCTGTGGCATATTGACAGCTTCCCGTGTGCCTTTCTAGATTCTCTGCTTTTTTTGCTTCCTAAGTTGCCAGATTTCAGTGGGGGAAAGGGGAAGGAGCAAATGGGGAAGGGGGGTCTTTTGCTCTCCCTGAATCCCCTAGGACTTCAGATCAGCCTGTCCTGTGCATACCCATCATCTGCTTCTCATACTGCTCAGCACAGGTTTCTTATTTTCTTGTGCTCTCTTTGTCTCCCCGTTGCGTGTGAGCCATCTCTCATTTTACTAACTCAAAGCTTCCTGGGGTGAGACACAATAAATTTCCAGGCAAAAGAAATGTGGGAGCCTGTGTGGACTGCTGGAATGCAAACAAAATCAGTGCTGTTACCAGCATCTAGTACTTAGAGAGCTCTGCCTCCTTCCTTCCAAACGCAGAAGTAAATGCTGGCTGAGGTGTCTCCTTTTCCCTGCATGGGGTCAATTCAGAGAAAGGCACTGCTTTTGAATGTCTCTAATTTGCTGAAAGAGATGGGGAGGGAGAAGGGCCTGAAATAATTTATTGTAAAATTGATCTTCCTTCTGATATTAGTTTATCAATCTGGCAATGAACATCTGAAGAGGTCTGACTTGGATGCCGGGAGTTTCTTGCAACATTGCTGCTGAGACTTCTGCCCCAACAGCTGAGGTCCCCATTACATGCAAACTTTACCAGGAGATTTCATGCAGAAGAACATGCATGCTGCCCACCCTTTCTCATCTCCAGCCCTGTTGATGAGTTCAACAGTCAGATCACATGTTTTTGTTTTTGGTAAAGCCTGATACTGGATTTGTCACTGGGATGGGGCACGCATGCTTCTCAAGCTGACTGAAACTGATGTTCCTGAGTGACCACAGGTTTTTATAAAACAGGGTTATATTCAGTTTCAGCACAGCACAGACTACAGTGATTAGAAGTCTTTTTTGCTGCTTGGCTACAGTTTGCTGTAAGGTTCTTTTGAAAATAAAAGCTAAGCAAAACTTTGTTCAGTTTGGAATTTATTTCCATGCATACTGTGTGGCTGCATTACGAGTACCCTGTTGTAGCTGTATGAATTTCATTGAACAGTACACAGTGGTGAAACTGTGTGCAGAGGAAGATTAGGGAATATATGGATGAAAACTCACCTTTGAATAGTTTTGACAAAAGTCCCCGGTCCCCATTTCCTTAGAAGGATGCTGGAGCTAAGATTTGACATTCATCACAGATTTAATTTAGGGAAAAGTTGTTGCATCTCATCTTTCCTTAGTCCTTCCTCTGCTAACAACAAAGTTTCTCTGCTTCATACTTTGCCCTGTGGCCAGAGCACGTCCCACAGGCCAATCTTTGCAGAGTTGCACACACATTGTCTTCAACTTCAGAGAAACACATGGCCTCTGAGACAGTGCAAGACATCTCTTGCATGGGGCTGTTTTCCTCCAGAGAGTCTGAGACAGTGCCCCGCATCAATCATGCTCCAGAAGAGCAACTATTATCATTTTACATTAATTAAATGTACCCGTTGGTAAGGTCCTGATCTTTGCAGCTGTTGCTGTTTTGCACCTGTGACTTATGCAGTGTCATTCGTGTGATGTGGGTAGCCAGCACTGACTTAAAAAATAATAGTAATAGCAACCAGGGACTCGAGAGGTCTTCATAGGATTTGTTTCCATGATTATCTTTGTAACTTATGTCTATTTTATAATGAATCAACTGTTTGGATTTATTTTCTAAAACCTTTTTTGCAGTGAAACAGATGGCCTTAGCCTAGCTAGCCTTGCATTTCCTATTGTCCAGGATCAGTGAGACAGACAAGGTTTTGTTTTCTCTACATTTAGACCTAATAAGCAATTCTGGAAGGAAAATCAAACTGCTGTAAAGGTGAAGTTCAAACAATGAAAAAACAGGGATCATGGTTTTTAAAATACCTATTTTCTTTTTTATAGCAATTATAATCTTGTAACTATGCAGAAAATACTCTGGAAGCTGATCAAAAGCTGATGGTTGCAGTATTTGATTAACCAAGGTACTCAGCCCCATGAGGTGTATTGATTTTCAGATGTGCTGATTTCATGCCCTTTTGACAGCACCAGAGACAGCTGTCTAAATTTGTGAAAGTTTGGATTAAAATCTACAATGTAAACATTCAGCCACATACTTGAAACAAAAAAATCACGGATCCTTAATTGGTTCATTGTGCATGCTTAGATGTGGATAGAAATTTGTTGTAATATAGCATCGCTCTCAAGCTATGCAGAAAAAGAGGTGTCTCAATACCTGGCATCACCACTGTAGCTTTCTGTTCCTCTCCACAGAGCAGGGACTGTCTTGTGAAATCAGAATTGCTATAAGAATGTGATAAATATTGAGGTTAGAGCAACAAGGCACAGTCAAAATTTTCCTCTGCATTTAAAAGAAAACTCATGCATTTAAGAACAAAAACACACTGGAGGGTTTTCTGCCCACTTGGAGTAGTTGACCGCTGACTGTATCACAAGGAACTTGAAAGCTAACATCTGAGTCCTTTAAGAATCAAGTGTCTTTCCTGGCCAGCCAGCTCTTTGAGGAGAACCAAGTCCCTGTCCTACCTTGGGGCTTACGCAGCACCCACAGCCACAGCAGAGTTAATGTAAGGGAGTTATCACATTAAAACCTGTACGTAAAACTTCACTGTCCCATCGCCACTGAGAGTGTGTTGCAGTGCAGTCCCTATCTCACAACTATAGGCTATAAGGATATTTTGGATGCTCTGTGCTGAAACCCTTGCTCACATCAAGATGAAGGACAGCAACTGCTCCCCCTTGTCCTATGTGCTAGACCATTTTCTCTCTGCATTGGAATGAGGCCCGCCTCAAAAAGTAACCTTAGAAGCAAGTGCATGTGAAGATTACATAATCCCTGGCAGGGTGTTTTTTTCAGCCTGCTATTATACTGTTCATGTGAGTGACTGAGTGGGCGAGCGAGACATTTGACTTCACAGCCCTTTCTGAACATGATGGTCCTTTTCAGCACAGCACCCACCCGGTGTTTGAGCAGGAGCACAACTCAGTGCTCAGAAGCAGGAGTTTGGGCTTGCGGTTCTTCTTCTCTTTTAATAAAGGATCTTGAACTTAAAGCTGGATCTTGCTGCCTTCTCTGGTGTGAGATGTTTGGCCCTGTAGCATTATAGGAGCTATGGCAAATCACTTACGGTGCTCTGAAAGTTGTGTGAGTGGTACATTCCCGTGTGTAGTACACACAGACCTTGTTAGCATGAACCGGCTCATGCTGGGAAGGCCTGCCTGTCTGCTAATAGCAACCTTAATGGGGAACATGAGAGTCATTTATCGTAATTATACTACTGGAAAAAACTAGGAATCACTTAATTACAGGGTTGCGATCCGAGCGTGCTCTCCCACTGCCTCATAGAATGAAAAATCTTGCTCTGAAGCTGCTGCTAAAGCCTCAGGTCAGATGTTAGCAGGGGCTGGCTGCTGCCCTGGAACTGATTGTCTCTCTGCTGCTTCCCTGTGCCCTCTCAGCTACCTCAGCTCCCCAAGATGTTGATCAGTGCTCATGGCATGTTTCTGAGTTTAAAGGAATAACATCAACTCAAGCCTGTTGGAAGGTTATTCATTTGGAGTTTGTCCCAATCTCAGCCACTTCCATTACCCTAACCACCCTGAGGGTAGATTTGTCAATGGCATTTTCTTCTATTGAAGTAGATTTTCTTCTCAATGTGTTGCTGAGGCCAGAAGGGATCTAGTTAGTGAAAACGACCATGAAGAACAGCCATAAAAAATGTGAAGAAACTGAAAAACAGAGAAATTGCATTCTACCATTTCTCCATGCAGAGACAAAAATTGTCAAGAAGTGTTTTAGGCAGAAGCACCTAAGAAGCTTCCTCAAAAAACTCTAGGGAGTGGCTCAGCAACGCTGAGCAGTGCATCTTTGGCAGCAACATTTGCCTTAGAAAATAATTTTATTTCTTTTTACAGGTCTATTTTAAGCCTCACTAGGTCTTTTGGGGGCCTGCAAACTCATGTGTCAGCACAGAGGGTGTATGAGGCACTGTGGGGGGGCAAGAGGGTGAGAGAGAAAAAAAGGTGAAGTCTAGGCGTCCCTCTGCTGCAAATCCTCCATATTGTGGTGCTGTGGCATCAGGGAAGGGAGATCATGTGGCAGTTCATCCCATTTACAACAGTTGTGGTTGCTTCCAGTCATGAAAATTAAATATTTGTGAATAGATACCAAGTTATCTAAATCATTTTTGTTTCAAATGCATTATCTCTGCACTGCCCCCCCTCGCCCCTCTGAAATATTTGAGTCTTTGAGCTCTTTGACTTGTGGCAGTATATGTTTTGGAAGCACATCAGAGTGCTGAGGGCAGTTTGTAATGTTCCCAGCAAAGCTGGAACTTCAGCATTTTAAAAATTAATTATAAATACTTGCTGATTGAGGTAAACACACAAGCTGTCAGCAGTTGCCAACAACTATCTTTTGCACGTCAGCCATTTATAAGGGCAAGTGTGTATCAACTGCTGTCCTAAAATCTCTAGTTTTCATCCCTTGCCCTTTGCATGACCCTTCAAGGGAAGTGAGCTCTGCTGAGCAGGGTTTGGCCTCCTGGGCAGCCTGGATACCTCTTTGAGTATTATCTGCAGAGGCAGAGGACTCAAACAAGGCAAGGACAGCAGCAGGCATCAGACTCGTTCTTCTGGTCCAGAGAATATATAGCCAAAAGTTGTTGTTGCCATTTTTCTGTTTTTTTCTAGTTAAAATGCCCTGAACCAAAGTGAGATGGTGTCTTCATCCCCATCTTCTCTAAATATACAGTTAGAAATGGTGAATATTTTCCTTTTCAGATTCTTCAGGAGAATATTTCAAGTGTGCTTTTTTTCCAGATCCGAAGAGTGTCCGTATTTCATCTGTCCCTGGGTTGCAAGCAGCCAGGGCAGGCAGAGCTGCCTGCATGCCTTGCCTGCAGTGTGGCATTTGCCATGCACGAGGGCCAAATTCCCCCACGCCTTGAGAGAACCCACTGGGGAACAAGGACAGGGATGGAGTCTCCCCGTGAGTGCTGTGTGGTCACCTTGCCTGGCAGACAGCCTCACCAAGGACACAGTCCAGCCCCTGCCCTGGTAAAGGAGGGCAACGCCAGCATTTTGTGACAATTTTATCCAGTTGCTAAGCAGCTGGGTCCCAGGGACACAAATAAAGCGAAAACAAAATGTCCCAAGGGAAAACGGCTGCTTTGGGCGGGCACTCCGTGCTTCAGACCCACATCTCCCACTCCCCTCCTCGCTCAGACGTGCACGGTTTTGTGGGACTGTGCCAGGGGCTGTCTCGGGGCCTGACCGAGGGTGATGGCACGTGCAAGGCTTTGGGAAGGGATTCTGGCAGACAGGGTCCAAGCTGAGCTGGCCTCTGCTCAAGGGGGGCGGCAGTCCACGCCTGCCAGCAGAAGGTTGAGGGCACAGACCTGGCTCTTCCAGCCCCTCAGCTGCAGCTGTGTCTGCACAGGGCAGCATTAAGCACTGCTGGGGCTAGAGAGCAAAGCTGTGTCCAGTTGTCCAGCCCAGCTCTCAGGGCACCCACTGCTGGGACGCAAGTTCTGTGCCTCTTGATGGCTAAATCAAAATGGCCATCAAATTATGGCAAATGTTGTCACTGTCCTACTAGGAAGACCAGCAAATCATACTTTAAAATACTTACATACTCCTTTCACCATTCTTGGCCTCTCAAAGAACTGCTTTGTTTCAGCACAAACCAGAGTGTCTCCAGCACAGGGAGCTGAGAAGACCCCTACCATCACACCACAATGTCTCCTATCCAGTGGTTAGAGCAGAAACTGGAGATCAGGGCTCAAAAACCCTTGAGCAATTTAGATAGCATTTACCTTTCTACAGTCTACTCTGGTTGTTAGATAGTAAGCTTTCTGCGTCAGTTTAGCACCCAAATCCAAGGCTGTTAGCCATTCAGTAATTAATGTGTGGGACCTTACTGCTCAGACCAGATATGGAGTCTCCCTCACTGGAGATATTCAAGAACCGTCTGGACACAATCCTGTGCTCTGGGATGAACCTGACTGAGCAAGGAGGCTGGACCAAATGACCCATTGCAGTCCCTTCCAACCTGACCCATTCTGTGATATATCAGCAGGAATTTTAGGACACAATACAATGTAGAAGAACCATTTATTGCACAAGAGGGAACCAATGCAAGTCTTCAGGGATGCAGTCACATTGCACTACAACCCCATTGGTCATCCAGCAGCAGGCTGCCAGTGTGGGCATCTCAGCATCTGCTCCAGCTTGAAAACAGATTATCTGGTGCCACAGAGAATGGATTTATCATGACTGATCCCATTCATTTCCTAGAGGACATGCCAAGTGACTGAAATAGAAATGGGGTCAGCAGTTAATAGGGTAGCTCTCAGTCACTGTCACCATATGTTGATATGATGATGGCTGGTTTATCTGTTTACCTGATAAATAGCTTACTGCAAGTTTTATCAGGATACAGGTCAAGGAGAGTGGAGACAAAACTCGTCAGGCCATCATACAGAAACTGACATCCTCACACATTCCTTCTCCAGCACTGAAGCTTGCATAAATATTTATCCCATTTTGGGGAGGGTTTCTTCATGTCCCTGGGGAAAGGGGAGTGGATGAGCCAGAATCAGCTGCAGCCTCAGTTTAGCCTTCTGCCTCACCATGTTCAGCTGGAGACTCTCTGACTTTATTCCTTCCAGGGACCTCATATATGCTATATTTTATTGAACTGGAGTAGGCAAACTTCAGAGCACAGGAATAAAAAAAAAGGTTGAGAAGTGTCTTAAGGAAGCTGCCACAATGGCAGTGGCCAAATTGTGTCTTATGTTGGAACCGGGAGCTCTCGGACATCTTTAGTTGTGCCACCACAAAGGTTGTTTAAGTTTCTGATCCTTATAATAAGTCCAGCCTTCTCTGCAGCTCAGGGTTAATACCTCTCCAACAGAACCCACAGCACTCTTTTAGAGAGATGTTATTCCTTCCTGAAGCAGGAAATTTCAAGCTTGTCAAAGCACTTTTCTGAGCCAAGAAGAGCTACAGTAGAATAATTTTGATCGAAAACAGGTGCACGGCTGGCTGGACGGCTGAAGAAGTTTTACTGTGCAGTTTGCATAACCCCTGGGGAAAAGATATGTAATTCAGTGTGAGGAAAAGTAACTGAGTGTGGGATGGTGAGTCTGCAAGGAGACAGAGAGCGATGGCTCCCTCAGCAGCTCACACTGCAGTCCGCAAACATTTCATTGCAAGTCTGGCTTGACTGGGTGGAATACAGCTTGCCTAGCCCACTAGGGAGCAAATGTGCTGCTCCCTTCTGCTGGCATCCTTTACAGTTGTGCTGTCAGTGCCATAGAATTTCATCTTCTCCAGAAGCTTCTGAGAAAGTGAGAATTGTCAGCTTTTTTACTGCAAGTTTCAGCTTTTGTGATTACAGAGAATATCTATAAAATGGCATTTGAGCAGGCCTTAAGGCTTCAGAAAACTAAATACAAATAAAGATCAATCCCAATTTATTATTTTTGAAGTCTAAACCCTGTTGGTAATTTTTGTGGCCCTAACTCATGGTTTGTGAATGTCTCAATGTGTTGTTACTGCTCCTGACATGAAATAACCCTGTCTTGGCTTTGTTTACAGGCAGGGATTTCCTTCCCTAATAAATGATTGAGAGCGTTTGGTCAATTAACTCTCCAAAGTTGTTGATTTAGTAGTTTCCTGATCTCTAACAACCAGTTCTTGAAAAGCATTAACACCAAACTACCCCAGAGAGTGGGAATTTGTTGTTAAGCTTTGAAGAGCTAACATTGGTTTTCTAATGCTGCATTGTCTAACTGAGCAGTATTTCTTTCCTCACTGGAGCCTCTTTGCTCTTGGGCATCTCTCAGATGCACGAACAAGGGAGGGAGATATCAAAATCTACTGCTTCAGAGGCATATAAATATGTTAAGTTAGGTTTATATAAATTTTATAAAATATGTATATATTTTATATACATTTTATAAAATACGTAATATTTGTATATGCACACACACATGTATTTTCATCTACATGTAGGACAGCTTCTATACAAGGCTTCAGTAACAAACCCCAGCAGTGAGGCAGCTTGTCCCCTGCAGGTACTGACAGCCAACATTTGGTTCTCCGTGCATGGATTATCCAATTTCACAGTTAACTGGGAAACAGTACCAAACCCCCAAGCCTGCTCTGCACAGACAGCTGCCTGTAGTCACAGACTCACCTCTGTCCCAAGGGCAAAATTCCATCTCTCCAGTTACTCAGTAATATGGCAGGCAAAAAATTTACAAAAAAAATAGACCTCTGAAGGGAAAGACATAGGCATGTGCGTGTGTACCCACGTGGGAACCCTGCTGAGGCGGCTGTAAGGAAGAGCCCACCTGTGGCCAGTGCAACAAACCCTGTCATGGCAAAGGCCTATCACTCTTGCACCGCTTGTTTTGCCTCTAAATGGGAGCCTACTTCAAAACTCTGAGTATTGGCCAAGTGGCTGGGCCGAGCAGGCAACAGTGAATACAGAACGCACAGTAAGATGCCTTTTTTTTTCCAGTTGGTTCCTTTGCTGTATAAGCAGTGAATGCCTCAACAAGGTGCTTGGTCTTCTTAAAACAAGCAACCAGCTTTCCTGGTGTCCATCCACAGACCTGGAATGCTCTGCACCCTGCAGGTATTTGTTGCTTATTTCCATGCTTTTAGCTTTCACCCTGCATATACATTGCACATGTAGATTTCTTCTCAGTTGAGTTTGCATCAGACAGCAAAACAAAAATATCCCAGGCATTTTTGCCTCTTCTTTGTGCCTCCCTTAATTCCCAGTCCCTACAAGCTCAGACACCCTGGGTAACTACTGAAGGCAGACACCTTCGGCTCCAGTAAAAAATGTTAAAAATGTTAACAATTCCTTATAACATTCAGCAGTCATCCTTTCCCATCTGAAAGCCAGCTTTAGGCCAAGCAGCACTGACTTAAACGATTTATCAAGGTATGAGGCAACTCAAGAGGGCTTGCAGTGCTCTGGGAGCTAAAATTAGATACGCCAGTTACACTTTGGCGTTGTCAGTGCACAATGCCCTCCTCTGCTCCAGCTGGCCCTGCCGGCTGTCACACCAGGGTGACATGCTCTGCAGTGGAGTGACTCCCAGTGCCCAGCAGTGCTCCCCCGAGACAAGGGGATCTGCTCTGTCGGTTGCTGTGAAAGCTGCAAAACTGACCTTCAGTGGGGCATCATCAGTGGAGAAACCTTGTTAGTGTCTCCGCGCAAGGGGCAGGATATTTAGCTGTGTTTGCAATGGAGGTTAAAAATAAACGAAAAGCTAGAGATCCACGAGTAGGAAGTACATCCAACAGTGGCTCCAAAGCTGGCCCGTGTGCACACCACGACAGGCATTTTGGAGGTGCTACTTCTCTTTATGTCAGCCACCAGCACAAGCATGGGTGAAATGCCGGGTCTGCCTTCCTTGGAAGCACAATAAGCCCCTGTTTTCCAAGCAGGAACTCATTTCGATTTCAGGGCAGCAACCACCTGCCAGCAACACAGTGCTTAGAAATAACAAGGAGAGAGGGTCCCTGTTCCCTTGCTGTGAGCTTGGAAGCCCTCCTCAAGAAAGAGCCACCACATACGCACAGATGGGATGTGCCAGGTCCCTCATCAGCGCTGTTCCCACTACGTGCAAGCATCCTGGAACACCTGAGGGCTATAGGAAGATCTTTCTCAGGTTTGTTTGGCAGCTGGGGCCACCTTTTCTGTTTGTAAGTGTATTTTGAATTTAAGTTTCTCCGTAAACTGTACTGAGAATTAATTCCTCCAGCGAAGACCTGCCTTTATTGCGTATCAGTGGGTGCCACCTCTGCAGGACACCTCAGTGTGGGAAATGCTTTTGGGTTGCTAGTGGTAAACTGGCCAGCCACAGTTTCACACCACAGCAGCATTCCTGTGCAGATCCCAGCATGGAGCCTATCACTGCGTGGGGACATTTATTCCGCCTGTGCCTTCATCTAGCATCCAGAAAGACACCTTTGCCACCACCTCAAGTGACTTACAAAGTTCTGTTTCTTGTACTTCACACCATGAGGCTGCTTCGAAGTGACTTCAGCTGATGTTTTTTGCAGCTTTTCAGGAAATTAAAATGATGCTTTGAGCTGTGTGCTGGCATCCAGCTGGAGGTGATGCCAGGATCAGAGCTGGCTGCTTTCACTGGAAGCCTCAGAACAGGAGTCTTGATGTACTTTGCATTATCAAGAGAATATCTGAAGTATTTCAGTGCAGAAAAGTTCTCTGGAAAAACTTCCTCACTGGAACTCACTGAACAAATGATGTCCTGTAATAATAAAATTGGCAAGTTCATTTACTGGGCTACATCTCATACGGTCAGCTGAGGCAGGGGCACTCTCTTTGGCTCTTCACATCAAAGAACTGTGGCTGTGAGTAATTTGGGAAGGGGATCACTGACATCACTGAGTCTCACTGAGGCTGAGATGGGGCATGAGGGCCGTGAGCACATTGTCTTTACCATGTTTTTTAGCAATTGCTTTGGCCAGGAAGTTTTCATTATTCTGATTTAATTTTCTACTTCATATGTAAAAAATCTAATTCACAGGCCTTTATCTAGCTGGTCCTCAAAAGATGACAACAGATGTCAGTGTTACTGTCCTTAGACTTGTATGTGCTTTACGCACACACACATGAGCAGCATCCCTTCAGGACAACCTGTAAGGGCTTCTCTAAGGGAAGTTAGCATTCTGAGGTTGTGCCGAGTTTGCAGACAAAGACTTGAGCAGAGCTGTCCCACAGCACTGCCTCAATCCCTGCAGCTTGGCTGTCCATGGCTTCCATTCCCTGTCACCCCTTTGGCACTGGAGCAAGAGGAGATGCTTCAGGGTGCAAGCCCAGCACTACTGCCAGAAGGGACGGTAAAGAGCTGGGCTATGCCACAATCTGCTTTTGAAACAACGTGACAGATGGAGCTGACTCTGATCCTTGGAGTTTTGCTGAAGGCAGAACCGCTGGCAGATTTTCGGTGTTTCAGTTGCTGTTATTAAGAGTGAGCATTTCTTAGCCCCACTTTCTTGAGTTTAAAAATATATGTATATACTAATTCACATCCTGCTGACACTTGGTGTCCTTCAGGAGTGTGAATGCACCTTCCCTACAACCACCACTGATTTTGAGTTGTGCTGTCTCCTGCAATGATGGGGGATGGAAGGAGAACACGTTACACAAAAAAGGATCAGCTGCTCATGAGGGGTTTTGAACTGACCACATTCTGCAGGTAGCTGGTTGCAAGTGCTGAGGCTGTTAAACTCAAAAGCAATTTTAAATGTGGCAAGAGTAACTTGAAGCCTATGAATTTTTAAACAGAGGAGCTCTGGATCAATTAAAAATCTTTCAGTGCACCTCTAAAGTAACAACTTATGTGCCATGTGCTTTCCCTCTCTCTTTAACTGTGTTATAATCACTCTCCTTACAAAACTATGTGTGGTGAATGCACTTGCACGTCTTGCCCACTCTTTTTGAGCTAGTCTGACAGCAGGAGTCTAGTCGTCTTGTTTCAGGAGGGTCACTGCCCTCCCTGGGGTGGGTTTGGAGTGTCTCAGCCTTGAACAGGCGGCTCAGCTGCGAGAGCAGAGCAGGGACTGAGCTCTATCACCTGAGTGTCAGGAGGATGCTGGAGCAGTTGGGTCCTTTTTTCTTTTTCATTCAAACTGTGAAATATCTCAGCCCTATCTTGAGGCAGTGGGAAGCTCTGAGATGCCGGATCTTCCCCTTTTGTGAAGCAGGAACCTGTTTTGCGTCCCCACTAGTTCGGTGCTTGACCTTCATCTCTCCAAGGTGGGTGAGGATGGCAGGTGAGTGCTGATCTGGAAGCTGAGACTAAGTAGTGAGTACTGGCAGTCACCTCTCACAGCTCTGTAGAAGCAACTGGCAAACACAACTTTCCTGAAGTCCGGGTGTTTCAGCTGATTGCTGATCACGCTGGGCTGCATATCCTAGGTGTACCCAGAGAGACTGAGCTCTGGTCCATCATGGTCCAAGGGCTGGTGGTGTTACAGGGACAGGGAGAAGCTGCAGAAGGGACAGGATGGATGGGCACTGTTGGCTGGGTGCAGCAGCATAGCTGAGCAGCCGCTCCGGAGTGCCTGTGATGGATGTAGCGTGGAGGCTGCTTCTGAAACACTGTATCCTACAAAAACATTTTCTTAATTGGAAATTTAATAATTTCTTCTCAAAGTATTTCTACTGCCTGGACAAAAAAAAAAAAGTGTCTAAAATTAGCTTCCCCAGATAAAGACATTTTTGTCATATTTGGTGCATTCCTATCTGGACACTGAAAGCCAGCTGTTTGGGCTGGGTTACAGAGAGAATTTTTTTGTGTAACTATACTGATCTGGCATTGTTACCCCTGAAATTAATAGCTTTTTTTATCTTTCTACATCCTAGGCTCATTTTTTCCATACTAAGAGAGTGCCAGAGGAAGCATTATAAGGGCTATATAATTAAAACCAGAAGTGCCTCCCAGTGAACTTAACTGTAAATGCTAATGGCATTTCTAGCAAAAGTAATGCCCTGAGGGACTCATTGCAAATGAAATAAAAAGGACTCAGTGCTGTTACTTTTATAGATTTTAACTGAATCTGTACAGTGGAAAGGAGTTGGGATTTTGGATTTTTTTCCTGTCAGTTGAAGTCCTCTGTAACTGAGGTCACCAACTGCTGGCTAAAACCTGTGAGACCAGATTCAGAAGCCACCGCTGATGTATTTTATCGTCGTGTAACTCCCCTTACCAGGACATTACCATCACAACCAAGTTTTGCCATCTACTCTTCTGGCTCTACACTGGTGAAAGTCATTTGGCTTCAGCGAATGGTGCTGGGGTGAGAAAAGAGCTGGGCTTCGGTGTGAGGAAAAGGTGGAGGGAAGCTGGTGACCTGGCAGTTGGGCTGATGCCAGCAGAGGGACCGAGACCTGGCTCTGAACATCTTAGGGCTCTGCACTCTTTAGGGAGAAAAAAAAAAAAAAGAAAGATGTAGAGGGAGACAAGAATAACATATTTGAAGAATGCCCACAAAAATCCAGTGGTCTCTTAACGTCCATACTTTGCAAATACTTCTGTGTCTGATTTTCCAGGCATGTGTGAGAAGCTTGCACAGGAGGGTTTAAACTGAGAGTTTTAGGAGACTTTCCTGTGGCATCTGCACCGGGGTGGTGGAGGGGTGCAGGGGTGGGGGCTTTGTCAGGAAGACAGAAAACTGGGGAGCCAATAACAGCAAAAGATGAAAAGGTTTTCTGCACTGAAGGTCAAGGATGGCACCAGTGGGCTGCAGGTAGGCTGTGGTGCCTAACTTATGATCTTCTGACAGCCAAATGCCTCTGTCCTGGCATTTTACTAAGCTGCTGCTGCAATAACAATCCGTGCTGCTGGGCAGTCAGCTGGCAGCCTGGGAGGGGGAAATTTCCTTTAAAAGGGCAAGCCCAGTGCTGGAGCAGGCTGGGCTGGAGGCTGGCAAGCTAATGCCCACATTGCCAACTTTTGGTTCCTGCTCCGTCCATCAACATCAACCCCTCCCCTTGAGCCCTGGAGAGCCCAGATAGTCCAAAATGGACAGTCTACTAGGAGTGACCTAGACCAGTGACTCTCTGGGCAGCGAGAGGTCTCCATCACTGGCTGTAGGTCTGAGGGACCTGGCTTGGTGCTGTGGCACATTCATGCCATGCTGGGAATGGGGAGAACGAATGTCATTCCTGGAAGAGAGGTGACAAGGAACTGCATGTGGTTACAGGGTAGAAGCTGGTTCATCTAACTCATAAGCCAGCTTTGCTTGCTCCCAGCCAGGACTGGTTTTGAACCAGCAGGTGGAAAGAACACACAGGAGGGTACTTTGCTCTTTGCTAAGCTTGTTCCTAGTCAGCGGTGCTCCTGAGATGTTACTGGTGAAATCCTAGTGATGAGAAGCTTCCTTGGGACTGTTGTGGGATTTCCATAGAGTCAGTTGATTTGACACCAAAGTTACTGGGTCAAGGCTAGTGGTAGAGATATAGTACAACTTAACCAAAGATTGGGTACTCAGAATTATTTGATCTGGGATTTTTCCCCCCGTTTCTCAACTCCCTTTGAGGTTTCTGAAGGAAAAGCAGCCAAGATCTTCATGAAATTTAACATGCCAGGTGTGTCCCAGTGAAAACAAGTCCCTGCTGCCTAGCTGTGTTATTAAAATGTCTTGCAACTTCGCATTTTCTCACTAATAAAACACTGCATGACATTCCAGGACAGCAAAACTATTGTATGGGTGAGATGAGAGCCAGACAGGATGAAACAGAGGACAAGAAGCAGTACTCCCGTGTTGAAAGGGCAGTGGGCCAAGAAATTCTCATCTCTCAGTACTTTTTGCAGTGACTTTGGCCAGACTCAGTTTCTGGAGCCAGTTCAAGTGTGTTAGATTGCAGGTCACTGGGCACTGCCTGCACTGCTGCCACCCTGGTGGGAGCTCCTAAGTGCCCTCCTGGGTGCCCTCCTAGGTGCCCTAAATCACTCACAGCAGCTCAGTTTCTCCAGGATGGAAAAGTTAAAAAAAAGGCTGTAATTACTGACCACAAACATTTGCACTATTCTGTGCCTTGGAGGAACTGAGCTGCAGCCAAACAAGGGTGGAACCCAAAGGGATCAGTACAACACTCGGGCCAGAGCAGAGTTTCTTAAACATAAGCTTATAGGCACACATCAGAAGTTTCTTTCTTGGCAGACGTAAGCTCTGAAAAATGTGGCAAGCAAAGCAGGATGTTCAGTCAAGCCTTTAATAACAAACAGCTGTAATAAAGTCCGGGTTTCCTCCAAGTCAGAATAAACTTTGCCACCAAGCTCAGTGGAGCCAGTGCTTCAGCTCACATAGCTTGGAAATGTCAGGGTGGAGAGGACCCAGATGGTGAATTTTCTCCTCCCATCTGAACTTTGTTCCTTTTTCCATCACCTTTTCTTCTTCTCCCATCACCCTGCCACCACATCTTTTCACAGCAGCTGTCATTTTACAGCAACAAAAACAATCCTCATAACATAATTAGCACCTACTGCAAGTGGGAGATTTTCAAAGACCGCCTTCAACTCTGGTTATCGGGCTTCAGAGAACAAGCTCGAGACAAATGATCCACTGAACTTAACAGTCACTGGCACTCTTTACACTTCTAGTAAGAAGAGAAACTAGGGCTGAGGTCAGGTCCCTGTGGA
Source organism: Pseudotriccus pelzelni (assembly GCA_035584735.1). Taxonomy (NCBI): domain Eukaryota; kingdom Metazoa; phylum Chordata; class Aves; order Passeriformes; family Tyrannidae; genus Pseudotriccus; species Pseudotriccus pelzelni. The sequence continues at coordinate 8,669,577 of JAWMRA010000146.1, read as the reverse complement.
AACCTCTGGTTGGTCACTGAAGTTAAACTGTCCAAAAATCACAGAAGACTCTTTCCTTCCCCCATCAATTTTTTTGTTCCATTCCCCTGTTCGTTTTGGAGACAGGCATTATAGGAAAGCTACAGTAAGCTATTTTCAGGGCAGCTACATGCTTTTCGGTTTGCTGGCATCCCAGTAAGGTCCTGACCTGCCAAGAGCATTTAACCCTGTATCTTGGTCCTGTATAAGGTCCAAGTTTTGCAGCCATTAGGCAGCAGAGCTCAAAAATGCTGTGATTTAGAGGTTGCCTAACGGAATCTTTTGCATCAGAAGACATTCAGAGTAAAATCCACATCGATGCTTACAGAAAAATGCTAAGCTTTAAAAGTGTTGGGTTGAAGCTGGGTAGAGACATGGCTGCCATTCTTCAGCCAGGCCATCCCAGTAGCTGCCCTAGTAAAATGCACCTTTACTGTGCTAAGCACATGAACTTGTCCTGGAAAGAAAATCAGGCTGCTGGTGAGAAGCAAGATGAGCTGCACCCTCTCCCTTGTCATCTTCACTATGAACAGCAAAAAGAACAGGAAGGAGCAACGACCCCGGTAAGGAAATCTTAGGGGACCAAAGGGTCTGTTGAAGGATGAGATAGTAAGGTTTTCTTCTCTGCTCCATTTATGGAATAAACTTAGTCTCAGATCAGCATCTTTTGGGTTCAGTTCAGTACCACTGGGGAACTGCAAATTAGGGATTCAAATAAATCTTGTGATCACCTCCCATGCCACATGCATTGACTTGAGGTGCTGTCAAGGCTCCCCAGATGGTGGGAGGTCAGATGAAGGTGGACTACTTGGTTACATTATATGTTGAGGGGTAAAGCCCACTTGTGAAAAGGGGACAGTAACGGAGACATCCAAAAGAAACAGGAAGTGCTCTGTCGAGAAGAATTGGCTGTGCCTGGCTTACCTGCTCTGTAGAGGCATTAGGTCATTAGCTCACATGTAGGACAGCCAAATTACAGTTTTATCCTCATGGTAACATTAACATACTGAATTAAGTGGATCACAAGTAAACCTGGACAGCACGGCCTGGGGCCCTGTCTGTAAATAACACCTACAAAGTCAGGTTTGTATCTCAGGGAAATGACTTGCGAGCTCTTTGGGGGATGCTGTTGCCAAATGATCAACAGGACTCTGCCTGCTGGATGCAACTCCAGTACCCACAGCCATGACCTGGAAGACAGCCCTGTGCCGTCTGAACCTCAGCAACGATGGCTAAAGTCACCAATAAATAAAACAATCACTATCCTTCGACAGGCAGCCACAGCGTCTTTTCCACTCTTCCTTTACAACTCTTCACTCAGTAATGAGACCTGCTGGCTCCTTGTGCCAAGACAGTGCCCAGATGCTGTGGGTTTGCCTTTATTAGAGAGAACTTCTAAATGTTGAGACAGAGCTTAAACAAGATTGAAGCAAACTATGTGTAGGCCAGATCCTAAATATAGTTGGAATACCACCCCTTAATTGTCTGTCAAGTCTTTCCAAACCAAATTCTTCATCAAATGCCTTTTTAGTTGTTGTTGGAAATTCAGCCCAAGTACAAATCAAATTGTTTTTCAAAATACATTTTTGTAGATGTGAGCAAGCAGAAGAAAAACTATTCTTGTAGCTGCACATTTGATTCGCTTTCTTACACTTTGAGAACTTGCTGCATAGGACAAAAGGCAGGAAATGAGACTACCCAGTGGCCTCTGCTAGCACCTTCCTTTTTGTGACATGCTTTTAAGAGCCACACATAACCCATTCTCTCCCCCATCCTGCTTGGGGGAAGTCAACAAACAGCTGTGTGGTGTTTAGTTGACAGCTGGGGCTAAACAACGATCTGAGTTTTCAAATTGCATCTGCAATAATGATCCAGATACCGCTCTGAATTACCTAAAGATATTGAGGGGAGAGTGTGTGTTTCTTAGGTTTAAGTCTATTACAGTGAAGTACAAATAGATTTTAGTCTTTCCAAAATCTCATCCTGTCCCCAGCTGTCAGATGAAACAATAAAACAAGGATACTTTCCCAAAAGATTCACTTAACAACTTGAAAAATAGCTGAAGTGTGTTGATTTCTTTTATCCTTATCTAAAAAATTCAGTTTATAGGTTCTAGATCGAATCATTCTTGGCTGCCTCTCAGGAAGATTCAAGATGCCTAAACAGCTCCAATGGCACTGAGGAAAGCAGAGTAAAGGGACAACACCACAACAGCCTCGAACGTTTTATTTAAAGTGACTTTATTAAAACATTGTTAATATAAAATGTGAACAAGCACAATTTTTTTTTGTAAGAATGTTTAATAAAAACATATTCAAGAAAGAAGGAGCATCAACTCTTGTTAAGCACAGGAAAAACCTACCAGGATAAGTAAAAAGTTCTGCAGCATGTTCTACCAGCTGGTCCCAATGTGTATTAGGGTCGAGTTAGCCAATGGAAGAGACAGGCAGCCCAGGTTCTTCCCTAAGAAGCTTTAAGGTATTTAGCATAGATTAATTTAATGTAACACTCCTCAACAGTAGAAGACTTTGTTTTCAGATCTCCCCAAATCACAAGAAGATTAGAATGTGCATCTTCATTTTGGATTTAGAACTTTTCAGCAGCTCAAGGTACAGAAAACTAGATTCACTGGTAACTGTAAACCCCAAGATTAACATTTGTCAGCTTTGAAATAAGGTGCGAGTCAATGCTAATTATATACCTAAAGAATTTGTGCTAAAGTTGTTCTAAGCTATATTAGTGCTGGATGCTTGTAGCAAATGCTAAAAAAGTGCAGCTAATTAAAAAACAGCAGAAAAGTCCAGGATGGTAACAAGTACTTTCTGAACTGCTGAATGCAGAGATAATATCCAGGAATTACAGGAGTTTGTACACCTCAGGAAGAATGTAAATACGCTTTCAGAAGTCTGTAAATAAGACGATGCAATGACTTCCACTCTGGCAACCTTCCCCTTTAGCTAAGAAATCTCTTAAGAAAACACTAGAAAAATTGGAGGGTTTGGGCTTGGTGGTTCAATTTTTTGGGGGATTGAGGAGTGGGGAGGAGTGGAAGGAGGGACATACTTACGGCATTTTCCTCGATCAACAAGTAAGTCTTAATGCTCTATCAGCACACTCTGCTTGTTCAGAGAAAGCAGCACACCAATTAGAGGTAAGGATTCTTCCAGGACATTTCAAACCCTTCCTGTAACAGGTAGAAAAAAGTCCTGCTGCATCCAATCCTGCACATTTAACTGCCCCTGGCACCAACCCAAATGTCAAGTGCTAATCCATGAGAAGCCTAGCACAATTATGGTCTAGGAGATGGTGACCTTCTTACAGCCCTGGCTGGGACCCATTAGAGCCCTGCGTTTTGCCTTCTACCCCAAACAAATGCTATGGGACTATTGCTGAGGTAAAGGGAAAAGTCAAACCTTTGGCATTGGAGCAGACCAGTCACTGGCTGTGCGTAGGGGAATTAAGGCTTCAAGGTGAGGTAAACACAGTGAGAATCAGTGTGTAAATCATGCTGCATTTCAGAGACAAAAGATTCAAATGACAGCTACTCTTGTTCTCTACATTTTAAACACCAAAGATCATCCAAAAGCAGAACTGGAGGCAACACTGCCAAGGGCCACCTTGAGGTGCCTCTCTGCACCTCGGGAACAAATGTAACCCAGATGTTGGACACTAAAGAGAATGTACCCACAAGGAGGAAAAAGCACCAAAGTTGATGAGTCCTTGAGACGATAAGCTGCTTAAAAACAAAAAAGCCTTACACTGCTATGACCTCCCATAAACATAGTGGTTTCCTGACATAAAGGTAAGCTACACTCCAGAAATTCTCAGTGCTGTAGTTCCAGCACTAGTATTATGAAGAGTTATGCTCTAGTAAGGAGGCAGTGAAACTGTTAGGCTTGTGTTCCCTGAAGAATTTCGCCAATTCATTAGGTGTTGTTCCATTTCCCTCTACCTACCCCCAAGTCTTTAATCCGGAGAGCAGAAACACCTGTCATTTCCACATGTCATTTTTCTAACACTCTTATGTTATTGTAGCAGATTTGTAGGGTACAAACACAGTGCTTCTTTGGATCCATCATTTTGGCAATGCCTTTGCCCTCTTCAGAAGAAAAGTGTTTTCAATAAGTGGTACAAAAGTAACTTTCAAGCAAAACAAAATCTATAAATCAATGCAATTCTGTGTGTTTGCTTTTCACCCTACTTTTGCTAGCTATCTGAAGTATGGAATGATTTTCTTACTTGGAACCATTGCATGTGCAACACTATTTCTTACAAGCCATGTTTCAATTGAAAAACAGCAATCCGGTACTGTAGGTTCCATTTCTAGGATGCAGAGACTCTCATTTGTGTTTCTTTAACGTGTACGGTAACTTCTCCCACCCTCTCAATACAGTAGCTACCAAAAATTTTAAGAGATATTAAAAAAATATCCAAATGAAACCACACTTCTATCACTGTTTAAAAAACAAAAATGCATACGGTGTTACAAAAGTTGATACAAAGGCAACATTTAAGAGTTTGAAAGTTACTTCTAGAAAAAGACACAAATTCTAGTAAATTAACATACAAGGAGAAAGGTATTCCACTCCTTCCTCAAAATTGGTTTGATCTGTTTTGAAGTATCTTTTACCAATTGTCCAGAAAATCAAAGCCAGTCTTCAAGATAACATTGCTTGTACTAGTCTGCAGGGGAAAAAAAAAAGAAATAATATGTAGCTGTTAATTATGGTATTACAAACTCAGTATTTGACTGCCTATCTACAAAATAAAATTTAAAATGTTGTCTGCCAATATTTCAAGGTCTTCACCTTATTCTAGGACACCTAAATGCCTATACCATAAAATGCTAGACATGGAAAAATACTCACAATGGCCAAAAAGGCAACTGCAGATAAAAATAAAATTCTTTTCACGAGCTCCAGGCAAAAACTTACTTTTTTTTTCTCATGGAAAAATTCATAAAGATCAATCTCTTATAGCAGAGTGGGAATTGCAGAGAATGAAACAAACACAGAAGACAAGCATCACTAATTCAACAGATTGTCTGTTGCAATTATAGTCAGTTGTTTCCAGGAAACTACACAGTTTAAACTTTGATGACAAGTTATTTACCAGGCTGTCAAGAACATGCTCACTCCTGCAGTGTTGAACTTTTAGCCATGACATTTGAAGTGATTTTAGTGTTCAGGAAAAGTATTCAAGAAGCACAGGTGAGTCTCTGAATTACCTTCCTAGAGAATGGCTTCCCAGGACAGGGAAGATAATCCAGAAAAGAGGAAAGGAAGAAAATTCTATAATACATAAAATTCTCTGCTACTGTGTTCACATTCTGACATGGGGGGGTTGTTTTTCCACAGTGAGAAAAATCAGGCTTTTCAAACTATTTCAGTTAGCTTGAAAAAATTCCCAAAGGAATTGAAACTAGCAAATCATTAATTTGTAGAAAAACATGATGAAGCCTTTAATTAAATTAGAGGACTACCGTGGTCAGAATTTGCAGCAGAACAGCTCGATAAGCATTATCTCTTAGCTTCAGGAAAAAATAACTAAACATAGGGTTTCAAATACTGAAGTGTCTTAAGTATCGTTCTCTCCTAAGCGCTGCCACTTCTCCTGCAATGAGCTACCTCACTCTGTATCTTTCTGACCTTACATCATCTTGTTCAGAATTTAAACAATCACAGTTGGGAAAATATCGCAGAGAAAAAGCTATGCCATGTGCTGAAGATGTACAGTAATGTGTCAGGATACTGCCAGAGTGATGCCACAGATTATAAACAGAACTGCACAGCTCTGTTTGAAGACCCACTCCTCTTCTCCAGTTCACACTTTTCAGGCTTCAGATCTCTTTCTTTTCTTTTCTTCACTATATCAGATCCTGCTGTTCCCTTTCTTTTCTCACAGATCAGCATCTCAGCATCTGCTTTTAAAATAGCTTCAACTGGCTATTGAGCTGCTTAAGGTTATTTTTTGTTGTTGGGTTGTTTGGGTTTTTTTATTAAAAAAAACATTCAGAAAGCTAATTCTGGAAGCTCATTCTATTTCTATTTTGGACTTTAAGAGAAAACACATTTGAAAGCAGCCCAGCTGCCTGGGACAAAGCACTGGGAAGTGGCTGTCAGGCTACTGACTGAAACAGCTGAGAAACTCGTTCACCATTCACCACTATTCTGTGTGCACCGACAAAGTATCCTAGCCTAGACTCCAGTTTATCTACTTTTCAAGTTAAAAAATTTATTCTTTCCATTAAGTGTTTTGCTGTTTCAAAAAAAAAAACCCAAACCAAACAAAACAAACCAAACAAAACCCCTCCACACTCAACCAGAAAAAACTGCACAACCTCTTTTACTTTATATAGCAAGTTACTAGGTAGCTTGCTGTCAATTAGCCACTGGGTGCCTTGTCAGCATTTGTGGTGTTATATTTAAATTACGCCTTTATCCTACGTGTTAAAAAATATTTAACTGAAGTTAATGTATTAAACAGACTTTTAAATTAAAGGTTAAATAGACTCCTTCACATTTGAAAGATAAAAAGCCGGCAAGCTTTATGGAGTCCCTGGTCTTTGAGAGTGGCCCTCTCAGATTTTAATGTACTATCCAGTTTTTAAGTCTAGGGACAGTGGATATAGCAGTACTTACCTGTCCAGGCATTTGTGGGTCTGTAAGTATAGTACCATCAGTATCTTCCTTGTTTGTCCTAGATGATGCCAGATCCTGTGGTGGGTCAGGAAGAAAGAAGTCATCTAGAGAACTAGTAGGGAGTTGAGTAGGTCGAGGTTTCTCCCATTCGAGAGACACAGAAGGTAGGCTGGGGGCGACAGACTTCTCTGGTTTAGTTACGCTGGGCTTCTCAGCTTTTGTCATCTCCTTTGGAGTAGACTCTTGTCTGTAAAAAGAGGGAAGGGGTTTCTCTCCTTTCTCCATGGACTTGATCTGGCTGGGAGTCAGGGACTGGAACTCAGACTTGTCTCCTTCAAACTTTGAGCGCTCTGCATTTATCTTCCAGAAAGAGGACTCCTCTTCCTTTCTTGGTGCTATCAACCCATCAGAGCCAGGGGTCTTAATGGCCTGAGAAGATTTAGGGACTTGGATGCCAGGTGCTGCTTTAACAGGCTGCCTCTGTTCATTCTGCAACTGGGCACCACCTTGTTCTTGTATGGATAGAGATGCAACGCTGAACTCCATCTGACTCTGTTCAGGGTTAAAGAAAAACAGTATTTCAAAGCCCCTCACAAAGATAGTTTTGACCTTCCAATCTTGATGCATATAGGTAACACCTTTGCCCACAGTGAGGCAACTCCCAGACAACAGATACACAGCAAAGCTAACTTATTTTCTCAAGAAATGTCTATTTTTGTAGTTTCATAAAAATAATAATTTTTAAAAGTCTGAACTGCAAGCAAGTTAAGAGTCCTAGACCTGCTGCAGATTAGTCAGAAAAAGCAATTAAGCAATCATATTCGAGTTACTCAGTGCATGCCCAGCAGTAAAACATTAGAAGAGCAACACTAAAACATCAGAACAGCTGTAGATGTATTTTGAAAGTCATAAATGTTTTACATGAAAATATTAAGCAAAAAAAGCTTTACAGTGTAGTTTAAAAGACAATCTTCCACTACAGACTTTGAAATAGTTACAATTCCACTTATTTGCAAGATAAAGGATTAGATGTAGTGGGCATGCACAGGCAAGTCATTTTACAATTCTAATGCCCCCCTGAAGGAAAAGAAACAACTCCAGCAGGACCACTTCTTCACCATTTCCAGAACCTTGGTTTTTTTCACTTGCAGCGCAAATAGCTGTAGTCATTTTTGATAGGTTATACTGCGTCAAGGAAGCAAGTGGCCACAGTTAATGCATGATACAGATCTTGTAAAAGTCACCCAAAAGCTAACAGTACTTCAAGATGTTCGTTTTACTTACCACCACTTCAGTAGAATGATTGTCGACTACTTGCACACTCTTTAGGCTAATAAAAGTTAAGCCTTATTTCACTCTGAGAAACAGACAGCACTGTAGCAAGTGCCAGGAAAGAACAACCTAATGGCTAGACTTTTGTTTGTAAAATGGAATAAATAATGCAAAAAACCCCTCCTGCATTTACTGTTACAGCTATGGTGTTGTCATCATGGGCCTGACTGGGTTTGAAAAAACTCAGACGAGTTGTAGCTTTTCCTACAAATGGTTAACAGATACTTCAGAAGTTCATTACAGATTTGTGATGTTTTTTCCCATTCTACTTCATTACCCAGCCTTTCTGAATAAAACTGCAATAGTATCTATGGGCCTGATTCTATAACAAGTCCTAGTTGCATATCATTTTCACTAGAAGTGTTTGATCTCGAGTCCTATGTTATTGTTCATGTTAAGTTCAAAGGGACTCTAGCTCTAGCAGGTCTCACACAACTAGTAGTTAATATTCTGAAACTTCTCATCAAAGAGCAACTGTTAACCCAGCAACTCACTATTTATAAAACAATTTTTTTTAAACAGTCAGCAGCTGCCTACACATAATTTGACTCATGGACTTACATCTGACCTTTCTAAAGAATTAGATATATTATTTTTCCAAGGTTATAGGCAAGGAAGCACCAAGCTCCACATTTTTCATTAAGAATATACTGTCATCAAAAGATGCAGAATATAATCAAGCTAGAAGCAATTATAGCTCAGACAGAGTAAGGTGAGTGCAAGGATACACACAAGTCTTACCAAACAGCTCAACACCCCATGCTGCCTGCAAAAAAACTAAGAGGAAAACCTTGGTGCTCCAATTTTTTTTTTAAACAAAACTCATGACGTAAACCTAAGTGCAAAAGATTTATCCTTAGATAAATTTTGCATAAGCAAACCATAGATGCACTGGTGTTGAGGATTATTTACAGTGACTGCCATTCCCTACATTAAAATATAGGGATTTATTTCCCTAAGCTCATTTGGCAGTGCTGCTGAATAGCGATTTATCACCCTGAAGTTAAGACGCTTTACGACTTTAGAACTGATAAAATCCCAGCTTAAAAAACCCGTAACACAATATAAAATAGGCCTGCACTTCCCCACTATCTGAAAGACAGAATAAAAGACGGATTAAAAAAAATTCCATCTTGGAAGGCTTAAATTGGGTAAGACTTGTCATGTAGGAATTAAAACAGTGCTACTTTTTATCCTTCCACAGTCAGCCACCTTCTGAGTAGACTGTCTCAGGGCTCGCACTAGGTTTGACAGTAGCTAAAGGCCAGCACAGCATGAGTCACTTTCAGTAATTTCACATTCCTTCACCCCCAGCCCAAGAGAGAGAGAAGGTCAGCGCCCAGAGGGCAGCGGGGCTATCACAACCCCAGATCCACGAGGACAGTGTTGGAAATAAAACCCAGCAAAAACACTGATGGAAGGGAATCAGGGGCCTGTTAGAACAAAAATTAGAAAAAGTAAACCAACGAGATGGCTCTGCATTTCAATGTCAGCAAGACTGACAAGCAAAGCCAGGCCTCCTGAGAAGTTCTTAGGCTGCAGAGCTAAAGACACTAACTGTGGTCATATTTTATGTTCTTTTTTATGGGTCCAAATATTAGCTCAGAGGTCTGGTTTGGAAGTGGCACATCGCTTCTAGAGTAGAGAAGAACATGGCACTGCAGCACAACTTCAAGCAGTTGTGCCTTTCCAACCTGCTCGTAAATGCATGTTCTGAAGAAGATGTCCTTTTAGTATGGAGATCATGGGTGTACCTTTCCATTTCAGGAGACAGGGCCACCTGACATTTAAGATTGCATATTTATATCATGGTATGCTTTGGAGATCAAACAGTTCATAACCTGACATGGAATAATCCAAATGAAAATATTTCTTCAGGAGTTTGCGTTCTCCCACAAGGGAAGGTAGAGAAGATAACACTACCCTGACAGGTTCTGAAAGCACTGCGTCTCAGCATGATGTAAATACAGCTCCGCGAGGTCAGATGTCTAATTCTGCTTCTAGCATTTAGCTCAAGAAGCCAAGAACTTCTGTGAACCAGCCACAAGATATTCTGTATTCCTTGAAATAGATAATGCTTCTATTTGACTTTTTAGGTTACTTAACACAGCTAAGCCCCTAAGAAATGTAGCTGATGAAAGAAAATGATTAACAGGCAGTATCTTTCAAGTAAAAAAATTGGCAATAAAACACCCTCCCCCACAAGATAAAACAAACCAAACAACAGAACAGCATCATAAGTAGGAAGATAATTTCACATAGAGATGCAGAAGACCCATGTGTGAAACACCCCATGCTGACATCTAAGTAATGAATAGTGCTGTACACTCTAATGACTCACTAGATACTACAAATATGATTTTAATTAGTGTTCTGCTCTCAATTTCTTACATCAGATTGCAAACTGGAAATTGGTTGCGTCAGCAGGAGAAAAAAGGAAACGACTTTTAAAAGACAGTTACCCCCTGAAAAAAACATTTCCTTATCCTTAAGGTTTTGCCAGCCACGAGAACAGCATCTCTCCTGGCCCCAGTCAGTATTAGGGTAGCAGCTCGCCTGTCAAGGGCCACACTGCATGCTCGCTTTCCTCAGGCTGAGGCAGAGTTGCTGAGAGCTGCACCGGCACACGGAGCACTCAGCAGCAGAAGGGTGCCTGTGGCACTCTACCAGCTGCCACCTTGGGGAAGCAAACACTGAACACCAGGGGATGATTTCATCGTCAAAAGTGAATTGTCATTTGGGCACAGTTTGGGATTCTAGAGACAGGGTTTCAGTCCCCCACTGCTTTCGTAGATTTTGTATGACTTTAAATGAGCTGCAGTTTCTGTACTTATAATTCCCTATCTAAGGAATAAAATAAAAATATTTTCTTTTTCCTACCCTTTGTCCAAATTGTATTTCTGGGAACTATTCAGCCCAGAAAATCTCAAGAGTTTACAGACAGGCTAGTGAGGTTCCAACTGCAATTTCTAGAAATTATTGGAATTCAAATAAAAGCTATTAACAGCAGTAGTACTTTCAAGATGTTGCAAGAGCAAATCTTTCTCAACACATTAAGAGAGAAGGGGGAGAGAGAGCATGTGAAAGCACGCACTAAGCAGCATTTTGAGGCAGAGTGAATCTGGAAGTCTGTGTTCTTTTCGGTCTTATCCCTCTGGTCCCAAACCACTGCAAATAAAGGATGCTCTGGTCTTGATCATTTTTTTGAATAATAAATATGAATAAAATTCTAAATTGCAGTTTTTAGGAAGTTGTATGTCCATCTTTCCTTAAAAAGATGATACTAAGGTATATAGGAATTTTGTTTATTGGATTAAAAAATTTAGACCAAGCTTCAGTCTCAAGGCAGCAATAATCCACCAAATTGTAATAGTGGCTGTATATACTCATGGGAAACAATGTATTCTGAAAGAGAGGCACCACACACTGAGAATGTCATGATTTAATAATACTGTGTGAAATCAGGTCTCAGTTCATAAGTTTATATTAAAAACAAGATGACCACAAAGAACCCAGGAACTTTTAAAGCATCTTATTCACTCATCAGGAATGTGTAGTATTTTACTAAGTAGTCACGCAAATACAGGCAAAAAAAATTGTTTTCCTTGGCAGGCTGAAAAATCCAAATTGTTGAGAAAAAACAGCAGAAACATTGTCAAAAGCAACTTGTTTTAAGCACAGCCTAATAAATGCAGAGGTAAGAAAGCCTGCTTTAAAAAGATTTAGAAGATGACTTTGCTTTGCTGAATGGACAAAACCAAAATAAACATGGGACTCAAAGTAGCTGCAGTTTTTGCTTTATTTCCTGGGCACATCGTGGGTGTTTTCAGGATCTTTTCAGAGTCAGAAAGAAATCGTTAGGTCAGCAGAGGCAAATTGCAAGGGCAAAAAATAGAGCAAAGTACTCAAAAACAATCTAAGTAATTTTAGTCCATACAGAAAGACAAGGCCAAAGATATATAGCATGGATCTTTGGAGGAAATTACATTATATACTCTTCAGTGATACGAACTGCATTCTAGTCTGAGCAAGCTGATACTGACAGTATCTGGTACATGCCTTGTTTTATGCCCATAAACAACTGTCTAAAGATTGATGCAGGCAACTGGATCCTTAGCTGAGAACACTTAGCCATGCAGAATAAAATAAACATCGAACACAGCTTCTATTACCATGAGCTGGATTGGGCTTTTTGCTCAAGAACTAATAGTCAACAGTGGTTTTACAGCACCGTGTTTTAAACATGTTTGAAAAGGAAGGTTAATCCCAAGACCTCAGGGATCATGCTTCTTTCCTTCCAAGGAAGCGTTGCCATTTATGCCAGCTTGGTAAAAATAATTACGCCAAATTATAGTTTGTAACAAACAGTTATAATATCAGGCTGCTAAGGAAGCAAGAAAATACTCTTTTCTTAAACTTTTTTCTTATTTAAAACAAAACCAAATCCTCAACAACTAGGACTTGTACAAATAAGGACGCTGAAGACTCTCTTTTGGTTTTAGATAAGGGAAACAGTTTGCAAACTGTGTTTCTTTGTAAGTGCAACATAATTTTTTTTCTTCCTAAATCATTGCTGCGATTAGATCACTTCTGTAGCAATATAATTAGGGAATTCAGGCAGGGAGGCAGCAAACAGATTATTGAAGGGATTGAAGCTTGACACTTCCTTGGTTTGCTTTTTTTGGTTTGTTTGTTTTAAACCTTGAAGACTTTTCAGCAAACAGCTGATGGTCTGTTGAAAACAGAACAGAGGTGGCAACTATTCTACCTGTATCAAGAAAAACAAATCTTTAGATATGCATGTGTCAATTTCAAGAATTTAGAAGAAAACCTATTTTCATTAATATCATGAATTAGAAATAGATTCCAACTTACTCCCATGCTGCTCAGTGCAATCAGTGTGTTAACTGAGGTGGCAGACTGAAATTACATTTTCTGCCCACTGTTAAATGAATTAAAAAGAAATAAAACCAAAAACCAAACAAACCCCAAAACCCACAAAATTCTCAGTTCACAAAGAGTTGTAGAGAAATTTTATTTCCAAATGTAGGCATGATTCTTGTTTTCCATTTATATCTTGAGGTCCATGCTGAGTTTCATTGAATTTTTACTTCAAACAAACCAAGAAACCTCAAAGGCTAAACTCAGCCAAAATGTCATCTTTCATCTCACGTAAACCTGAAGCCATAAATAGAATGCACTGAATTCATAAACCTGGCTAGAGCTTCATTTAAAAATGTAACCCACATTTCAAGATGTTATATCCATGAGGGCTCCACCCATGAACCAAATCACTCCCTCCAATTCAATCTCTGGTTTTAAAATGTCAGCCTATTTGCAGTGCCAAGAGAACTCTTTGCTTCCCGAGTAATTTTCCTTCCGAGAAGTGATATCATTATCTACTAAAAATATTATTTTTAATGCTGTCAAACAGCTAGCTCAGCAATTTACATGGTATTTCGTTGTTTGAGGATTTAAAAATAAAGAGGTAAGATAAGAAATACACATCAAACAGCTGAAAATAGTGGCGACACTCATGCAAGTGTTTGCTGTGATATGATGACTTAAGCCATATCTCACATTTCTGTTTAAAATGAGAACACAGAAAGCTTATTTTTGACACAAGTGAAGTTATCAAGCCCTTCAACAATGTTCTGCCCAAAATGACTGCAATTTAGTACACTGTTCTCTGGGTAAGTTTGACAGCCATGGAATTAGGGAATCCATTGCACTAGCTTCCTTAAGAAAAATTTATCCATACCTACTCAACTAGAATCCCCACTGGCATCACTATAACACTTCATCTTGGGGGAATACCTGCTCTCTGCTCTTCCCACTACCCTCTCAGTTTCCCTCATGTTAGTTACAGACAAATACTGATTTTGCTGCTTTATTTTTCTGAGTCTCAATGTTAAAAAAAAAAAAAAAAAGCCCAGCAGTTTTACTGATTTACACCTTTATTTTGCTTTATAAAAGCCACATTCCCTTCCCTGGGTAAACCAGAGCACATTCATGCGCATTCAGGCATTAAAGTGAGATCAGGGGAAAGAATATTGTGGAAAGAATAAGCCTTCACGGGATAGAGCTCATGGAATGGAAAGAGCCTGATGGCCTTAAATAACAGGAGGAACAGATTTGGCTCACAAGACATTGCACGTGCATTACAACACATCAACCTTACTGAACAGCTCATTCGGGTTTCCTCACATGGGACCAGTTCAGTAAGGATACTTTTCCCTCAGCTGGTACCTCATGGAAAAGTTGCCTCCTGCTATCACCTTATTAAAGTACTGGTTAGGGAAGAGATCTAAGAGTAAGCATGAAGCAAGATCTCCACCTTCAGAAAAGGAAGACTCAGCAGTTGAAGGATTTGGCTGAAAGACTGATACATTATGAGGCAGCGAATTAAAACCAAAAGGAAGAACCCACAGAACCCAACCAACCAACCTACACCCCGTAAAGCCAGACAAAACGGATTCTCCAGAGTTTTGCTAGAGAAAAAGGTCAGGCAACTTTTCAACCTACAGCTGAGGCACAGCTTTTACCCCTGGTCAGCAAGCAGGGAGCGGGGGAGAGGGAAGCACAGCTTCATCAGCCATGACAATTAACTTCTAAAGCAACCTCCTCCCCACTTCGCTCCTCTTCAGCAGCCACACGGGTGCTCCCCTATCATTCCAGGATTCTCCATTAATTACAGTAAAGGATTAAACTAGCACTTCTGTCCACTTTGGTCCCTCATTTTGAGACAGCAGGAAGACAGTAAAAATAGCCTTAATCAGAAAGTGATAAACCACAGGCTGGGTTCAAAAATGCTTCACTAGACATACAAGCATTACAAAGAAAAAGAGGAGTATCAGTTAAAGAGAAAATCCATTCAAGTGCAGATGCACCTTGATTTGGATCACCAGTCAGTGCATCACATGAAGCATTATCCTCCAGGAAGTTCAAGTGTTCAGAACTTACAAAGAATTACCAAGACAGAACATAAAAATATGATTATTTTCCCAAACCACATTCCCAAACCAGAGTTTTTGGATTCGTACCAGAAAATAGAGGACACGCAAGAGTGCTGTTTCTAACATATGATTTATTTCACCTTATTGTCAACAAGGTCCACACTTTTCTCACAACTTTTCCTTTCTTGGCAGCTTCACCCAAGTACACCCATTAAAAAGCCTCTTTGATACTACACTAAAAGCCAGTGGCTGCTGCTTCTAAAGGTTCTGAAAGGCAGGAAGGCTTGCCTGAGCTACCAGGCTTCCACTGCAGGAAATCTTCCAGTGGTTCCTGAACCACCACAGCTTTTAAGGGAATTTTAAGGCAAGTGAAGACTGGCACTGGTTTCTCTTAAACCACAGCACTGTAGGCTGCTGGGACCCAGGAGTCACATCAACTTAGAGGTTAATCAGCTTCTGCAAAGCACAGATGGGGCACTAGCTACAGGCACTGACCTTGAGAAGGGAGGGCGAGGGTCAACCAAATTAATTTAGTGTTCACTGGCATTTCCAAATAATTACTCTGCATTAGGCTAAGATTATATTCATAAGCTCATACATGATTATCTACATAGTTCAAGGGCAAAAAAAAACCCAAGCCAAAACAAAATAAAAACAGGGAATAGGGCCGAAACAGCTTTCTCTGACAGATAAAGCCAGAAAACACAAACTCTGAAATGTACAATTAAATTAATATGTCCTCCATACACAGCTGAGAAAGGCAATGAGCTGTGCTTTTGCTCCCAGAATTTCTTCAACAAGAAGAATTAAGCTTGATTTCCCACCACAAATATGGTGAAACCATATTTCCTCAAACTGCATGTTCAGGAAGGTGGAGAACTCTGGCTCCGTGTTAGGCATGAGAATCCCATCATAAATAATACTTTGACAAAGTACCAGCTGTAAAGTGAAAAACAGCAACACAACAACTCCCAAACCAACCCACCACAGAAAAAAAAAGAGAAAAAAACCCCCGCCACGTTCTTTTCTGCAGGAGATGCCTTTTGAGGATGTAATAATATAATGCTTGTATTATAGCCCCAGGTTAACAAGCTTCATTACAGTGGTTGTAGGACAACATTCTAATTCTTAATAAAAAGATGAAGCATAAGACAGGCCTTAAGAGAAAATCCAATCAAGTTACTAGATACCTGTCTCACCCCATTTCCTAGCTAGTTTACTCCTGACTGCCAAAGTGAAATATGGTTATGTTTACACAATATCTGATAAACACGGAAAGTTGATTAAAAAGTTTGCAATGAAAAATCAAACAGTTTGTAATTAATCAGTTTTACACCTGCACTCAAAGCCAGAAGCTTAGCTCATGAAGTACATTTTGTGTTTCAGTTGATATAAAGCCCTGTATCATTTGCAGGACAGTCACTTTACATAGCTCTCATAGAATAAAGGTGACATTAGTCTATCGAATATCAAAATGAAGACAATAAATGCACAAGGAAAAGTCTAAAATGACAGACCAACATTAAAAGTAAAATTGCTGCATATTTACCTTGGTTTCCCAGGAGAATGGAGCCGAGTGTTCATCTTGCCAAGTTATGTCCTGAAATAAAATTCAAGAATGACTAAAAATCAGAAGGACAGCTTTACCTGCTGAGAAGCATCATACAGAAGACATTACATTACACTGCTGGAACTGTAACAACCACTACCACACAACTTGCTAAAATGTGAAAGACCTACTTGAAGATGGCACTGATTACATTTTAAGACTGACTCAAAGCAAGTTCTCTGAGGGGAAGGTTATCAGTACTGTACCAATTTAATCTAAGAAATACACGAAGGTTTAACCTGGTCTGAACTACTTGAAATGGCTTCTCTACAAACAACTTTAAGATGTATTATATTTCCAGTTTTCTACTCGGCATTTCTTTGGTGGCCACTAGCAACACACAGGGACACAAAAAACAAAAGGAAGAAGGGCTTTAGGGAAATAAAGTCCCATTTCCTTCCTTTGGCAAGCCAAAGAGCACGTGCACAGCCAGGCAGCCATGTGGCAGTGAAACAGCTGTGCAGCCATCAGGACAAGCCACAGCTGGATCCAGCCCTGACAAGACACATCATCATGCCACTTCAATGATGGCTGGTCTGAAGTAAGAATTCAGTGGTGTTGAAAGAGCCGCACAACATCCACAGAGTAAAATCCCAATCTGAAATCAATTCCTTTAAGAAGCTGTATTTCTGAAAATAATCCCAATGTGAGAAATTTAAATAAACTCTTCATACACGGCATGCCCTCCAGAAATACATGTGACCGACATCGAAAAAAGGAGTGAAAAAATAAAAAAATTGCTGTATTTCCTATTTGTTGAACACTTACAACAAAACTATTGTATTTCTATTCCTAGTAGTGGCTGGGTCTCATTGGTATGCTGGACGGTCATGCTGGTAGAGGTGGTGAGTTGCACACTCCATACCAAGTATATGCCTGCTTGACCACCCCAGTAGATAAGAAAGGGGTGGGAGTTGGAATACCGTATGGAAAGAGAAAGGCCAGGAGTAACCATGCAGGACTTTCACACTCCTGCTGTTCAGAGCATAAGAGAACTAGACCATCTTTCAAGACAACACAGGGACCCCACATCTCACTGTGACTGCTCTTTTCTTCTTATTTGTGATCTCTGCCTTTATATAAATTTATTTCTCAGACATCTGATAGCATTCTCTTGATTTGCCATCTCTTATTTCACCCTAGGCAGATTTTGCTGGCCAAGAGCTATGAGATCACAATTAAAAATGTCTGAAACCATCTCCTAAACATGAAAACATGTCATTCTCCAACTATTACTCATCTGTGGAGCTCTGGTTTTCTAGCAGCAAAGCATTTGTAGTATATATAAGGATGATCCCAAGCTCTTAGAAAGAAATGGGCTGATAGAGATCATCTAAGAGGAAAAGCCTGGACTTTGCTGGATCACACATTCTGGCCAAAAAGGAAATTTGGTAGAGGAAATTTTTGCCAAGAACACAAACATAATACCTGGTTCTCCCATTCCAGGAAACAGATACTCAGATGTAGTAACATTTAAAGGAAAAAAAGGCAGTAAAAGTCTGCTTTTTAGTATCTATCACTATTTGCACTGTGCTGCTGATTGCATTGGTACACTAAATATGTGATGCCTCACAGAGGGTGTATAAAATTATTTCAAACTCATTTTAGGACTATATCATTTGCCTCTGAAGCACCTGTGACAAGAGTCACAGTCCAGAAGGTACGAGAGATGGAAGAACCCAACCACAGCATTGAGTGTCATACACAGGCAGGACTATAACCATTCTGTCCACTTGAGGTCTGGATAAATCAGTACTTGATTTCAACCACAGCAGTAAAGGACACAAATGAAGTTAAGAGAACACTGTAACACTCCTACATGTTGTCACAGCACCTTAAAGTTCCAGACACGTAGGCATAGCTGCTAGTGGGTTTTACCTTAGGAGTTTAAAGGAAGCTCTGTCTTCTTGCCATTTACAGGACAAACAAACCAGCTGCGGACCAGTTTTAAACCATCTTCGTCCTTGACCCAAGACATCCAGTTCTTTATCTTCCTTTATCTGAGGCAAGTGTAGACAGCACTGGGAGGGACCTCTTCATCCAACACTCCCTGCACACCCTCAACTCAGTTATGACACCGCTGTTGTGAGGCCTGACCACAGAGGGATAGAAAAGCAGCATGGAGAAGGCAGAGTGAAGGTATGAGGTTGTCATGCAGCAGGATACATCATCCCCTACAGGGCAGAGCAGGTCAGCCTCCCATTTCATAGTATCTCATGCCTTCTCAACCATCACTGCACCTGGAGGAACCTCAGCTTGTAACCTCAACCTCCAGCACAGACAGGCAAAAAGCTCTTGAAATGAATTAACAGTATTTTGGTACCAGTTGTTAAAAGGTTCAGGTTAGAGATAAAATCTAAGACTTTCACAGACTATTTCAAAAGATGGAATTAGTAGACGCTTGTCAGGCACGAGCAGTTCCCTGAAAGAAATGGACCATAGATTTTTTTTAAGTTAAAAAGATGGCTCATTGTATCTTGGACTGCACAGCACAGCACACGTCAGAGCCAATAAGTCCGAGGAGCTCTGTCCACTTTCAAGAGATCTTCCATAGGATATAGCAAAGAACAAAATAGGATAAGACATGGTTTGAGGATACAAACCTTCAAGGAGATGATGTCTGTAGTTATTTGAAGTGTACTTGAGGGCAGGATGAAGCAAACATTTGGCAAGTTCTGTCCACTGCCAGGAAAGAGAAGGAAGTTTGTGGCCTCCACCTCGTGTGCCCTCACACAGAGGACATGAAGAGGACCAAGTGAGAAGCCAGAGATTACACTTCAGTATTTGCCTACCTGAAGTGCCTGATTCATGTTTGTCATCAACAAAATACGAGAAATAACTTTGTTTGCTGTAGAATAAACAAGTTCTTATATATCTGAAGAAACTGGAAGCAAAATAATCAACTATTTCAATATTAACAAAAGAGAATTATGAGTGAAAATTCTAGATAAAAAGGCCTCAAGGCTATTTATCATCAACATAGATAAGAAAAGATCCATATCTGATCAGCTTTTGTTTCCAGAGCACAACAAAGCCTTCTTCCAGAAAGAAGGCGAATAAATAAACTTTTGTTCACCAGTGTTAAAGAAAGAACCTATTTGTAAGACATGGGGCCTCATGCAACATATTTCAGAGCTGAAAAAGACAAACAAAAAAAAGAGAGAGAGAGGCAAAAATCTGGTCATACACTTGACTTCAACAACCAGCTGCAAAATATATAAAGAATCACAAACTACACTTGCTGTATGTAGGCAGCTCGTTGCAAAACCGCATCTGAATTTCAAAATGGAAGACACTGGTAGAAACGTGCCCGCGTATCTGACATGAGCATTGCTCAGCACAGCTGTCAGTAACTGGGAAAGTCACAAACCCACCAATAAATGCATCTTAGAAATATTATCAGAACAGGACTTGCTGGTTTTTGGAGTTTAACTGGACTCAAAAGCTGCCCTGCATTTTTCTTTTTTTAAAAAGCACAAGTCTCTAACAGGCCCAATATAAAAGTTTTTGCTCTACTGACTATTGGTTGCTTTAAGGCATTTTTAAGTAGGGAGGTAAAGGGGTTGATCCTTTACTTGGTGTCAAAGTTCTTAAGGCTAAGCAAAACAAAATACCATATCTGCCTTCAGGTAGGTAAGTCAAGCTTCCCTATTAAAAGACGATGAATTAAGCTAACTGAACTCTCCTACCTGTCTTTGCTCCACATAAAATGCTTACTACTTCTTAAAGCACATGGCATTTTCTTCAATTAAAAATTTAGTTATTTCAAGTCCAACTCTTTGAGCTATTGAATACTGCTCAAATATTGAATATCCATTTAAAGAGAAAAGAACTAAAAAAAGAGAAAAATCAGACACTGAATCCATGTGTACATCACACGCTTATGGATAAACAGGGACAGTATTAAGAAAACAGTGAGAACTTGTTGTGAACTGACTATCTAAACTTTCAGGAAATCAAACAGAGGATCCCGTGGCACCAACTGACACCAAATCAGCCGCTTAACAAAGGCTGACTGGTACAGCAGGCAAAAGCCTCTTATACACTCTGGTTTTCCACCTATTCCTCTCATAAATTATGACGTATTTCCAAAATAATCAATTTATATTACATTCATATTCAATCCTGGTTTCTATTTCCAGATTTTTCTCTGTTCAGTTAACCTTCTTTTCTACCGCTGCAGGCATTAGACATGAATGGAGAAATGCCAGTAACTGGAGGCTCGTTAGGAAAGAGGAAGCTCTGTTTGAAGGTCATAGCCTCCAAAAGCCCTCAGTCAGGAGGTCTAGACTGTCTAGATACAGAAATTATGGTGAAGCAACAAATAGTGAGTATCCTGGTGCTGGGCTCATGTGTGATGGTAGCGAGTCAGTCTTCAGTAAATGGGACAAAACTTATTTCATGGGGGCGTTAAATGACCCTGCCAGCCTAGAAGAGATGAAAAATATGACCTAGAAAACAGAACAAGACAGAGACGTAAGAGATGTTGGGTTTTTCTAACAGGAGGTGTTAGAAAATACACCCTCACCACCATAGCGCGATGCCCACAGGTACAACTGCCAAGCAGAACCGGGTACCGCCCAATCCAACGCTGTGCTTGAGAGAAATGCTGCTTGGGGAATCAGGGAGCCTAACTCCTGTACTTCAGCTTCTTTCGTCAAGCTTTCTGAGACTTTTAAAAATACCTTCAGTTCTCTGACAGCAAGATGGGAGATTAAAAGAGCAGTGCTGGTGTCCTGGCACAAATATTCTTTGGGACCTGTGTTCACAGTGCCTGCACAGCTTCAGTTATTAACTCCATGACTGGTGATGCCGCGGTGAGCAGAAGATAATGGAAGAGAAGAAGCAGTGGCATTCAGCTGACTCTAGGCATTTGCTAATGGTGCTGCAGTGCTCTAACACTACGAATTGACTGGATCATGGCTACAGGGTGCCATGGTCCTGTTACGGCACATCTATTTTCTCTAACACCCTTCCCACACAGCCAACGTACTGAAAGGTGTTCTGAAAATATAAGAGATGCTTATAGTTTGAGAACTTACAGTCCTGGGCTGTGAGTTCAGGAGATAAATTTGGTGTTAGAAAAGATATACGTGAAATGGTGGGGGTGAGAAAGAGGGAACCAACTGTCCAGAGACACAAGACAACTATACATATAGCCTCTGGACCACCTTATGAAAGTGGTCAAATGCATGAAAGTGGGACTGAAACGGTGAGAGGCCTGGACGGGTAAATCAGTATCTTCAGCATCCACCCTTGGTTTGCTTTCTCCCTAGACCTTCAAAGAACATGAGGTGAAAGAGATAAAATTTCCATGCTTAAGCAAGCACAGGTAGATCACTACAGATTTCAACAACAGTTAACAGGGAAGATGAGCTGTGGCTGGAAATGTGAAACCTTTGGAGCAGGTCTCAGCAAGAGCATCATCAGATCAAAACACTCTCACTGAAAGCGCTGCAACATCAACAAGTGATTCTGAGGTATGCAGACTACTCTCTATTTTCCTTGCCTTGGGATACCATACATCAATAGTCAGGGACAGCAACCAGGACCAATCTAATTGCCCTGAGCAAGGGCTGGGTAACCACAGTAAATGCAGCAGTTACATCTTACAAAGACAGCAGGAGCACAACTCAGTAAACTGTTAGACCAGAAGACAACAAGGTAATAAAGCTCTGTAGACCAAGCACTTATAAGCTTGGAAAGCTGAACTGAAATGGCAAGAGAGCGGCCACAGTAGCTCTGCAACAGCAGGACAAGGAGGAACAATTAGTGAGCCAGGGCAAATGTCCAACAATCATGTCGAATGCCAGCAAGGGAGCCAGGGGAGAGGAAGCTATCAGATGAAGAGCCAGGAAAGGTTCCAAGGCTCAATAGTGCGGTTAGAAGAACTAAAATGGAAATCGAGGATGCCAAAACGAGTGGAATCTCTTTTCTTCAGAGAAACGATTTATATTAACTTCTGCTTAGAAGTCAAGGAGGAAGTCAGCTGAAGCGGATGCTTCCAAAATTAAACGCTTTGTATCAAGTATTTTGATGAACCATGCCTTCTTTGGTTAATGGCTACAGAAATGCTAACACTATGCATTTTGTAACTGCATTTGAGGGAAAGAGGGGAAAGAAAACAACTTGCTGAATTTCAGATGGACTCTCTAGCTGTTTTGTCAAGCGGGAAATTATTATTTCCATACAGTAGAGCACAACAGCACCCTTGCTTTCCTTCCAGATCCACATAATTCAAAGCAGAAAGCACACCAGAGCTCCGTGAGACTGGGAAAGCTGAACACATTTACTTTCCACAGTCATTAACCTAAATTCTTTCAAACTAACTTCAGATTTAAGTTTGCTTTCAAAGTTTGTTTGCACAATCAAATTTGTTGTCTTGTGTTCTTCTACACATCTCTTTCACCATTACTATTAAATATTACCTAGAATTTTTTTAGCATCACAGACTTAACAGAACTGAGCTTGACCCTGTGTTCTCTAACTTCAGATACTGTGTGCATGCGGCACAACATCACACCTTCCTGACAGGTGAAACACAGGCAGCAGTCTTCTAGCACAGAGCTCCTTCGGAGCCATGATGCCCAGAATCAATGTGCCTCATATGCTTCCTAAAGATCCTATTGCGAGGGATGTTGGAGAGCAGGCTAAAAGTAGCAATGTTCTTTTTAA
Source organism: Pseudotriccus pelzelni (assembly GCA_035584735.1). Classification (NCBI taxonomy): domain Eukaryota; kingdom Metazoa; phylum Chordata; class Aves; order Passeriformes; family Tyrannidae; genus Pseudotriccus; species Pseudotriccus pelzelni. The sequence continues at coordinate 8,646,346 of JAWMRA010000146.1, read as the reverse complement.
ATTGGATTGATGGTTACAAATGCAGAAGCAGATTATGGGTTTTTTTTTCTGGTAGAAGCCTCTTAAGTTAATTAACAACAGGTCACTTTAAGTTATTACACGAACACAGGGAAAGAGACTGGCTCTGTAATCATACAGAAATGTAAAATAAAACAAAGGGAAACAATTCACAGAATAAGGGACACATCATCTGAAAAGCACTGTCAGGTCTCTTCAAGCATTGTTAGACCTTCCTCTTTAAGGGATCACACTCGGTAACATGACCCACTGCTCCAGACCGGGTACCCTTATACCTATGGATTTCCCGAAAGGCTGCCACGCTTTGCCATTAGATAGATAGATTAGATAGATGGTTCAAAATCCATACTTTGTGCCATCTATCTTTCCACACCCTTGTTTTTCCTGGCATGTGACATGGAGCAGGCTGCATTTTTTTAAGGTGTCAAACATGCCAAGAGCTGGAATGTTTTCAGTGTTGTATTTTTAACTGTGTCTAAAACTAGAAACAAAAAGGAAGAGATTTAATTCAGTGTAAACATTCCCTACAGCCTATTTTCAGGAAGGGACTATGCCCAGCTCCAGCCACGGCCATGCCCCGCTGTCGGGGGAGCTGGAACCGGCCTCTTCTCCACGTCTCCGTTCTACAAAACCCACTCCAGCGTTACCGCCGCTGGCGCCTTCCCTGCTTTTTACGGAGCGACCGAGTCCCCCCCGCGCGCGGTGCAGCATCCCGCCCTCCCGCACAGCCAGGGAGCGGGGAGAGGAATAAACCTCATCACCGGGGAAACTCCCCGCGGCGACGGGGGGGATGATGCCGGCAGCGAAGAACGCCCGCGACCCCTCCGCAGCCCAGCGCCGGCGGCACCGGCGAGCAGGGGCGGCGGCAGCCAGGGCGAGGCTGCGGCCGCCCCGCCGGGGCGGCGGTGCCGGGGGCGGGGAGCGCCGCTCTCCCCAGAGCCGCCGGAGCCCCCTCCTCCCCTGGGTACCTCGTCTCCGAAGCGCACCACCTTCTGCCCGGTGTTGAGGCGCAGGCTGGGGTAGGAGGCGGGCGGCGCGGGCGGGCGGGCGGCGCCGCGGTGCGCGGCGTAGCGGGCCTGGACGTGCGGATCCACCAGGCACTTGTCGATGATCTCGTCCTGCTGCCGGGGCGGCAGCCGCTCCCACTCGGGCCCGTAGCGCTCCCGGATCCGCTCCTTCTCCGCCATGATCTTGCGCGCCATGGGGCTCAGCGAGGAGAAGTAGCTGAACCGCTTGCGCTCCCGCTCGTCCAGCGGCCGGTTCCCGTTCATCACCGCCGTGCGGGAGGCGGCGATCGCCGCCGCCATGGACGCCATGGCCACCCCGCCGCCGCCAGCCCCGCACTCGCACTCGCACGGCGGGAATGGGAATGGGAACGGGAAGAGAACCGCCCCCTCCGCTCCCCTCCTGCAGACGCCGCCTCCCCTCGCTCCCTATAAAGCCGGGCCGGCCGCCGCCCCGCGCTCCCCGCCCCCCGCTCCCGCGGCATTCCCTGCCCGCCTCCCCCGCGGCGCCGCACGCCGCTCCCGGCTGGGGGGAGCCGAGCCGACCTTCCTCCGTCTGCCTCGCAGCCGGCAGGGGACGGAGGGAAGCGGGGAAGCCGCCTCCCGGGCTTGCTTCGGTCTCGTCACCGTCGGTAGCCTGGGGCTGGCCGGGCCCCGCGGCCCTCAACTGCTCCTACCCGTAGCGCTCCTCTCCCACAGCCCTTCCCCTTCTTTCCAGAGGAGACAAGTTGTAGTATTCCCACGCTGTCGGGGCCAGGAGCACCAGGAAACGACTTGCCTCAGCTGGCAGAGTGAGCCAGAACCAAGAACCTGCCTTTCCTAACTCCTAAGTAAGTCTTACATGTCTCTTACCACGATAGAAGGGTGAGCAGCTGCTGTCAGAAGAGACATGATGCCTGGGATGGGCTGTTTTCGTCCAACTCAACAGGTTTAGGGAGCAAGATGGTCCAAAGCTGCTGTATGCTTTTGATAATACACAAAATTGCAGCCTCAGTGTAAAAAGTCCATGCAGTAGGCATTAATTACGCTGGTAAAACAGATTTCCTAAAGGCTGAAGTAACTAGGTTTTCTGGTCTCTTCTTTCAATGTACAAATACTCTTTTCCTGTAACAAGTCCTGACTCTGGAAAAGCATTCACTGAGGTACCACATAAACTCGCAAAAGATGCCCAAAGTCTCCAGGAGTGGCGACACAGTTCCTCTTTCCAGGAAAACAAAGCAAGCTTACCTAAGAGAAGCAAATATACAAGAAGATTTATGTGAGGACAAATCTATTTTGATTTTTGGCCTAGGTACTTGCATGAGAACTTTTACTATCTTCAAAATATATTACAAAGTCACACAAATATTGAGATTCAGATTAATAGTTTTTCATTGCTTAGCCAATTTTTTTTCTTCATTCAGCTTTCTTTAATATTATTCTTAATAGATAAATGGTTGGGGCTGCAATACATTAATGTTCCCATTTAAGAGTTCAAATGATATCGCTAGACCAGCTGTCTAAGATGACACAGAAGAGGATGGAGAATTATAATTAGATTTTCCACATATTTGGTTCTTAGGAGGTAATTACAGTTCCCCAAGTCATCACATACCAGCCCAGTTATATAATCCTGTTTTGTTTGTTAAACTTGTTTGAGAGCACTTGACTTGAGCTCGCTTTCTTAGTCATCTGCATCACGCCCAGAGAAACAAGCCTCTGAAACGCGTATGTACACACACACGCACACTCGCAGAGGTGTAATCCATGTTACACCTACCCTCCCTTGATGTCCCATCAGTCTTTTCCTCTGGCATCAGGGGGTGGGTGTGAAGTCAGTCACAGGAATAAGAAATGAGAAGGAAACCTAGACATTGTTACATGCTTTGTTTGCCCAGGCAATTTTTTCCTTCCCCACCATCCCTTCTCCACTTCCTCTAGTCTAATCCCTAAAACAAGAAACCTCCTATTTTACAGCTCCAAGGACTGTCTGGTCAAGTGCCAATGCCAACTTCCCCTTTCTGAATGAGTAACACAAAGTGTAAGAAAACTTACAGGCTTAAAGGAAAGATCACACCATTAGAATACAATCAAGGCATAAAGTTTGGCACCTCTTCCAGGCTACTGTACTGATTTCTCCATTAGGCAGGCAGAAAATAAGAATTCCTTTCCTCCATAATGAAATCTAGTAGAGGTTTCTGAAACTTCTGGACTTTTAAACAGAAGAAGCAAATAGTGCTTATTTCTAGTAGGATAGAGGAAGGTACTCAAGCAATAAAATGGTGGGAAAATACCTTTGCCACATTTGGACAGCAGTCCAATACTTTCAATCAAAACTGACAAGCCTCCTTTATCCTTACTTGGAATTAAACACCTACTTTTGTCCTTTAGAGAAATTCTGATCAGGAAAGTCTAAAATGCATGTTCATTAGTACCAGCCAGACAGGTTGTCAAATTCACCTTTATTATGGCTTGGTTAATGAACCTCAGGTCTGCATATGAAATTCTGCCTTTTTTTTTTTTTTTCTCCTGATGAGTTTTACTTACTCAGAATTATACCTATCCTTCCAAACACATAGCAAATTACAGAGTGCATTAGTGCTCACTAATGGCAAACAACTTGGATTCCAAACAGGTGTTTCCCCAGTTTTCTAGATTTCCTTGTGTTTTGGGCATTCATCTGTTACACATCCCTGATCAGATATATGTACCTGAATTTAACAAGCAAACAAGCAGGAGAAGAAGAGGCTTTAGGAAAAATGTTTAGATGTGGGCACACCATTTGCTTTCTGATATTTGCAAAGCAAATGTTGATTTCTACACTTCAAGATATTTCACATTAGTTCATTCTACCCTTGGCTGGAAGTTGGGTCACTATTTTTTAATCAAATCTAACCATGTTATTATCACTGCAGCTCCAGTACAGTCCATTCAAATTTTGAAATAGATTCTAGAGCTACTCTCAGACATACCAGAATAAGGACTAAGAACACTGAACAAAATATCTGCTTCATACAATGTTACTTCTACTGTGCTTACAAGTCTGGTAACACTACTGTACATCAGCACGGCAAAAAGTTAATACTCTAAGAGTGTTCTTAGAGAGGAAGAGTTACTACACAGCAACATTTGTTTCAAGTGGAAGGAAAGCACATGACCTACCCTTGTGTTTTCAACATACAATCCTAGAATATGAACATTCATGAAAAGAAGTTCCCAGGGGTACATACACACTACTGGTTTAATTTGAATTGGGAGCACACTTTTGAAGTGAGTCTCTCATTTTCTCCACTTGCCACATTTTGGTTCCCAGTGCAGAGAGGTAGGTTTCAGAATACCTGTAGTTTCATCCAATAGAAGTTCGAACTGGAAGATGCATTGCTGATGTTCTTGCTATATGCAGTGAGCAGCCAGATAATAAACTAGACCAGCAGACAGATGTATAACCTCCGAAACGCACATAATGAGGGAACTGAGCTACTCACATTGGGTGGGATTCACTGCTTCCCAATGAAGACACACCCACCTTCTGGGATTTATTTTCTGTCTCTATGAAAATCCTTCATACAGAAACGCTCAGGTCTCTAGCTGCCCATAGCTGTCCTACTCTGCAAACAAAGTAACAAATACTGAAATCTAACTTTAAACCAACACTGCTTTTCATATAATGGATGACAGCATTCAACACCACTTCTAACTTACTTTGTGGCACTTCCTCCCCCGAACTTAAACACACACGCGCAGAGCCCCCTTTGAATCCAATACATACTTCTGTGGAATAATCAAGAAAAGACTGTCCATTCCATAAATCCACCCTATTATAATCAGTCACCTGTATCAACATTCTTGATGCTTTGCTGCATTTCCTTCTTTGTTGAAGAGGGGATTGAGATTGGACTGTGCTGTAAACTGAGAAATACAACTACACCACTGGTATTGGTACACTTGGGGCATGCAGGATGTTTTTGCCTCTTCCTTCTAAATAACTTCAGTATATTTCATGTTACACGGTTAGGTCAGGTATTTGCAAATGCCCAACAAATCCCTAACCTCTGGAAATCTGAAAGAAGCTAGGTAAAGGATACAGGATTTGTGTAGAACATGACAGCAAACAGAATCACAGTTTAGACCATCAATATTACAGAACTGAAATAAAACAGTTCTGTAGTTTTTCTGAGATACTGAATATTCAAGCGGGAAAAAAAAGTTGATCAAAGCCACTGAGGAAACCAGATGTTTGACCTGCTCGCTGTTCCTGAAATCACTTAACCTGATAAAGAGCTTTGAAGTCAAGGAGCTCAAGCTAAAATGTGTATAATTCAGTAAAGACTCACCAGAAATATCAATCACTATTACAATCAGAAATTGGTTCATGGTACAGTCCATGTTATTTGGACTGAAAGAGCCCTGCCCTACAGCAAGTCTGCCTTTCCAGAATGCTTCCAAGTCTATCCAACAAAAACAACTGAAGGAACCCTAGCTAAGCTCTCCCAATATACTGTCAACCTGTTGATAACTTTTGCCAACTACCACTACCAATGGGTACTTGGAAAGGGAGATTGCTGTGTTTCTGACATTTACCCACCAAGAGCCTAACTCCAAATGCTTAATTTTTTTGATTTTGTTTCCAAATGATGTTTCCCTGAAACCCATTCTTTTAAGCTGACATCTGTTCCTTCACTGGACAGCATTACATGAAACACCTGTGTATTCACCAATTACTCACACATGTACAGCTCAAAGTTTTCCACGCAGGAGTCAGAGGCTTTGAAAAAAAACAATGAGAAGTAGTAGAGTGGCATTTCCAACAGAGATTACTTTTCTTCTTTTTAAAATTAATTTTCACCTGCAGTATGTGTGGTTCATAACTGTGATCAAGTTTCTTACTGTTCTTCAGTTTGGCCCTGAACTACTGTATTTCTGTTAGAGTGTGTCTTAATATGGAAAATCAGTTATTCTACTTCTTTTTTCCCTTTCAGTATTATGGGTCACAGAAAGATTCCTTTTACTCAAGTGATAAATAGTCAAGTAAGTCTGTTCTATTAAAAAAAAAAAAATCAAACTCTTTTGACCATAATTTGCCGTTCAAAATAATTTATGAAGCAGTACCTCTTGGCCTTTTATTTGTATAAATTATACAACAACTATAGTTTTTTTTAGACAGTGAGATGAGTCTGTATTTAGTACTTCAATCATCGTTCTCAGGGTTGGAAAAGTCTCTGATACAGATGGCAGGCTCTTGTAAGAAGGTGAAATACTGAAAGAGATTAAAAAAAAATTAATTATTTTTTATGAGTTCTATGATTTACCTGAAAGTTAACACATTAGCTTATACTTCATCCCCTTCTCCAACAAATTTGGAACCTGAAGTCAAGAATCAACCCCAAGCAACGCTACAGGCTTGGGGCAGAGTGACTAGAAAGCTACCTGGTGGAAAAAGACTTGGAGGTGCTGGTCAACAGCCACTGAACGTGAGCCAGCAGTGGGCCCAGGTGGCCAAGAAGGCCAATGACATCCTGGCCTGTATTAGGAACAGTATGGCCAGCAGTGACCATCCCCCTGTACTGGGCACTGGTGAGGCCAAACATCGAGTAGTGCGTCCAGTTTTGGGCCCCTCACTACAAGAAGGACATTGAGGTGCTGGAGAGTGTCCAGAGAAGGACAATGGTAAAGGGTCTGGAGCACAAGTCTTATGAGGACCAGCTGAGGGAGTTGGGGATGTTTAGCCTGGAAAAAAGGAGGCTCAGAGGAGACCTCACCACTTGTTATAACTACCTGAAAGGTTGTAGCAAAGTGGACTTATTGCTTTAAGTCTTCCAGCCGTATTTACCATACCCACGACGATTCATCTACCACAGACAAATTAGCCACTCAGGTTAATTACCTTCATACTATTACACCAAGTCCTTTGGGCTGCAGTTCTTCAAATGTTTTTCCTTAGCATCAAGCAAAGCCAACTTTAGCACCTTCTCTACTGGCTCATTTCCTTACCCATTATACATCTCTCATTTGAGCCAGCAATACTTTAGATGGTACTATGCTATGAAATGGTCTTGATTAGAAATAAATTTTTATTTTGGCAAAGTTATTTTTAACACAAATGAGTTCCCTGATCTGGTTTGATATGGATTTCTACATGGATAGCATTGAAACGGGTTAGACTGACTTTGCTCCCCAAAGAGAAGTTTCTCTTTGGTAAAGATATGTCTTAAAAAAAAAAATACAAAAAACCAAACTCAGCAGGAACAGAGGATTAATAAATGAGTATATAAGTTGGGAGATTTACAGTAGAAAATTATGGGAACCATAAATATTTTATATTTCCAAGACAAACATGTCACAATATTTGTGCAGGCTACTTACAATAAAAAACACAACTTGCTACTCTGTAGTTTAAAAATGTCACTCCTTAATGAATACTGAATTTGACTCATTTACAAGTAGGTTTTATAGCCTGAGTTTGACAAAGATGTCCTTGAGTCTTCTTAACAGCCTTCTTCATTTAGGAAGGGATTTTACATTCTAGTGAAACTCACCAGGCTGAGAACCCCTGATGATGAAGTTAAACAACACTATTCAGTATGAACTATTCGGCACTAAGAGCAGCTGCGGAGTTCCTCAGGCTCTCAGAATAACTCAGTTTGGACCAGACTGCAGGAGGTCTGTGATCTAATATGCTGCTCAAAACAAGGTCAACTGAGTAGTCAAACCAGGGTGTCAGGGCTTTATCCTGTCAGATCTTGAAAATCCCCTGGGATGGAGAATGCATAGCATCTTTGGGTAGTTTGTTCCACTGCTTGACTACCTTGAGAATGAAAAGATTATGCTCAGTCTAAGCTAGAGCACATTATGTTCTGTCCTCTCACCAAGCACTGCCTGGCTCCATTTTCTCACAGGTACTGCAAAGATGCTGTTAGGTCAAAGCCTTCTCTTCTCCACGCTGAACAAGCCCAACTCTCCCATTAAGGCATGTGCTCCAGCCCCCTGGCTATCTTGGTGGCTCTTTACTGAATTTACGCCAGTTTATCATAGGCTTTACTGCAGCTGTATTTTAGGTGAGCACCCTAAGGTGCTGAGCACCCCCTAAATCCATCTAGCTGTCCATTCATCCAGACCGTAATGTGTTATCTTGACATGAGAGTATTGTGGGACACCTTGCTGACGTAAAAATAAACAACATTGATTGCTCTCTTGTCATCCCCAAATCTAGTCGGTTTCTATCAGAGAACAATCATATTGGGTCACACAACATTTGGTAAGCTCATGTTGACTGTTTTCTGCCACCTTCTCCTTCATATACACATATTCACATACACACATGAAATGCACGTCATGACTTTCCCAGGGACCAAAATGAAGCTGACCAGCCTACAATTTCCCTGGGTTGTCCTGCTGGTCTTCCTGAAGATGAATGCAAGATTTCCTTTTCTGCAATCACCAAGAATGTTCCCTGACGTGCACCACCTTTCCGAGATTATAGATAGCCCTGTTAAGGACATTGGCCAATTCTCTCAGAACCCTGTAAGTGTCTTGACCCCGACATGAAGGATACCAGAGCTGGTGTTGACTTGGATTTTTAGATTTTGTATAGGGAATAACTACTAAGGGACAAATCAAATGCAGCAGATTCATAGTATTAGTTCCTTGTCAATGTGTTCAGTATTCAAAAATCAATTCATATGCAAATCAAAATGTTTAAGCATTTCACAAAAGCCATGCAGCTATACTAAGTAATGTAATTCTGTATATTCAAAATGTCCACCTACTTTGAAAACACTTATTCTCCGAATCAAATCAGCACTAAAGGATAAGTAAATGACTTTGATATTTAGTTTTAAGAGATCCATAAGAGTGAAAAAAGTCAAAATTGCCCCCTGTTTTGTTGACTCATTGCCAGATTTATTAATGCTAAAAAATAATAATAAAAAGGCAAATTTGACCACCGACAAAATAAAGACAATATTAACCCAGATAATTTTTTCAGACGATAACACTCACAACAAGTGAATGTGTAGTCTACTAACTACTCTGTTAGGACAGAAACACAGTACTGTGTGTGTAAATACAAATCTTGTCTTATCAATTGCTAAACATCCACTGAATTCCTAAAAATACACTGAATCATTTACTAAACTCATAATTTCTAAATAACATTTTTAGTGCATGTCAAATTTTATACTTGAAGCTTTCCATGTTTTATTTATCCATTCCCCATCTGACTAAAAATATTTACCTTTTTAGATTCATCCAGCTCCTCGCTATTTTGCTAAAAGCTTCAGACCCTGGTGCTGTCATTGCTTCAAAATCAACCAGCTGAAAATGCAACAAAATGAAAAAGGTATTAAGAAATTACAGAATTTTTAAGTTCTCTAACTTCATGAAGAGCTCTGAGACCATGCTTACCTATATTCTTGGTAAGACAGGAGTAAGCTTACTAACCACTCTGTGCCCAGGCTACTTTGTCCCTCATCATCAGTTTGTATGTCATAAGCTAAGGACCAGCTTAGCCCTTCTAAGAAATCTGGAAAAAAAGCTCATTCAACAGGGGAAAAGAATTTCTTCCAGGTGGTGGAAACTTTCAAAAAACAAAAAGGGTTTATTCCAATTCAGCCAGTCTGTTTCAGGAAAAACCCTAAAATGTAAAAATGTCCCTAATGTTCCTGTAAGTCAGAAATCCTGAAACTCTGCTTGCCTGCCTAAACTCAGCAAAATACACTATCCTATCAAGTCCTAAGTAAATGCTTGAGAAAATCCACATAAGTATTTTAGGTTAGCTTGAATGCCCATAGAATGGGGAAGATACCAGATTAATGGCATACTGAAAAGGAAACTTTCTGGATACTAAGCAATTGCAGTTTGCTCTTAAAAGGTACTAGGAGTTCACTGTACTGAAAGGACAAACCTCACTGTTTTCAGGGCCTTCTAGATCAAAAGGGAAAGTTGCCCTTTCTTTAGTTATCCATGCAGGATATTTTCTTCAACAACACGGATTTCACCGGAATTTTACTGATTTTTTAGACAACACTTTGAAGAGGCAGAGGTCTTCTCACTCCTTTCATGCTGAAAAGGTAACACAGCTAAAAGCCCAACAGCTGAAGAAACCAAAACCCTTTATCGGGCAAGGTGGTATAATATTGAAATGCAGTCACTTAAAAACTAGGACTTATCTTAAATTAAGCAGAATACAGAGGTGAAGGAGAAATCAAGAGAAGTTGCAAATACTTACCAAGCCCTAAATGGTCTAGAATACAATGAGAGCATAGACAGAAAATTTCTGCTGTATGCCAGAAGCATCACAAGTTCTGCCCAAATATTCTGAGAACCTTTCTCAAAGAATGCTGAGAAGAGCAGTTCAGCACACCAGAAACGCTTCAGTTACAAATGTGCAATTTCTGTGGGACCAAACTGCTACCATTTCACTAACCCAAATTGTTGCATATACCATCTCCAAATCTCAGCTGCTGTCAGAACAGCAATGAAATTTTCAACACTCAGGCTGCAAGACATCATACTATTCAGCTAAACCATTACCAGCAAACAAGCATGCAATTCCTGTTCATTCTTACAGCTCCTTCCTCACATGTACAAGTATTACTTCCTCCGTCAAGGCTGAACCAGTGTATTTTGGTATTTTTGTATTTTGAATATTTTGATACTCGCCTTTCCTTTAGGGATTTTTCCTGACACTTCTTTTCCACTTGCCATTAGTGCTCCCATGATCACCGAGTAAGCTATCACACTAAAAGAATAAAAATAAAACCAACAAATGAAGCAGAAGTCTTTCCATAATGTTAAACTACAAAACAAGTAGAATATAGTACTGTTTCATAGCAGGCTAGTAAAAACTAATGTTTTAGTTATTTTAGAAGCAAAACCAAGCACAAAGCACTTAAGAAGTGAAATCACTGTTACTTTCCAACACCACTAAAATGAACTTACGAACTTACGGAGTGTAACTACTGTTTCTACATTAGTTACAATCACGATTTCAGACTTCGGAGTTCTTAAGACTCCATAGAGCTGAAAACAAAGGAAGCTCCTGTTTCCAAGAAGCTTAGCTGCAGCCCAGAAGAGTTTATAAACTCTACTGCAACAGAGCTAGAGGCATTGTTAAGCTATTAAGTTACTTTTTTAAAAATTTAATTTAAAAAAAATTATGAATCTCAGACAGAATTTCTGCTAATTTTTTCATTCCGTGAGATAAATGTAAAATCTGATTATAAAACCAAAATCTCAGGTTTGTTTTCTGTTTGTTTTTTTTTCAATGAACTGTATTTAGTAATGAGCTTAAAGATCTTAAGTGCTTAGTGGAACAGAAATTCATAATAGTCTTGAATGTAACACGGTTTGCATTAAAATAGAATTCCAGTTGAAGAGTTCTGTGGCATATGGAACTTTACAGTTTCATTTGGTGACCCTAACAGTTGCAATAAATTACTAAAATAATATTTTTCTGTATTTTATTGAAATAAGTTATCTCAAAGTATATTTCATCTTAAACACATGGCAGAAAAGCCTCCTAAGTGAGAATACAGTGGTGTAAGACAATATTGATTAGGAAACCAAGCATTACAATTTAAAAATGACAGTTTTCGATCTGTGAGCTGAAGTCTATAAATACAGACTACTCATCATTTTAAATATACACCATCAGCAATTACAAACTAGCTTTTAAAACAGGAGTAAGTCACTTCCCATTGTCATGGCAGCACAAAAGGAGAGACTGTACAGGACATGCAGCTGAAACATAGAGCTTTTTTGTACTTAAAAAAATATATTAAGATACAGCAACACATGGACATTTTACAACATGCATCCAAAGTAACAGACAAGATGAACACAATCACTAACCTAGATCCTCTTGAAAGTGGCATTAAATTATAGAAGTAATAAACTAGTGACAGGATCAAGTTGCAAACAGCATCCACTTCCTAAGCAAGAGAAAAAAAAGTGAATTAAAGATAATTTAACAGCCTGGTAATATCTTCTAAAGGTACACTTATTGCGAAGTCTGGTATTATTATTATTTTTTAAAGAACCATTTAAAATGTGAAAAAATGTCAAGCTGAGAAGTTGAATTCTGATCGAAGGATGTTTAAACCTTTTTAAATGCGCATCTTTAAAATGTGGGTGAAACATAGTTCATCTACACTGTACTAAGGGATGAAAAAGGAAAAGCACAAGCTCAAATGTAGTGAGATTCTCACTGCAAATCAAATCAGCATAAACACAATTCTAGTGCTTCTCATGAATTCATGTTACTTATCTTACATGTAGCCACCATGAGCCAAATCCTAAACAGTACTTATAAGGATGGTGAAAAGGTGAACACAGACCCGTGAGAAGAATAAAGAAAATAAGGAGAGGGAAAAAACAAAAAACACCACCAAAAAAATGAACACACTTTGATATTGAGTCCTTGCCTGGACACCATTTATTACTGCAGGCAAAGCATAGTGAATTTTTAAGTAACAGAGAGAATTAGGGTTACTTCTCATGATATAGGCCATAATTGGGTTTAAGTCAAAAATTATTAGAATAGTGACTGTTAGACAGAGTATAAAAACATACTAGGATTTTACGAATGAATTAATCATTCCACTAAAACAGCCTTACCTCCAGCTCTGCAGACAGAATCAAAATTTTTCCTTTAGCTGTTAAATCTTTATATAGTGCGTCTATTTCTGCATGATACAGCTGTGTTCTTTCTTCTGTTGTCTGAGTTTCTACTGAAAATAGTATGTTCCCCACTCTATCAAGCAGATGAAAAGAAAAAGTAGATAAGAAATTTTTGAACAGAATTTGATGCATAATCTAATACCCAGGGTAAGTTACATATGTACTAGAGTTACACATCACATCACTTTTTTTCTATCATTTTTCTTTGAGCAAAAGATTATGTGCATTGCTTCCCATTTAATTAAAAGAACACCAAAAATCAACGAATTAAAAATGTTACATCATGTTGTAAGTTTGAAGAATATATAAAGACTGCTGTCTGATCACAGATGAAATATTTTACTTCCATTGAACAATACCTGACAAGCATTAGTGTTTCGCTTAAAGTGTGGGTAAAAAATAAGAAAAACAAAATTTTGAAATATCTTCATGGGCTTAAGCCTTTCGTACAGAATGTATGTAAACTGTAGTTTCGCTAACTTCTAAACTACCAAAATGAAACTGTTTTGGTATAAAGCATGATTACAAACTGTAGATCAAAACAGACTGAGTGATACTGAACAAAGTTTGTGCAGCACAAAGACCATTTTACTGACATCGAAATATTTCACTCAAAACAGTGAGGCCATACATTTAATGCCATTTCACTGTATATATGCCTATGATTTAGAATGTGAAATGAAAAACCAAGAGATACATTAACATCTTAGCAGAGAAGTTTGGCTTCCATGCCACTCACTGAAAGCACACAAATTCTGGGAAAAATTCCAATGCAGAGAATTTTAAAATTTTTTAAATAAAACAAAGTTTTTATTTAATAGTAGGACAGATCTTCTGAACTTTAGAGTAATACTCATTTTTCAGGAAGACAAGGAGTCAGAATCCATAAAGTCCATTTACTATCTCACCCAGAAAGTGACCCAAGGCCTCCTGATTGTATTTGCATACATTCAGGTATGATTTAAATTTTCATTTGCAGATAGAAGGTCTGCAAACATCTCAAAAATAAACATAACAAAGGTAAAAAATTCAAATAGAAGAGGTCTCTTCCATTCTTAGACCACAAATTTCCATTCCATTCAGGTTTTCTCAGTCAACACAAACAACAAGGTCTCACAAGAAGAAATGTATTTTGATATGGATAAAGACTGAGATTTTTGAGATTTTTCCCCTTTAGGCATTTTATAGCCTAAGATGAAAAACAAGGTCTTTCTTCGCTTTTGTACTATATGTTAGAGAATCAAAGCAGCCAGGCCTACTCCATTAATGTTATCACTATCCTGTTTTTGTCAGGGAACATAACAGGAATCAAGTTCTCAAACAAATACACTTTAGTGATTTACAAAAATGTCACTAGTGAAAAACAAAACCCACTTTATGCAAGCACAAATGGCATTTCAGACAACTAATTGTTAGTAACTCATTGTTACTTAGTGTACCCAAACCCCTGAAAATAGCAAACATACTTATCTCCTGTTATTGTAATTGTGAATCCATCATACTCTTTCCCTTGATCCTTGAGACTGGGGACTTTCGTGTTCACAGTAAACCCATCTCTGGTTTTACTGTTAAACTGCTTTCAAAAGGAAAAAGTGTAATATTAGAGGTAACACAGGCACACTGCCTTGCTATTGTTTTCAGACACCTAAAATACACAGAGTAGAAGTGAAAATGGACAAACTGAAGGAGCAGGACAAAGTTACTGTCAACTACATTATTTCATTTATCCTTTATTTCCTACTGAATGGAAATCATAAATACCAAATGAGGCATATTAGCATTCAACTTCATAACTACATAGTGAATAGAAAGCAGAACTGTTTATGAAAAGCAACTGTACAAAGCAGTTCCACTTACACAGTTCTTTACCCAAGCTGCACGCTGACAATAACCTTCTGGTGCAACAATGTAAATACAAAAGTAGGAATTTGAGACCCCATTTTATGTTTACAGTAAGAAGTGGCTGCATTAGTCTAGGCGTGGATTCCAGAATACAAATCAAAGGAACAGTTTCTTAACTGTGATCCAGTTTCAGTTAATGTTTATCCTCATCAGAAGGAAAATATCACTAGGTTTAAGAATTTTACAAAGCTACATTATCTAAGAGTAACACTGTATAGCCAGAGAGCACTATAAACCAGGCAAAATTGCATTAAGTGAAGCCATAATCCCATTTTTTGACATACAGCATTTCCCAGCTATCCAAATAACCAAACTAGATTGCTATTAGCAGACATTCATTTTATACAGGCACTGTTAATTACTATTATGCAGTGGTGTTGAATGAATTACTCAGGCAATTATTTATTTTAACAGAACTTGTGATCCAGATGTTTTGTTTGAAGAGAACCTGCATTTATTTTAAAGGAACAAAAAGCCTCTAATGAGTCAGCATTCCACTTTGATACAGTCTGGAATGGGATACAGGAGACTCAAAACAGATCAAAACACACAGGTTATAGAAACCAGGAAGAACAACATGAGGGATTTACTTTGAATAACCAATGTACAGTCTACTATGTTTATACATTTTCATCATTCTTTTGGAGTAATCTATATTTTTAACTCCACTAATAGCATTTTTTCTGACCTACAATAGTGGCCATATCAGCTGCTCTACAGGGCCCTATTTGCACATTTGTGTAGCAGTATGGAACAATCAGTTGTCCATCCACCCCAACATCTACTACCTCTTCAGCCCAAGTTTTTGTTTAAGTTCAGTTAAACAAGGCCAAGAACAAGACAGTAATATAAAAAGTATCTCCAAAATTATGGTATGTTCTTTGAAGTCGCTTATATTCACAACACATATTACAGAAACCCTTAGAAAAATTTAGTGCTTAAGCCACGCAGCTCCTGCAAAGACACCTGTAATGCATGACTGAGTGAGTGCTATTCCTGTGAACAAATCCAAACCCAGAGAGTCCTTCAGCAGTAGCAGCAATGTAGCTTCAGAGAGCCCTGTTTTATGGCAACCTGCCAACTTTGCTTAGATACAAAACTGCAACGTGGACACACGTGATAAGAAAAGCAATGACTTTGTCTCTCTTTAGAATGACTTCTTTCTTCACAAATTTTATTCTGCTCTAAAATACTGCCCAATCCTTTAAAAAGACATATTTTGTAACACTCCCCAAACCCAAATATTTACATGCTGCTCATCCTAGATTAATTTGGAGTAGAGGGGGGAGAGTGAGAAAACCTTTTACTTAAACCCAGCTCAAGGGTAATAAAACTTAATTTGAGATAAGAGTATAAATAATTTTGCAGGTCATATATCCAAGGCCTTTCTACAAAGACCACCACCAGCACAAAGAAAACCTGCAAGTTTCTGCACTCCTTTTCAGACAAGTCTTCTAAAGCTCAAGAACATTATTCCAGTATTTCATTTCAGCTACCAGTCACCCCATTTCCCCCTGTCAGCCCGACCACATACGAACCTGAACTAATGAACCTAAAGTAAAAGAGCTTCCCTGTTCTTACTGTTTCAGACACTTAATTCAATTTTTTTCCTTCCTACTGTACAGGCATACTGTGAGCCCACTGTGGTAGATCTGTTCACAAACCCTCTCAGTTGAGAAGATTGACTTCAAAGAACTACATTCAACAATTTGTTTTCCCATCATTTTGTTACCAATTCACAGTTAGGCCAAGGATTTCAAATACACATCACCCATCTGTATATATCAAAGGGAAGGTCCAACCCTTCATATTGCAGATTTGGAATAACCTGAGCTAGTATTTCTTATATCCTTATATAAATATTCTTACTCATTTTAAGTTTACACACAGTGGTTTTATTCTGAGGAGTTGTGTATCTCCCAGAACACATTTTACTACTTTTATCATATTTTCAAGTTTTTCTTTAATTTACCTTCATTATGGGAAGAAGATCTTCTACTTTATGTACCTTTTCCAAAGCTTCTCGAACCTCTAACAGTCCTTTTGGATTATTAGCACTGGAAAAAAATTAAACATGTAATACAACAGTTGAACACGTAGCATTTCTGAAAATTCACCTACCTTTAACCTAATTAGCCATAGTGAAGTTATTGAAAGTTAATTATTTCTTTTCTGAAAATTAATTCCTTTATACTTGGCCACATGGTCTCCTATTTTTCCAAAAGTAATGTCCTCCTATATCAGCTCAGTTAATTTTTTTCTGTTTCAAACCTCAACTTCAGCCTTCAGGTTTATCTTACTCTAATTTACTGCTCTATCTTACTCTTGCTGTTGGCCACTCTAAAGCATTAAACAGTGTTTGCATGAGTGCGTGTAGACAGGGGCTTCTAGATAAAGAAAGATGGAAAAGAGTACTGTTAAAAATATTCTTCACAAACTATGTGCATCTGTGTGGTCTCAAAGACATGTAGGTACTCCAGATGCAGGCAAAGCTGGACCATGAAGAAACTTGTTCAATTACTGTTCACCCAGATTTTAAGAACAGAATTATTTTAAAAATTACAGCACAAATTGCTCTGGTTTAAGGTCAAATGCTGCTGGCTTACTCTGAACAAACTTAACAAACATCCCCAGTAGAGGACAGACTTCCCAGGAACTAGAGAACTTACGTATTTTCAGCAACTATGATAGATTTTAGAAAACTTAGATATTTTCAACAGTTATAAAGATTTTATGCACTTTCATTTTTTCATATTTAAGTAGAATAATAAGATTGAAAAAAACCCCTCCATATTTAATATGGGTTACAAGGCCAAAGAAAAAAATAGAGGGTTTAAAGCTAAAAGGTTTTCTTAGTTTTTAATGTTATCAGAATACTGAGCCACACATGGGACAGTCATTTTACTCATAAAAAACTTAAAGAAATTTGAAATAGATGCCAACATCAATTATCACATTACCTTCTGTTACATTCTTTCATTCAAAATTCTATGACTGCCTTCAGTTCCAGGATAACATCTACCAACCCTTCTATGTAACATGTAGTAAAGATTCTCTGCTCATTTAAAACTACCACAAGGAAACCAAACATCTTTAATAAATCATATACTTAGAAAGAACTGAGAAAACCGATCATGACAAAACTCTGTCTACAAATTCAAAATAGTCATTAGTTCCTAAATACACTGTAATTCACAGTCTTTTTTTTCCTATTAGTTTAAGTTTCTTAAGGTGGCAGCAAATAATATTTTGCATCTTTAATAGTAAATAATTATCTCTATAGATAACTAAGAAAACTAGAACTTCCTAAAATGAAGGGAAAAAACCAAATCCCTCAGGCTTCCTGAAATGACCACGATATAAACTTCAGATCAGTATTAGCAGGGGAGTGAAGCAGCGAAAAAAACCCATCAGTAATTTACCGGTGATAAACAAGGATGCGGTCTTTGATAAAATGAAGAATTTTCTCAAAGTATTCCAGGTACCGCATGTTAATGACCTGCCCCCTACAAAGAAGAGAAAAGGTTTTTTTGAAGACATGTTTTCCAACTCAACATTCCAGAGCTAAGACACAAATATTACTCATTAATTCTCGACACAATTTTACCCACAGATGCTCTGTAAATAAAAGGAACGAACTAGAGTTTTATCTATGTGGTCATTTGCCAATCCCCCATTTTTAAATATAGATTACACAGTGAACTTACAAAACCTCATGTATCATTACTATTGTTGTTCTCTGATGAGCTACATTTCAATACATATTTCCCTGTTTTCAATATATCCAAGTCCAATAAATCTTTATATGATAATTATCAATTTGCACAATGATACAATCTTCTCTAGACTCGTAGACTGCAGAACCAGAAAAAATTCTCAATCTGTACATTTATTTAAAGAGCCAACACTCTCCAGTTTATTTTTTGCATTTTGCATATGTATGTTGATCTGCTCTGACAGTCAACACACATTTTTCCTTATTCATCTATGTCTCTCTTTATTGAAGTAATTTTGCTTTGACTCTTTACAGCTACAAGTCGTAACTGTAAAACAAAAGCATTAAAAAGGTGTTGCTTTCTCCCTTGGTCTACTTAGGAAAAGAAATTCATATTAAAATATGGTAGAAACCTGTTAGGATTATAACCACTCTGAGAGGAAAAATTACATACCCTTATTGCATTTGTAGGAGTCCTTCCTCTTCTCCCAGTCTACAAAACAAGATTTTATAAAGCAAATGTTATCGCTCTCTGAGGAAGCAAAACCACTGTCAATCACAGGAAGGTGTGTACACCTAGCCTTTTTTTTCTACTCTAAGAGATTTTTGGCAGCTTAAGTCCCTGTCTAATGTCTCACTCAACAGTCTCACACCTTAGTAGGTCTGGTTTCAGAAAACCAGCAGAATCAGTCTTTAAAAAACTGAACAGAACACATACACACATCTGCACATAGGAAAGGGAGGTAGGGAAAGTGGCAGGATGAAGACAAATCTATATACATAATTTGCCCTTGTTGTACGTCCCATCATTTTCCATCTGTATTAAAAAAAAAAAAATACATGTACAACAGGCAGTAGCGTGTCAGTATAAGGAACTGGATTTTCCTTTACTGTCATCTTGGAAAATACGTTCAAACCAGACCTATCCTTCTATCAGGCCATCTAGAAGCTGTAGTACCAAGAAAGACTTTTGGTGAGTGGCCAAAAGTGATTTGTGTTTATTTCTACTCTTTCTGCTTGTTTACTAAACACTACGATTTTGAAAGTCACAGTGTTCCAGAGTGTCTTTTTTTTTAATAAAAACATTAAGTATATCATTAATGTTTAGCTGATCCCAAATCCTTGCTTTGCCTATAAAAACAGCTTATGCTTTAAAAACATTTTCTCTGCTTTAAATGAAACTTGCTAGCTTTGATCACTTAAGCCAGAAGGAGATAAGCCAAAGTTGTCCTTGTCTATAGGCCAACAAAGAAAGTGACAGCTGATATACTTGTCTTGAGTACACTAAGATCTGAAAGCCTATGAAACACTGCAAAGTGCAAGATGTTTCTTATATATCTTTATAAAATGGTCTCCAAATTGACTCAAAACAAACAAACAAACAGTTTCTGTTTTCTGACACACACCAAATATTTTGCCATTCTGGAAAAGAAAAAAAAATTAATTCAGCGGACAGTGCATGCTAGTGCACCATGACAAGACTCACTTGACTGGAATCCCTGAACGATAATGGACTTTCAACGCAAAGAATTCTGAGTAAAGAAAAAGGTTATGCTAGCAGATATGTAATCCAAGTATTGTTGTTCACAGAAATTCCTGGTGTACAATTCAGACCAAATAAAACCTAAATACAACTTGAGCTCAGCATGACTAGATGTGTTAAAAACACTAGAAGAACACCCGACTGATACTGTTACACTTCTTGACTGAACACGTTTTATCTTTGTATACAAAATAACCACAAAGACTGCTACAGCTAAATAGCCAAAATCTATTGTTACACCTGGTTTTCAGGTAGCCATTCTATAGAAAGAACTCAGCCTTAGTCATACAGGTATCAGAATAACTTTCAAATCATAACCCAAATATAAAGCAAAGCATATATTCCTGAAAGACAGTGAAAAGACCATAAAGTTATCTCAATTATCAACAAAAAGGTGTTCGCTCTGTAGCCTATTAGTATCTTCAATCAGTAGCCATTTTACAAGCTGAGTAATGTAAGAAGGAGATTATATAAATCTGCATAACTCTTTAAGAAGAAATTGTCATTTAGAAATCATACTGAACTAGAACATGCTTCAATGGAATAATAAATTTACGAAAACCTCCATTATCACACAACATATTCATTTAACTCTGACGTCACATGAAATCATTGGGATAGGATCCAAAAGAAACAAATCACAACAGAAAACTGACCAAGGAAAGCAGCTATTGCTTGGGATGGAGAATGACCAAACAAGCATGGGTTTCCAGAATCAAAAAAATGCAATCACTATCCAGTACTAAAGTAGGATCAACTCCCTAAGGCAGCAGTAATTATGCTGCTTCAAATCTATTGTTTCTTCTAAAAAGGTGCCAAGTCCCAAAACCCAAGGCTGAGCCAAAGCCAAAAGGTTAGAACTAAATTCATTGTGGACCTACAATTCTGAATGATCATGAAGCTTATTTCAGATTTCTATAAAGTTACCAAAACAGCTGGAACAGTGCATCATGAGTTTTGCTACTATCCTCTGACGAAAGGAAAACAAGTAAAGTGTTTGGCCACTGTAAAACAGAGTTCCTGACACAGAGATCTTGTACGAGGACAAATTTCCCCAGATTAAATGTTTAACATTATTTTCAGGATGTTAATCAAATGTTGTTACATGAATGCCTTTCTGCCAGCACAGATCACCTAGAAATGAAGCTTTTACTCCCCCATTTAAAAATAAAACCAGGAAGAAAGAGGTGAGCTATGGAACAGATCCCTGTCTCAAAGTACAGATGGCTGTGATTTCTGGTGCATTGTACATGTGAGGAGAAATGCAGCAACAGCAAAGATGGACGTGGGTTGAAGTCCAAACGTAACACTTGGCTTGAAGGAAGAAAGAAGCCCGAGCATAAGACTGTTCAAGAAGCAGCACATCCTGCAAGGCAACTACTGATCTGCATTGGAGTTTAATGCTACTTTAATCACTCCATGAAGTAAAGCAGAGGCTGCTAGGGTCCATTTCACAGAGTGGAAGGAAGAGCAAGGAAAAATTATGATTTTGCCTCTGCATGTGAATCTTAGAATATCACTGTTTTTCTCTGCCTGAAATAATTCTTGAGAAAGCTTTGTTTCCCTTATCCTCCTTTTTCAATAAAGCTTCTCAGAGAAGAAAGAGACAGACATAACAGCAGAATGACAGATCAAAGTATTTCCCATAAGGGGATGGAATAAGATGAAACCTGGCTACATATTTACTTACACAAACACACTCTGCTCCTGTGATTGACAGTGATGTTGCTACATCGAGTCTCTCTGTCATGACTACATGTCTTGCAGCATGGGAGAAGATGGAACGTACAACAGTGGTTGAATCTTTTATATTTTACCTTTATTTGAAAGTGCAACTGTTACCTTTCAAAGTTTACTTGTCATTTTTGCTTTACTTTGACCTGCTCTGAAAAGAACTAAGAGAACGATGTTTTTCCTCTCCACTGTAAATTGGTATTAAAGCTAACAGAACAGCATTGTTTCAATATCGATGCCAGTACTTTTGAGAAGCAGCATTTGAAAAAATTACAACTATGATGAACTTAATCAAATTTTTGCATTTAATGTAATTTGGGAATTAGAAACAGCACATAAAAATATATGTATTCTGGATCCTTGTTAGATCTTATTATCTCTCAGTTGTACAAGTGAAATTCAGGAAAAAGAGGAAATGTCCAGAGGGAAAATTTGAGGTGCACAAACCCCAAATGTTTCATTAGAAAACATAAAATAAATATTATAGTAAAACAATAGGCATATATACATTCAATACTGTAAGATGCTGCTTCACAAACAGATGGTAAGTTTTGGTACAATCCCTTAGTGAGTGCGGGAATGCTGTTTGGTAAAACTCTCGTACCTGATTAAGTTAATGTGATTATTGAAACCTCTGCTAAGGCTTCGGGCAGGCATTTGGTCCAACCAAAGCACAGGCTGGTCAGGGTCAGCTATCCTACAAAGACAAAGAACATTAACAATGGCACATGTTTCACTCCATGTAGTACTTTTAATAAAGCTTAGTTCACAGACAGAACAATTTTAGGCAAAAACTAGAATTCACAGATCACAAAAAAGAACGTTTTATTGAAACAGGTTTTTTCTTACAAAAAGCAATTCAAACATTGTATGTTTCTGGCGTTTGAAACTCTTAAGTTTTTGTTTGCCTTAGCTGCAATAGGTCCTGCCTTTCACAGCTTTGCTTCAACTGGCAAATGCTGTTCCCAACTCCTTCCCTCCTTTATAGAAAAATGGAGTATTTTCAGAAGTGCACTCCTTGTACCTAAACCACCCTTGTCTTCTACCAGAACACGTTCTAGTTACAGAATGGTAGCAAGTGTTCATTTTCCCCTCCACGACTTCATCTCTTTGGTTAGCCGGAGCATGCATCATTATTACAACAGTATAAGGCTTGTTCTCTCTCCTCTTTTACCGTTACCTTCGCCACTTTACAGCAATATCAAACATATCTCTCCACTGCATCAGTCTGGTCTTCCCATTCATCCGAACTTTTGAGTTTGCCCAAGTCCGCTGCACAGCTTGCATTACTTCTAGAGTGGCCAATCCCATTGCTGAGGTGAGGGAAGAGAAGAGAGGGACCAACAACAGAAACAGAAAACCAATTAGAGCCACTCAATTTTGTACAGGAAAGCAATGCATTTACAGGAAAAGAATTGACAACATCAATAAAGTCTGGAAGATCATGACTTCCAGTCCCCAGCTAGGTCAAGAAACTGCCGACATAATGATTATTTTAATTTTAAACTTCTAATCTGATTTAAAAGAAACAGAGCACAAAAAACTAATTTGCAGATAGCAAAAGGTATAGCATTCAATTATCACCACATTGATTTTTTTTCCCCACTCAAATTTACAGAGAACTTTCAGTATACCTCTATGTATTCTTTTATTTGGAAGAAATCCTGGTGTCTCATACTGCATCATTGAACCCAGATGATCAGCTACACATATGAGCTCTTGCACATCAGGCTTATAGCTTTCAAAATTCTGAAATAACACATCTCTTATAGAGGAGAAAAACACACATCAGATGTAACTTGGCAAAAAAAGTCCTGAAAGTATTAGACAAACTAATCTGTGTTTTACAAATCAATACTATTTGTGAGAGAAACAAAAGCAGTATAAAGAACACTCATGCCTCCTCCCAGCCCACTGAACATACACAGTACGTGGCAGTTACGCTCGATATCTCGAATTAATTCAGTCTTACTGAGATCTTATTATTAAGCAGATCTTATTATTGTCACAACCAGTATTTCACCTTCAGACTTGCTCATAATAAGTGATACTAAATAAAGTTCACAGCTAATACATTATCCTTCACTGTTACACTCACTCTGATTAACTTATAACTACATAAGAAAAGGATATGTATAGACCCTGGAAGTCTTATTCCCTTAACTTATCCCATAATTCTGTAAAAGCTTCTTGTGCTTAAAAGGTGGATTCTATTCCACATACACAAAAGCCAGAAATTTTTTATGGAGCCATTTTTTTACATACACAAAGTGAATACATAACAGTTTATGTCGATACTGATTTACAGCAGGAGAAATTACTATCTTTTTTTTAGTTATATGATTATAAAGTCTGTTCTAATAAATCCCCTGCTTTGTTGGCTGAAGTTACCCTCCTCCTAAAATACTGGTTATCTAAGTTACTTCAGAGAACATTTTTCCAGTGAAATCCAGCTGCCATTAAAGATATAGTATCTAGAAATTACATTTATAACAAAATAAAAACATAACACACAAGAAACCATAATAAGGGTACTACGTAACACTACACTGAGCATCTCAGACTTATCTCTTAACGTTAATTCCAAGAAAATAATAGAAGAGTTAATCAGTAAGACCATAGAATATGAAAGAACAATATGTGAATATTATTATGTAAAGACAGAAGTGAAGAAAATCATCCTAAGTTTAGTTCTTCCTCTTTTATGAGATAAACCAACTCTTATGATCTACTAAGGGATTTAAACACTCAGTGGAATTGTACTTCCATATAACATTAAACATTTATGCTGTGAGTGCCTCAGAATGGCACTCACATACTTTAAAAAGTCAAACTGAAAAAAAACCAAATCACATTTAGAGTAGGCTTAAAAAAAAATTCTCACTTTATATGTGGCTGTAACCCGGGCTGTTCTTCATAATTTTCTATAAGAAAAGGAAGATTTTTGGCCCAGTGGTCCTTGAAATTTCCAGGAAGATCTGTATCAGTATTATACTCTGTAAGAGGGGTATCCAAATGTGCATGCAAATATCTAGAATATTCTGGAGGAAAGAAATAAAATTAAAGACTATTTGCATAATCACTCTACTTATGTCATTACACAAAACCAGTAACCAGATTATATGTTTGTCAGTTAAACAACATGACTTTAATGAATCATTATTATTATATAATATCATTTTGCTATTAGCCAATTTCCAAAACAGAAATAAGTCTTTTTCAACTGAGTATTACAATATGCTTTACCATTATACAGAAATGTATTTCATTTTCAACCCTAGTTTTTAACTGTATGAGCAATAAGAACCTGTGTATTTCATTTTTTTAACATACTCAACAGTGCTCATGAGAACATACACTGGTTTCTTTAAAATGGCCAAAACTACAAGCAAGCTTGCATTTCTAAGGTTCTTGAAGCCTTTAAAAAAACCCCACAATTCCAACCTACCTCTGAGGTATTTCACTTTCAGGTATTCTGGGCTGGCCTTCTGTCCAGGTAGTGGATCATTTAACATAACTTTGGTCTGAGCTTTTATGCCTTCATAAAACTGTCCCATTGCAACATGGCTAAGACCTTTCATGTACTGGCACACTTCATTGTACGGTTCTAGCTGTAGACATCTCTAGGAGATTAAAGGAACAAAATACCCATATATCAAGAGAGAGAAAGAGTATCTTCAAGTAATCTAATCTGTCTGGTCAGAAGACCACCTGAAAAGATTTCCTGATTATTTCGATCCACTTCCATCACTATTTCCTTTCTAATGATGCTGAGCACTTAAACTGTGAGCAAATGTAGCAAAAAATATTTTCAGCTTTATTAAAGTGAAAATAACCCCCTGCCAGTGTAAATGCGCTTTGCATACTTTAATCATTATGAAGACAGATCATGTTTGCTCTAACAGTAATAGCACTACAGAAGCGTCAACGTTAGCTAGATGGAATTAGAACAAATATTCTACTGACAATATTAGTAACATGTCACTTTTGGATACATATATATAATATATATATATATATACATACATATATGTGTGTGAATAAATATATATAGTGCCATTTCTTCCATTCATCTCTTCACTACTTCATACATTAGTACACTTCTATGGTAGTCAACTATTTGCTCTATGTCTACATCTCTGTCTCAGAAGTTGAAGCATCTTTTTAATTACACCAGTATCTAAAAATTATGTTATATCAATATGTAATACTACTCATAAAGTTAGCACAGACTCATTTAGAAAGGGATGGAATAGTTTCTACATCTTATTTCATCCCTTGTTTTAAGGATATCGACACACAATTAACATGTGCCTTTATTGTTCTGTCTACAAAATGAGGCAATTATTTAATGCTAACAGATAGGCAAGATTTTGTTTACCTATGGCAACAGACACTTTTTTGCAAGCTCAGTGAATTGCAACATATTCTGAGTTTTTCAGAAGAAAATACTCCAGAAGAATTAAATAAACATTCCAACTTATTTTAAATTTAAGATTCCAAAGACTAGTACATTTCATCTTTCACCAAATATGAAAAAGCTTTAGGTTTCAAACAGAAC
Organism: Pseudotriccus pelzelni; assembly: GCA_035584735.1. Lineage (NCBI taxonomy): Eukaryota > Metazoa > Chordata > Aves > Passeriformes > Tyrannidae > Pseudotriccus > Pseudotriccus pelzelni. The sequence goes on along the minus strand of JAWMRA010000146.1, from coordinate 8,620,211 downwards.
TTAAATATTAGCAAGAACAGAATTATCAGTTTAAAAAATACATAAAACATTTCAAACAGAGCTTGGTTTTAGATATACATAAAACAGTTAGAGAAACAATCTTAGTTTAAGCAAAATTCCATTTTAAATTAAAAACTGTAAAGTTTTATACATCGTTTACGACAGACTTCACAAAAAATAATTTTAAATGCACACACATATTCAGAAAGAAAAACTTTGAAATTTGTCCATTTTATTGCACTCGCTGAATACAAGTCCATGTTAAAACATCTTAAATTGGTATTTACTTAGGGCCTGCTTACCTTAAAATTCTTTAGTGCTTCATCTAAACTGCCATGATGATAAAGCATCATTCCTTTGAGTTGTAGCGTTTGAACATGATTCTGATTTAGCAGTAAAGCCTTCTGGAAGTTCTCTGTAGCAGCATCAAAGTTGCCAAGCTCTCTAGGTGATTCCATAAAGTGGAAAGTGAAAAATATAGAAGGCAACAGCGACAACAAAATTACTTGTTAAAGGTTGCTTTAATGTGTCCGAAGAGGATAGCATTAAAGAGAAACACAGTACTAATGGAAAATTTCTATAACAAAACCAGTAATTTTGCAACTATTCTTCTGTGGTAATAACAGAACAGCTGCACAGCGTTTTACTCCCAGAAATATGTACTCTGAAATACAACCCCACAAATCTTCACAATCCTCAGCAGACATAAAACTGTAAAAATACATACCTATGGCACTTCTTCAGAAACTAAAATAAATAAAACTTCCACAGAAAGCATTCTTGGAAAGCACTATCTTTGACAGCTCTTTTTAACTCTATTTAAAAAAATTTACCAACTACTTAAATGCAATTTAAGAAGAAAGCATACCGTGTTTGAAAACTGAAACTAACTAAAAATTTATTGACTGAAGTTACTCCATGTGCAGGACAGCTGTACATGTAAACAGACAGTAAAACCAGTCTTGGAGAAACTGTCATGAGAAAATTAAAACAGTAATAGTACACAAATTATCTTAATTTCTTTTTAATCTAGTACACTGACTTTTTTAAGTATAAGGTTATAAAATTCTTTCCACATCAAATTATAATAGACAAAATTAATCCAAACAAGAGCCATATCAGAAAAAAAACCAACCCAAGATTCACTAGTTTTAAATACATCCGCCAAAAAGAATTTTTAGGCAGAATAGTGATTAACCACCACAGATCTTTGGTTCAAAATAAATGCAGGAACACTGAAGTCCCTACATTTGAAGCAGGATTTAATTGGCAAAATGTTGTAACTCATATTTCACAGAGAGGCAAATAAGGCTACAAATTGTCTACTTTCACTTAACAATTCTTCAGAAGGTATTTTTACATATTGTATTTAAAATTCATTTGATGCAGAAAAAAGAGAGCATGAACTTAAGATGAAAGACTTGAGAAAGAAAGAAGAGCTTGACAACTAAAGTTAACTGTGCCCAAGAGAAATGAGATTATTACTTCTGCCTGTTTTAAGACCAGAGGGTTCACGAGGAAGTCATTCAGAATTATGTTAGCCACTAGTTACAGAGTACTAAGCTATTAAAACAATACTCTGTTCAGACTCTGGGTTCTCTAACTGCTGAGCCTATAGAAGAGTCAGCAGTAACTGTGCTTTGTACATTAAGTTCTGAAAAAAATAAATTAAAAATAAAAGGTAGTTTCTTTACACTCCTGCCTCCATTATTTCCTGAGAATCAGAGAACTTTAGAGGCATGGGACACTGAGAGGGAATAAAAGCAACAAATTTTAGCAGATTAAATTGGATATTCTGGCTAAGTAACTTGTGGTTTGTAAAACAACAATGCAATGCAAAGTGAGATATTTTTAAGGCTTGCTTTTTTCTCTCCTTCAAAATAAAACTTATTCGGATTCAGGTTTCTTGGGCACAGCGTACAACAGCTGATCAACTACAGAGGCAGTCCCACATCCAAAAAAACAGAACAAAAAAGTTAAAGCATTTATTGGAAACGCAGGAAAGCAACTGCTCATCTTTCAGACTACATTACTATTATTTAGCACGTTGAAAGTACTTGCAAATCGCGGTAAGTATCACAGAAAAATCACAAGGAAATCAGCGATTCCACGTTGTGTTTTGAACTTAGATACCATGTGTCATGGTTTGTTTTTCTGGAATTTTACCTTTCCCCTCGCCTTTGTGAGCGTGGGGGGGAAGGGTTAGGGTTTTGTGTACTGTAAATAACCAAATGGCCCAATACAAAACCTGACAGAGGTACATTGTCTGTGTTTAACGACTATACTTTGTCTCCAAGGAAACCGGGCTCTGTAAGCTGGTAGAAGGTTTAGGGTGGTACTTAGGGGCTGGGGGAGTGGTGTGGGCGGAGTTGGCTGGTGCACGAGGAGCTGGAGGTTTTGGCCGGACTGCTTTCTCCGGGGAGGTGTGCTACTGGCACAGCTGGAGTCGTTGCTCGAGTTTTCCATCGGAAGGAGACGGGACTTTATACTATTTTCTGCCTATTAGCCAGCGAGAAAGAGTGAGTTTTCTTTCCCGGGTGCTGGAAAGCCACCATTTTCCCCTCTCCTCCCTTCCCATTTCCCTGTGGAGAAAGAGCCGCCATTGTTCTTCCCTGGGAGCTCGGGGGCTCTCCAGCGGCTCAGCGGCGCCCTCTGCTGACCGACCTGAACAACTGCAGGCTTCACATCACCCGCGGCTCAACGGCGCCCTCTGCTGACCGACCTGAACAACTGCAGGCTCTACATCTCCAGCGGTTCAACAGCGCCTCCTGCTGACTGTGGCTATAATTGCCTCAAAGGGTGAACTCATTTGGTTTATTTTTTTGTTTGTTTGTTTTGGTTCTTCCCACTGTTGGGTTTATTTGTTTGTCTTAAAGGGGGGTTGCCCTGGGTATAGGATTATTGTTTGAGTGTCTTACTTGTGTCGTTTAATAATTTATATCAATACATTTATACTTTTTAATAAAGGGCTGTTATTCCTTTCCTGGACATAATTCAGTCTTACCTGTGTCTCATTTAAACTGAGACAGTTATTTTGGAGGGTTTGGGCTCTCACTGAACTGTGTGAGGAAGACAGGCTGTAGCATCCTTCTTTAGAGCTGCTTTTCTTCAGTTTGCCGCCCTGATGAAGTAGCAGGTGTTCAGGAAAGGCAGACTTCCCTTTATTCCTGCGATGACAAGCTGGAGGAATCATGTCCCAGAAGCAGATAACCTGAGGCATAGGTGACTCCAGATGAGCGGTGAGACTTTCCCATAATACAACTTTCCTGGCCCTTCAGCAGCCCCAGCACAGCCCTGCAGCCATGAGGAGAGAAGCAGTCAGTCTGACTGCAGCCTCCTTCCTTACACAGCTGCATTTCCCATCCCTGGAGGTGCTCAGTGGGGTGTGCTTTATGCAGCTGAACTTGTTGGTTTGTTTTTTCTCTGCAAAGGCCAGCTTCACCCTGGGAAAATCCAGCAGTGAGGCTCTTTCTTGTAAAGGAGGGGGTTCAATGTCCACTGGGATGTTGGTACCCTTTTGCTCCCTGCACAGGGTAAGCCCAGACTGAATCCTGTCTCAATCCCTCAGATGCAGGGACGTGTACCTAGAACTGAGCAGTGACAACTGGTCCCTGGCAAGGAGGAGCCAGGATGTGCTGAGCAAAACTGGCAATGCCTGGATTTTTTTCCCTGCTTCCAGAAGCAGAGCATCAAACTTTTTTGTTGGAAGCAAAAAACACTTGTTATTTTTATGGGCAGATACCCAAAGCATGAAGCAGGATGAAGTGCAGCTACTAAATCAAAGGTGAGGTGCAGACTCGGTGCTTGCTGAATGGAATAAGGAATGACTGGAGTAAGGAAAGCCCTGCCTGTCTCTTGAGATGCCCTCCTGAAACTCAGACTGCGCATGGATTTCTATTCAAAGAATTTTCATGCTGCTCTGACTTGCACTACATCATCTTCTCTCACAAACAAACCAATTTAACTACACAGACGTGCTCTTTAATCGCTCTTCTTGGCACGCTGACAATTCCTGCATGTGCAGATGAGTTGTGTCTCAGCTTTGCCAATGCAAATGCCCTGTCCTCCTAATATCCATGTTTTATTTTTGTCTGAAGATGCCCAGTGGATGCGTATGTGTTCATATAGGATTGTTACATGTTTGTTTCCTCCGTGCTCTGTCTCTGTACCCAAAATCGTACTGCTGGTTTATGAATCAGAGCTGGTGTATCCCTGTACAGTGGAGCTGGGAGTTATGCTTTCCTCTGGAGCTCTTCTTTTGTTCTTCATTGCAGCTCACCAGAAGTCAGGATCAAAGCAGTGCGTGCTGGCATGCACACTGAAAGAGGGTGCATTGGCTGTTCTTGTGAGGAAGAATCGTGAGCAGCTTGCTTTGAAGTGAATTTTGTCAGATTTGAAGAGGTAATTTGCCACTTGTGAAGATTAAAACAATACAAAACTAATCTAAGTGTTGAATGAGAAACAAATACATAGCTTTTACTAACATGATTCTAAAGAACACTTATGTTGAAAGGCAAGGAGAAAAAGATAAGCTAATAAGCTTGCAGTAGAGGAATTATGTTGCATACATTTTCCTTATTGCAAAATCAGTCAGATTTCTAAAGATATAATAACACCACAAAGTACTGTGGTGTCTGGAAGTTATAACTTTATACATAGCATTAACATGAAGCCAGTCAGTGCTAAGAAAACTTCTTCTCCAGTTCCTGGTCATCATGCCTGTGTTCAATAACCCGTAGCTGCTTGCCTGGGTTCTGCTCCTCTGATATGGTACAGGGAGAACCCAGACTCTTGGGCTACAACCAGCAGGTCAAACTGTTTTTAACTGAGATTTTATCAGCTGTTGGTCTCTGGTTTAGACTCAATTCCTCCACAGAACCATTGCAAATGGGACTCAGTTGCATGAAGAGACTTTCATGACTCTAAGAAATTTTACCTGGAGAAAAGTGAATCTGTTTTGTTGCACAGAGGTACCTGCTGGGCAGAGCAGGACCTGGCAGTTATAGCCCTGTAGAGAGGATCAATGCTGGAGCTGGCTCTGATTTGGGATTTGCAGATAGTATCTCAGAATTCCAAGTTTCCTTACTGAAACTTTTGCTTTCCTGACTAACTTCTCACAGTCCCATGGCTTGCTGGGGCTGTGGGCTCAGGAGTTCATTTGTGACCTCACTTGTGAGCCCAGATCTACTGGTGACTATATTTGCACCCTCTAGGATTGGGTTTCCAGATCTTCCCTCACAACTTGCATCCTTTTCCACAAATGCACCAGATTCTTTCTCCAGCAGCTCCATTACTTGTCCACAGAATGCCCATAAAATGCAGAGCAAACATCAGCACTTGCTGGGAGGTCCCAGGGAGATGCTGCAATGCCCAACAACCTCGGCATGAGTCAGGGTTGCCATGGCAGCCCCAGCTTTGAATTCTCTTGTTTCATGGTTTCTGCCTCAACCTTAGTATTAGTTTAACCCTAGTTTATATATATTTATATATATATATATATATATGTGCTTTTGACGATAATTACTATTTACTCCTAGTGCCTTGTTTTCCTGCCTTTACTCTTGAAGGACTCTGGGTCCCAGAGGAAATGAAATAGTCCATTGCTCTTCTCTTTAGTGTTCAGGAAGAACACATGGTGAATATTTGTGAACCTGGCTGACCAGATGTGGGAGAACAGTTTGAAATGGGCCTTCTGAGCTTTTGTGGTAAGAATCTACAGAAAAAAAAAAAAAAAGAACAACTAACAAACAAAACCACAAAAACTCCAAACCAAAACAAGCAAACAAAAAAAAACCCACACACACACAAAAAAAAAAAACAAACCCAAAACCAAACCAAACACTCATTGAGCCACCTACTCCATTCCTGGGGATGAGCTGTACTCTCTGCAAGAAGTGGTGGTGACAGAGGACAGAGACGGGCACAGAAAACCAGTGGTAACAGAGAGGTGTCTGTGTAGGGTGGCAGTAAAAACTGGAATAATGGCAGTGAAAAGCAGAGGTGCTGGGGTCAACTAAGACCTCCAAGACTAGTGAAGTATTTTACGTGGTGACCCCAGGTCACCACAGAGACTGCACTGCAGCTCATCATTGTTTAATCTCATTCTCTTTTCTGCTTTTTCCTTGCCAGCAGGGAGTGTGTCTTATTCTGCCATTGTGCTCTATCTGAAGGATAACTCGGGGTGCAGCAATTGGCTGATGTTCATTTCTATCTGTGCCCTTTGCTGCTGAGTATATTTCTTTAATTGTAGGCAGCAGAAGTAATTTATTTGTTTAATAGTGTCCGGGAAACATACCCAAGGGAGATCTCTGAGCATGACCACAAAGCTGATAAGGATTAATGTTAGGTGATAGAACACTGGATAAGGCTATTCCCACATTTGGGTCAATATCTGCTATTCATAGCATGAGCATTAAGTAAATGAATATTAGGTTATTATGTGTTACTATATTTAATGAGGTTCAGTATTTACTTTTCCTCTAAAGACTGCTGAGGACCACATTATTATCGTTGTATGCTCTGGCAGGCAGGAGAGCAGCCTGCCTGTCTCAGTGGCAGTGAGTTTAGCACAACATCAAAGCTTTCAAAGGGCACTGTGTGGCCTATACGTTTTATTGTGAGTCAGTGTCAACAGTATTTGACTTAATGTCCATTGCTAGCAGAGAATTCATTATTAGTGGGTATAAATCTCTTTCCTTCTCCAGGTGTTGATATCTGCTGTGGAAGCCAGTAGAGGCATCAGTAGCCATTTTTAAAAGCAGCTCCAAGACTCTAATGTTGATATTGTTGTGTCTTATCCAGCAGTTCTGGGTCCCTGCTGTGCTCTATGTCAGAAATAATGAAGCAAGTCCTTTGCTGACACCTGCACTTTCATTCTCGCCTCCAATAATTTCCTGCATTGATTAAAAAGTAATAATAATAATCCCAGAAATATTTGGGAAGTGCATAAACCCAGCTGCATCCTGCTCATGGTGGGCTGGTGTCTGTGTGTAAGCCCAGGCCAGGAAGCTCCTCGCTCCCCTGAACAGCTGCCTCCACAGGTCTGCTTCCAAATTCCTTTATTCCTTTGCCGTTCATCATCTCTCCCCCGCTTGCTCACCACTTCAGCTCACCTGGAACACATTCTGTGGGCTCTCCAGAACCAGGACTGTCTCTCTGCTTCCCCTGCAATGCCCTGCTCTGAGTGGATAATTCAGAGGCTGAAGATCTTCAGGACTGACAACCAAAACCAAACCATATCCAGCAATAACTTCTGTGTAGAAGCAGGGATTTACTGGGAAAGTCTGGTTTCTGTTCACTGCGTTGAGTCACACTGTGGCTCTGGAGGAGCTGAAACTGCTCCGGGAATTCTTGAGGTTGTGCTAAAAAGAACCTGATTTATTGTGCTGAGGAATGAAACTCTCTCTGGTCATGGTCAAAAAACAACCATCTATGGGGATGCAGAAAGCAGCAATGTTAAAGAATATAAAATAAATGGAATATATTTCTTAGTGGCAGAGTTCTTCAAGAAAGCCAAGTCATGGAGCACTTCATGTACTGCAGCAGAGAATTCCCAAACTCTGGAACAAGCTGGATCAGCATCTGCACCAGTATGGAACAATGAGAAACACCCTGCCCGAGGGAACTCACAGCCCCACTGCAGACTAAGAGAAGACCTATAGATACCAGAAGATAAAGCCAAAGCAGGGAGCAGAGAGCCTATGTTCTTTTTTGATAAACAAAACTACCAGTGTGCTGTTTCTCCCTTTATTTTATGGAAGGTTAGGCTGAAAACTGGCACACCGGGCCCTTGGCAGCAATGGGAACCAACTCGAGTGGTTTCCTGTCTCACCAAACTGAATCCCTGCAGATCAGGGCCATCTGTCTGCTCCAGGGTAGGACCAGTGTCCTGCAGAAATGGTTTTCCCATCTCAGGGAAGATTTCAATATTTTAGACTTTCTGTCTCTTATCAGCCAAAGATTCAAATTAAGTAGAAATTGAAATCTCGGACATTATATTTTGAACAGAGGTCCCTCAATTATGTGGCCTAACAGCCAAAAGGGGTTACTTATAAGGTCTTTGTTTAGATCTTTGTTCTAAATTTACAGTTTTAACTGGCTTTAAATAAAATCCTTGTGGTTGCTTATATACAATATTTTTCCTTCTCTTGGTTTAATTTTGGATGTGTTAAATATGTATTACTAAGTAATTGAAATGTCATAGTCCTTGATTAAACTCCTCTAGTGGAATTAAATTAAAGGTTTCTACTATTGGTTTAGAAGAACCCAGTGTGACTGTTTTATAGCAGCAGGAAAGCCAGAATTACAGGTTAGGCTCCCCATCTGTGTGCATGACTAACACCAGGGAAACAGAAACAGTTTGAACTTTTAGAGGCTGAAACCAAGAAAAAATGGAGATGTAACTTATTTTAGACCCAGTGTTCTCCTGGAAGGAATCAGCTCATGGTGCTTGACTTGGTGGGACTGGCCAAGGCTCGCAGCAAGGAAGCTGAACCTCTGCAATGTCCTCTTCATTTCTTGCTGTAAGTGATTTAGGAGCTCACGCCCACAGCAATCACTGCCCTGCCAATGATTCTACTGCACTGCAGGGTCAGAGTTCCAGCAAATGTTCACTGGGTATAGGGAAAGAGACCCCACATAAATCTCTGGTTATGACTGTGCATTGTGTCCTCTGCACAGAGCCAGCCCGGACTCAGGGCATCCACTCAGGTCAGCATTCAGAAGAAGCAGCGGGATATTAAAGGCACTGTGCTGGCTTTGGCTCTGCCAGCAGTAGCAGGGAAGCAGTCAGGAGCAGAGGCTAAGGAAAAGCCTCCTCCAGAATTTTCTGTGCCCCAGATGACTGTGGGAAGAATAAGACGGGTACTTATGTCTTCTCTTATATTTAGTACAGGAGGGAAATTCCCTCTTCAGTTGGAAGGCAGAGTGCTTGACCCTCCTTTCTGCGTGTCCCAGCATGCAGAACAGCAGTGACCTTCACCAGAGTGGGGAGGGACACATCATTGCTGACTTTTGGGGAGAACATGGCACATTTGTCACCACTGGTCTTAGGCAACTATGAGCCTGTCACCCTCTTCAGCTCCACAGTGGGATCCTCCATCTGAGCTTCTGACTGGGCAGGAGTTGGTGGTCATGGGCGGAAGCAGTAAAAATGCTCCCTGCTGTGATTTGATTTTAAACTTTCATCTGAGGGATGCTGGTCAAAGCTGCCTCGCTCCTCACACGGGCCAAAACCACCCTGTGGGGCTTGGCTGCAAGGTGCTGTTCTCAGCTGGCCTCCGTTTTGTTTCCTCCTCAGCATCTCAGCCAGCTTCGTGACATGCCAGTGAGTACAATTTCCCTTTTCCTTCCTCAGCTAATCCTGAGAGACAATAAATAACAAGAGGACTCTTTTATAAGCAGATATAAAGTACTCACATCCGCAACATGTTACTAAAGTTATACTGTAACTTGTTCTCAGAATACCTATTGGTATGAGAAGAACTTGGATAGGCCTTTGCTACAGAATGTCTCACTTCTCCTTGAAGCTTTCCTACAGCAGTGTCCTTCCTCCTGGAGGTAATTCCCTTGAGCTGGACCTGATCAGAAAACAAACAAACAAACAAACAAGCCCAAGCCAAATAAAATTACAGAGTTTTTTAGAAAAAGCTTGAAAAAGGTTGAGGTTCTTTACCTGGAAGAGCAGGACACTTAAGAATCTTTTAAATACGCTTTTTTTTTTTTTAACAGCTGGCTCCGCAATGACCAATAAATATCCTCTTTGCACAGCTGAAAAGGCAGCACAAAAGCGCAGTGGCTCAATCTCACAGCTGGGGGGAGCAGGAGCTGCTTGTGGAATCACGGCACATGAGCTGGGAGAGTCCACCCAAATTTACAGTCCCTGCCCGGATGTAGTAGCCCCGCTGCAGGGCCTAGATGCGTGTCGCAGGGGTGCTCTGAGTTACACTGAAGCAGTTTATGCCAGCTGCTTTCAATGCCATATTCTGCAAAAGTGTCTGCATCCCACTCTCACGGAGCCCTGCTTATCCAGACTGGGAAATCAGGGTGAAACCCAAGTCCCGTCTTGCTGGTGCAGCTCCTGGAGTAGAAGGGAAACCAACCTTGCACTTGTTCATGGGCACGGTCTCACTCCATAAAATGAAGGATATAACCTGTTTACGGTATTTTGCTGACCGCACAGGACTGCATAGCCGTCAGTAAAGTTGCTCCAGACTAAGTGCTGTACATGCTGGTTGACAGCGTTGTTGCTGGGCTGGAGTGCGTCAGGACAGGCTGTTGGTCTGCCCAGCAGCGTCAGCAGTAGAAGCAAGTGCGAGTGATGGCCCGGGCTCACGGGCTACACCGGCACACTTGGTGTGTGTTGGCAGGGGCAGCGTGGCAGAACGCGGGCAGCCCGACCTGGCTCTGCTCTGGCGAACCTGGGCGTTTTCCGCAGGGCGAAGGGCGAGCTGGGAGCCAGCGCTGCCGGGAGATCGGAGTCCCACGCGGCACATCCACAGCCCCTGATGCTCCGCACGGGCTGAACCCCAAAACAGAGCTGAGGGGCGCTGCAGAGGGGAGCAAAAGCCCATCTGCAGGGAGGAAGCAGATGCCGGGAGGGCAGCCGGGGCCGCGCAGCTCCGGCCGCGTCCCCAGAGGGTGGCGCTGGGGCCCCGCCGTGCGCAGCCGGCACTGCCCGGGCTGCGGGACGGTGTCACCCGCACTGCCAGGGCTGCGGGACCGTGTCACCGGCAGAGACGGGGCTGCGGGACCGTGTCACCGGCAGAGATGGGGCTGCGGGACCGTGTCACCGGCAGAGACGGGGCTGCGGGACCGTGTCACCGGCAGAGACGGGGCTGCGGGACCGTGTCACCGGCAGAGACGGGGCTGCGGTACCGTGTCACCGGCAGAGATGGGGCTGCGGGACCGTGTCACCGGCAGAGATGGGGCTGCGGGACCGTGTCACCGGCAGAGATGGGGCTGCGGGACCGTGTCACCCGGCACTGCCCGGGCTGCGGGCTGGTGTCACCCGGCACTGCCCGGGCTGCGGGCTGGTGTCACCGGCAGAGGAGGGCTCCTCTGGGTGCGCGCTGCCCAGGATTGTCTGCAGAGCCCGGAACGCCTGATGCGCAGCGGCTGCGAGAGACTCCCAAGAGCAAAGACAGCTCGGTGAACCAGTAAATTGACTGGTTTGTGGTGAAAAAGCAGAGGGGCACAGCTGCAGATGTAAAAAATATGGGAAAAGTGTTTTGTCTGGCTGAAATGACCTTGGTTTTGCTGCTAAGCAGCACGGTGCACTGGTGCCACAGCCTTCACATGAGAGCTGAGCTTAAGCATGCTCACTCCTGTGGGACCTTTCCACTTGCTTGTCTTTGCAGCAGTTCTCAGGGGTTATTTTGATGTTCTCTGCAAGAAAAAAGACCCTGATGGCTTTTCCCAGCCCCTTTCCAACAGTTTGATTCTTGGGTACCAGCTGAAATACTGGATGCGGCATGTCTGCAATAAAGGAAGGCGAAGTCTGCCCTGTGCATGGTTTGGCTTGGCTGGTCTCTCTCCTGACTGAGAAATGCAGAAAGCCTACAGGCTCTCTTGCACAGATATTTCACAAAGGCTGAGAAGCAAAATAAATTTAAAATGGATTAACTCTTATGAGTGTACCTCTATTTTCCTGAATATATATCACAGGGCAATTTAAATAGATTAAGTCCTGCAAGTTTAGCTCTGTATCCTGAATACTGTGGAATTAAGAAAATCTTGTTTTGTAAGATCTCTGGGAAGGACTCTGATTTCATTGCACAAAGCAGAGGTCTAGTGCAGACCAGTGTGTATTCGAAAGACCTTGCTGTGTTGCTTAGGTTGCTGTTTGGTGCTTATCTGCTCTCACAGTGTCTTAAAGCAACATTTCACTACCCCGTTCCTTAGGCAGGAGTTAAGGGAATTCTGGTATAACAGAAAAGTACTATTGCTTTTGTGGTAATGACTTGGAAAAACTCACTGCTGTGGGGAAAGAAGTGCAGTTTGGTGCAGCAGAAACAGCAAAATAAGCAGCTGCCTCTACCAAGGCCGTAAAGAAAGACTTGCCTGTTCTGTTTTGAGTGTATGTCCCATGCAGAGAAGCTCCATGCACACAGCGCAAAGAAATATGTCAAGGAACAGAAGAAAACACTTTAAGAGATAGTACCTGTGTATGAAAAGTGCAATGTGTAACTACTAGTGTGAACTTTGAAATGAAGAAGCCAGGCCCTTCCTGGGGAGCCACAGCTGGATGTGCAGGGTGCAGTTCCCCAGGGCATGGGACTCTTCTGGGGGCTCAGAAACACTGTCTGGTTGCTGAGCACATGCAGTTTGCAGTGCTATCCAGCAGTAAGTGTGATGTGTCCTGCCAGCTTGGAGGATAAGCAAATATTGACATTTTGGTGATGAGGGAAGAGAAACTTGTAAATAGCGTCTGGGATAAAACTTTATTTAAGCGGACAGGACCTTTATGCTCACAAGCAGTGTATGATGCAGCAAAGACCAAATGTCAGACTGTAGCCTTTAAATAACAAGACAAATGACCACAGTAAAGGACACATTACAGTAAGTAATGCTGAAATTGTCAGCATCCCTCAGAGCACTCAGAGGAAACAGAAGCTGATCCAGCACCAACATCTCCCCCCTCCATGATGCGAGGTGCAGGACGTGCAACAGAAGCCAATTTAGGTGCTTGTGCTACTGCGGATGACTGAACCACGGGCAGTGATTTCTCCCCCTTCTCCGGTCTATGGTGATGTGTCAAAGTGCTGCCTGCCAGCACAGACCTCCCTGCACCAGGAGTGTTTTCCATTGAGCTATTCCAATGAAGAAAAGCCATGTTCTCCAGGGGCAAAACCACGGGCCTCACACACCAGCACACCACTGCTGAACACAGCACTGGCACAGGCAAAGCAAGACAGGCTCTCACACCTACCCAAGGGCAGTCTGAGCTGGAAGGAGCCTCTCTGTGTGAAACAGGTATTGCAGAGCATACTCTAAATAAAAGGGGACAAGGCAGAGCATGGTATTGAGACTCTTGGCATCCTTTGTGCCTGGGTGGTGCAAGTCCTGGCTGGATGCACTGGCAGGGCAGGGAAATGTGCTCCATACTTTGCCAGCCATTCACTTGTGCCTCTAGCTAGCACTAAAAATAGTTCACTTTCATCAGCCTCAAGTTCATCACCAAAAGAGAGCAAGCAGATTTAATTCGTTTGAACACAGCTTCGTCTAGTCTTCAAGGGTAAAATTCAAGTCTGGCTTTTGTGTTTATTATTTATACAGAATGGAAATCTTTGGGGTGCAGTGGCAGGGCCAGGTGGGGACTTCTGATGGCAACTGTGACAATCTGTTCTTATTCCTGATAATGAGGGTCAGGCCAGATCCAGACCTGTCTGTGGCAGCAGTTCTGCTGAACCTGGGAGTTACGCCAATGCTCAAATTACTTCCCATTGGTCAAGGACTGAATAAGGCAGCTCAGTGAGGCTTAAAGCCCATGCAAAACCCCTTCACAGCACACCCAACTGTGCACACTCCAGGCAGAAATGGTTGTTCACTTCTGTGTAGCTGATGGCCAAGTCAGAGACTTTCACAGGGGTGGCTGTTCCCAGAGCCATGGTCTCAAGGTGCAGAAGAAAACTTAACTCAATCAGCGTTTCAAAGAGTTTAACTCTGGCGCTGAGAAGAGCAGCTTGTCAGGAAACACAGTGCTGGTACCCTTGTTGGATGCATCTGGCCCTCAGCATATTGAAATTCAGGCCCCACTGTTATTTCAGCCACTTACGCCTCAGCCAGGAATGATTTCTGTATTTCTGCCTATTGTAGGTCATTATATCTCGAGAACAACCATCTTGTTTCAACCTGAGGGCTCATCCAATTTTTTATGCTGATGCAAACTGACACAAGGTCAGTCAGGAATGTGAAACTATGGCAATATTTGCTTTGAGCCCACTAATCTGAAGTGCCCTGGGATGGAACTGTGCCTGGCTGCCCAGCCCAGGGCTCTCCAGTGCAGCAGTCATGATGTGCCGTGCCAGGCGCAGGCATTCCTGGTACAGCACCATGGCCCTTATCAAAGGGAACATCAGGGCTCTGGCTCAAGGAGTGGCTGCTGCTCTGACGCAGATAACACCACAGTCCTGGCTCGAAAGGAGACTATTGTGGGAAAATGCTAATGTGACTTTTGCTGTTCATTCGCTGTGGGTCAACCCTAGTAATAAGAAACCACAAATTATATCTGGCTGTAGAAAAGACAAAGGCAGCTCTGCAGAGTGACTTCAGAAATCAAGGACCATGACCCAGAGACTTTCTGAAATGTGTCAGTGTACAAATGCACTTAATACCCTCAGCCAAATGTCCTTCCAAATATCCTGGTGAGCTGACACCTATCCATCCCTGCTGCCACCTACTCTGGGCCACACTGTCCATCAGCACAGCTCAAGCCACACTTTGTAGTTTCAGCCTGAGCAGCCTCATGGGAGCTGAGAGCTGCCTCAAGACACGAAACTTGGGGAGCACTTTGCTCAGCAAAAGTCAACAGGGATGGGGAGAAGCCTGAAGAGAGACCAACAGCTTGATACCTTGACACCCCAGTGTCCTGGGGCAGGTCACTGTGTGTGTGTCATGATTTTATTAAATGTAAAATTAAAGAGAAAGAAAGAGTAAACTGGCAAATGCCAAAATATTTCAGCACTGCTCTGGGACTGCCTGCCTTGACATTGTACCCAGGGAAGCATCTCAAATCAACTTCCAGCCTCTCCCAGAATGTCAGGCATCTCCTCAGGCATCAGTCACTCTAAAAGCATATCCTTGCTCCACACATATGGCTGGGTGATTGCTCAGTGTGTCACATACCTGCTCTTTCTCATGGAGAGGCAGTTCAGGGTCTCCTGCCTCCATCCTCCTTGTAGAAGACAGCCTTTGGCTGGGGTCAGGACCATCCTTCTCTTGACATGATGGTGGCTTAACTGAAGGGAGGATGAAAAAGTTTTTGACTTGATGCCGCAGAGTGACAGACATCAGACCTCAAAGAGCTGGCTCAAAATATGTCATTTTTGGTGGGACAGAAGCATTCCAGCACAACCAGAATGCTTCAGTGGAAAACACTGAGTTAGTAGATATACCACATTATCTTCTAAGAGAGTTCAACTAGAAAGTCCTGCTGGCAATGCACAGACACCGTGGTTTCCCAGGGCTCATTCAGAGCAAAGTTGCACCACCTGCTCACATGTGCATAGATTCATTTTGTGCTCTCGCAATTGCACAAGTTAAAATCAAGCAAAAAAGCTCAACATTATTGAAAAAAAACCCAACATCCTGTCTTCCTGGTAGCTTGGAAGCTGCTGATCTGGAGGGCAGTGACTCATCTTTATCTACAGAGCAACAGCTCACTCCAGCCCTTGCTGTGGGGATTACAGATCCTCTGGTGATGCTCAGGGTGAATTAGCTTGCCCTTCTGGGTGGGAATTGAAGGAGGGGGAGTATGTGAGTGTGTATATGTCCCAGAGTGCACCAGGAGTGGGTCAGCCTGGGGGGCTGGAGCCTTCCTTCCAGTTTGGCCCCCTTGTACATTCCTGTGCCACTGGCCACAAGGCTCTCAGGTACCACCAGCAGCCCTGGCACCTTTTCTCCCCATCCACAGCCTTAGATCACAGCCATGCCAGGAGGCTGTGGTGCTCACCCCATGGAGCTTGGGGCAGGAAAATCTCTTCGTAGAGCTGCTTTCCCCATGCAGGCATGCAGGAGGCATTGCTGCAGGGAGGACCTTGCATACTGGTGCCTGAACCCTCCCATTCCCAGGGGTAACACTGACGCTGATAAAAGACCATTTCCCACACATTCTGCAGTTTACATAGTGATTAGCTTCTATGTTAATTCCCAGGGGGAGGTAGCTGAATTATAACTGGATATATGATGTAGCAAGGGTGTAACTTAACTCCTCAGAAGCCTTTTCTGAAGCAGATGAGTATCTTGATTATGCTGTCTGCATTTCTAGCCAAATGTTTGTTGAACAAGGCATATTTGTTATCTAGATCCAGTGCACCCCCTCCTGCTGCGGGTGCTGAGGCAGCAGCTCTGAGGGCTGGGAGAAACCAGGTAGGTGCAGATGGATCCGGGAGCCAGCCTCGGGCATGCTGCTTGTGGGCACAGGGAATGCACTGGGACACACACAGGCACCGCTCTGCTCAGTGTTCGTGGTAGCAAGCGTTGAGGTTTGAAATATTGACAGCATTTTTTTTTTTTTAATGTGTCTTTCTAAAAATCTCACACAGTGCTGTGGAATTTTTAATTGGTGTTTTTCTGATACCCTTATCAGGTAATTATTTAATTTTCTTTTTAAATCGTGTATATTTTCAATCATCCTTTACATATGTTCTGAAGGAAAAAACTGTAAGAAAAAGAGAAAAGGAAAGATTTGGCTTCACTTTCCCAGCAGCTGCAGAGCTGTTTGGCCAGTGAGTGATGTTGGGGGCACAACTGATAAGCAGGCACAAAGCAAGGGCAGTCTGTGAACATCCCTGCAGTTCCCCTGACCTGCACTGGCTTCCTTCAGGCCCAAGAAGACCTGGAAGGCCATTCCAGACAGCTCATCCCTATCCCGAGGAGACACCGCTCAAAACAAATCCCATAGAAGGCAGCGTGGTGGTTGTGCTCAAAGCACAGCTCCATCTGCCCAGAGCGTTTGGGGCATCATCTCCCTGCAATCACCGAGAGATTAATGTGGGATGGAGCACTCAGCTGTGGAGAAGCCCTTTCGAAGTGCTGGGTTACATCATAAAGGCTTTAATCGTTGAAGAAAACAGAGAGGAATAAAAATAGCACAGTGTGTGTAACACACTGTGGCACATCTGGTTACATGAGTCACTTTTAAGTACAGACTTCTTTTTTGAAGGAGTGGGACCTCTAATGTTGTTTCTGAAACTTTAGCAGACAGGCTTATAACAAGGGAAACAATTAAAAAATCATCTGAGTACAATTTGGCACAAGGAACGATATATATGCTACAGTACATCTATTTTGGCAGTGGAGATTTAAGGGAGTAGCATCTACATCTGATTTCTAAAGAATTACTAAGTACTTATTTTTGTCAACCAGTTTCTCCTCAGGGAATTGGTAAGAAAAACATCCAAGGGGCAGCAAAGCAGTATCTCCTCAGACTCCTGAGAAGACAAGCTGTGATTTCAAAGTTAGAGGAAACATTTAAAAAGGCACAATAAGTACCTGCCAAGTGCTCAGATGTGTCTGGATTTCCACCGGCCTCTTTTCCCTTTGCTCCCATGGGAATCCCTCCCCAGCAAGTAGGCTCAAACGTGTCCAACCTACAGTGGTCACACACAGGGAGAGCTGTAACAAAGGAAGAGCTGGGTGTGATCTGACCGGTGCTGGCCCTGATTTCCCCAGCATTTAGAGCCTCTTAAACGGTTTGCTGTCACTGGGCTCTCAGAGATATCATCATGTCTATTGCTGAATGTGGGACGGAATTAAACTTAAATAAACAGAATTAAAGACCATCTGGCTGAGGGATTGCAGAGGAGGAATCCAGCAGAGAAAACAAAAGCGAGATGCCAACATTAGTGACAGCTTTTGAGCAGAAAGGCCCTGAAGGTTATGTCTTTGTCCTAATTTTACACTATTGGTTTCATACCTTTTCTTGTATCCTGAGGAGTGTTATTACAAGACATAAATAACTGTGACTGAGAACCGGGCAATAGCTTTGTCTCTTCTGCAGCAGAGACAATACCTATGGAGCATTAAGCTGTGGTGGTTTGAGAATGGAAGTGGGACAAGTTTCATGAAGGCAGGGCTTCTTCTATGACATTGATAGAGCTGGAAGAACCAACACAGTTTTGCACATACAACCCACACTTCAAGTCTGGAACAGCAGATGCAGTCTTCAAATGCCAAGATGGAGAAGAAGTCCACTGGTTAACTAATGGTGATGGGCAGTTAAACTGTCTGGAAAAAGAAAGGTGAGTCCCCATGGAGCAGCAGCCATGGATGGCACAGGATACGACATGGGCAGCTGTGCTGCACCGTGGTGTTGCACCCGCACTGAGAATTTCATATGGACAAGTGACATAAACAAGGGCTGGTCAGAGGGGGACATTCCTGCTCTGCAGATGGTTTCAAAGTTTTGTGAAAAAAACTCATCTTTTTCCACAGGGAAATGTGACGGTTCCTCCCAGGCCATGAGCAGAGCTGCCAGAGCCCTTCCTCCTCCTCCTCCAGCAGGGAGCTATGGATCCCACTATGGATCATGGGGACTGGGATGGAGCAGGGATACACATGGAGTGGAGACTGCAATTACACCTTGTGGAAAGCAGCTTCTGGAGAAGCCACAGTCTCCTCCTGCTCCTGGCAAGCAGCAGCTTCACATCAGCTAGGAAGTGGGATGCTGACCTCTACTCTCAAATACCAGAGGAATCTTCTGGCAACAGGATGCTCTCTTTTTGAAAAACAAAAGCTAGAGACTATTTTTAGTGTTTTGATTTCAGAGGTCAGTATATTAAAATATTTATTGGATCTCCACTCTTTCAAGGGTGTGTCTGTTTATAGAGGCTTTGGGCTTCTGATTGTGTTTTTTTCTTGTGCTTTTGTTGTTCCAAATAAAATGGCAACTTTTAGAACCTTCCTCTTCACATTTTCCATGTTCATGTTACACACAGAGTAACTGAGAGCAACAGCACTCATGGTGAGAAATAAATCACGCCCGGACCAGTGGATGCAGTTGCTGCAGCAGAAGGAGATTGTATTAAATTGCTGCTCAGGAGGGACCAGGTCCTCCACTGACTCCCACAGTCACCACCTCCAGCACCTCTCATGTATCAGCAAGATGTCAGGGATGCTCCAAGGACAAGGGTTACCAATAAAAGGTTGCCCTTACAGCTATCCTCATTAAAATACAGTTTGCATAGAAAATGCGTGTGGTCCAGCACTGTCAGCATCAGGCAGGGGTTTGAATGAGTGTCACGGGGACAAGGTCCATGTTTCTGTGACTGCCTGGGAAGCTGTACCATGCTGCTTGGCAGGGTCTCACAGAGCCATGGGTGAAGACAGACACAACAGAGGGAGTTGATCAGTTATTTTAGAGGTATGGTGGAACATCAACTAAGGAGTGAAACAATGAAGTTTTATTTTAATGTCTCTTCTCTTAGCTAGAGGCTACAATTCAGATAAAATTCAGATGCACTTTATTGCAGTGTGATTCCTCATCACCCCTCAGGAGCTGCATAATAAAAAGCAGGCAGCATCCAGAACACCTGCTGCATTTCTGAGCATCAGCAGCACCACAGGCAAGTAGGAAGGATGCAGTGAGGCAGGAGCAGTAATTTTTTTACAGACATCCTCAGTGATAATGTGGTGGGACCAGGGAAAGTTTCTGCAGTCAGAAATGTGCACTTTTAACACCAAGTCTGTTACTGAAAAAAAGTAATCACTGGAAGTAATGTCTTTTTTCCTCCTGAAAAGCCCATGCTCTTTGAGATCTTCCTCTGGGGTACCACATACAAACAGCTCATGCAAGTAGACAAAAGACAGGGCTAAGCAGCTCAGCAATGGTGTCTTGAGACAGAGCAGCTCTGAGGATGGACATGATTTTTCTCATTTAATCAGAAACCTGATTTCATTTTTTAATAAACTGACTCTCTGCCAGGAGCAGTCACAAAGAAGAAACTTCCCCCTACTGGGGCATATGGGCTGGCCAGGAAATGAATATAAAAAATGTAGCATGTATACTAAAAATAATTTAAAGAGATGTTTTAAATGCCTCCTGAATTAAGAAAAAAAAAAAAAGGAAAAATTAATCAGGCATCCTTTCATGGCCCAGCGTGGCTCTGAACATCACAGCAGTACAGAAACTGTGCACTGAAGTGGCTGTTCCCACCCCGGGTGCACATCTGCCCATGCAAGGAAAATTGACTGCCATTGGCATGCCCTGGGTGTGCAGGTGGAAAGGAACATCAAGAGTCCCTCTGCCAGGTAGTGGCAAGTGTGCCAAGGTGCACAATGAGTCAGAGCGTGTTCAGTGTCCTTGGGAAGGCACCCTGACATCAAGTGATCGTGCTTGGCTGTGAAATGGCAAAGGACCATTAGGTGCATCTTTAATTGTGGACTAGACTGGACTGCCTGCAAGGCACAGCCTGTGGGGGCTGCGCGTTGCAACCTCTGCTCCTGAAGAGAAATGTAGAACTGGTTTTCTTTTCCTCTCTCTGCCCGATCACCTGGATTAGAGTTTCCCTGAGGATCTCTCCCTGGCACTGAAGGGATTGCTAGACAGCAGATATCTGAAAGAAAATGGAGTATCTGCCTCATAAAGCTCCACAAATTCCTGGCTGTGCAGGCTCCACTTATCACATAAAAACCACTGTCACAGAGCCCAGACAACAAAACGATCAAGAAAAGACACTCATGGCTCAGTCCTGTGCCTCTGGTTTTACTGGCACAAGGAGGAACTCTTGCTGTGCTGGCTTGTCAGACACTCACAACTGTTACCAGGAGCCCTTCAAGGATATTTTGGAAACAGTTGCTGTATAGTTTCATGGAAATTATTTTCAATGATGTGTTGAGCCAAATGAGGTGCTGCTTCCCTGACACAGACACTCCGTATTATTCTATTACTTTCAATACTGTACTCTGGTGTATGGGTTTGCCTCTCTACCCTATGGACAGATGTTCTGTGGGATTCCCATCCCTTTCTTCAGGGGTGATCACAACCTGCAGCTGGGCCCAGCAGTAAATAAGGAGTGTCAAAAGCAATTGGCTGAGTTCACCTCCAGTATTTATTGTGCCTCCAAACACCTATAATTTCCCTGCCAATACTGATGACTTGTTATTTACAACCCCCCTTTATGCTAATTCTTTTGGTCTCATTGAGGGGAGGATTACATGTTGCTGAGAACTTCTGCCAAAACACAAAGAATCAAGTTTTAATATTAAAATAGTATCTCTTCCCCTCCCTCCTTGTCCCTCCTGTCCTGGCAACAGGGTTTTACAGGCATTGGGGCACAGCCAGGAGGGCTGGTGGTGATCCAGGTTTCTGTCAATGTTGATACTCTTTGCTGTGCCCTCTTTTTCTCATACACAGACTTTAGGATGACCTATGGAGGGATACAGAACTTGTATATGAAGGAGCTTTTGTTCATGCAACCTCTACGTGGCCTTACACCGTAAAGGAGATGGACTAGAACTAGTGAAATCATGATACTAGACTCTGATTGCTGTTGTTTACAGTCAGATGTTCCTTCCTAAATGAAAGAAAGCTCATGAAGAAAGTAAATCTCTGTGGCCAGCCTGGACATCCTTGGGCAGACCTTGCATAGCCATCCATCAGGAGCTGGGCTGTGAACCTGGAAAAGAGATTATCTTGTTTCTCTTCTGATGTGTGTTGTGTTTTTGCTTGTGAATTTTACCTTCCTTACGCCATTTGCTCAGGATCAGTGGGGATCTCCAAAATTTTCTCCTGCCCTCTCTGTTCTAACAAATCTTGGTGTTACCTATTTGGTATGCAGCAGCTGAAATGTTCCCCTGTTGCTAAAGTATTGGACTGAACGGCTTCTTTGTTTTCTCTCCACACTTAATATCCTTGTGCTGCACAGAAAGATAAAGGCACAGAATTATAGTGCAGTCACAGCTCAAAACTTAGGATTTATACCCATACAGCTTCTGCAGTAAAATACCCTGTAATGAGATAGCTGGTGTCACTGGGTTCTGCCGATGCAGCATCTCAGCGGTGCAAGCACATTTCACAACAATTTGTTTATCTCTGCAGAAATAACTTAGCACATAAACCCTTCACTGTTGCTCCTGCAGTGCTAGTTAGCCTTAGTAGAGGTGCCTAAATCTGCCTCAGGGCAGATTCTCTTGCTTTCAGGAGTATCATGATGAGGCACTACATTTTACCCTGTGGCAATTCGAAACTTCTTTTTGAAGCATTGTTTTGGGAAATGGCCACTGGGTCATCCCATATTGTTCTCTAGACCGTATTTAGGAGTAGCTCAGAGGGCACTAAGATGCTTTACTACTGGGTGAGCTCAGCTGATGAATGGAGTCATTCCACATCACTGACAGTTACTGAATTTGCTCTACTTGGAACGATTGAACTGCTCTTGCTCGGAGATGGATTTGTTAATGTATTTCCTGACAGTGATCAATGATTTATTTTATATTCGTTGTGATCTTTAATTGGGAGTCAACCTAAAGACAGATTGCTTTAAGAACTATTGATTGCTTCAGAAAGCCCGTTTAGCAGCTTACATTCTGGAGAATGAGAGCACAGAGTTGCTTTCACTTTTGTGATGTTAGGGGAGGTCAGAGGTAGCTTTTTGGCCAGGACATGGCTAGGTTGTGTCATACCCAACTTTGGTCACATCTTACAACTTTCAGATGAGCAGTGCTCCAGAGATCAGGATGAGTGCTTGCAAAACACAGGCAAAATCTATCCTTTTTAGATTTTTTTTTCTTTTTTAAACAGGAAAAATAATACATGACACGAGTTTATATCTTGTTTTGATACTATCATGAAAAAATGGTAACTTATTAAGACATACAGAGGTTGTTAGAGCTCTGCATTTTCTAACCTTATTGCTAGTTTTAAGGAAATAAAGGTGCATTGCTTTCTTCTCTAGGGAAAGAAATTCCTAGGTATCAAGCCAGCACATGGATTATGCCATGTGCAGTGAGCAAATGAGGAGAGTAATGCTGCACTGAAAGGGTATTTTGCCTCATCAGAAGCCACTGCTCTCGCTATTGCTCCAGGGGGAATTATACTGATAAGCCCTTGATCTGGCACTGGCCAATTTTTCTGCATTCTGATTGAACTATGTTGGCTGAAACAGTTTCCTCCACTGGCACTTGTTCCTTCTTCATCCCCACCTATGGGAACCGGGAGGAAGATGAAAGTGATCTTCTTTATCCTGCTGCATTCCTGGCAGTGCTGAACTCCCTGTTTCCTCTTTGTGATAAGAGAGACCTGTATCACCAGTTTTAGGAGTTAAAAGTAAGGTGATTTTACTCAAGTTTAGAACTATTATTAATTTTTTTTAAATTCCTGTCATGTTCTGAAAGCTGCCCTAGAGACATATGAGAGGAGTTTGTACCATTTGCCAGCAGGGAACAAAAGCATAAGCGTGCAATGACAAATTGTTTAGCCTGGAGACAGTGGTGGAAGTATTCTGTGGTAACTAGTAATTCTGTGCAAAAAGTGTTTTTCCAGTTATTGCCCAAGCATGAAGAGCAGCGAGAACTTGCAGGAGGCATTGATTAACCCAGTATTTCTGTTGGCTGTTGGAACTTGTATATGGTAAATGAGAACATAATTATTTCATGATTCATAAAGTGTCCCCATGCTACCACATCAAAGCTCAATGCTGGTACATTCTGCTGTACAGACATGAAAAAAAAAAAAGAATTGATGGGAATGATATTAAAAACCTTATTGCAGTGCATTTTGGAAATGTGTAGAGTTGAAACCAAGTATAGTATTTTGCTTTTTTCCTCTGACATTTGATGGAAGCATTTCCTGACTTGCACTACTTCACTTATTGACCAACAGTAAAAAAGAATTCCATCTGGCTATTTTTTCCCAAGACTGTAAAAGTTAGAAAAAAAGCCAAACATTAGGAAGCACACAATGAAGATACAAATCCAGCATTAAAAAAGCCAAATAACTGAGACTTTGTACTTTCTGAAAAATTTGTGTCTCAAACTTCAAATTCCCACCCCTCTCTGGACCGTCTCAAAATGTGTATAAGAAGTCAAGAAAAAGCAATGTAGAGAAATTGTATAACTAAAATACTAAGTTGACCCACTCCTTTTTATAAATATAAATCTGGAAGAAAGCAAGCAAGGAAAGACTTACAGAAAAATTTCTGTATTACTTAAAAATGAAAGCTGTTGTGGGAGAATACCTGAATTACCAAAGAAATGGCTTGACTAAGACTTGCACTGAGTTCTCAGGCACAACCTGCAACCTGCCCCAGCTCCCAAATGGCTCTCTACTGCAATGGAGGGAAAGCAATCTCTGATCTTTTGATAGTGATACTTTATTGTAACATTTTATAGCATGAAGAAATCTATTTTTAAAATAGCTATTCCTCTAAATCTAAAATTCTGCTCCACTGAGTTTAGCTGGAGGAAAAACACGATAAAATCCAAAATTACTTCAGAGGAAATGACAAGTTCCACTGCTATTTATTTTCTTTGAGTGAAATCCTTTGAGGTGAGGGAAGACTTGGGGCTGGGACCGGCAGATTGCAGCTGGTAAAGGTTGTTATTTGTCGCTGCTCATGTTCCCAAGGAAGGCTTTCAAAACAACATAGTCAACCGAAGATGAGGGAGTCCTTGTTGCAAATATAAATGTTGCAATCATACTTTGCAAGACAAAGTGGGTAAAACATTTTGTGTGTCCATCATGAGAACTTATACCCTGGTTGATGGACCTCTGGACTGTCTGATCCTCACTTCACCTGTTTATGCAAAGCTGGCATGATATAGAATCTAAAATCTGCTGGTATGTCTTGAAAAAAATAATCAGCAATCTTATAATGCACAAGGTTTAAAAATAGCATTAAAACGTCAGTGCTGCTTTTATATCAGTCCTTCATGATCTCAAACTATAGAGGTTATTGTTGCACCGGACAATGTAACGATGCATTTAGGTCAGATACTGTCTTTGTAGTTGTTAGGTTAAATTTTAGAACCACTCCAAATCCTTGAGGCATTTAAATCTCTGCCTGCTCTGGATGGCCTCCTTTCTGCCTGAATGCTAGTTTGTACTCCCCGCAGTCATCTTCTCTGATTTCCCCATCTTTCCTTCCACTCCTTTCACATTTCATTTGTCTTCCCGAACTCCCAAGGTTTGGATCAATTGTAGCCTAAATGTTTTCTGCTTTTCCCCCTGCCCCAATGAATTTTAATGCTCAGTGGCCAAAATAATTCCCCCTTCCCACATATTTTAATATTTTAACTATATATCTCCAGTGAGATGCTCCATTTACACTGAAAATGTTTCTCTGAGAGTAGCAATGATGTTTATGCTAATTTCTTCCCTGCTCTGGATTTACCTATTAGAGGAGGGCAGGCTGTCCAAACTGTCTGTGATTCCCTGCTGCCCCAGTAAGTGCCATTTCTGTGGTGCATGACTGTATGGAGGGCAAAGAGAGACAAAACACTAAGGGCAAAAAGAGATGAGACATTCGAAGTGGCATCAAGAGAAATTAATCTTTAGGTTGGTGTTTTACCCTCAGTTTTACATTTGTGAAAATGGCTGTGGAAGGTGAAAAAAGGTTGAAAATCGGGACTTGCACATGCAAGGTTTATCTGTATTATAATTGTAATTTAAAATGCTTTTGTGTGCCAGCACATAACAGGAAGTTATTTCCTCTTCCAAGCACTAGGAACAACTCTGATATCTGGTACTTTTGTAATGCAAAGGCACTGACTCTGCAAGGAGAGACATTTCAAATATCTTTTCTACAAAGCTTTAATATATATTTTGGTGTAATTTGCTTTTGAGGGCTGCCTGCAGCTGTCTAGGCAGGCATGATGTGGTTCTGTGAGGTTCAGCTGGCTCTGAACAGACCAGCACTGTGGTGAGGAAGGTAATACCCATTTCTCTGCTGGAATTTCCATTTTTCATGCTTGGCACCAAAGATATCTTGGTGTTTCCATCTCTGGACAGGGAGAGAGGTTGCCAGGCTGTCTTTCCTTTCAGGAAATATCTTGGAAATGGGAAGGCTTTCCTTGCTGATGTTCCTGGAAAGTGGCTGGTGGCTCCTGGGTGCTTTTGGAAGTGGAGAGGGAGTAGGACAACATGGTAGAGCACTGTTCTACCCTCTAGGGATTTTTATTTTGGTAACAGTCTTGAGGAAATTTCCAATTCACACCATGGGAAAACAGCAAGAATAGCGTGCAGGTACACTATATTCTGGAAAAGGTTTTTTATGAGGCTTCATCAGCCTCAGCAAACATGACTTATTGCTGCTTAAATCCCTTTATCCCTCTCGGAGGCTGGAGTAGTACTCACAGAGCCACTCCAGATGGTCAGCTGCCAAGCAGCTTCCATCTGCATGTCCTGGCCTTTGGAATGGGATGCCAGCCTGCAGGAACAGCCACGAACTCAGGAACTGCCTGTACTCAGCAGATGTCACTTTCTACTCCAGCTCCGTAGGATTTGTGCATTAGCAGGGACCAGAGTAGTCAGTGAATTCTGGAAATGCACTGTGCGTCAAGCTGGTATCAAGCTGTCTTGAGGGGGAAAGCTGGCTTTAAAAATACTTAAAATGAATGGCTTTTTTACCACAAAGCATTTTCAGTGTTTACTGCTTGACAAATATGCACCTCACCTCTCATTTTAGAATGATTTTAATTTTGTGAGGCTGTTACTGTGGCATGAATATGCAGATCTATCCTACACAGAACATTTTCAGTACAGAAAAAGTATAAATCCTGAAAGTAACTTTTCTAAACTGCAGAATGCAGAAAGCAAGAGGAAATAAAAAGTGTTGATGCAGCAGGTGAGCTCACTGCACTTCACAGCTGGAGGCACACAGATGCATCCTCTCCTGTAACATTGCACTTGGAGAAGGGGTCATAGATGCTACAGTTCACTTTGGCAGGTGACGCTTTTTGAAACAGCTGCAATAATGCTGCCTTAAATACACATGTGTGAGTACTTATTATATGTGCATTGCAACTCTCACACACTCAACCTAAGTTCACCAGTAATTACCTGCAGAACTACAAATAGTGACTCAACATTGTCACAAGCAATTAAAACTTAATGGAGCTTAGTTCCTCCTCTACCCAAGTTCTCTGTTCTGCTTCATAACAGATTCTGTTACAACTTATGACAAACGTTCAGAGTGAATTGCTTCGAGCTCAGATGGTGGTGGGTACGTGTTTTCTTTTGAGATAAAACCAAGCTGTAAAATTTCTGAATAAGAAATACTGTTGCTTAGTGGATGTTGTTCTCTCTTTATAATCTGTAATATCAATGCAAAATGATTATGAGGTGGATATAAACCTGCTCTGGCTGAACTGGTAACTGTTCATTCTTCATACTGCTCTTAGATGCTGAAAACATATATTGCCACACTAAAATATATTCAGTATAATTATCAAATGTCAGATTTGTCAGGGTAGATACTTAGAATGTTGTTTTGAAAAGAACCATTCTGTAAGTATACTTTAATAGGAAATGTTTGTGAATACGTCTTCTCAGTGGAGGTGTGTTTTGTGAAGTCCCAAAGTTTTGTAATGATAAGTTGAGACTGGCACTGACTAATGCAAGAGGTCATTTTCAAGGACAGAAGTAGGAAAAATATACACAAAAAAATGCTTTCTTCTGCAAACTAGATACTGATTTTCTTGTCAGCTTGAATGTAGAGATGAGTTGGTTCCCTGAACCTGAATTTGCTTCAGTTGCTGCTAATGATGTGAAGAGAACAGAAGTGAACCCGAAACTGCCCATAGCAAAATCTGTTAGAGAGTTACTCAACCAGGATATCTCCTACTGTGAGATAGATGCTGCACTGACTTTGATAAGCCAACGTAAAATAATATCCAGATAAAAAAGAGCTTTAAAAGCAAGCAACTCTCTAATGGCGTGGTGTGGTCTCAAAAGTTGTTCAACCCTTTCTTTGGGGTTCAAGCTGGCATCATTCAGGCCAAGGACACTTATCAAGCTGAAGTTACAGAGCTGTGATGAGGAGCTGGTTGCAGTCTTGTCTGGAAGGCTACATATGGCTTCATAATTAGTTTTGCATCAAGTTCTGCCCTCAGTTGCATTGCTGGAATTCCTACAACTTCATTAGGGTTGACTGGGTTTAACTAAGGCATTATTTGCCCTAAGACTACCTGCAGCCAAAAATTTGCTGAACGCTGGGGGTTCAGTAATTAAAGGTGTGTTTACAGGAAACAATACAGGCAGAATGGCAGAAGAACAGCAGCTCCCAAATCAAAGCTGTCACCACATGAAAGAGAGGACTGTGAAGAAACTTGAGGGTTACCATCCAGCAGCATTATGGGAGCAGGGGAGGCAATTGTGAGCTTTCCAGCAGCCAACACTACGGTCAGGAAAGCAGCTTGGGGCTGGCCTTTTCCTTGGCAATACTGCTGATCCCAGATGGAATCTCTGGAGAACACAAGGAGATGTTTTTGTACACCTATCACTTGCATTCTCTAAGTCACCAAGGACTTAGCGAGCAGCTTTCCAGTGTCTGCAAGGGGACTACAAGGAAGCCGGAGAGGAGCTCTTCATCAGGAACTGTAGCGATAGGACAAGGGGGAATGGCTGCAAACTGAGAGTAGGTTTAGGTTAGATGTTAAGAAAAAATTCTTTATTGTGAGGGTGGGGAGGCCCTGGCACAGGTTGCCCAGAGACCCTGTGGCTGCCCCATCCCTGGAAGTGTCCAAGGCCAGGCTGGACAGGGCTTTGAGCACCCTGGGATAGTGGGAGGTGGAAGGTGTCCCTGCCCATGGCAGGGGGCTTGGAGGGAGATGATCTTTATGGTCCCTTCCAACCCAAACCCTTCTGCGATTCTACGGCTCGGTGACCCTTCCTGCCTCTCTCTGCGCTCCCGGGGCCGGCAGCGCCCCCATCCCGGTACCGCCCGGCCCCTCCGGCCCTCCCTCACGGAGACCCCGCCCCCTCCTCCTCGCGGCCCCGCCCCCTCACCCCCTCGGCCCCGCCCCCGCCGCGAGCGCACGCGCAGTGCGCGGGCCCCGCCGCGCCGGTGACGCGGGGCCGGGCAGGGCGGGGCGGGGCGGGGAGCGGGGCCGCGCGCGGCACTTCGGGGACGCTCCGGAGCGGGGCCCGCGCCGGGGCCGGGCCGGGGCCGCTCCCGCAGGTGAGGGCGGTCAGCGGGGACACATCCCCGGGCTCTGCCCCGCTCGGGGTCCCGGGGGCACGCTGCGTCCTGCGGGGCCTCTGTGCGGCCGCGGGGAGAGCGGGGCCGCGCTCGGTGAGCGGTGCGGGGTCGGGTGCGTGTCGCCGCGGGGGCTGCCCCGGGCGTGGAGGGGCGGCGCTGCGGGCGGCGGGGGCTCCCTGGGTGCGGGACGGAGCGGGGTGTCCCGGCTGCGCTTTGGGGGGGTAACCGCGCTGCGAGGGGTGTTGCGGTGGGGCAGACCCCGCGTGTTGGGAGGGAAGAAGGGGCTGCCCCCAGTGCGGTCGGGGTGCCCTGCCTGGGGCCGCGCTGGCGCGGGGGGAGAGCGGGAGTGCCCGTGCCCCGGGCATCGAGGTGGTTGGAAAGGGGGAGGCTCGCTGGGGTCCGGCAGGACGGGGCTCCAGGCTGGGAATGGCCGGGAGCGGAGCGGGGGTGCCCCGGCGGGGTGTGCGGACTGCGCTGCTCGGCTTGTGCCGCTCGGGAAAAGTGTCTTTAACTCCCCTTTTCCAGGCTTTGTTGTGCAGCCATTGTAATCGCTCTTTTCCTTCCCCCGGCCCGTTCTGCTCGTCAGGGTTTATTGTTCCCTTTAAATAGGCTGGGTGAGGTTTGAGTTCGGGAAGGAGTTTTGAAGGTTAGTTTTGAGATATTAGAAATGGGGATGTAGCTGTAGGTTGTAATTAACTTGCCAGTTTCCTCTTCTCCCTGTTCGCGTAAAATTTAGGCCAAGCTCTGTTTTTAGTAGGTACTGTTCAGGACTTTTCGCCTCCGTAAGAAAAGTGCGATGTTAACTTGAGAGCCTTCGGAGTCTTGGCTCGGGTGCTTTGTATAATTCAGGAGATGCAAGGTGCACATCTTTTTCAGTTTTGTGTGGCAAAGGGCTCTTCAGCCTGAGTGTTAATGAAACTGATGCTGGCTTGGACCTTCTGTGAAGTCTGCATCAGAAATATCTTCCTTACCCATTTAAATATGTCTCATACATTTGAATAGAATGCCATGGAGGAGTCTTCCTTATTCTTTCCCCAGTGAGCTACACATAGAGATAATGCTAATGAATAACCTTCAGGGCACTCTTCCCACTTCTCTGATTTCATGGTAAAGCCTGTTCTGCAGTCCTGTTTAATACTGGATTATGCTGCAGAGTGTTGATAGTAAAAAAAGTTTGGGTAGTAACTAGGATTAAGTGCTATCCTGAATGCACTTCTTGTGATCTCTTTGATTCTGTGATTTCCAAAACTGTGCTTCTAAACATTTTCCTTCACTTCTGAAGTTCAAAAAAATTGTAGTGAGCTGCCAGCACAAATTAGCATGCTGCTTTGCTTCAAAGAAGCAAGGCTGCTTTTAGTGAGCCTTGGCTTGACACTAGGTGTCAAAAATGAATTAAAGTGACTTTGCCCCAGCCAGCATTTTTTTTTATTATTACTTTAAAGAATTTCCTCTGCTCTTCCGTAAAAGATTCACTAAACTGAAAGTCATCTGAGGCCGTAGTTCAACTGTACCTAATCTGTAGCAGTAATAGTGGCTTGGAGACTTCTGCAATTTATGGTATCATTGGCACAACTTCTGGTGATGCATGAAGCAGATCAGCAAACGTACCCAGCCAGAAAAAAAGGGTCATGCCCAGATTCCCTGATGTAGTTTGCACTGGAATCCCATGAATTAGAGCAGAGCTTGTCTATGGAGTGGTGAAGAGCACGGGGATCATCTCAAAGAGCCTGTGAGGATTTGGCTTGCACCAGACAGGGCTGAGTGGGGTGAAGCCGAGAAAGGGAGTATGTTCAGCTGGTATCACTGCCCAGGCAGTGTGTGAGGCTCAGGGGGAAAGTGAGATGTAGCTGCTGCAGGAGGGGTTCTTGTGCTGCCACGTGAACTGTCCGGAAGCAGAGTGGGATGGAGCATACAAAGTAAAGCCTTGCCTTTTCCACCTGAATTCAAGGCCAGGTTGGATGGGACATTGAGCAATCTGGTCTGCTGGGAGGTGTCCCTGCTCATGGCAGGGCGATTGGAATTAGATCACAGATGATCTTTAAGATCTCTTCCTACTCAAACCCTTCTATGGTTCTATGAACTCTAGTAACAAGTGTGTTTTTTTTCTTTCTTTTGTCTTCCAACAGGCTGAGAAAAATGTTGGAGTTCTTAAAAAATAAAATAAAAAGCTATCTCATATTGAGTGTATCTCAGTTTAATATGATACCTGTATATGTTTCTATGACAGTGGTGATCAAGCCCAGGATGTCTGGATCTAAAAGTGTAACCTCTCTTGCCTGAAATAAGAGATAAATGATCTTACCTCCAGGGCTATATGTTCTTGGTGTGGTCCAGCTGTTGGAAAGTGATGATTAGTCCAGACTACAAAAAAGTCTGTTGGTAGAGACTCCAAAGGAATCCACAATGTGTTCTGCTAGAAGTGTTTCTGGTAGCACTACTCTTTCACCTCCACAAACACCACAAGCAAAACTGTCAAAAATGCTTGGCTTTTTCGTGGTTGTTGTGTTGCTGAAGTAACTGTGATGCTCAGTATATGTTTTGGGTTTGTTGTGTTTTTTCTTTACTCTTTTAGATGATGTGTCTGTGCTGGCAAAACTTTCTGTGAAACTGCACTGTGGCAGAAATTGAACAATTATGAAGCGTTTGTTTTAAAAGAAACAGCCTCAGAACATATTTGGTGTTTGGCTGTTTCACTGTATCGATAGTGCAAAACTTTTCTAATTACTCTTAATAGCTTATCAAAGTTGATTTTGGCAGCCTGGGGCTGGGTTCACAGGGATATATGCCTTTATCACAGATCTGGCATAATGTGTATGGGTGTCAGTGTGAGTGGGAGGTAAAAGCTTAAATAGATGGGGCAACATATGTTCTGCTTTCCTTTCAAGGTTCTCTCAGCTTTAATTCTCACAGATGTATTGTCAGAATACTGACTGGAAACTTTTGTTTTGTTTTCTTTTTAACTATTTGTGATGGAACAGGTTTTTTAAAATTGGGAGATAAGAGCTTTATGGATAAATTAAAAACACTCCTGTGGAAGAAACTTTCCTTGGTATATTTCTTACCTCTAAGCAAAGTGTCTTTGAAAAACTATGAAGTAATTGAACAATCTTGAATTGTAGTCCCTGGAAGCAAAGGCATGCTTTCAGTGGGCATTCAGGAAAATTGATAATTTTTCCAGTTTCATCTGAATTATTTTCATCAAGCTTTATCTCTGAGGGCTTTACACAGTAGTGGATGTTTTGAGGGAAAAGCGTGCCTATGTCATATAGTGTGGACAGCCTGTATCCTGTGTCAGGAGATTCTGACGAGGGAACCAGGCTGTAAGAGCGTTGGGATGGGAGATACAGGGAATTGGAATGTGTGACTTGGTATTGGTGACAAGACTGTTTCAGAAGTGGATTTCCTGAAGATACCTTCTGGCTTATGGGGTAGGAAGGGATCTGTTTGAAGCCAAGTCAGCCAAAACCTGACTTCTTTAATTGGCCTGTGTATTTCAGAAGACTAAAAGTCAGAAAATTTCAGTGATTTTTCAGTGTTCAGTGTCCTGTGATGAATTTGATGTCTTCGATGCTTGTTTTGAGAAGCTGTGTTAAAGTGACTTGGCTGTACTACTTTATGAAGAATGGACCAGCTACTGATTTGTGTTATCAATGTTTTTGTTTTAAACTTGCTGTAGGAAATACGTAATTTTGTTTCCTTTTGTGGAAACGATGCTTTGTTAATACTGATGACAATGGTCATATGATTCCTTAGGGCTTTTGTTTTAACTTCTTTGTGACTGATGCAGCTGCTTGGTGGCGTGTTCTGTAGTTGTGAAATGTGAGATTTGTTTGGCAAGGCCAACACACTCTCCATCTTTGAAGCCATTCTTCTCGGTTTCTTTACCGTGAAATATTTTAAAATATGGCAAAGCTTATGTACAGGTGAAAGTAGAAATGAAAACAGATTGTGAATGGAAGTTTTGCTTTCAAAGAAGTTCTCAGAGTCTTTGCCCTGACTGCTATTTGCTTAAATTTTGGGGAAAACTTAAAACCTTCCCCATTTCCATATTTAAGAGCATCAGTCTTGCCAGGTGCCCTGTGCCTGCTTGAACTGTCAGACTGTGCATTTTGCTGTCCCTTTTGAAGGGCCTCTGCTCTGGAGGGTGCCTAGACAGTGAGCCACGTGGAAGGCTATCAACAGGGCAAAACTGCTGATGGTTTTTGTGCAGGTGTGGATGGGACCAGAAGCAGAACTGGTTGTCAGTAGGCAAAGCAGCAGGACTATTTAGCTGTGATGTCAGGCACCTTGCTTTGGCTCCTGCCTGCTGACATACCTACTTGTTTGTCTTGCCTCTTGGAAGTCTCTTTGTTTGCCTGAAGGTGGGAGGTGTAAGCTGCTTTAGGACAGAGGTCCTGTCTAAGCTGTTCCACCAGTCAAGAACAAAAACAGTTGGCACAAAGCTTATGGGAATATATTTCATGGGTCTTCTGGTTAAAACCAGGAGTGGGATGATTTGGGTGCCTGTCCTTGCTTGGAGGACTTACATGTTTTAACAAATAATGCGATGCTCAGCCTCTCATCATGTTAGTTCTGTTATGAATGTGAATTTCCATCTTTTCAGGGAAGCAAGGGAAGAACTTAGTTCCTTTATTCTTGGTGAGGAAAAGAAACTGATTTTATCAGTCTATTACTCAAAAATCACAGACCGGGATTTAGCATCATGGCAAATGAAAACCACATTATGTGATAAATGAGCTTGATTAACACCTCTGTCTGGTCAAGTGCAAACTGTTATGAGAAAAGTGAGGTGCCATGTAATGAAAAAATTCGGTAGAATTTTTGGGATGTATGAGTAATAATGATTAACTATTAGAAGCTTGTAGGTGGAAGAAAGCAAGGATAGATATGTGAATTTCAACCCAGTTCCTTTTTCCTTATTGTTCTTTGGGATCTCCATGTGAGTGGTCTGTTCTAGTTTAAGTTGAATGTGTTCCACATGCATTTAATTTAGCACTGTGGGAACTTTGATTCTTTGGAACAACTGACCTTATCTGATAATGCTAATATGAAATATCCAGCAATATGCTAAGATGATGATCTGAACTATCCAGCAGGTTTTTACTGTACTGGCACAAACCCCAGCTTTTTAAAGTTGAAGCTCTGTTTCTGTCATACATGACTGTAGTATGTTTTCTACGTATTTAAGTAATTCTGTAAGAAATAAATGCAAAATGTTTCTTTTAAATTTTAAACTTCTTCATAAACTTGTTATGGATTGAAAATTAACCAGAAGATTCTCATTTGGAGGGCAGAGTCTGATGCTGGAGGCTTTGGAGGCAGTTTGGTGCTGCAGGTACCTTGTCAGAGGCACCTCTGGGTGGTCCTGCCTTGTCCCCCGATCTGTTTCAGCTGCATTGGCAGAGCTAATGCTTGTGTGATTGCAGGGTGATTTCTTTCATGCCACTTATCTCATGGGAAACTTACCCACTCAGTGATGTAGTTATCAGTTTGCTAACTCACCCTGTGGCTACACCTTGCTCTCACAGGTAGAAGCAGGAACGAAGGGAGAGCAGCACAGCTTCTCCCAGCACATGCTGGGGGTGAAGCATCTTTCACCTCAGCGCGGGCAGTGCTCCCACTTCAAACGAGTCATCTTTCCAGATGCCTTTAAAGAGCTGTTCCTGGGATTGCTGTTTTCCAGCTAGTTTTCCATCTGTGAAGGAGCTGAATTATCCCCATAACGCATAAATTTGTGTTTTCAGGTACATGTTTATGTTAAAGTGTGGATTCTGCTCTACATTAAGGTAGGGGGGAAGACTTGTCTCTGCTCTGGAGAATTCAAACACGGCCCTGCATCCTGCTCATAGATGTTATCCGGCTCTTGAAGGGAGAGGGAGAAATGGGGTTGCTCTTCTGCCTCATCAGCTTCTGGCTTCTCAGTGCCTGCCTCTCAGGCAGCCTCAGTGTTATGAAACACACGTGGTTCTGGGCAAGTTTATGGCTGCCCACAGATTTTGAATAGAACAGAGGAAGTGAGTAGTACATCCGTTATTTAAAGAAAGCCGTGAATGGCACTAGAATCCTACAGATGCTGCCTTGTATTCTGTGTGTGTGTATATATATATATGTTTTGGGTTTTTTTTTAGAAGCAAATTCTCCACCACAGGGCCAGAGTTGTAGGAAACTTGTGTTAATAGTTTATCCCTACCACTCTTGTCCCTGTTCATCAGCTCAATGTTAGTGAGAAACTTTTTAAGTAGTAGCAACTGCAAGTTACAAAATACATGTGAGGTTGTATTGCTGACACTTATTAACAACTATATTTCATCCCCTGTTTATGTTGGAAGCTTTTAACAGGAGCAGAGTGTTACCAGTTTTGTTTTCTTTATTGTTGAATTTATAATATAGAATTGATTTTACAGCTAGAAACTGAATCTGGGCTGTTGTGTTTGCTGTTCTAAGCTTGTTTTTATACAGTGGAATTAAAGTATTTCCGCCAGGGTGTATGTCCTGTCAGAGATACAAACGAAAGAATTTGCAAGCTTATATATTCGAACTGGAAGTTAGGACAAAAGAATTGAAGGACAAGTCTAGATAATTCAGCAATATTAAATTTACTAGATTGCTTGAGCTTGCCTTATACCTCTCCCTTGAGGCTGTGCAAATCCGACCAGTGTCTTGTGGTTGCTCACATTTGTCACGGGGGAGGAACAGCAAACATTCACTGTCACTGTTCTTCGTTAGGCTTGGACAGTACCAAACACTGACATCTTTAGTGGCAGAAGGACCAGTGTGGAGAGTTTTGTGATCCATATTTTACCCCGAGTCTGAAAATCTTGTCCTTGGTGTCCCGATGGGGAGTTTTTTTATTTAAAGGATAAGAGAAATGAGATGGGCATGTTATCACCTGTCTTGGAGTTGATGGAACTGCCATCAGCTCAATCACTTATCTCAGTGATGTTGGTGGTATCATTTGATACAAGAGGGCCTGGCCAGTATCTTTGCTAATCTTTATTAGGAATGGTTTAGTAGCTTCTCTTAATGTAAATTTGAATGTTTGGGGAAGTTTGCTGTGAGGCTTTAAGTGGCATCTCTTTTTTTCAAGAAGATAGGGACCCTGACATTTTACATTCCTACCACAATTCCTTATTTTTGTTTTTCATATTATTCTAGTTTATGTGTATACCTGGTTGTATTTAGGAGCCACAATGATGCACCAAGACCTCGGTGTGGTCATGCCTCACATGTGCTGGACGAAAAGGCAGTTTCTGTTCCCAAACCATGCTACGCTACTGTAGACTTTCTTCCACTGTTTCTTTTTCTTTTTCCCTAGGGTTTGTGGGATGGGTACAACTGAGTAAAAGAAGAGTTAACATTGTTGGTAACATCTTAGTAAGCATGCAGTCTAGCCTGTGGTGGTAGCATTTTTGTCTTTCAAAACTTGTAGCCTTAAGGCAACTTGATGGACTTTACCAGCATCTTCCTTCCTTTACCAGCCTTCCTCCAAGGGCAGAGACTTGTGTGCAGGGTTATTGTAGGTGCTCACATGGCTGTACCTGCTCATGGAGCTCAGAGTTATGTGTCCTCTGAGAGCCTGGTGAAATTACTTCCCTGGAAAGAGCTGAGCAGATGTAAGTTAGACTTGCCCTCATCTTAAAATTGATTTCTTGGGTGAAGATGAGTGTGCCAGCAGCCCTAGTTTCTTTTGGGATCATGGCTGGGACTTCTTGTCTGCTGTTGGCTTTCTTTGCTATTGGCTATTGTTCCCAGTTTGTAGGAGGAGAAAATATTTCAGTAGAGGGATTGTAAACCTTACCCCTGTCAGCTCAGACATTTATTTGATCTCTTGTGCAGAATGCCAACCAAAATAAGCTGGAGTGGTTTAAAAAGCCTAAATAATCACTGTTTGTATTGCTTGATCCTGAGTAAATAGGTTAGAAAGTACTTAAGAGCAGCTCAGCTGGAGCCTTCTGGCAGAGAGCAGGGATGAGCAGATGAAGGTGCTGAGCTCTTCCCTGGCACAGCTGTACCCAGAGGAGAGATCCAAACCCAGGGCAGAGGTTCACAAGTTAAAGGCTGCTTGGCAGGCAGGAGCGTGGCTTCTCTCTGCAAATAGCCCTGTGATTACAGCTGAAGTAAGAAAATCGTAATTCATCATCCTCTTAGGGAACGAGTGTATTTTCTGGTTAATCTGTAGTGATCTTCTGGTGTGGAGTGAAAGAAGTGGTTAAATTTAGACATGTTTCATGGGGATGCAGGGGATGGCGGAGCTGCCAGGTGCTGTGGCACGTGGGGTGGTGCTGCTCTGCAGCACTGCCCTGACTTCCCCATGTGCTCACAGAAGAGTCCACGTTATGGTTGTAACCAGCTCCCACTACTAGTTCAGACTGTGTATTCATTAGTAAAATTAATGGTAGGAGGGAGTTGGGCCGGAAAATGCAAATGTGCAAGATAAGAGTTTGCATGGCAACGCTTTACAGTCCCGAACAAGGAGTCAAGAATAAATAATGGTGGAAAGAGAAATGGGAGGAGGAAAAAAATGAGTGGGTTGGAGGGAAAAAATGCTATCTTTGTATTGGCTTTATTGTTTCAGTGCCATCCCAGATGTGTCTAACAAGTCTGACATTGTTTGAGATTTTCATTACTGAGGGCCTTTCATAAGGCCCTCCACTGTAACGCTGGTGTGTGTCACTGGGGCAGCCTGACACAGCCTTGCCGAGACACAGGTTATGCAAAATGCTTTCAGGGGATGGTGGGAAGCCTGGATCCTGCTCCCTGTTTTAGAGGGCTTCTTGCCACCAGAAACTACTTTCTAACTTGTCTTTCTGGCTTTCTTCACCAAAGCAACCTGATAAATTGTGTGTGTCATTCCTGACACAGTAATATTTTAATTCCTGAGCACGGGTCTTTCCCATCGCTCCCGTGTGTAGATGTGCACATATAAAAAGCAAAATAATTTGAGACGTTGTAAAGAGGAGTACCAAAAGGAAGAAAGCTTCATGAAATAAGACTGCAGTAGCCGCTCATCTTCAGGTAAAGCCCTTGTTTAGGTTAAGAAGTTTGAATGTCTCCTAGTGCTTCTGATCTGTTACTGTTGGCTAACCCGTGATTTCCTATGTCATTTTGTTGTTAGTATTGTTTTATTGTTGTAACTGGATGGATAACTTCAGATTGGCAAGGGCTTTTAATGGAAAAAATGTTGTTTGTTCATTGAATTAGAGAAGTGACCCTCACTTATTGGTGGTAACTGAATGTGAGAATATGAGTTGCCAAGTGTAATGTTTCAGTTTTTTTCTTTTCTGAGAGGAAATGCAGAGGAAACAAAAGCTGGCAGCATTATTGCCGGTATTTCCTTACTCTGCTTTATGTTAGAATGAATTTAAACGACTGCCGTTGCAATTTACTCCACGTGGTTTGGGGTAACTGCTTGCTGTTTTCCTGTGCAATTGGACATGCTACTTTTTCAGCATTAAAAGGAAATGCAGTGTCTCCTCCTAAATCCCTCTGTCACATTGTTCATGGCCGGTAAGATGACTTTCCACTGTAACTTTGTGCTTTTTGAACTTCACTGTGACTGGTGCTCCCTTTACAAGTCCAGCCAGAGCTTCCTGCTGTGGTAGCAGCTGTGAGGGGAATTTATGAAAAGCATGCTTGGCTTAGGATCCTGATGCAGGGTATTAATTCTGTACCTCCTGTGACTTGTATGCATTTAGTGATTTACATAAAATGGTGGCTGTACTTCTGAGAGAGTGATTGCCTGAGTAGCTTCAAAGCAAAAATTAGCTCTGACTTTTTTTCTTCTGCACGGTTGTTGAAATTGGGTTTTATTTGGAGCTGTGATCTTGCAGAATTCTGTATGAAATACTCCATATATGTGGAAAAGAGCAGGATGCCACAGATTTTTAGTGAGTTATGTGAACTTTCCCTTCAGGCAAGAAGTGGGGCTATCTAATTTTCCGCTCATGCTGGAGATAGAGCTCAAAGAGCTTCAGAAGCCAACAGTTAACTCTGTTGGAGATGCTCTACCCTGCAGTTCTTTAAAATAACATCTACAGTGAATAATAGTGTGCCAACGTGTGTGACAATTTTTTTTCTCTTCCCAAACCTTGTTCTAGATGTCAAAATTTACCTGGACTACTTGGGAATGGCGAAACATAGCCCTGGGATCCTGCCATGAACAGTAAGAAAGTCAAGATGCTTTGTGTATGCAAAAAATAATTTTCTTTTAACGACTAAATCCCGGTGAAACTGTTCCTGTTCAATTAACACAACTTGGCAACACATTGTGTAGCTCAGTGTGGAGGTGCTCCCAGCTTTTCATGCAGTACAAGGCAGTACAGTAGGTCAGAGGGGTGGATCAGCAGGGGAGCATTCTTTGGGAAACAATAGTGGGGAAGTCACTGTGGCACTGGAGGTGGGAAGCTGCTGTGGGTGGTGCACTAGGAAATTATTGAGGTGGTATCTGAAGGATGATTTCCTGTAATGTGTAATTATATTGTAAGACTCCATTGTTACCTTGTGTATAATTATATCGAGACTGCACTGCCATGGGATGTCTTGAATGCAAATTAGATTGAAATGTGATTAGACAAATTAGTGGAAGAAGACAGTGAATTGTGAAGTACTAAAACCTGAATTCGGGATGCTGTTTGAGGGAGGAAGTCTCTAAAACACTGGCTGAGGAAAGCTGTGTCATTTCACTCGCACTGCTCCTGAATTGACAGGGAGCTTGGCTTGTTAGGTCTTCTGTCTGAGCTTTCGCGTCTGACTTCTCTGTGATGCTTTCCTTATATGAAACTTCGTGTTTAATCGATGTTGATTGAACAGTTTATGTAGCCAAGACAGCAGACAGCTTTGAAGATATTTTTAAGTGTTGATCAAAATATTCAGATATTTTTGTGTTGTTGGTAGCCTGCGACTTTCTAGTTTGAAGGATACATAAATATGTATGTACTTGCTCTGTATTCTTTAAATAGCCTTTTCCAGATGTTGCAGTAGGCATTCTTAAATTGATGCATTGAAAATTACTCTGATTAATTTTCCCAGTACAAAATAGATGACTTATGAGAGACTGTGTGGGTGAGTAGCATGTTTGTAAAGCGTCAACAGTGTCTGCTGAAAATTTACACTATTTGTCAGCCTTCACTGGGATAGAAATTAGAAGGCTTTTGTATTGTTACAAATAATGATTTGGATATAGTTGATTGGAAATATACATCTCTTGAAAACTCTTGTAACTAAACTCTACACAGCAGTTTAAATATTAACATGCAAATGTTCAGATGAAAAAATACTTCATTTTTTTTTGTAGAACTCTGACCATGTCATGTTTAATTCCTCTATGGAAGCAGTGTTTCTCCTAGGGCTTTCAAAAGCTAGTCTGTATGCTTGAGATGTTAGACACTGCTGATATCTCGAAAATCTCAGAACTCTCTTTTGATGAAAATAATTGTTAAATTGTTGTAGATCAAATTACAGAGCCCTCTGTCAGTTATTAGAACAGCTGATAAAGACACTTAGTTCTTTGTACAAAGCAGTGATGTAACACAGGGCAGTTCTGGTAAGAGTGATTGCTTTTGGCTTTTGGAGAGGTTTGTTCAGCTTACCTGAAAAAGATAAATGTGTGTATTTATAGATTATTAAATAGCGTTGAAATCTTACCAGAATGCAGCTAAAGCTTCAGTTTACTTTTTCTGATCATGGAATGACTGAGCTAACGACTTAAGCTGTGCTGCTGGAGGTAAAACGTTCCTTCATTTTGAACTTCATGTTCAATTTAGTAAATTCATTGTTTGAAAGGTAGGACAACGAACTTTGCTTTTCATAGATTTATTCTGACTAAACCTTGTGATTTCGTGTGGAGTTGAGAACAAATGTATGTAATGTCAGAGAATAATCACTTATTGGGGATTATTAAGAAAAATTTTAAGGGTGTAAATAATTCTCGGTACAAATTGGGACATCTAGAATGATCTTGGGCTTTTTTGTTCCTTGCCAATCATTTATCTAAAAGTTGTGTGGCTTCTTTTCTGGCTTTTCTTTTGAGGTGGTTATTGGAGGCAAAAAAGTTGCAGTGTTGCTGTATTGGTGTTCAAGATCTTTGTGTTTGGGAGGTTCTTAATGTCCATTTGTAGGACAAGTAGCATCAGAAATCCAAATCTCATTTTGCTATTAAAGCTGTCATGTTAGAAAACATCTACATGCTATAAACTAAAGGTAAATGACCAACATGTAAATTGCATCTTATTCATGTCTCATGTAATTTGTGTGGCTTAAGATAAGGCAGTGAGAGGTGTGAGCTGTGTTGTGCTCTGGATACATTTCTGATCTAGAGTTTAGTGGTTGTGTCTTTTTAAGACCTGCTCAAAATAACTTTAGAAAATAAAGGAAAACTAATGCCTTTAAGCTGACCTGCAGCCTGGTGTTCCCTTAGCTTCCACCTTCACCCATAACAGCACTCTAAAATTTGTAAGCTTGCTGATGGTGATTGGTGTTTGAAATCATGCTGACTAACTTGATCTAGAAGCATTTTTTCCCAGGCCTTTATTTACATATGTAGATTTTTCATCTCCCAAGGTTGTGGTTCAGGTGATGCCTGCAGGTAAAGGACATTTTTGATGAAAGTAACAGCAGGTGGGAAGGCTTGAAGTTTAGTGGAAAGTGATTCCAAGGTGGCTTGTCACATGGATACTTGAATTGTAGCAATAAGGAAATACCAAGGATTCAGTTTCTCTGTGACGCAGATGGTTCTGATACCCTGGTGGTGTGTGCTATTAGAGAGGGTACCAAAAGGTTTTACAGCAGAAAATGAGAAAGAGGGCTTTAACATTTAACATTTTAAGCTTTTTTTGCTTTTGTTGTCAGATAGTGTATGCCGGCTATCCAGGAGTAACTTTTGAAGAGAGGAACATTTCAGTCTGCAGAAATGTACCTTGTTTTACTGGGAAGCTTCATGGGATTTGACCCCCTGTTTTTATCACTTCAGTCCAATGTGAACTGGCCTTTTCTACTAACTCTTCTAGAGCAGTAGTTAGTTGATGCCTCTAGACCTGTGGCATACACTCCCCAGAATGGAGCTCCTGGCAAATGGAAGCAATCCGTGTAGGCTAAGAGTCATAACTTGTACTTTCAGCACTTTTGTGGGATAATGATTTAAAACCTTCCTCCAGTCATAACCACAGAGGCAGAAGCCCACGTTGCCTTTAGCGGAGGAGTGGCATGGAAGCTACTTTATCGCCTGGACACAGAATATGGGTGTTGCCACTGGTAGGGTCCTGCTCTGGATTGTGGCTAGAGGAGTGGCAGTAAGAGGACAACAGCAGCTGCCACTGCCAGACCATCTGGGTGCTGTGCACAGCTCTGAGTGGTGCTTGGAGCTGCAGCTGGGGATGATGAGATGGTGCAGATGTTTGAGCCAAGGGCAGAAGAGACTGTCTGTGCTGCTGTCCAACGAATGGAGCTGATGTCAGCCCAGGAGAGTTACTGACCTGTCAGGTCTTTGTGGCTCTGGCAGGGAGCTGACTTGTCTCGCTTGTGCTTTCCTGTGTTTTGGGACACTGGTCCCTGCTGGATCCTTGTCCCCTCCCTGTGCTGACATCTTAAACTGTCACTGTGGTGTGTCATCTGCAGCCTCTTCCTTGTCCCCTCCTTTGGTCCCTGGCTGAGATCACTGTGTGTGGAGATGGTCTTTTTAGGTCTCAATCTGATGGGAGAGAAGTCCATTCATTCCTTGGAGTTGGATTATGCTATGCTGCAATTGCTGAAGCTTCCAGTGTTGAGAGCATCATATAGGGGCATCCAATCTAGCATTATTATGTTTAGCACCACTATCCACCATAGCATTTTCCTCTTGTCTGTGGTACCATTTTAAGCTGCAGGTGTCTTACTTGGGTGTGATTTATATGTGGTGTATTAATGGCTCAATCTGCTTTAAGGAATTGTTTTCTCTTGCTGTGTGAGTGAGATACTACACCAAGAAGCTTGTTTTTTTAATACATAATATTCCTGAAGACTTCTAAGGTTGTACGAACATGCTGAGCCTGTTTTATTTTGTGTTCCTAAAACAGGTTGAATAAAATTTTTATCAAGCATACTTTTAAAGTACATTAGCAAAGGCCATTCTGTAATTGCAGTTAATGAGCACTGCTTTTGGTGTGTAAAACTTTACTTAATAAAATTAATAAATTTCCATTAGGATATGATCTGTTCTGCTACCTAGAGTATAATTTCAACAGTTTGTTGGCTTCCTTTATGATACTGAGTTTTTCAAAATGCAGTACCTTGGCTGACTGATGTAAATTGTAGCTTGAGTTGTATTTTCTGTAGTTTATAATATGAGGTTTCTTTTGTGTCTGGACTTTATTTTTGTTGAAAATGTTTAAGTACTTATATACTTCTGGTTTGTGGGTGGAATTAGTCATGATCCTACTTGTTAATTATTGATTATCAGGTGATATTTGATATAGGTTAATGCTGCTCTTGGGTAATGCAACTCTGATGCCTGTTATAAAAACTGGGAGGCTGTGCTGACCTCCAGAAATGTGTACAAAGTTCACACTGAAAGCTGCCTGCATCAGGCTAGTCTGCATCCAACTTTTAATAGTAATGCTTTTTTAGGCATATACTTCTCAGTATTTAGAGGGAGATTTTCTTATTATTACTTATTTAGAGCTTAAAGCAGTTCTTTAAAGGTGTGGTTTGTCAGAATTGAGCAGCTGCTGCTGAAAGGGGCAGTGCTGCTCTCCTCTGCCCCTTGCACAGTGGGTGCTGGGGATGTGAGGCTGCTGCAAGGACAGTGGCATCTCCTTGCTCCTCTGATGGGAGTCAGTGCTGGCTGTACTGGGCTCTGCTTGCCCTCTGACAGTTGTTTGCTGTTGGATTGTGCAGCTGGATGGTTTGTGGGCTTCAGCACAAGGTAGGCAAGTGATAGGCCAAATAAGTGCAGTGTGGGACTGTGTCCTTCGTCGGTGTTCCCAGGCTAGAATTCAGCCTCTTGCTCCCTGTCGATTTAGTGACCAGTCTGTTTTTCAGCAGTTGTGTTTTGTTACGTTTTTGATTCACGTTGACTGCTGTGCTGGAGGAAGGACCGTGTTACCCTTGCAGGTCAGGCTCAATCCCAGCCTCTGCCAGCTTTGTGACTTCTGAGCATCGTGTGGAAACAACTTCCCTGCTGTAGGAATGACGTGTTTGCTGAGGTCTGACGAGCATTTCTCATGTTCCCTGTGTCCTCAGGTTGGCCTCTGAGGATGTGTGGGCTTCTTCATTTAATGCCTTCCTAGACTGTGCCCTGCACACTTTATTCTGCACACTTTGGCATGTCTTGTCACTAGCTTGCTGTTGTTTCTGAAGAGCTGACTGTAACAAGTCACTGATACAAGTAACCTACATTAGCTGTGTGCACTATCAACCCTGAATAATCTAGAACTTTGAGGAGGAAACACAGACATAAAAATAAAATGTTTCCACAGGGCATGGAACTCCACCATGTGAGTTGTGTTCACTGGCATATGACCAACAGATGTAGTGTTTTTACTTATTTTATGAAGTTGGAATTAGAAGTAATTTAACTTCCCTGAAACGCTCAAGAATTTTACATGGGTTTTAACCACACCTCTTTTAAATTGTCTTCCTGAATTCAGGCTGAAGATTGTTAAAACAAGTGTAATAGTTTGTATAGGAAATGAATCATTATTCATAAGTATATATATTTCTTTTTGCATTTCCAAAAGAATGATGGCAAAATACGACAGCAGCAGCTACAGGAACAAACATTGCAAACCAGAGAGATCTGAGGAACTTGCACAGCAATGTGATATTCAGCCCCCAGCTCCTGGCAGGGGGATGCAAGTTCCTGCTGCTGATCAGGTTTGTCCTGTCTGTGGCCACAGTGAGCAGCTGTAGAGTTGTAAGTGGAGGAGTGAATTTCTCGTATTTGTATGCTGGGACTGTAGAACCAGTAAAGGTGAAAGTTAACTAAAACTTTTCCAAGTATG
Source organism: Pseudotriccus pelzelni (assembly GCA_035584735.1). Classification (NCBI taxonomy): domain Eukaryota; kingdom Metazoa; phylum Chordata; class Aves; order Passeriformes; family Tyrannidae; genus Pseudotriccus; species Pseudotriccus pelzelni. The sequence goes on along the minus strand of JAWMRA010000146.1, from coordinate 8,575,381 downwards.
AAAAATTCTGTTTTAACATGGAATTTTTTTGGTCCCTTTATACTGTTGTGTAATGTATTGGCCTCATGAGAGAAGTCTTTGCAATGCCCACAGGATGATAAAATAAGGACTGCAGTGTCCACCCTAACTGCTTTAACCACTGTGCACATCCTGTAGGACTTCACAAATCACTGAGTATGTTGGTAGGGAAGCAATTCATGTATATGTGGTACTTTTTGAACATGTCAGTTTTACGATGGAGGACAGATAAAACATGCTCTGTTAACTCAGGAGACTTCTTTAACAGAGGAAAACCTGAAGTTTATTTGAAATGAGAATGTCCTGAGGTGCAGCAATGCCAGGAGTTAAAAACCACTTTATTCTATCAGCTGCTGTAGCCTCAGTGGGAGGGAGTGGGCAAGTTAGATGCTGTTAAACAATTCTGTTTGATGCTGTTTCAGTTGTGGCAATGTTTAAAGTGTTGCAAGGCAGACGTTGAATTTATAATTCATGCTTACAAATTCCATGTGTGATTTCTTTCCACTAAATGTCTAAATTTGCTTTAGCAAAATAAGATTTTAGACAGACTCTTAAGTTAGGAGTGCTTGTGTCTTACTCTCTGAAGTCACTATTTTATTTTTCATGGTACAAAGCAACTGGAGGGGAGAGGATGATTTGCAGAAGCCTCTGTTTTCTGTTATTTATAAAATGACCTGTTATTTCAAATCTGTTACATGGATTTACTCTTTTGTGACTCTATCTAAAAATACAAGCTTTCTTTTGTATGTAAAAGGTATTGACTGAGAAATAGGAATTTCTGCTTTGGTCTGTGAATTAATAGAAAATTACTTTAAAGAAATATCCAATTCATACAGCTGCTAAATTTTCATCATTCACTTGTTTTTATAAATGTAAGATATAAGACCAAAAATCTCAAGTGTGGCTGTTTTCAAGGGTATTACATACTTTATATTTTTCAATGCTTGCTGACAAATAATGTCAGCTAATGGAAATGTTACAACTTTTTCACTGCCCCTTCAAGTGGAAGTAGGAGTTCATGAACCAGAATATAGTCTGTAGTCTTTCATTTTGGTTAAAGGCTGTAAGATACACTCTTGAGACAGAAAAAATAAACAAGGAGTTTGTTTATCAACTTTATTAGATCTTAAAAAATGGAACTCATTAAGATCTTGGCCTCTTCCTTGCAAATTAATGTCATTACATCTTGCACATAAATAGTTTGAGCTGTTTTTCTCCCTCTTAAAAGGTGGCTTTAATGAGTCACAGCTTCCATTTTAGTAAATTGTTCATGGGATAGGCAGGCTCAGGAACAACTGGGTTAAACCAAGAGATTATTTGAAAAATCTAGGGCATGTGCTCTCTCTGTTCACTTGATTAGTTTTCATAATTCATCCTTGTTTCCACAGCAAAGAGCAGCATAAGGCATGTAAAAAAGAAGCAGTTTTCTTGCTTTTGTGCTCCTTTATCTCTGTGTTTTTACCAGAGACAGTTAGTGAAATGTGGAAAAAGATATATTGTGTGTGAATGTTTGGAACAAATCTTGGTTTGCTTTGTGAAAACCTGTGGGATCTGAGAGGCAGGTGCTATTTGGGGATGTCTGTCTGTGACTCTGCTTCAGTTCTTTTCTGTTTGACTACAGGTGCATGAAGAACAGAGGAGGTATTTCCGCTTATCAGAGATGATGTGGAGAGACACTTTGTGAGTAACTGACGTGTTTTCTAAAACGCCCAAAATGCTAATGTGGAAATTAATTTTTTTAAATTCTGTAATGTAGAATAACTGTGCTATTTGTCTAACAGTTTCATTTGGGTCTGGAAAGCTGTGAATAGGGAGCCCTTCGTGGAACCCATCGACAAAGCTGATTGTGGAAATTGAGGAGCTGGAAGACAGAGCAATAGAATATTTTTTTATTTTTCATGAATGATTAACCATGATGTCCAACTTGTCTGTAGTGATCAGTCTGCCAAAGATTTCTGCTGTTGACTGCTGGAAGCATTCTAGATAGCAGTAAAAACCCCTGATATCGTGTGTATGGGGAACCTTCAGTGGTGTTAACTTGGTACTTACAGAAGCTTATTCTGCATCTCAGGTTATTAACACTGTATTGCCCTTGTCCAATTTTGACTGCAAGTCTGATATATTTGCCATAAAGTTGATGGGAATAGTAGCAGTGAATAGAAGCTTTCCTGAGAGTTTTCAGTTCTTGTCTACTGGAACACAACAGTATTCTGCGATCATAAAGGTAAACTACACTCCTAAAATATTACGGGAAAGGAAGAACCTCTATGAGGGGAATATAACTGTACGTGAATAAGTACTTAAAGGATTTGCTTTTGTGGAAACAAGGTCATTTTTAGAGATCACAATTAGGTAATGCAATGTCTTACTTTTCAAACAGATTCCATAAATATGCTGTGTTTCTAGTGCTGTAGAGTCATCAGTCAGCTCATTCCTTTGGGGTAATTAATCCCAGTGTTTCCTTTTTTGTTTGCCAGATTTCCAGTAACAGTGGTGAATTAAAGCAGCATGTTATTGTACAATTTTCCATCATAGTCTTTGTGCCTTTTTTTTTTGGTGTTGTTTTTTATGTAAGTAAAATAGGAGTTACGTGGTCTTGACTGCTTTGTTTTAAACCAAAAGCTTTGATATTCTGGAGCTACTGCTTTGTTCTAATGATAATTATTTTAGGAGAATAGTGGCTTTGTGGGCAACTTCACTGCTTTTCGTGGCACAGAAGAGCTCAAGTTAGAAGAACTGCTCAGGCAGAACCTCGGGCACCTTGATTTCTAAGTTTTTCTATATTTGTAGCATTACAGCTACATGATGAAATTTTTTTTTTCTTAAATTAAAAAAATCCTTTTATTATAATAGATTAGTAATTGCTTAAACTCCTAGGTAGGGAAACAGTTTGGGTTTTACGTGGGATTTGTCTTTTTTGCAATCTAAGAAAAAGATTGTTAAATGATTTTTAGGCTTTCCTCATCCTGGAGCCCTTTGCAAATTTTCATAGATATGGTCTTGTGATTTGTTTAGTAACTCCTTTTACAAAAATTGTCATTAATGATGAATTTCCTCATTCTGGTTCAGTGTCTGCAAATAGTGCCTGATTTGAAAGTCTGTCTTGCTTTCAGTCAAGAGAAAATCTGCTTCAAGATAATGCTGGCTTGTAGTCATTTTTCCCTTGGCTTCTTTCAGGCTCTGCTTGCCAGTTCAGGGAGGCTGCGTGAGGATTTCTTTCTAACAGTCTCCTGGCCAGATGCTGGATTCTTTATGAAGCAGCAGGAGAAATCCTTGTGCTGATCCAGCTGACTTACCCAGGAGATAGTATTGATTTGATTAACTCTATGATGTTGAGATCACTTTTTTTTGGTGGACTAAATCCATGAAGACTTTGCTGCAGTTGGCTGAGTAGCAACAATAATATGGAATGTTATTTATTTCATTGTTTTTAAAATGAGAAATCTGTATAATTATCAGCTTAATAAAATGGAAATTGATTTTGTTTGTTTGTTTTAAACAAGAAGTATAGTTCAGGTATAAATGTTCCAAGTATCAATCTACATACCTTGAAACATTCTCGTAGTCATGCCAGAGTTACTGGTAATACATGCATTTTTCTTTGAGCTTATTTACAGCTGTTGAGTATATTGTAGCGTGGTAATTTTCGGAAAAGGCTCTGTGCAAAATAGGCAGCAGTTATTTGGTGGGGTTAGCATGAATTTGTACAGATGGTTGCTGTTAAGGATCTTCTAGTTGCATAGCAGTCAGCTTTTTCAGTCTTCAGCATATGGCTGGGTCAGGTTGTGCTCTGATGCTTAAGAGAGCGGATAAGGCTCTCAGCCAATGACACCCACTGCGGACGGTGTTTTGGGATTTGCCTACATTAAGACTCCTCTCTGTCAGCATTAGTAGCTGCAATAACAGGTAATATCTATCTGGCCAGTCCCATGAGTTCTTACGGGATTACTCCAAGGGTGAATGTGTGTAAGATATAATGGAAGAAGTTGTGAGTAGAACAGAGTTTAGTCCTTCTTGGAGGGCGGATGTGCGGGAACTGGTTCCTTTTCCCAGCCCTACTTGATCATAACCTTAACTTTAACCTCTGTGCTGTAGTGTCTTTCTTTTTGAGGGGTATTTATAAAGTTCGTGGGCTGTATAAAGGAAATTGCCATTTGCCTGTTGCTGTTCTTTTTGCGGTTATTAGTATGCACTTAATGTGTAGTATTTTTGGTGAAAAATGGAAAAACATTTTGCCTTTTGAATGCTCAAGCAGTGAGCTTTAAAGGGCTTGAAATATACACTGCAGCTTAGTCCATTAAGTTAAAAAGTAGCTTTGCTAATAAAGAGCAGTTGTGCAAGAAAAGCTTTTTCATTTTCATGGAGTATTGACTTCTACATTCATAAACTTCATAAAATATTAATTCCTAAGTATACTGGATAATATTTAACTGAAAATTCCACCAAAACAGAGAGATGCACGCCCATTCCCAGTGCTGATTTTCTTTTTTCCCAGACAGGCTGAGTGAGAGTGCCTTGTTCTACTTGACATCTGCCCATGTAAGTCTGATTTGTACAATAGTAATAGGTACTTGACAAGTTGGACACTGAAGGGACATGGTGTATCTAAGCTGTTCAGTTTCCTCATGAATGGACTAATATGCTCTGTTGGCCTTCCCTGATCTCAGTAACCACATAAAGCTTTATGCTCTTAAAATAACTGACAGTCAGCAGCTGGTTTTTTTATCAGGATTTTTTTTTTCCCTTGATAGTGATGAGAAAGTGGGATCCAAATGTCACGAGTCCTGTTGTCTTTGTGAAACAACACTGGTTTTTCTTGTATTGGCTGGTTTGCTTCCATGTGCCTTTTTTCTTATGTGCAATGCTTATATAATCAACCTTGTGTCAGCAGAGTTTATTTCACCTGTGTGGATTTATTAAGTATAGGTGGTGATGAATGAGCTTTAATATGCTGAAGTTGTAGCCACAGGTGACTTATATTGGAGAAAGGGTTTATGAGGGATGGAAACTGCAGGTGAAATGCAAGTCCTTCACAGAACACTGAAGAGATAGTAAATCTATAAGGACACAAACATTTTAAGAGCAATTCTGCATCAAATTGATTAGATACTTTAGTGCCAACTAATAAGCTTTGTAGTATTTTGATTCATCTCACCATAGATATGTGAGTTTACGTTTGGTTCATTGTGCAAATTCAGGCATGAAACAGTGGATCATCTGACTTAAAATTCAGAAGAATATTTTATTTAAAACAAAATTTTGGCACACACACCTCAGCATTGTAAAAATTTTGCTTTCTGCTCCTTTATGTTCAGTGCAGTGGGTTAAGGCTGACCTTGTGCAGTGTCCTGACCTGGGATCATGAGCACCTGCACGTGGAAATGGGTGAGTTTTGGGTCCCTGCCCCATTTGAGGAAAGATACGATGCTGTGCAACAAGGTAGTTTTTTCATCCTTGGACACATTTAGGTAAAAGCTGACTTTGGCAGTAAAATAAGGGCTTTGAAGAATGGAAGGGAAGTGGGCAAGGGAGGACTCTTCTGCTGCCTGTAAGGCATGTGAGGTGCATGGGACTCACTACGCTACTTCTTTGCACCCTACAGTCAGACAGTCATGTCAGTGGAGCTGACTGCAGGTCAGGTGTTCCTGGGGAAGAACTCTTTGTCCCTGCTCTGGGTGAGGCTGTTGGCTACAAACTGCAGTTGGCAGACTAAGCTGTTTAGACACAAGGTAGAGGTTGGAGGCAATGCTGTCCTCAAGGTCACTGATTTGGACAGAGAGGCTCATTTGGGACAGATAAACTTTAGAAATAATGTACAAAGAGAGGAGAGACCTCTGATGGCTTGTGGCAGACACAAAGGAGTGGATTAGAGCTTCAGTAAAGGAGTGTTCTCCAGCTGTGTATTGTCCTACATCTCCCTTAATAAATATATTCCCAGACAGGTCTGGTTTTAAATTTGAGTTACATAAATCTTTATGTGAAGTGCCACTCCAGTTGCTTTGAAATTTAACAATGACTCTGGTATTGTCAGACTTGTCACTCTTGGAGTTCAATTTAGGAAGCCCATAACTGCCAGAAGATGGACTGACTTGAGAGCCAAGGTCTGTTAGGGTACAGATGCCGGTGTGTTTAGGCAATGAAATAATCCCATTTTAGCTTGGAAACACAGAAGCACAATTGTGCTCCTGCAAATGTTATGCAGAGGTTGAAGTTGCTGAATGGTTTTGAGATTATAAGTTTGCATTAAGACTGTATAAAGGTTTTCCTTTCTCCATGTAACAGCAAAAGAGGTTTATATTGCTGCTGTACAGTATCTTAATTAAAGGTTGCAGTGGCTATGCAGTGAAGCAGTTGGTATTCTGGTTTGGTACAGCCATCATTCTGGGCCCTTTTAGGGATGTTTTAGGATGATGAGAGCAAAGCAATAGATCTTTTGGAGCTTTACACTCTGCACATTGGTAATGTGTTCATGGCCAGGTTGCATCCTGTATGTTAGAGTGTATTATTCATAAGCCAGCTGTTTGCATTGCTTTAATAGTACTCTGTGTGCTGTACAAGCAAGCTTTGCAGTAGAATGGTTTACATAAAACAAGAATTACTTGCACTGATTTAAAATATGGCTTTGTATCATGGAGTTCAGTGTAGTGGATCCTGTTCTATTAAATAGTCTCAGTTCCTTTTTAGTATTGTGGCTTACCTGAAATTGCACTGCTTGTAAATGGCATTTCAGGAAGTCTGAACTGATCAGCACATGCCTATGGTTGAATTTTGATGACCTCTTATGTGCACTATGAAGCGTGTTGGTTTTTTGTTAACAAAACTTCCTTAAAATTTTGTCTTTGGACTGGTTTTGCACAATTTTTAACAATTGCTTTTGCTTCAAGGTGCCAAACTGAATAGTTTTGTTGCTAATTTTTTTTTTTTTAAGAGCTCATGGATAGTCTGGGGATCTGTGGAAAATCAGACTGAGTGCCTAAAAAGCAGTAGTTGCTGTATATCATCACTTTGACTGCCAAGTGCCAGGGCCATTGCTGACTTGGTGTTCTTTTGAAGAAATTATCTCTGCTTCTTTTTAAGGCACCTTTGTGTGTAAGGGGTCACGTGGAAGACAACATAGAGGTGCTTATTGGATGGTTTGCCAAGGGTTGATCTGATTGAAGGGAACAAATGTTGCAAAACCAGCAAAGCTGAACCCTGAAGGGCATTAGAAAGCAGCTTTTCATGCTTGATGGGGTGAGAGATGCAGGAGTATTGGATGGATGCGCTGTAGTAAATTAATGTGGCTGGAGGGACACTGCAAGAAGACATTTCAGTAGTTTCAAAGGTTATGAGGTGTGGGGCTTGTCTGAAGCCACAGTAATTTAATTTGGTGAAAGATGGATTTTACCCGAGTAGGTAACAAGGGAGAAAAGGTTGCATTTTGAAGATGTTGTAGAAATAGTTCTGGAAAAATGTGTTGCCTATTTGCCAGTAACTCTTTATACAGGCTATGTACACTTGTGGGAGATGGCTTTTCCCCAATTTATTCTAATTGGTGACATGAATTGATAAAAGCCATTTAGCAGTATAACTGCTTTTTTCTAAGGCTCTTGCTGGCCTGAACGTGTAAGTTTTTTTGAGAAACAGCACCCTTCGTGTTCCCTATGTCTTTTCCCTCTTGCCAAGGGAAAAGATCCTGCGAACAAAATACTCTTTCTTTACTCCCCCCCTTCCCCCACGGCCCCCCCCCAGCAAACAAATTACCAGTCAGGCAAAACTGCACGTCGCTAATGATGTACCACTGCAGGCAAGATGAAAAGCATAAATGTAGATCTGTCCAAAACTCGATGTAGTATGTGGGTAGAAAAGAAGAAACGAGAAGATTATTCTGATATAAATATTGTCGCATTCACCCAAGGCTTTATAATATTAAAATGTCTCAGGACCTAGTTAAACTTTTGAATTTCATTTTAATTCTTGATGCTTTGTTGTCAAAGGGAACAACTAGTAAAGGTCAGTGTTATGATTTTTGTTTGTTTGTTTTTGGGTTTTTTGTTTGTTTTTTTGTAATACAGAATATTTTTATCTGGGATGTTTTGTGGTGACAGAAGTGACAATATTGATTTTCATTGGAAAGTAATTCAGCTTAACACATTTTGAAGAGAGATTTTTGTTGAAAAAGAATGCAAGTGTATCCTTCTGTAAGGAGCAACTCCCATCTTCTCTACAACTGCATTTTAGAAATTGGAAATTTGTGATTAGATCCTTCTGAACCTTTTCTTCTACAAAGAGTAATTAGGTATGAGAATAATTTAGTTTTCTCACTTCATTTACTGTTTGTGTTTCAAGTTAGACCCAGTTCTGATGTCATTGCTGTTCATTTTTTAACAGGTAAGCAGCAGAGCTTTGGTGCACCGAGGCTTTGGGCCTTGCATTGAAACGGAACACAGTTATTATATTTCCTTCTAGACAGAGGATAAATCTGCTCCCCTCTGGGCCCCCATGGGCTGCAGGGGCACAGCTGCCTCACCAGGGGCTGCACCACGGGCTGCAGGGGCGTCTCTGCTCCTGGAGCACCTCCTGCCCCTCCTTCTGCACTGACCTTGGTGTCTGTGGAGTCGTTTCTCTCACATATTCTCACCTCTCGCTTTGGCTACAAGTTTCTTCTCCCTCTCCTCTGCCCCCATCCTTCTTAAATACATTATCCCAGAGGTGCTGCCACTGCTGATGGGCTTGGTGTTGGCCAGCAGTGGGTCCATCTTGGAGCCAGCTGGCGTTGGCTCCATTGGACATGGAAGGAGCCCCTGCTACCAAAACCTTGCCATGCAAACCCAATACAAGAAGTTAATTAGAAATTAGCATCGTGGTTTAACTCCTGCCTTTTCAAGCTGAAAGAGGACTAATTGAAGTTTGTGGTAGCCAAGGGAATAGCAGCAACAGGCAACACAGCTGAGCAGTAGGGAGGAAATTAATGCAGAAAGGGTTTGTGTACATGAGCTGTGGGGAAGATTGTGATAAAAGCTTTTCATTGAAATTGGCACTTTTTATAATGTCACATTTTTTGTTCTTTTTTGACGTCAGGCTTTTGAGTTGATGGGATTTATTCTTGAGTCGATTTTGTCTTTGCCACTGTTAATAGTGTTGGCATATTTCTGTAACAACCTCCAGGGTCACTTGGGAGATGGACAGCATGCAGATGCTCCGGTGCCGGAATATGTTTTAGAACGTGTCTTGTCTGCTTTGTGGCTTTCTGTGGTTTAGTTTTCACTTCAAGCCACAAGATTTATTTTCTTACAAAAGATGAAGGTGGACTCCACAGACCTTCAGCGGTCATTTAAAGCAGCCTCCTTTGTCCTGCCCTGCTGAGCACAGTTCAGTGTGGCCACTGTCATCTAAAATTATGTTTTACCTCCTTTGATGAACAGTGGAGTTACTAACCCTGGTGGTAGTGGATCTTTCTGTGCTCAGAGGGGAGGTGGCAGCAGTGCTGCATGACAGGTATGTTGGAAGTGCCTGAATTCCTGCAGAGATCTAAGTGGGTTTTTTTTCAGGTTGGCAGCCTGGAACCCCCCTTTTTTTTTTTCCCCATCTGGAAAACTGAAAAATTCTGGACAAGTTAATGAAAAAATGACATAAGAAATGAAAGGACCCACGTAGTGAGTTATAAGCTAATTTGTTCCTCACGTAATGGACTATGTGATTTTTAAAATCAAGCACAAAGAACACCCAGGCTTAGTCTTTAACAGTTCTCTAATCCCAGATTGCTGTGTGTTTTTCTACTTTAGTTGATCCAGCTGCCTTTGCATCTGCTGTTAGGTATCCAAAGGCTAATTTTAGAACAAGGAGGTAATAACAGTTGCTTATCTTCTGATACAGCTGAAAAGGGATTTGTGTCCTAAAATATACTGAAATTAGCAGTTCAGTCTCAATTATACTTTGCCTGCTATTTAGTATTTTTGGGCTTATTCTTTTTTTAGAAAGATAAAAAACAGATTTAAGACTAGAGTTGATTACCTTAGCCTAGAAAAAATGTCAGCAACCTTATTTCTGTGTCTTCCTTTCGTGAAATAAAGTTCTCATTTAAAACATAATTGTTCCTTTATAATGGGAACATGGAAACTATAAAATTGTCAGTATTATTATTTTGTGCTGTACTTTACACACTTGTAATGGTAGTTTGGTTGATCTGGTTAATTTATGTTGGAGTGAGTGGGTTCATTTTTTCAGAGAAACTAGACAAATCATTATTTCTGTAATGCAGTATGAGTCTGTAGAAAATCTTTGAGCTACATGCTGTATCTTGACTAGTTTTCATGCTTTTTGCAGTTGAATAGGGACATAAATGGAAAAGAAAATATAAGATTAAATGTCTTATATTTATAATGAAATAGTTGCTGACACAGAAGTTTCTGACGCTCCTTTGTAAAGGAGTGCCAGGAGTGATAGTTTTGATTTGGTGTTTGTCTGAGAAAGTGACTGGGATCTGTCATGTGGTTTTCTTTATCACTATATGAAACACAGGAGCCTGACGATGAGTGTTTCAGTATGTTGGTAGGATTTATTTTTCTTTATAGGTGGTTGAAAATATTACTGTATCAAATGCCATCATTCATGACTAGGATTTCCTGTCAGTGCCTTTTAAGACTTCCACTATTTTCATTTTGATGCTAATGGCATTTAAATCTTTCATTTTAACTAGATTAGTGTATTTAAAGAACTGTTTTGAGCATTCATCTTAAGAATAAATGCTCAATTATTTCTGTTCCAAGGGTTATATTGACATTAAGTAACCTTCTTTTAGCAAGTTTAGGCTAAAGAAATCTAGTGAAGTATCTTCTGTAGTTTCATTGACTTTAAACGAAAATTTAAATTATTGAAGGTATGTCTTGGCAGAAGCTAAATCATTCTTGAAGAATGACCAAACTCATCAGTATGCTGCTCTCTGCTTCCGGGGGGATTTTTTCCCTACATGTTTGATCTTGGATTAGAAGCAACGGATTTTCAGCTTTTTTTTTTTTTTTTTCAACACAGGCACACAAGTGCCTTTTGTCTGCTGGATGCATTTATGGTGACTTGAGCATATTCAGTCTCAAGTTTCACTTCTCAGACTTGTGTCTGGGTGGAATTTTTGTGTCCTGCTGTCGCTCTGAGTCCACACAACCTCTTAGCAGTGTTTGGTCAGTCATGTTTCTGCTTAGCATGAATAATGAATAATGCTGTGAATCTTGGAAGAAAAAAATTATAAAAGCTTTCCTTAGAGCAAAGTTATTATGTATGTGTTCTTTCCATCTCCAAAAGCTTCCAGTCTCTAGTAATCCTGAACAGTACCTACTCAGTCCTGTTTCGCTCTACTTACTCTTTTGCCCTTCATTTTGTTTAGCAGTTGTGCATCTCTCTGTCCACAGCAGTGATGTTACAAGTGTTTTCTCTCCTTCTTAAGAGGTCCATGAATTTAGGTCCTTCATTGCCAGACATGTGCACTTGAATAATTTAGAAGTATGTTTCCATTCAAAATGTGAATGTTGACATTGTCATGTGAAGCCTTTTGAATATATTCATGTAAGACTTAAAATTGGAAGAAAGAATCGGGGAAAAAAGAGTGGGTTTTTTTAACGAGATAACAAGTTTCTTACCTTATTTTTTGGACACTTGTGCTGGTCACATCTGGTCACAGTATGATGTATATGACAGCGTTCATGCCTGTTTAGAGGGAAAAGATTTCTTAACTTCAGTGGAAGAATTAACCTCTTCAGTAAAAAGTTTTTCTCCAATAAATGCTTGTAGCTTCCCAAGCTACCTTTTTTTAAGCAACCACTCCAAATGACTTAATGATTAATAGAGTAAAAACTCACAGCTTTAATGTTGGCTTGCATTAAAACAAAATCTCTGTAATTTTTTTCAAGTGACCAGGTAAAAGTACTGTTTTCTTTGTGATGGAATATTGGATAAAAAAGAAAGTTCTTCTTCTTTGACTAGAAGTTAATATACAGTCTTAACCAATATACTGAAACATAACACAGGTGTAGTCCTGTTACTTTCTTTTTTTCTCAATGAAGAAAGAAATGGTGGTTCAGACATTCTCTTGCATATTTAAAAGCTGGTTTCTGGTTCTGGATTAGGTGCAGTTAAACTCCCTCTATACCTGGCTCTAACATCTGCCTAAGTGCAGCTTTAGTGTGTGGTTTGTAAACTAGTACCTTTTGACATAGGAAACGTTTGCAACTTCAACTTAAAGTTGGAAGCAAATAGTTGTGGATCTAAAATAGTTTATATTTCATGTGAAGGAGGTGATCCTGCTGCTTTTCATGGGATGTGTGAGCTTGCAAACTGGGCTGGCTGCAGTAAATCTCTGACTCTGTAAAGTTCTCCAGGTGGTGACACGTTGTTTGCTGTGTAAGGGGGTCTAACGCTGATTGTCACTTCCCCCGTTGTTTCTATATCTGTCTTCTGTCACTTGGCTGAATGTGTACTGGTTGTGGCTGTTCTCTTGATGAGTGGTAGGTGTAGGGTTATGGGTAATTGTTTCCCTTCTCTGTTTGCTCTTTATTTGAATGCATCAAGTTAAAAAGAGGGGCTTTAACCAAAGCAACTTTATGTTTATGGTAAAGTGCTTTAAAGTCCTAAATCGAAAATGATCTACTCATGTAGTGTGTATAGCACTGTCCCTTTGAAGGGAGTACGGAATTTGGTTTTCTGCCCAAAGTTTATCTATTGTGACCTTATGTTTTAACTGGGTGTATGTACAGGCTGGCATAGTTCTTAAATTGATAATGCACAAAACACTCAAACTTAATTTATCTTAGCTGGCAGCTGATCATCTAAATCAACACTTCTGAAATAAAAGTTGTAATCTTGAAAAGCAATGATGCTGTCTTTAAATTTCGTATTTCAAGAAAATTCTTTGGTGATAACGTTCACCCATAAACAGTGTCCTTCCATATAGTCAAACATGGAGTAATTAAACCTGCAATTCATAAAGAGGAGGGGGGAAAATAAACAGAACTTTTCTGTGGGTGCATCTAATCTGTTTTATTTCATTTTTCTGTTAAGAAGTGACCTAATTTTCAAAAGAGAAAAAACCCCTGCACCTGAACATCAAAAAAACTTTCATTATAACATTCAACCAATCAACCCCCACACCCCCTTGTATATTCCATTTTTTTAATGCTAGAGGTGTTCTGCCTGTGTATGTTCCTGTGTGCAGCTTGGTAATACATTTCTGATTATTCTGTTGTTGTTGGACATCTGGGATGTGTCTGATTCAGTTTTAGTTCACTTGGATGCAAAATCAGGCATATCTTGGAAAGTAATTGCAGAGTGGTGGAGGCAGTGCTGGAAAAACAGGATACTCAGTCTTGCTTGGGTGTTCGTTGTGTGGGGAGATCAGTAGGTTTTGCATCTGAAACTGATTTGTTTTAATGAGCTGCAGTTGTAGCTTGCTGATGTTGTTAAGGACATCTCGTAAAGGTTAGAGGTGTTGAGCTGTGTTTGCACTCGTGTCCTACCCTGGACAGTGAAAGCTGAAGCAACTATGAAGTTTTCACGTGATCTTCAGAGGTGTTACACACGTATCCTCCAGGATTAGCGAATGCTGTTCAGGGAAACAGCTCAGTTTTTCAAGCAGGATGTTGTCCAACAGCTTGTTGACTATCAGTCCCATAAATAGATGCACCCTGAAATCCAGACATCAATCTGGTTCCCGCAGATAACAGCAAATTTAATAACTGTAAAATGTAGAAGTCTGTCACAGAAACCCCTGAGCTACAGCTACTACTGTTCTGCTTTGTCACAATATTGGGTGTATATCTATGTGTGACCTTCCTATGACATTTCTGAAACTTGAGCATCTTGCTAATCTCCTTCCATCTTCCCAAACTGTGTTATCACATCCAGTTTCATCATGTTGGATTCCAAACATTTTCAGTGTGCAACGTCCCTGTTCCAAATTCCAGGCTTCTAGTTTCATTATTCTGCTCCAGCTCACCCGGTACAGGGTACTTGAATCAAAGCTGACAGCCAGGTAGGTGCAGATGCATCAGCTAAAGATCTGGGAGGAAAATTTGAAGTGAATGTGTTAAATCTTCAGACAGTCCCAGTTGGCTTCTGTCCCAAATTACACAGAGGTCATGTATCAACAAGTCAGCAAGTCCCTCAGAACCCCAGCTGGACCAGGAGAGCAAAGCCGTGTTTGCAGGTGCTTAAATGTGAATTGGTGTGACTTGAGTGAGTCAATGTGGGAACGAAGCAGAACATGAGAACTGAAGCAGAGCGGTTTGGCTTTGTAAAGCTCTTTTCTTCCAGCTAGAGCAGCGTCTTTGGCTGTTGTCTGGGTACCTCTTTGCTCTCACAGCGAGGTTTTCTCCTCTGTTGTTCTGTCTCCCCAGTAATTAGGGCACCAATGTGACTGTGTTCAGTTCTGTTTTCAGATAATTAGAGCTGGGCCCATGTAGCAAAATACGTGGTTGTCTGTTTCGCGTTTTGCTCAGGGCCTTTGCCAGGACATCACTGGTCTGTCATTGGGAACCGGAAATCCTTCTCATTGCTGCTCTTCAGTGGGGTGTGACAAAGACTTGGGCTGATGAGGAGTAATTACATGATGCCTGCTGGCTTGATGTGCAGTTGGACCAGCCATCTCTCTGCTGTACATGCTCCAGGAGTAATGAGGAGTGATGTTGGAGAACAGGAATGGCCTTGTTCTCTGGACAGTTAACGTACTGGGTTAGAAGAGCAATGCAGAACGTGGGAGCAAAGGCAGGGAGGAGGGTAAATGAACTGAATCACATTGCTGGAATTTGCTGTTAAAAAAGAATTTGTGCATTCAACACCAGAAAGCTAAGGCTCAATAATTTTAGTTAATTTTACTTGTGCCCTTTGGATTTTGTGTGCTTTCATCAGATGAGAGCAGTGAAGTAAAAGCTTAGTCACATTGTGCCCAGTGTGTTTTTCTAGGGTGTCGATTAAAAATAATAATAAATAGGCTGCTTATCTACACATACTATATTTAGTTATTTTACATCGATGTCCTCAATGCAGTGTCTGAGAATCCCAAACAGTTTCTTAACTGTTTGCTGAATGTCGTTATTTGAAATACCTAGGAGTCTTCAAATAGGTATTTTCTGTTTATTGAATCAGTCTTTGATGTTTATATTGATTATTGCCACCTGCCCACCCCCTGAAAAAAAAGTTCCTGAATGCACATTTCAGGATTCAGCAAAATTTTGTCATGTTCTAGAAATTTCTCCCCAGAGGCTGCTTTTGGTGCAGCAAGGTGTTGGTAGTTTGCTTATGTTTTGACTTCAGTGAAAGAATCAGAGGAAAGTGGTGTGTTTGTGCGTGCTGTTGCTTGATTTGGGATATGAGCCAGAACATAAGTTTGCAGAAATTTAATGGGAAGCACTAAAGAAAGAAAAGTCTTCTGTAACAGTGTTTATGTAAAACTCCCATGGTGCAATAGTTGCTGTAACTGTTGGTTTCCCTGTAAGTTTGTTATTCACTGGACAGTTTCTATTTCAGTGTTTACAGAAACTCTTGTGGCAAGCATTCATCTTATCTCAATCTACCAACTGCATTTTACTTTGAGTTCGGTACTGACCCTTTTGAATAAACATCTGGCTTACTGCCCTACCCTCTTCCCTTCCTAATCTGACCCCTGTATTCTGTGCTTTTTGGATTTGGAATACAGTATGGCTGGCTCAGCAGAGATTTCCCAGGTGTCCCCAAAATTAATCTTGCCTTCTTTTCATGTGCCCAGTCTATGCCTCAAGAGGCCTCAAAAGCTTCAGCTTTCAAGGATTTTAGTGTCATGAAAGTACTGAGTTTCTCTGAGATCGCTTTTGAATTGCTAGACACCAACACTGCTTTAAGTCTAAAGTTTGAAATTTAGAATCAGTGTTTCAAATGAGTGAAGAAACGCTTTGCTAAACTGCAGAAATCTGTTCAGTTCCAGTTCTAAATACATGGGCAGGCAGGAGCAGTTCAGGCATGACTGATTTCAGTGCATGACTCTTTTTTTTAATTATTTAACAATTGGTTATCCGGGATTATAGTACTGCATTTTCCTGGCAAGGCTTTGTGCAATATGCAGCAAGGCTTTGTTCAGGTGGTCACAGTCACATTTTTCCTGTTCTGAGTTGCTGTCATGATTGTGCTGAAGTATTATTGCTCAGCTTTGCTGTTATATTAGTTATTTCTGAGGTTCTTGGAAAATCTGGCAAATAAGGTGTTGTTGCAGCATGACTTATGATGCTGCTTGTGATGAAAGTCGTGTTTTGTATTTCTCGTGGTATGTGTATACCCTCCTGCATATTATCATCCTGCCTTGTGTGGGCAAAATCATAATTACAGCATCTCCAGAGAACAAACTGCTGAACTTCAGAATGAGTAAAATAGACCATAATTGTAAGAACACGTTAGAGCAAAGCTTTGTTTAACATAAGTTTTTGCTCTGTTTAGAGATCCAGAAAATGATTATAAATATAAACTGCTGAGAGCTGAGTATACATAGTTGAAAGAATATGCAAAGGCTTGTGGGAAGGCGTGATGAACAAGTGGGGATGCATATGGATGTGCTTGCATTTCACCTGTCTTATGTTGGTTCTGCTATTTGTACATACCTGAGTGTGGTCTTGGGTTTGTCTGATACCTACACTAAACTTCCTAATTCCATTCATATAGCTCAACTTCATAGTTCAAAGTTACAGTGGAAAATTGTAACCCAGAAATATCTACTTTCTGCATCAAAGATTCTCTAAGTTTGGAGAATTACTAGATTGTCTTGGGAGGACAGTGAAGCATCTGAATTGACACACTTTGGAGTAAGTTATCCACATAATTTGTTAATGTTATTTCATCGCTAATTCTGTGTCTTCTTTCTTCCTTCAGTGGAGCTTTTTCTGCTTGAGAAATTGTTGGTGGAAGTTTCACGTCTAGAAACAGTTTTATATTGAAGGCTTAGGTTGCGAATGCTCAAACATTTCTTGAAGTCATAGCTTAAATTCATCCTTCCTTGTATGCTTAGCAGTACAGATTATATTGCACATGTCCAGGTATAATACAGAGGGAAGGGGGCTTATAGTTGTTCTCACATATCCACATGTGTGTCCCTCAACAGTATTAAGGATGCTTTGGTAGCGGAAGGTGAAGCTGAGAAGTTCGATTGCTGGCCTTGTATGTGAGTGCTGGAGCCTCTCTGTACAAACCACTTCTTTTTTAAACTGTTTTTCTCAGTTGCTTCTGTGAATCTGTGTCGTAAAAAGAAATGCTTACTGGAAAGCTGACAGTGGGAGAGTGGAAAGGTTATGTGAATAAGGTTCCTCTGAGTTTTTTTTAACATGTGGGTTTTGGTGGTTTGTTTGGTAGTTTGGGATTTTTTTTCTTTTCCACCAAACATCTGCTAGTTTCATGTGAAGCTTTCTCTTTGCTGTGTTGGAAAGCTGGTGAATAATGACCCCACCTTTACCTTGCTTTTTGTGGCACTGTAGACTCTCTATGTATTTCTTCTTCCTTGTCTGCCTTCCGTGCTGTTAAAATTTGATCCTTTTACAGAAGCCATTGCACAAGTTTTCTCATCCTTTTCTCTCTCTGCCTTTCCTAGTTTCTTTGCTCTAGCTGGTGAGATGGGGCAGGGAGCAGAACAGCTCATGTCTCAGGTCAGGTAATGTGGGGGAACGGTGCTGTGTTGTCAGCAGGTGTCACAGGATATCCTGAGTTGGAAGTGACCCCCAGGGATCATCTGGGCAGTACAGTCTTAGGAACTTCTAGGCTGGACACAGGCTAGTCCAAGCTTGCAAGTCCTAGCTATGAAGTTGCACGGATCAATAACCAAAGCTTAAAAATAGTCATGTTTTGCATCAATTTCAGATATGAACTGTTTTCTGATTGTACTGCATTGGTTTTTTTTTTTTTTTTCATTTAAAATGGGAATGTGTGAAAATATCTGTCTTGTAGAGTAGTTCTTGTGAATACCAGAAGGTGGCATAACAGATTTTCCTAAAATATTTTGATTGCAAGAAATGCACAGGATGCTACTACACTTACTTTAAAGCTGAAATTTTGACCTAAGGGAAATTGGATCACTTTGGACCTTAACGTTTAAGGGAGTTATTTAAAGGTATACTCATTCTGCCTTTTTTTTTTTTTTTTTAAATGTGAAACCTCTGGTGAAATTTGTGCTGGCTTTTATAGCTGAAGTTTTTGAAGTTGGAATTAGTTTACTTGAGAGTGCAGGGGGAAGAAAGGGATCGTCCATCATGTCTATAAGTGCTATTCTTTCCTGAGCTGTTTTACAGAATCCCATTTTCCCATAAATACATCCTTTAGATGTTTTACTTTACCAATTTGCAAAATGAGACCAATTCCTGTTTGTTTTAAGCTCTTCTTGTTAACTGGTGCTATGAAAGAATGAATTATTAGTATGGAAACTCATAAATGATAGTTTTGTGCTGTAGCAGCTCTAACCACATGCAGATTTGTAGATGTACCAATGTTGTGTTAGAAGAGGTTAGTGAAAAGTGTGCAGAAAAAAAATAAGTCTTTAAATGACGATCTATTTTCAGAATAATTTGTATTTCGTTCTGACAAACAGGAAACTTAGTCTTTATGCAGTGTTGCCCTGCATTTAATGGCAAGCTGATGTTATTAGAACCCATCTCATGTGATGCCTTCCTTATTAGTCTGTCTCTGGGGCTGTCATCTTCACTGTGGTGTTGATCAAAAAGTACTTAAATATACTTTGAAAATAGGCATTGCTTCCATTCAAAGACCTAGAGGGACTTACTCATAGAGAGAGTACATTGGGCATAATTGGCAAGATTTTGGCAGTGGAGGTGTCTGTGCAGGGCTGCCCTGTGAGGGATGAGGCTGTGCCTGCCCTGTGCCAGACACCACTGGGGTTGATTCTGCACTAAAATTCTTTTTTGTTTGAATAGTCAAATTAATTGATGTAGGAAAATCCTGAAACTTTTAAAGGAATGAGATACATGGGATTTTTTTCTCTTTCCTTCAGCTCCCTCTGGCAGACAAACACCTGAATTACAACTGCTTTACTTTCAGCTATTTCAGGCAAAGTCTTGTCCCAGCTCAAAGTCATCACAATTGCTTGATGTTCTGTATGTGTGCATCAAAAAGATATGTTCAACTGTAGAAAAGTGCATTATTGTAGCTGCAGGAGGTGCTGAAATACAAATATTTCTTGGTTTAGCTGACTGTTGTGCTGCTTCTTTGCCCATCACAGCTGTTCAATGCTATTTCACCCCAAGGACTTCTACACCACATCTATTGATTTTTTTTTTTTTAACATATATTTTTTTCCCTCTTATGTGGTCTACCCTGAGCCTGCTGTGATTCATTAGAGCAGCACAGATGAGGAGGGTATGACTTTTTTGCATAGGAGCCTTGAGTTTTTGCAGAATTTAAACCCTTTCTTTTGCTGACCAAACCTCTGGGAGGTGGGTGGAAGGAAGTGGTGCCGCTTCGCAGGCTGTGGCTGTCACCCACCTCTCTGCAGTCCTTTCCTCCTCCGAGCGTCACCGATTTCTTTTCAGTTCTGTGTTTCTGAAAGGTGGTTTTGCCAGGTGAGGGGATGTGGTCACATGTACAAGGCTATAAAGATGTAGAAAACTGCCTGGAGTGTGTGGAGTGCTGGTTAAATTTCTCTGTGGCGGGACCTTTAGTAGCTGCTACGTGGACATTGGAGCAAGCACTGAACTTCAGTTTCAAATAGGAGTCAGATCTTTGAAGTGTTATGAAATGAGAGTTTGTAATCAGGAGACTTTAAACTATTGAAGTATTTCATAGATTTTAAAAATGCAAATAAGATTGCTGTTCTTCTGTGGGCCTTTCTAAAAACAGCTTGTACTTAGACTTTTCTTGCTATGTACAATTATTTTATGCAAAGCAGCATGTTCTGATTTGATCCTAAATTATTCAGATAGTTACACTGTCACTAAATAGGGGTATTGCAATTTCAGAGTTCTTCCAATCTGCTAAGTGAATATCTTAAGACTGTCACTTTAAATCTGCTTTTGGAAATGAATTACTAGCTTGTACATTTGCCCAGCATAACAAATTTGAAATAAATAACTCACATCTTTTGAAACTTTGCCTAGGAAATGCAGAGTTATCTTTACATTTATGTTCTCATAGCTGCTAGAGAAGAAAACAGTTTGTAATTTTCTTTCTATAATTTAATTATTACGCAGGAATTTTGACATTTGATGATTTAGCATTTTAATATAGTGGTGTATTTCAGAAAAATGCAAATGTTTCAGAAGAAGAATTGTCTTTTGTGATCATCTTTTTTTGTCTTCTGGAAGAATCTAAATGTAAGCAAGGTATGCATTTTTAAAGTCTCATGTTATTTTAGATGTTGATGACAGCTGAGATTGTGCTAATTCTGTGGCACCAACACACTTGTTGATTTTACACCTTCCGTTCAGCTCCACGTGAAAGGCTGTGGCCTTGGGTCCTTTGCATAACAACACTCACCAGTGGGAACTTGCAGAAAACCTCTTTTTGCCATAGAAGATGACTAGATATTTTCTGAAGAGGTAGTATCCAACTCTGCAGAAATCTTGGAGTTAAAGTTGCTCCATGCACTTAGAACTGCAATGGTGGTTACAGGTATTAATCAGAGGTGTAAATCAATGAACTGCAAACACGGACCTTCAGTGTCTTTGCTCCTGGCCCCCGGCCAAGTGAAGAACCTGTGAAAACTATCCATTTTTGTCAGTTCTCGCTGCTGCTGTTGGGTGTGGAAGTGCATCAAAACAAGAGACCTGGTTAGTTGACTTTGCTTTCCTTTTGGGAGCAGGTACTGTTGAGGTTATCACTGGCTTGGTTTGCCGAGGAAGGGAGGATCCTGGGTAAATGAACCAGGGAGTTCCCTCATGTTGTCTTTTGGGAAGGAGTCTTTGGACAACACCTACCCTTTGTCAGATGGTAGGAGTTGATTCCTGGGTGCCTCTGGCCCATGGGTGGTGGCAGGTGGGTTAGAAATTTAAAATGTGGCGTTTAGTATAAGACTCCCTTCTTCTCATACGGCCTCTTCAGCTGTTTGGTATTGTTTCTACCTGTTCTCATGGCATTTATTTGGAATGATCTGTGGACTTTAAACTCCTTTTTCTAGTGTAGAGAAATCGTACTTTTTTTAATTCTTACACTGAATGTGGGAAATAGACACTGGTGATAAACAAGTAACATTAGTGATAAATTTGAAATTGAACTTTTTGCTGTGTAAGCCTTTTTTCACATGTCCCTGTGTGTGAAGGCAAGCTGCACTCTAAAGTCAAGTTGCTGTTTCATAAAAATTTCTATCTAACATGCTGATGGCAGATAATTACACTGAGTGCATCTACGTAAGGTTCTCTTTTGTGATTCCTTAAAGGAATCCAGCCAGCTGCAGTGCAGTGGCCATGGGCATCATGGTGCAGCAGCGCCAAGTCTTCTTGGAGAAGATTCGGTCCTGCTGGTTTATTGGCTTATAGGTGGCACACAGCAATTTCTGGCAACCTGGACTTGAAGGATCAGCATCTTTCTCAAAACCTTTTCCATTTCATTCTCTGTCAATCTGCCCGAGGGACTCTGGCCTTCAGATAAAGATGCCAGGTTGTGCACAGTGGAGGTTTGGGGATTGTGGGTTAGCAGACATCAGAGGTGACAGTGCAGTGGGAATTCCTGTGCTCTGGGAGAGTTTGTATTTTTGTCTTTTAATGAATTGAGTCATTACCGAAGCACACAAGAGCATGTGTCAATGGGCTTTATTCTTGCCTCCCGTGCCTGCTCTTTTCATCAGAGACTCTTTAGGTAGGTGTGAAAGACCAGAGAAACTCACTCCAGTGGATAAAGACAATAAGGCTTATCGAATGCAAAACGAGTAACTGATTCTTTAGTAAATAATGGGAGAATGAAAGAAAAAAGCCTACAAACTTCCATTTTAAGAATATTTTCAAAAAACTTTGCCCAACATATGACTCAAGTAGTTTGCACTTTGCTGTCCGTGGTGCAGGAAATACTGAATTTGTTAGTGGGTGGTGCTCAATCCTAGCCTCTGTTTAATTACTAAATTGTTTAATATATTTGCATCATTTGAGTCAGATGTGTAAATGTGTTTAGGCATACTTTACTAAAATAAATTGTGCAGCCAACAGACCATAACAGCTGTGGAGAAGCTGTTTAGAAATAAATTCTTTGTAGTTCACAGTTTGATCTAATAAAAATAACTGTTGCTTCAGACAATTATCTTCAGCAGGGTCAGTCTGGCTGCTGTGAGTGTGCATTCGGGTTTCTGTGTTGATTTATTAAATATAATCACCTGGGGAAGATGAGCAAAGTTCTTTAAATAAACTGGTGTTAATTCAAAAGCATTTGTTCTTAACAGTGTGTTGTCAGCAGAGTACATTGGCTTAGATCAAAAATTGGAAACCTTCATTAACTCACTTTGGTTTTACCTCCTGCTATGTGTTTTAAGACCTTATTTTACCTAATATCTTTTATGTAAGAATAATTTTCCCAAGCAAAACTGTTTTGGTTTTTTTTTTGTTTTTGCATATTATAACCTGTAGCTTGTAATTAACAGTGCATCTTGACTCTTGGAAGTGATTTCTTGCTAGAAATCTTACCTCAATTTTAAAACAGTCTTGTGTGCTTCAAGAATGCACACATGAAAATGCAGGGCATCCATAACATAAAAACCACTTTCATGGCCTAAAACACACACTTAGGGAGTAGATTTAAAATATTTGAGACCATGTGTAGCTACAAAATAAATTAGCACTTCCAAATATTAAAAGTGTGAATTCTGCATGGGCTAAGTTTGCTCATTTCTTGTTTTCCCCCATTTTCCTGAAAGTTTTTGGGAAGCTGACTTAAGGTTTAACCAAAGTTATTTTATTTAAATTGTTTTAAAAATAGCTGCTTGTGACCTGATAGGAAATGGTGTGAGTTTAACTGTTTGCTGTTCCTGAATAATTTCAGAAGTTTCATACTCAGACTATCAAATTTTTTTTTCATTAATGAATGATGCAAAGACCAGGATAATGGGCTTTTGAAGACTGTATGAAATGGAGAAATTAATTTCTCAGCATGATTCCTTCTCAGTTGGCCAGCTGCTGCCTCTCTGGTTCGTTGAAGAACATACGTTTTGGTAGTGTCAAAACCATGTGAGAATTTGAATCTTTCCTAACTATAGTGTCCGGGAAGGAAGGGGAAGTGACTGTGTTAGATGCAGAGTAATATGCATTTGTCAGATTATTTATAGAAATAATATATGTGTATACATATATATAGTGTGTATATATATACATGCTATATACAGTTCCATATATATAGTATGCATATGTATATTTATGTATAAAAATAATTTTCACTGAAATGATGCATCCTAAAACGTTACTGCAGCAATTTCCTCATTTATATAGGAAAAACTGCTGAGTGTGTGGATGGAAAACTGCAGTACTTCTTGTTAAACACGTGGTACATGCCCTGACTGCTTAACTTAATATTTAAAGATTTGGGGATTTTTTTTCCGTTTTAGAAATGACTCTACATGTATTACTGTAGAGATGGGAACCTGTACTACTTGCAGCATTCTGACAGCAGGAGGGGTTGGCTGCAAACACAGCTTATCTCACTTCTTTGTGCTTTATGATTATTTCTTGTTCCTTCAGCAGTCAGACCAATTTAAGAGAATTAACTATATTTGATAGTAACTACTTTGTAAGCCTCTGCTCCATGTATGAGGCCATGTGCATGTTGATGTCTACAGTTCAGCTGCTTCCAAAAGGTGCTGTAACTTATATCTGGTGTCTGAGGGCTTTTTTACCTCCAGTTATAAAAAGAAAATTCTTCGGGACAGCATGGTGGATAGTAAGGCAAAGTACATGTGTAATTCTCAGAACTGTCTTGAGCTATTTTAAAGCTTATTTCTTAATGAAATAAACGGTTTCTTAGCAAGATAGATCTTTGATGTTTCTAGAATAGTTGCAATTTCAGTAAAAGCATTGCCAGGTGCATATTCCTAATTTTTTTCCTGTATTTCAATATTTGTGGAATGTTACAGTGTCACTGTGAGAGGACTGGTTTCCTTTGGATTCCTCCTTAGGCAGAGATTTGTTTTCCCTTCATATGAATTTTGGTGTGAATATTTTGTCAATATATGGTCAAAGAAATTGTTTTAATTAACTGACTCATATATAGGGCAGTACTGTCAACACCGTCTTTTAATTATTCTCTTTCAGTAATTGGAACAGCTGCAGTTTAATAGACTGAAAAGCCAGAGGTAGAGGCATGAAAAGCACCTATGTGAAGGGGAAAGAGCTGAATAAGGAAGACAATTAAACTGTCACACGGTCAGTTTTTTTAGGGAACCTGAGGAGAAATTTTATGTATCCTTATTTGCTCCTTATTTGTTCAGTTTCTAGACTTTATTATTGCATTTGAGCTCCATTGCTTTGGGAATAGTTTATTGGATTTTGGAGGTTCTGCTTTATTTCATTCTGTATCAAAAAGGCCTTGTACAGTAGGATGCATCAGCTCAGCAGGCTGGTAGTTTGAAGATATGGAAAAGATCAGAGCAGTTCCTTCCAACGTGAAACTGATTTTCTGCCTTTAGTTTGGAGTGAGCTTTGCTAGTGCTAGTACAGAGGGTTTATCATACAATAACAAATACCTGTTTTAAAATGGGAACAGTGCTTTGTCTCAATGGATTTTTAGAACATGGGTGTTGGGGAAAAGAATCTCAAAAGTTTAAAGACGTTTATTGTTCTTACCACCACCATTTGAAACTATTTTTCTCTGTATCTGAGTCTGGTGGCCTTTGTTATATAAACATTTCATCAGTAGGAAATAGAAAACATAATATTTGTGACACAAATATTTAGACCTTTCTGTTTAAATTTCTAGATGAAAATAGGAGATGTAAATCACACTGTCTCTGTAACTTTGTTTTTCTCTCTGTAAAGCTAAAAGAAGCCTGAGGTTCTGGAAGTGAGAAGACTTTTCAGGTCACGCTAGAAAGAGTTTGCAAGACTTGAGAAAGCTTCCATATAGCATAACCCTATTTTCACCTAGTGCTTTCAGTTCCTCTCATATTTAGTAGATGAATAAAAGGAGAGAGGTAAGTAGCTTGTTAGAGGGGAGCAGCAAATTTTTTTAACTGCAGCAAATCACTTGACTGAGCAAGTATTTTTTTCAGTTTTGTTTTTAACAGACTGAGGAAAGTTAAACTCAATCTGTGCAAACAGGAAAATCCAGCGGCATTTCTGGAAGTTGACTTTTATTCTGCTTAGTTTTCCTACAAGAGTTCATGTGGCATTCCAAGGCTAAGAATAAATATTTTTACACTAGTATAGTTTTACGTTGCCTGGGCTCCGATACATCTTTCTGCCTGTGCCTTTTTCTTTGAACAACCATGAAGGGAAGTCTTATGGGAAATGCAGAGATAGTTTTAAAAGTTTTGTTGGAAGTATTTACAGAAATGTAAATGTGGTGGGCTGTGAGAGGACAGTATTTATTTTATAATGCAGATAAAAAGCAGCAAAGGCATACATGTTGACAGTCAGTATGTAAAAGCAGTGTGGTAGCAGCTTAGTGTTCAAGTTGCACAAAAAAAGGAAGAGGAGAGTCACAAGGGACGTGGGTTTAGCTGTGTTCCTGCCCTGAAGATCAGGGAGGGCTTGCAGGAGAAACAGGGCTGAGTTCAGCCCGCTGGCAGCAGGTGGTTCTGTGTGTGACTTGGTCATGTGCTTGCTGAGTATGGTGCTGAGTGCCTGCTCCTCTCATCTGGGGACAAATCTTGGTTGCTGGTCAATAGTGAAGCAGGATTTGGGCTACGGGGGTGGATGGAGAGGGTGAAGAAATACTTTGCTCTTTTAACAGCTCTTCAGTGTCCCTTCTCACTGTGGGATCAGAGCCTCTCTGCTGTAGCTTCTGGCCTTGCTTAACATCTCAGGTCTGTAAAGTGGCATCTTGGGATCTTGCCTTTGGTGGCCTTATTTAAGTTTTTTTCCCCTTCTTATGCACCTGTTCCTTTCCTTTATGGAGGAATTTTCTGCAGAAGTGCTTGACACTCTGTCAGTTCCTTTGCTTTCTGTCTGCTCAGTGCAGGTTTGGAAACACAAGCATGGAAATGGTTGCTTAAAACCCAAAGGTTTTCTCATCTTTTGTACACAGAGTAAAGGATATGTCAGAGGCTCAGATAACAAGTAGAATGTAACTTTAAGCAAGTTATAAATGCTTTTAATTTTGGGTGTGAACTTGCTTGGGAGAAAGCCACAGAAAATGAGTCCCTTGTATGGTCTTAAGATGCTGTGTAATCTGTGCAGTTATGGGATTTCAGCATTTAAGGGTTTTAAACTTAAAGCAAATCTGTTTTATGTGCCAGTTTGGTGTATTTTCAGAGCACTTGTCTGGAAATAACTATTTTCCCAGCAAGTAGGATTCTGCACAGAGCTGTATTCCTGCTTTTGGCCCTCAGAACCAGTTCATTTGGAGATGAGTGGCAAAGTAATGTAATATGAGAGCAGAAAATGTATATTCAGTAGGTGCAATGCACACCAGGAAATCAGATTGCTTTTCTTATATTTTTCCATGTGTAACTAGACTGTTATTTTGAAGTCTTAATTAAAATATCAGAATAATATACTGTGATTTTCTGTTGTTGTAGGAATAGTTTATGTAAAGCGTAAAATACATTATAATAGTGTTTTCCCTGTGAATACGCTACCACTCTGTGACTGTCAGGAAGAAAATGGGATTTGATTTGTTTTTTCTCCTTATGTGCAGATAGGTGATTCATTTCTCACATGGCTGTTCTTTAGCAATTGAAAAGCATTTCTCTATTTTTAGAGTACCTGGTGTTGCTACTTTCCTCAATTCTGCATTTTGTACATGGGTGTTTGAATAGTGTGTGCTGGACACTGGGAGGAGATTTGGTTGGGCAGTGCTTGGGATTCATGTGCTTCCAAAAAAATGTTTACTGCTGCTGGATTTTCCTGTAAAGTTTTTACTTAGGTTGCTTGTAGATTCATTGGAGAAACAGATGGGATCAGATGCACCCAAAGGGAGAGCAGGTTTTTGAGGACTCATGCTGTCCTGTAGGCTGAATGATCTTCTTGGCGTCAAGAGTGAAAAATAAGTCTGATTTCTGGATGCACTTTGATTGACTTAAATGCCAGTCAATGCTTGACAATGACTTTGTGGCTTGAGTAGGCTTTTACTGGTTAAAAGGGTGTTTCAAGAGTTACTTTTGGAAACGTGGTCCATTGATTTTTAGCCTCGGTCTTTAATATTAGTAATGCCACTGCTAATAAATAAAACATAATCTTCTCCTTGGGGTTGGCAGAGTAGGGAAACAAGCCGCTGCTGGTTTATTGCACTGGCTGCACTCAATGTGAGGATGGGAGTAACAGCACTTGCTTATTGTATTTTAAGACAGTTTCTGTATGATGGCAAATGCAAAAGCAAACTTGGGTGTATGAATTCAAAATGGGGATTTTTTTTTTTCTTTGTGATGATAATAGCTGCTACCTGACATCTTTGAACTTGACTTCTAGGCCTACTGTGTGGAGCTGGCATGATCTGGCAGTCTGGTGTTATGTGTGGGTATGAGACTGCACCAGTGTTTGCCATGTGTGCAGCCAAGCATGCCTGTTGGCATGTAAATGCAGGAATTGTTTTACTGGAAGTATGACTTTTTTAATGCTAATACTCTGCAGGACTAGTGTTTCTTAGTAGTTATAGCATATAAAACACTGTTGTCCTACACAGTGATATCTGTTCAGCATCCCAGGTAGCAGTTCCTCTGAAATTTGTTGCCTGGGTTAATGCTGCTCAAGTGTAATTTAGAGCTTCTTCAAAGAAGTGGGAGAGAGCTCCTCAATTGTTTGTCCAAGAGGCGTAGCTGGTTTTGTATGAGTCCTCGACTCTGGTCATCCTAGGTTGTTTTATTTTCTTGCCTGTGCTTACAGTAATAGCTTCAAACATCCAAAACTATTTTGGGAAAGCATTTTCAATACTGCGATCAGGAGCAGCAGTTATTCCCTGGTGATTCCATCCCAAAATTAAACTTTAATGTTGGAGGTTTCACTGCTACAAAAAACCCCCTCTATCAGCGTGTTATTAAATGTTATTAGAATGATTAAATTTATAGAAATTTATAGAGATAGTTCCTGGTTCAATTCCTTATTGATGGGTAGCATGACAGAGTGTTGGCTTTTTAGTGACAGGATTAACCTGTCCTGATGAACAGAAAAATTGTCATGCTGTACAAAGACTATTCTGAAATCTGTAGATTAAACATCTTAGTGTTGATTTGGTCGGCTGTGGCAATACATTACAAGTGACTTATTTTTTTTCCTGTAAGGTAATCAATATAGCTGAAGCTCTGCCTTCTTTTCCCTGGAAACCTGCTCTGCTTATGCATAATACGCTATTAAATTCTCCATTCCCTTTTTAATAGTTTGCCTCCTCTGCTCCCTGCTGTCATCAGCCCCGGGAGGTCACCAAGCAGAGCACTGAGTTGCAGAGTGGTCCCTGATGGGGACCTGCGTGACCATCTGCTTCGTCAGTTCTTCAGGCAATTTGTGAGCTGCTGGGGGGGGGCGTTGAGAATTAGATTGTTGATAGCGTTCCTACAAAGACTGCTATTAACAGCCTGCTAGTCTCTGCTTCTCTACTGCAGAAGACAGAGTGATATTTGTGTTCCCATAGCATGTTGTAAAATGCATGAGATTTTGCTCATCCTCCTTGGAAATGAGAATAGGAAAATGAGAGCATCCTGAACCAGAAGCTATTAGAAGAACATGCAGAAACCTGCAGCGATTTGTGCTTTATTTTGTCTTCCTAGCTGTGGATTAGAAGGACTGATTTTTGCAATGGGCTTTTTCCATAATGGCATTCTTGTATTGTTTGGTCAGAGCTTGCACAGGAGGAAAACAGGCTGCTGAATTTAGTCACTGATCTCTATTAGCCGTGGCCTAAGGCTATGCTGAGATTTATATCCCATTTGTATTGTTGCAGCTCAAAAGAAGAATGTTCAGAGGATGACAAGTGTATTCTGAGTAGGTATGTTGTTTCATTTTCATATGAAACCCATTTTTTTTTCCTACTTCCATTGGTCAGAAATGATAATAGGAAGAGAATATAGTACAGTGCTGCAGTGTTCCTGTTAAGGTAGAACAATAGCATCAGAAATAGTTCTTTAAAAATTAGCTGCTTTTATTAAATAAAGCTGCATTGTGCTGGTGTGCACAGTGCAGTCTTTTTTTTAAGGCATATACTGCAGTCAGTGCTTCCCTAACGAGGTGGCACTATTGTTGAGTTAGAAGGATAGAATCATCATATTGCTTTAGGGGACAGCAGGATTTAAAAGGAGATGCCTTGCAGCCCTGTTTTACAGATTGGAAGCATCGGTTTAAGGGCATTGGCAGAATCATTTCCTTGTTCTTAGCAGCAGCCACTGCTGTGTCAGTAGTGTGTGGAATGGAAGTCCTAGTTGGTAGTCTGTTATGGAAACGCTGTTTACTGTTATTGTAGTACCGTGGTGACAACATGCCATTGAAATGGAAAACGAGCTCTCCTGCTATCTGGAAATTCCCAGTTCCTGTGCTTAAAACATCCAGGTCATCGCCACTTTCTCCAGCATACATGTAAGTGAGAGAAATGAGGATAATAAGGTGGGAATTTTTTTCGTGAGACTACCCTGTGGCAAAATACCCTGTTGTATATTAAATGACGTTGGCACTCAGAATTTTATCTTGTTTGCTGTGTAGACCCCCCCAGATTTTATCCTGGATGTTTCATGATGGATGTCGTGTCGAGTCTTTCCCTTTCTGTTGAAACGTAGAGAAAATGTGCAGCTTAAGCCATATTCATAATAATATTGTATATGTTAATTTGAAAAGTTTGTGTTGTTAATTTGTAGAGCTGATCTTGAATTGACAAGTTAAGCTTTGAGGCTGGCAGGCTTTCTTTATAGTGTATATGCTAACATTTCTTCCTCCTGACTTTTACACTTGGAAATTGAGCTTGAAATCACCTGCTGTATTGTACTGCACTTTTGTTCGTGTGAGTTCTTGTGTAGAAGAAATCATCCTGTTTGGTCTTGTTTTATTCTTTAAAAATCTTAGCCTTAACACAGATTGAAAGTTACAATAAAAGCTTAAAACATAAATATCAGTAATTCGTATCTGAATCCTTATACAGTTATACAGGTTGCCCATGTAAAGTAGCTTCATATAAATGAGTAATTTAATACACATGGTGACAATATGCCTTTGTCTTGCCAAATCTTGATGCAGCTTTTGTTCACCTTTTGTTGCTGTGAGTTCTGTGTCAGCATATACAGGTGGCTTTTTCTTCCTCCTGTGGAATAAAACTACTAAGCACAGAATTGCTTCTGCCTTTATTTAAGGAAGCAGCTCTTTCGAAATGAGGAAGAGTTGCTTTAAATTTCACAGTGTAGGTGATTTTCTATCTGGAAATTACTGTAAAGGCTAGTTCTTTCCGATAATATTCCAGTCTAATACCTACAATATTAGTACTTCTAAGCCTATACTGTCTGCTTGCAGACGAGCTTTTTCATCAGCTACTGTAGGGACATGCTGTAAGAGGTACACAGGTCCTCTCAATGTCTTTTTTTTTTGTTGTTGTTGCTGAAAATTGCATTGATAACAGTGGGGCTGAAACAATCCAGCGCCGTGTGCATGGTCACTATTGTTCTCGGTCAGAAAGGCAGAGGCTTAGGGAGATAACCTGGCTGTACAGAACCTGTGCAGTGCACGCTCCAATTTAAGATGAATTTTCATGGAATTACTTCTGCCTTTTTACTGGGAGCATCAAATATGTTTAAGGCCACCAGAAGATAAGCTATTTCCAATAAATTGCTACCTATTCAGAGCTTTTTAAAAATATGGTTTAAATACAAAGACAGTCATGGTGTTGGAAGAGCTGTGAGGCATTTGAACCTATTTCACGGGAGGAGTGTCTTTAGTGTTGTATGTTACGCTTTTGTTTTTTAAACTGTAGTACTTTTAAGGGCAAGAAAAATCAGAAATAGCCCAGTCTGATCTATCTGCTGCTGAAACGGAGGGTTTCTTTTGTGCGTCGCCTTTAAATCTCTAATCTTAGCTCAGTGTATGCTCCGGCTTTTGTGCTGGGCATCGTGGAGCTGATTATCTCACTGTATTCAAAGTATGAACAGGTTTAGCCATCATGCTTAACTATACGATGCTGAGCTTAACTGGAGCATGAGATATATGTGATCAGCAGCCCTAATCATCTCTTAATAATGAGTCAGTGTATCTCAGTGTTTATGAAGGCATTTCTTTAGTGGCACGCAGACCTGGCATTAGCAGGACTCATAAATCTAATGTTAAAATTATTCATATACTTTATTATAAAGAATGAGAAACATTACAAAATGGCATCTATTTGATTTGGCAATATATATCAGCTGATTAAAAAAGCCCCTTGTAATATAGGTTGACCAGTAAAATAGGTGATAGAATTAATTATCTTCATTGCAGAGATTACAGTAAATTTACTACTGTTTTATGTGATCCACTGTTTTTCACATTCATATTTATAAGTTTTCTGTCACAAATAGTACTCTGCACACTGGCAAAGGGCTTACGTTTTGAGTAAAAGATTGAGGAATAAGTGGTGTGTGAAACAGTACATGTATTGATGTAAAATAAATGACCATAAAACTCTAGAATTCAGAGATGAACACTTTTATGCTTGGTATTTTGAATCTAGGGTATACAAAGGTATGATGGAGCTTTTAATCCGTTTAATACTTGACATCTTAGTCTTAGGGGTTTTAGTGTGGTTTGAAATGTAAAGTAGGGAGGTCCTAAAGGTGTGGGATTTTTTTTATTATTTATAATAAAATTCCAATTTTTCTGGTTCGTCTAGTAAAGCTGACCTTAACTTCAAAAAATTTCATCCTGCTTATGATTTACAAGTAACTTATCTAGGGGTTAAACTGATGATCAGGACACGTAGATTTTATTAGCCTCGCTCAAGTCTGGGTACCCGGTACCTGAACTCTGCCTTTGTTTCCCTGTATCCAAATGCTGAGACTGGTCGTTGTGAGCACATTTGGCTTCTTGGATGAAGCGTGTTCTTGGATGAAGCAGCATCTATGTACAAAGTAGCACTGTGAAACGTTGGCTGTCCTGCAGACTGTGCTGCTGGGGTGGCTTAGCTCAGTCTCTACCTGAAAAGTTTGTGGCAGTTCCTGAAGTTGGGAATGAGTATGAGGAGCTCGGAGAGTTCTGTGCTGCGGGAAAGTAGCGGACGGGTAGTACACGAAATAAAGGACCTGTGGAACTTGAGCTGATGAGTTTGTAGGTGAGGAGGTGGTTTTGTTACTGGGAGTTCTGCTGGTTTTGCTGGGTCTGGTACTGCTTTCCTGGCGATGGGAAGGAGCAGCAGTGACTCGCTGCCTCTTGGCTGGTAGCTTTGTTTACCACCAGTTATTTATTAGGGATATTTTCAGGACATCCTGACTGCAAGGGGTAACTCTTGATGTTATTCAAAGGATGAATGGGAATTCTCTGATGGGGAATGCAGGCATTCCCTGTCTTCTGGTGGAACTGGTCCTGAATTGCTTGAACTTTCCCTCAAGTTACAGAAGTCCAGTGACATTGCATAGGGAAAATCAGGTCCTATTAAAACTGGAGTGCTGGCACGTGCCAGTGTACGTAGGTGTAGCACAGCTGGTTTGGTGCCCAAGGGAGGAGTGTGCAGCTATGGGTGCGTGCACATGCCTTTGTCAGGCTGCTTTGCATTTTCTTTGATGGCACTCATGTTGCTGGGATTTAGAATATAGATTCCTTTTGTCAAACAGCGTGGAAGCTGTTACAGCAAGTTTATGCACCACTACTCAAATCCTATTCATATTTGTGGTTGTGTTGACTACGTGGGCAGAGTCCTGGGTGACTTAATGTGGGCAGTTTCAGCAAGTGAATCGGAGGAAAGGACGAAGTGAATAGTACAGAGTTGAAAAAGTGGCATTCTGTGGCATCATAGCTGTCATTTAACATGACTGCCATGTGCTAAAAACAAAAAAACCCAATGACTGACCTAAGTAGGGGTTAAGAATTAAAGCACTATTACAGACAGAGCGAGGAATGGTTCTGCATTTGGTTGTATATAACAGCTTTGAGGTGTACAGGAACACGAATCCCAGCTATTGTTCATGAGTCACATCATCTCATACATTAAGAACCAAGAGAATTCCTTCTTATTCACACTACCAGTGTCATATTGTTTTCCAAAGTTGTGCTCATCTTCCATTAATACGAATGGAAGAAGTGTTTGTGGAAACTCAGGAGATTAAAGTACTATGATGGACATCTACAAAGAATTCAATAATGTAAAAATGTTATTTGAAACATACTATTACAGGGGATTGTTCTATAAGGCTGTGTCATATGAGAGTATTCTCAGCTGTTCTTTGAAAAGTAAAATGTTCAGTTAAGTGTTTTTGGTCGCTTACATGCCATTCTGAAAAATAAGGAAAATGAAAAAATTCTTAATTAAGAATAATCCATTTGTAATCTTAGTGCTTTCTATCCTTTTACACAAAATAATATGTTGACATTTTAAATGGCAACTATCCTTTGCATGTGTTTTCTTAGGTAACTGACTGATAACAGGAGAAATAAATAAATGTGGTATTCCAGATATATTGCTATCAAAGGGTCTGCGACACAGTCAGTCTATCCTGAGTCATGTGGTTGTGAAATTTGTCTGATAGGAAATGCTTCACAGTAGTAGAAATCGATTACTGTGCAGAAAAGCAGAATAAATTCTTAATACCCTGGACTAAGCAGCGCTGGTTTAGCTGCTTATATTGGTTATATAGGTTTATGCTTTTGTGTCGTCTTTCAAATATCTTGATTTGCTTTATAATAAGCTTTTTAAATTTATGCTATAAAGTGATATATACTTAAATGTGAAAAGCTATGTATGCATAATTCATCAGACCACCTGTATTAGTTCTCCTTTGAGCAGACACACATAGTGTGGTCTCAGCCTTTGTTGGTCATTTTTAGTAAATGAGCCCTTTTGGTTGGGCTCCTGAGCATTTGACAGGTTACACAATATTCACACAGAAACACACTCAACTGTCTTTGGCAACATTTCCATTTTAAGACATTGCTTCCCAGATATTTCACATTTCAACACACTGAAAGTTAATGTGCAGGTCACATCATATATTTTTTAAACTACTGTGACAATACATGCAAAGAGATGAATTGGATGAGTGGGGAATAGAAAGGGCTTGTATCTTGCTAGTAGCAGGCTGCTTTTAATCCCATAAATTTTGTGTACAGAGTTCTAATTTGTGCCTTTTGATCTTCCTTTTGCTTTTTATGTAATAGGTATTTCAGTAGATTATTCTTTTGAAATGTGCTGTTTCATTGCAGTAATAAACTGGTTAAAATGAGGGGGAAAAAACCCAACCTGTTTGTCATGAAGTTTCCCAGGGCTAATAGTTTTTCTGGGGAGACCCTTATAGGTGATGATGTGGTTTACAGGTCCTCAAAATTCCATACTTCTCCTTATATAGCATGATGTTGCAATATTGACATTGTGTTGTGACATGCTAAAGCATCTTTATTGAATTATCTAGAATATGTTACTCAGCCTGTTCTGCCTGCATGTCAGTTCTGCCACTTTGTCATTTTTTCCATTATTTCCTTGTTAATGTGGAAAAATCTTGTTGTCCAATCACATTCTACTCACTGACTTTTCGACTGTTGAGGTATTTTCTGTTGATGCTTGGATAAGAATACCTATGGATTTTCATAAAGTACTCGGTGAATATTTGGGTTTTAAAATAATACTTGCTTGTTCTAAATGTTAATGATAGGAATTGTAGAGTCATAATGCATAACTGTAACGCTTCAGTGGAAGTGCACATCTATATTATTGCTGCAATGTTTTGTCCAGCAATGACTGAGATTTTTTCAGTGTCTAAATTGCAAAAATATTGTCTTTTCGTGGGATGAACAAGTCTCTCACACCTGTTATCTGACAGGCTTAGGTCTAAATGCTTTATCATGTAGAGGAAAAAATATTTTAAAATCTAAAGTAATTAATGCTCCTCTGCATTCTCTTCAGGAGGCTGTAATAAAGGAATGCCAAGACAAGTGTGAGAAGTGACAGAGCAAGAAGAATGGTAGAGCAGAACCCAAACCCTAATGTCAGAATCTTATTTACTTTTTTTGCTGGTTTTTAAGGTATCGGAATTATTCTGTACAGTATATAGGGGGAAAAACCCCAACACTCTGGAAAGGAGTTCAGAAACGTGTTACAGGAATACAGTGGAATATTCTATGACCAAATCTTGCATGAGCAGGTGCCACCTTAGTCATATATAGAGTTTTGTCTCTACAGAACCATTTATTCTGCAAACTTAGCAATTTCTACGTATGAAAACTAAGGACACATCAGGTAGAACTGTAATCTGCTGGTTTTCTTAAGTGTTTTGTAGTGCACTGGAGGTCTTAAGCTGCCTAGCCAAAATTATTACTTAACTTTTAAACACTTAAGACCAAATATAACGGGCAGAAAAGAAATGTTAGTCCAGCCTAAACTGTGAAACATCTGACTGTTGAATTTTAGCTTTTTCAAAACAGTGAGGGAATAAAATAGTTCTGCTGCTGTAGAAAAGTTACAAAGTCTGTTTTTTGCCTTGCTTTTTCTGTTTCTAATAGTAGGAATCAATAGACTAACACCAACTTTGGCAAAAAGTCATTACAGAACTGTTTCTAATTTAGCATCATTAAACAATCTGAGTCTGCAAATTTAAGCTACAAATGGCTCAATGAATGTAAACCCTTTGTCAAACAGATAAATGTGGATGTGATACTAAGGCTCCCAGAGAGACTAAATGCTGTTAGGAACAAAGGCTTTATAGCACTGACTGAGCCAAATATTGCTTTGTTTCTGTGGAAAACAAATTTGAATTAACCAGCAGGCTGTAATTATGCTGCAAACAGCTTGAGACCTGTGATCATTTAGTTGTTTTAGAAGGAATTTTGAAGAGAATACTTTCTGTGTGCATATCCTTTGGAAATCATACTAAAACAGTGGATGATCTTGCTCAGTCCTCTTCTGCTGGCATTGTGAGAACTAATTTTGTGCTGGCTTTGGTCACAGTGTGGCCTTGCAAAGAAGTGATACAAAAAGGCTCAAGTGATGTTGGGGGTGTTATCATTTCTGTGTTGTCCATCCATATCCATTGGTGTTGGAAACAGGGGTCATATCTTCAGTCATCTCAGTGTTTCTAGTAGCTGTCATAATTTCTGGTGACATCCTGAGCTTGTGTGTTCAGGCAGAAACTTTTTCTCAGTATGGTAATTGTGTGTTGAAATCCAGGAAGACTTGACTATATTTAAAAAAAAAAAAAGAAAGAAGAAAAGTTTAAGGCTTGACATTTAAGTACTAGTCTCCAAAACTTTGCTTCTAGAATAGTTTAAGTAGGTTACCTGGAGCCTGACTTGATTTGGACACGGTTCAGTGTCCTGTCCTTCAAGTGCGGTTGTGTTTGTTGTTCCCCTCGTGGCCTTGCTGCCTTTGGTGATCGCGCTTGCAGAGCTGCTCAGGCTGCATTGCTTCTGTACTCAATTTCCCTTTTGGACACCTTCTTCAGCTGTTCACTGGAATGAGCATCTCGTGCTGTAACTGTGTCTGAACAGCAGGTGAAGTTGGTGCACTCCCTTCCTCCGCTCCTCAGTGTGTGTCCGGAAACCACCTTTGTCTTTCTGTGCTAATTTTTGTGAGGTCTGGAAGTCCTATATCCTCACCTCGTGCTGCCCTTGGCCAGAGCCTTGTAAAAGTCAAAATCTACTTCTCCCTGCTTTGCTATATTATATAAAGCCTGGTTTTCTGTTCTCCTTTTACAGAACACCCTTCGTTTAAAGGAAAGGTGGAAAATGGAACATCTATTTGCTTTTCAATTTAAGAAACAGAAAACTTAGCTTTACGTGCCTTTCTTCTGGAGTGGAGATTTAGAAGAGCTCAGTATGAAGTTACTAAACAAATGTTTAAATGTTCTTCTTTTACTGCTGCCCTTCTAATCTATAAACAAGGTCAGGTGTAAAAAGTGAGATATTTGAATATAAACATCAGAGCATTGCCCAAGGTGAGGAGTATTCGGCACTAGCTGCTGTAGCTATTTTATAAAATTGCATTCACAGTAGTTACAGTGCAGTGTTAATTCACTTGAGGTTAAAAGGTTTGTAACCTTCTGGTTGTGATGGCCCCTTTCAAGTGAACCACATTAAACAGCAATTTGAAGAAATTCAGTAACCTGATAAATGCAGACTATTTTTAATTACATTTGCAGCCCCTAGTTCATCTGTTAAAAATACAGCCTTAAACTACCCAGTAAAAACAGTGACATCTGAAGCTGATAGCATGGGATAACTGGTCATAAAAATAAATGAAAAAAAGGCAAGATACCCACTCCTAATGTGCTGTGTGTGTCACAAAGGTGATCCACGCAAAGCGATATAGGTCCTGCCTTCTAGTGCTGTTCTTCTGTTCATCCTACATTCGGATCTCAAGCAGCAGCCCGTGTCAGTACCTGTATCCCCAGAGCAAGAACTGAATTTGAACGTACTAGTTGGACTGTTGAGAGGAGTTAACTTGATATGTCAACCTGTCGGAACAAAAATGACCTTTTCTCTTTGTTTGCTCTTTTGGGGTCATGTATCTCCTTTAAAAATATAAACTTGCATTTCCTATAGACACTTCTGCTGTATTTTTGTAATAAGAAATCATTAACAAATTATAAAACTGATTAGTTTTATTGGGTTGCTGATACCATAGAAGAATGAAGTTAGAAACTCTTGTTAAGAAACAATAATAAAAGGAAGAGATGTTATTTTAGGGGAGGACAAATGTAAAAGTAACTTAGTTGCCTGAATAAAGGATTTCCTGATATTGTGTGAGTAGAAGATATGGAATGGGAGAAATGTGAAATACCATGATAGTGTAATTTGTTCACCTACGTTATATTAACATTTTCATTCCTTAATAGAAGTGTTATGAGATATTCTTTTATACAGTGCTGCCATATCATTTGTGCTTATTGAGCTCCAAGGTGGGCATTTATTTGTTGGGAAATTCCTAAAGTCATTACTCGTGAAGTTGGAACATCTGTTCATAATAGGAAGACAGTAATAGAGCCAGTACTTATTTTTGGCAGACCAAGGTTACTTAAAATACTTTCTGGCCTATTAAGCATACAAAATAAAAATATTACTGTATATTTAATAATAAATGAAAGTTTTGGTGTATTTTACGGGTCTCTTCATTAAAAAGTTCATTAGCAAATTACATGCATATTTGCCTGTATAGGAAAGCCCTGTAATGTAACAGGTTTTTTGTTAAGTCATAAAATTGTAAAGATTTGACTTGTAATAAGAATGTCGTAATATGAGATCGAAACCTCGTTCTTTGCTACCTGATAAATACCAGAGTCCTGGCACATGCCAGGGGTGATTGCTGAAGAAGCCATTTACCAGTGACCAGAACACTTGTGATCACGGGTCATTGAACAGTAATTTGACAGAGAAAATAAGGTTGTAGTTCTTTCAAAAATAAGCTGCTGAGAACTTAAGAATTCACTGTCTGGCCAATACAGCGTTGGCAAGCTTTTACTGACTTATGTAAAGACTGTGGATTTTAAATAAATGGAGAACATGCACTCTAAAATATCTGTAGCTGTAGGCTGATCTCCTTTATTTTCAAAGACTCTGCACAACAGATGAATGGTTTACCAGTGTAAATGAACAAATCCTTAATATTCTTAGTTACCTTGTTTCTATTTCATGAGAATGAGCTCAACTACTCCTGAAGAAAACATCACAACAGAATATTGTTTTATTTCATTTATGCCACTGAACTCTATACAAAATGGCCACTCCATAATTTGAATATTCTAGCTGAGAATAAAATTTGTCACAGTTTCCACAAATCTTTGCTTATCATGGGTCACCTGGATGCCTCTAAACAGTTTAACCAGGTTAATATTTGCTAAGTGCTTTAGAAAGCAGGTTTGCCTCTGTAAATCATGTTGTATCTCCAGCCAGTTAAATTTGTCAGTATTTGCTGGAAAGTTAAAGCATATTAATATCCATATAATGCACACTCCATATTTCATTGCTACAAAAATACCAGTTGGAAGTACTTGGAGGATTAACTTGGAGTCATGTTTAGTTATAGCTGTGAGGGGAAAACTGCTGTACTTGAAAGAATCAGCATAAGGTTAGAAAGAAAATTCTGATTCAACTTACTTTGTGATGGCAACTAATTAACCTCTGGTGCCTTTCTCTGAACTGCGAGCCACTGCTTCCCAGAGGTTGCAGCTCCTCTGCCCTCCTATTGGAGTGTTAAATATTCATTTCACATTCAGCTCCAACATTCCCTTGTTCTTACCACTATAATGTTCAACCCCCTCCAGGCCAAGTGTGTGCCTTGAGGGTGGTGTTAATTTCCACATTTAGAGGAGCTTGTTGAGAATTCTCACTACATGTTATTGTAATTTTAACTTTTACCAATTCTTTTTTTTTTTTTTTGAACTGTGGTTAAAAATGGTGCTGGTGCACTTCTTGTTTAATGATTTCTATTGATCAGAACAATAGAATTAATTAGAAAGTGAGTTAACTTTCTTCTTTGGTATATGCTTAATTGTGATACACTGTACTTACAATAAAGTGAAAAAAATCAATATGTTTACATTCATTATTATTGAGTTAATTATAGTGCTTAGCAGACCTATGTTAATGAATGTAAATAATGCCTTTGGTAAGTGTCCAAAGAAGACAGATGTACTTACTATGGTTTTGTTGGGAATTTGGTTGGACATTAAATGTGTTTCCTGTCTGTTCTGGCTGTGAATTATTTCTGAATATTCACTTTACAGCCCCCCCCCGCCCCCCAGCAGAAGTTATATTCTGAATACTTTAAAATTTTTTTGCAGGGCAGTTTTAAATTATTGTGTATGATACAGTGCTTGGGTTCTGCTCTCCGTTTATTTCTGTCAACACAGAGAGTAAGAGCTGTTGCTGTTTCACTTTGTCTTGCAAAGAAAGGTTCCTCTTGTTGTGTGAAGATAAATGCTGAAACTTGCACAGAGCCAGTGACGAAGGCATAATTTCTGGTTGCTCTGGGAATGCTCTTTCCCTCTCGGTGAATGTCACAGAGCTGGAATTCAGAGGTTCAGGGCGCTGTCGCCCTGACTTGCGTTGGAACTTCTGCCAAACCCAGCTCCTCAATGTCACTTTCTGCAGAAAAGGAGAGGGTACTTGGCCCTCCCAGACTGTTAAACTGTAGGTTAGAGAGGTGGTTTATTTAGCAATGACGAAACAGAAAAATGAAAATCCCCAAAGCCCCCCAGTTGTCATAGTTGTTTAGATATAAGCCAAAACCCAGTATAGGTTTAATACCATCTGCTTATCTTTAACTTGGCTGTGTATGACTCCATGAGAAAAAAATATGAATGCTTGAGACTAGAAACTGTAACACTTGTATTCTGGTGGATTTTTGTAGTGTGGGATTTGCAGTTTTTAATGTCTAATTCGCATGTGCAAGTTCCTGTCCATACATAACAGCCAATGTGGAAGAGAAACTGTGAAAATCTCTTCTGCAGAAGAGCTCCAAGTTGTGAGCTGCTGAGCTGATGTGTGTGATACAAATATTAGAGAACTGCTTGTTACCTCTTGCAAATCAGGTAGGGGAAATAAATGCTTATAGTCACACCTGGCACATTGAATGTGCACTCTTAAGTACTGCAAGTATTGTAAAACCTTTCGTATCCTCTCTGTTGGCTGTGGAGTTATATCAAGGCCTGGGAAGTTGTGTGTAACGTGGCGTGTTGAGAAAATGCTTCCGTGATCCCTGCTGTTCTTGGAAAAAATGGATCATGGTCAAGGTCTTTGCCTTCATTTGTAAAGCTCGTGAATTATGCTGGCTGTCAGGAAATCAAGTAGTGTCATGGCAAACTTGGTAAAAAGCCCACTCCAAAGAGCCAAGAAGATTGGCTTACTTGTGTATTTCTCTTCCTAATGGTTTTAACTGATGTGTACATCTTCTATTTTCTTCTGAGTTTAGAGAGAGTATTTTAAAAGCTCCTTCATGTAACATCTATCTGATCTGACATTTTGGGAAGCTGCTCTAAGAGCAAATAGTCATATCTGTGCTAGTTGAATCTGTTGTTCTCTCCCACCCACGCTTACAAGTCTCCCCACATTATTTTATATTTCTTCTTAGAAAGACATGTACAAATTTAGAGGCTGGGTGTCCTTTGAAATTACGTTAGACTCTTGCCTTGATGTGAATGTATTAGAACTAAAACAAACAAACCCCACCAAACCTGAAACACCCTAGAATAAAGTGAACAAAAATATTTTGGGTCATGAGCTAGAAACTGCTTTGCTGCTGTGTTACATTGTTGTATTTGTTGGATGCCAAAGATAGCTTGGAGAGCACTTTTCTGAAGTACACCCTGTAAACTTTATTTAAATGATTCTAGAGTTGTTTTATAAAATAGAGATAATTCTGTTTCAAAAATAGCACAAATCTTGCATGCTGCAGTACATCCACATTTATTAGTTTATTCAGCTGTCTGAATACATTAGAAGTCACAGCTATTTAGATGTACCCTTGTTCCTACAGTGTTATGTCTGTGTGCATAAAATCTCACTGTTTCAAACCCATGTACGCTGTTCAATGGTGAATTTGTTCTGAATATGTTTTTGTGGCTGACCTTTTGTACTCATGGGTTTGAACAAGGCACATCGGTGCTATCAAGGTAATGTGTGAGTTTCAGAAACTGCTCTGCATGGTCTTTGTATCCAAAGAAGGTGGGGGAAATATTTTTTTTTTAAAAAAGGAAATTATGAAAATTATTTATCATCCGCAAATTCCAAATTTGCCCTTACATAGTGAATGTAATCAAAATTGGGGAAGAGGAGGGGGATTTAAGCACTTTCTAGTAATTTCTGAAACTAGCTTGGAGGCCAGTGTTTTAACCTGCACATTTAAAATTTGGAAAACTTTTCCTATCTGAGTTTTGCAGCAATTACGTCAAATGACAATCTTCTGTGATCCATGGAGCCTTTATTAATAATGAAGGTGCCCTCATCTGTGGATTAGCAGCTTATGTTTGCTAATTAAAATTGTGTATATATGAGTTATACTGCCCTGCATGCTCATAGGTGGCACATTAGATCACGGAAATTACAGAAGCTAGTTATTGTTAATATTTCTGGAGATGAAATTAATTTATATTGTATAGTAATTACAGGTTAGGGTAGTTAGACTCTCATACGTATGTATATCTCTTTATGTAAACCTAATTTACATCTCAAGATTAAAATAGAAGGCTAATAATAGTGCGGTAATTCTTTAACAGTTCTACCTAAAATTAGCTCTTCCTATCTAGATTTGGACAGTAATTGCTGGGAATCAAATCTTAAATTAAAATTATGAAGTGGTTGCCTGCAGTAGCAAAATACTGGATCATCATGTCCTAAAGGAGTTCTAGTTGTGTGTTTCTGGAGGCAGCTTGAAACTCCATGCTCTGTATTTTCTATTACAATATGCGTACATGAGCAAGATAATGCAATTCCATAAGAATGAAAATGCTTACTTAAATATTAGAGTTTTAATATTTCACCAGTTTGCCAAGGAAAAGCTAAGATACTTGATTTTGGAAACCAGATGAAACCGCTGCAAGCATCCTATAATACTGGAAGCACACATAGAAATAACGTAGTATGCTAGTGTCTAAATCAAGGAGGTGGGAATGGAAGGAAAAGGAAAAACTTATTAGCCACAAATTAGGTTTTTGAAGTTATGTTTTTTTGGAGACTTAATGCTGCACTTTCTTAAATTAGCTGAAGGGAACCACTAAGGACTGATTCTGTTGCCTGCAGATTTTTTTTTTCCCTGTAGCCTCTGAGCTGTTACATTTCATCCCAGAAGACTGTGGTTTTAGAACAAAAGATCACTGAGTGAAAATGAGTATGGTCTTAAGGGTTCTCTGTTCCAATTTTCTTAGATCTCTGGTGGAAGAGGAGGATCCTCATATGAAAGTATCTCTTGGTAGCAGCGATATGGGCGTCTCTGCCCATCTACAGTCTTCGAAGACAGGAACCACAAGATTTTTCACCAGCAATACTCACAGTTCTGTGGTATTACAGGTAATTAAACATTCTTATGTCTGTATTGATCTGTGCTGAGAATTTTGGCTGCTTTAAACAATGCCTCCTCTCAGTCTGGTAATTCCTAAAAAAGCCTCAAAACCCCCCCATGTTATTGTGCTGTGCTGGCAGTGCCCACAGGCAAGCATAGCTTGTGACTTCATTTCCTCCGAATTAAAGATTCAACTTTTAGCAACAGCATGAAGAGAAAAGCCTGGCCTTTTCCTTGGGTCATATCCTTGTCCACTCTCAATTTCTAAGAGGTTATACAATTTAAATTATGAAGTGACAGCAGTGTCAAAGAAGCTCACTTAAAGGTAATCATGTAATTACGTTAGGCAAACACTTGTACCATCTCCTGTGGGAAAGCTGCTGTAGGGATGTGAGGAGGAGAGCTCTGTGCTCCATCTTTACATCCCTAAGCTGGCAGAGCCCTGCCAGGTTTGGTGTAACGCCCTGTGTTGAGTCTGACTCCGTGGCACTGCTGTGTGTATGTAGAACATTCCTCTAACAGATAAAAATGTGATCCTCCCTGAAGCTTTAAGAATTTAAGAGTATAGTCATTTTATCCTCTCGTTTCTGCTGGAGATTTTCCATGCCATACAGAGTCATAGCTCTTGCTGCTTTGCAGTGTGGTCTTTCTCAGTAGTGCAGATGACTTTTATATGGTAATGGCTCCTTGGAGAACTGCCACTTACTTTTTTTATTTGCTGCATAAGTAGATTACCTCAGTTTTTAGAAAAAATTTGATTTTTAGTTCACAGAAACTAGTGATTTTTTTGGTTTAGTTTCTAAGGGCTTGAATGGTTGTGCATAGTTCTCCCTTGCTTGAATGCTAAGCAGGATGTTTAATGCTTGTTTCTTCCTTATGAATTTTTTTTCTTCAAAATTTGAGCAGTTGGTGAACTGGTAGTTTTGTTTGTAGCCTTGATTGTAGGAACTACAGGCAACTCATTTGACTAATTGAAATACATTTGGTTTATATAATCCTGTCTTTGCCTTCCAATATATTGAAGCCAATACTAATTTTTTTCATTTGCACTCTGTTTTTTTCTGTGCAACAAATTTGAATGTTCATTTCTACTTACTTTTGGAGTAAGGACAGTCTTGCTTCAAGAGGACTTAAATTTTAAAACATGCAGGCTGATACCAAGACTTCTTTAAGTGCTCAATCTGTAAAGACAATATTTGTGTTCTTGCTAGTATTAGAAAAACACCAGGTTAAAGGAAAATATCTTATATTTGAACTTCTA
Organism: Pseudotriccus pelzelni; assembly: GCA_035584735.1. Taxonomy (NCBI): domain Eukaryota; kingdom Metazoa; phylum Chordata; class Aves; order Passeriformes; family Tyrannidae; genus Pseudotriccus; species Pseudotriccus pelzelni. Next base: position 8,530,908 of record JAWMRA010000146.1, on the reverse strand, counting down.
TTGTGTACTGCATAAGGGAGGAGAGTATTTCACCCATTCTCCAGTATGCTCAACTTTAGAGGAAAATCTTGCTCTAGAATGCTTTAGATGACTGTATTTTTTTATTACACTTAGCCAATATATGTAATTCAGAGAAGATCAGATGTATAATGGGAGCTTATTTTGGAGTTTTTACCATGCCACCTTTGGTAACAAATTTGATAGTCACGGAACAAGGTGACAGCTTTTCTTTCAGGCAGCAGAATTTTGCAGCCACTTAGGCTGCAAAACACTTAAACTGGTGTGTAACAGAATGATATCTAGAATGCATATGTGTCCAGAAAAGGTAGATCCAAAAAAAGGCATCAATCCCTACTTGAAACAACTGCTACTGTGAAAGCTTACAAAAGAAACACCTTCCTGAAAATACCTTAATTATTTGAATAAAACTAATTTCTAAGGCCCAGTGTACTTTGCATTCTTTGGCCATATCTGGAAAATAATGTTTATTCTGCTTGTTTTCAATGAATAATAACAATTGAATATATTAGAGATAATGGTTTTAAGATGACAAATTATTTCTTTGTCACTTTTTCTGTACTACAGTACATCTGTGCATAAAAGTAATTTACATAAGGGAAATGAAAGGTTCCTGCTTTCCTCCCAGATCAACTGGATGCTTTGCACTGTACTTTTCCTGCAGGGTTTTGACCAACTTCGAGTGGAGGGTTTGCTTTGTGATGTGACGCTTGTTCCTGGAGATGGTGACGAGGTGTTTCCTGTTCACAGAGCAATGATGGCTTCTGCCAGTGATTACTTCAAGGCAATGTTCACAGGTGGGGTTTTTATTAGAGTTGCTGTCTCCAAACTGCTGTCATTCGAACACTCAGACACAAGTTCAGTGCTGTGTGTGAATCAGGACTGCAAACAACATTATGGACTAATTAACTCTCTTTACTGTTGCATATGGCTTTTTTAATTCAAATTTAAAATAATGTTTTCATTTTGTAGAAGTTTATGAAATTCTTTCAACCCCGTCAAAATGATCACATAAATTTACCTGCGTGTCTTTTTCAGGGGGAATGAAGGAACAAGATTTAATGTGCATTAAGCTTCATGGTGTGAACAAAATAGGCCTAAAGAAGATCATTGATTTCATCTATACTGCAAAACTCTCCCTTAACATGGACAACCTTCAGGACACTCTGGAAGCTGCCAGTTTTTTGCAGATTTTACCTGTTTTGGACTTCTGTAAAGTGTTTCTTATCTCTGGGGTAAGACTACTTGTTTCCCATTTACAATGATTAATGTCTTGGTATGTTGAGGGTTTTTTTATAATGACATTGGCAACGTAATAGTCAAAGTTAAGTCTAAAACTTGCCATTATTCATAACTTGGATTCACAGAGAACAAGTTTGCTGTGTAGTTTTCTTGAAAGTCTTTTTTCTTCTGAGTGTTATGTACAGTGTGAGTTTGATATAAGTGCAAGAGCTGTGCTGCCAAAGGAGTTCTGCCCAGAGAGACACTTTGGTGTTATTTGTAATGTTTCCTGGAGGTTTTCTAATGTTAATGTTAATTGCTTGTATACCTGACTAGAAATCTCACTTTAGCTGTAACAGGGAGACTGGTGTGTTCCACATGAACTCATATTATATGGAATTCAGCTTTCTGGTAGCCTGCAATGAGAAATAAAGAACTGGATATTCCCATTGTTCTGCAGAGTACAGGCTTAGAAATGTGACCTCCCTAGTTGACATGTACCAGGATTTATGCAAAGAGGACTCCAAGCTGGTAATAACAGCAATTTGTTTCATAAGAGAAGTGTTAGAGGGATCTAGGCTCTATGTAATGCGCTGTTTTGCTTTTAATTTGGGAATATTTTCTAACTGGCCGATTCTCTGAGAATGTTGCAATAACGTTTCATTAATCTTGATACCCTTCCATCCTACACCACCTATTTTATGTTGCTCAGTGTTTTTTTTTACCTTCCAAAGTGACACAGTGTGCCTTTCCAGGGTTGACATTATTATAAATACCAACTTTGAAAAAGGTCTAGTGGTGTTCTAAATCAGGGATTTGGAGCAGCCTCCCTTTGATGGGAGGTGAGCCCCAGGGACATCATGCTGCCCTTTTCCCTTTCTGCATAGGGCAGCTGCTTGTTTATTTTGCTTTCTGAGGGAAAGAGGTTTTTTCATATTAAATGGTGTTATTTGGAATAATTTTTTTCATTCTTTAAAATGCTTGTTTTCTGAAGGTGCCTCCACTTATGATATTGACTCGGTCACTGTTCTTGTTCAAGTAAAAAATGTCTTGTTTGATGCTACATTTTCAGAGAATCAGGAAGGCTTTTATTTACACCAGTGTCTAAGGAGACATAATTTTATTCATGGTCTAGCTCTAGAGGAAGTACAAAATTGAGCTTGTGCTGTTGGCCTGGTTATATTCTCAGCATCCTTGCATAAAGAAATTTTGAATGAACTTAGTTTTGTTGGAACAAGAGTTGTCTAGGAAATTGGGTTGGGGTTTTTTCCTTTTTTAATTATCGTATCTTAGCTTTACAAAGACTGCTCCCCAGTTTCACTGTTTTTTGAAGGAGCATTTCTGTAATTTGAGTATTCTGAGAAAGTCTTGAGCTGATTTCTACTGAAGGTATCTGACTTGAGAGCAGCATCCAAGACCTGATGTAACCATTTCCAGACAAATGCTTATTTGTCTTTGAATTGTCTAGGGAGTCAATTATTAAAGAGATTACAGAAGTCAGTTTATATAAGGCACAATGTAATTGTGTTAATTCATGAGAGGATTTTGAAAATATTTAGAAAGAAAAATAGAAGCTTAAGGTAACAGCTTAATTCATGTAACAAAAGTAATGAGACCTTCAAAGAATTGTATCTGTTGTAGTTGACTTGAAAGTGTTCTTTTATTTGCTCTGCATGTACACCTCTCCTGTCAAGTAGCCCATTGCTGTGCTAATCTTTGCTCTGCAGCCAAACAGACTCTGAGAAACACTGAAATACTTCCCAAGATGTTTTCTGCTTTACTCGTACTGTTAGTTTTAAATATTTATAGCTGTACAATAGATTAGGACTACTCCATGTTCACATCTAAATGAGGCATAATGTAATTAAAATTATAAAAATGCCATGGAAATGTTTTCAGAGTAGTTGGTGCTGGAGAGCACACAGTAGTGATTTTGCAGGAGTAGGAGCAGTGCACAAAATGGAGAAAGATGAGAAACCTGTCCAAGTAAATTACAGCACTCATGGGAAAATCACAGGGTAATGGGGAAGGGGGTGTTGTACTGTAATTAAAGACAACATTACAAAACATTGAAAATGAATGTTTTGGCTGTACTCGAATAAGTAAAATTTATTCCTTCCATAATTCTGCGCTTTACAGTTTTATAACAACTAGCAAATTGTCAAATATTGAGGGCTTAATGCTTGGAAGTCCTGTCTTGTCAAAAGAACTTGGTTATCTGAGGATGGAGCAAGATAATCTGTTTTGTGGGAGTGTGGGATTTAATGCTGGGATGAGCACTGCCAGCCAGCAGAAAGGATATGATTGATTCCACTTTCTGAGCTGGTCAAATCTCTGTGCTGTTTTTTCTTGTCTTCTGTGTATGGCAGCCCACAGAAAAATTGAGGGTTTCAGGGCTGTGTGAGCCCTTTTAAACTTCCACCATTTGAAACACTGTGATTCAGTGTCTTAACAGTCATTGAAACAAAACAAAGTTAGGTACCCAAATGTTTTGGGGTGCTGGGCTTCAGGGCTTGATTTTTCCTGTGTGTATTATTTCTGAGTTTTTCTCAGAAATATGCTTGCAGTCACTTTGCTGTCCAGTTTTGTAGTACTTTATAGTCCATTAAGTTTTTATGACAGCTTGGGTAGTGATTGCTTCAAAATTTCAAAGAATTAAGTGAACCACTTTCTCTAGAAAGTACTTTGGCTTTTGCATTGGGATTTTCAGGCTGTAATAATACAGTGCTGTGCTTGACCTTTCTTTTCTAAAAAGCTTTTTAGTATTTTCTGCAACTTCTGCTTTGTAATAGCAATCGCAATGAGTAATATGAATGGGCATCTCTGCTCAACAGTCAAAGACCACATAAAATAGGATATGTTTAAATAAAATTTTCAACTCCTTATGGAGCTGCTTAGCTCTTTATGGCTTTTAGGTCTTTCTGTATGAGTATTTGTACTAGTTACTGGATACACTGTACAGTCAGTCTTATGTTTTCATCTGATATTTCCATTCTTCCTGTTCACTTTGGTAGGATTTCCAGAAGTTACAGTTGCTGAGCTCCTGATTGACTGACTTCCATACAGAACCATTTCCATGCCTCTCATAAGTAGCACAGCATGTCAGACTTTTTTTTTTAAATCAACACTTGAGTAGCTGAAGTACTTAGGTGTTTAAATAGCATTATTGTACTTACTCTCTGTCCAATTTAAAATATTTAAGTGAATGTAGCTATTGCATTACATTCTGTTGAAGGATTTCTTTTTTTGGCTCAGGATATAAGAATGTATAGAATATATGTATTTTTATGACTGTTAAATCTTTGCAATATAATTTAACCTGGTACATTGATTATTATCTTAGAACATGGTAAAGAGGGTAATAGTAATTTTGCCAAGAAAAGTAACCTTTAAGAAAAGATTATGGAACCCTAATCTGAGGTGAGTGGCGGAATTTGTTAGTAAGCCAAACACAGTGCACAATTTCATAAGCATAACAGGAAGTTCTTACAATCATATATGAAAAATCCCAACCCTGAGTGCAGTACAATTCCAGTGGATTAATAAAGGCAGTATAAGGTAAATTTTCCGAGAATTGTGGGGTGACTGGAAGCTGCTCCAGTCATGTTTATCAGTCATTAACAGTGTGTAATGTGTCAATAAATTTCTCAAATGTAAGAGTTCCAGGAATATATTCAATTGCATAGATTTACAGTGTAACGTAATTATGATAATACATAACTCAATGCATGCTGGGCACTTGTTGTCAGAGTGTCTGCAATGACTCCAAATATTTCATTGCAACCTGAACACCAGGTACAAATGGTACAGAACCTGTATGAGTTTTGCTTTGATCTTTTAACTTCAAGTATGCCTTTTCTGTGTGCAGTATCTTAACTTCATGTGGAGGAAGTGCTGCATCTCTGTGTTTTGATGCCACTAAATGTGTTCCAAAGGGATTTTTAAATACAGTAATTGTATACCAAGAGTTAAGATTTGTGCTATGCTGCAAGTAAGCTGTTTGTGATTTTTTCCGTTGCTTAATTTTTTTATTATACAACTAGAAAGAAATTTTAGAAGTAAGAATGTCCTGTTTCATTTATTTAATTTATGGTGTGGTGTTACTTCCATTATGCAATTAATTTATGTAAATTAAAAATTTAGGATTAATCCTTACAAAATGTAAAGAAATTAGAAGCATAGAATGGTTTGGGTTGGAAGGGATCTTAAAGATGATCTTGTTCCAACCTCCCTGCCGAGGGGAGGCACAGCTTCCACTAGACCAGGTTGCTCAGAGCCCCATGAGCCCCCAACCTGGCCTTGAGCACTTCCAGGGATGGAGAATCCACAACTTCTATGAACAATCTGTTTGATACTGACTCCTAAAAAACAGTCAGAGAATGTTTTACAGCCCATTACTAGTTGGTGTGATTGTATTTTGATATAAACAGTCTGGTCTGTCTTGTAATAAATAATTTCCAGGTATACATTGCACATGTAGTTTCATAATAGAACTCCTGAGAGTCCAGTGCACCTTCATCTTATAGATAGGATCTGATTACAGGGTTAGTGTTCCTGGAGATGAAGAATAAGGTTTGGAACCTTTGAGTGTATGAAGGCATTTCAAGATGTGTGAATGAAGACTTTGGATGACCACAGATCTTAAATGTAGGGCAAGTTAGATCAGTTTCTAGTGGAGTAAGGTGATCTGTTCCTGTACTCATTAGACATTTGAATTGTCTGGTATTAAAGGGCAATGATCAGATTGAGTTATACAGCATTAAAATCTTGTAATCTCTCTCATGACCAGAAGGTCATTTGAAGGTTTTTGAAATCTTAGGTTGCAGTCAGGTCATGGTCCTCAATCTTTATAATCTTTTTAAAAATAACCATGAGATTCGGAAGCTTAAATTCTTTTGGCATTACAAGTATAATGAGAATCCCAAAGTTGTGGAAGTGGTTGACACTGAGTAAGACTGACATGCACAGAGACTAGAAAGCGTGTGTAAATGAAGCTTGAATTGCAATAGGTTTGAATGCAAAAAAAGCTGCAATTCTCAGCAAGAAGCATTTGATTGACTTGCGTTGCACATGTACCATGGAGCTTGATGACATTAATTGACTGGGTTCTCTGGAAACCCACTTTGTTATGCCCCATGCCTGACATGTTTCTTCTTCCCTCTGCCTTGGAAGTGACCTCAGAAATTAAGGAGCCAAAGGCAGAGGAAACGTAGATGCAGGAACGGTGTAAAAATAGATGTTTACCAAGATATGGTCACTCAAGTATTGGATTAAATTAGGGTGTGATCCATACTGCTATAGCATTTAATGCAGTGGGTAATTTTAGGGGAAATCCTACTAGATTCATTCTTTAAAAAAATTATGTGTATATACATATGAAATAAAGTCACTGCCTTTGTCTTATTTTTGATATGTATTTAATTTTGAACATAGTCTGAACAAGGACAGCCTTGATTTATTAAAGATCTGTTTTGGTTTTGAAGGATCGTATTCATAAGACTGAACACTGAAATATGTGGCATAGGAGGGGTAGCTGTGCCATTCTCTTTGGTTTCATTATGCCAATACAATTTTAATAATGTTTAAAAATGTCTAATGGCAAGACTTCTGCATTGCTCTCTGTTACCTTGGGCTGATCGGCTCTCCCTTAACCCTATTTTCCACATGTCTTTCTTACAAAGATGTTTTCAGGGTTTTTCCAAGATGAAGTGCTGTATAATTGCTATGCATCGTCATTGTATAATGTATTTGATACAATATATGCCATCTGCTTGTTACTTGTCTCATTTCTTTCTTCAAAACACGAAATAAATTGGGTCCCCCCTTGCAGTCATGAATATATACATCACATTGAATATTTAAATGCTCATGTGTAAATCACCCTGAGCATTGTGAAATGATGAAATATTGCTGATTCTACAGTACTCATTAAATTTTACATTATCATTTAGACATCAAATTAAGAAAGTGTTTTGATTCCTTTTTCTGTTTACTTAATAGGTTTCCTTGGAAAACTGTGTTGAGGTTGGGCGAATTGCCAACACATACAATCTCACAGAAGTGGATAAATATGTTAATAACTTCATCCTGAAGAACTTCCCTGCATTATTAAGTACTGGTGAATTTGTGAAACTCCCCTTTGAACGTCTTGCCTTTGTGCTTTCAAGTAATAGCCTTAAGCACTGCACTGAACTTGAACTCTTCAAGGCGGCTTGTCGCTGGCTGCGCTACGAGGAGCCTCGGATGGAGTACGCTGCGAAGCTAATGAAGAACATCAGGTTTCCACTGATGACACCCAATGATCTCATTAACTACGTTCAGACAGTGGACTTCATGAGAACTGACAACACCTGTGTCAACTTGCTTTTGGAAGCCAGCAACTACCAAATGATGCCATACATGCAGCCGGTGATGCAGTCGGAGAGGACGGCCATTCGGTCGGACAGCACGCACCTGGTGACGCTGGGGGGAGTGCTGAGGCAGCAGCTGGTTGTCAGCAAGGAGTTACGGATGTACGACGAGAAGGCCCACGAGTGGAAATCCTTGGCTCCCATGGATGCACCGAGGTACCAGCACGGCATCGCCGTGATCGGAAACTTCCTTTACGTGGTTGGGGGCCAGAGCAATTACGACACGAAGGGAAAGACGGCGGTCGACACGGTCTTCAGGTTTGACCCTCGCTACAACAAGTGGATGCAAGTCGCGTCTTTAAATGAGAAGCGGACCTTCTTCCACCTAAGTGCCCTCAAAGGACATTTGTATGCAGTCGGTGGTCGGAACGCAGCAGGTGAACTAGGTGAGTCCTCCTGGAGCCGGCCTCTTGCCCCGTGTCTTAGGGCTTGAAAGGGGGGAGAGGAAACAAGTTGAAGTCCTTGGCGTGCTGCTTCTTTCTGGAAATAACTGCAAATGCAGAGGGAAATTTGTCTGGATAGCATTAGGAGTTAATTTTAGAAGGGATTCTAAAAACAAAAATAAATTCCAAGTGCATTTATCTTGTGTACTGATGCATGACATCCAATGCCTTTGCCCTTGCAATCAGACATGAAGTAAGCATGTGTGCAAGTGTGGGGATATAGAAATGCAATCTAATTTCTACTGCAGCATCTGTGATTTTTTTAATTAATGCATCTCAGTTATTGACATACATGCAGGTTTTTTTCATTATCATGTTGCAAACCTTCTTAGGAAACATATAGTACATTGCTTCCACTACACAAAACTGGGCTGGCTTTGCTAGAAGCTTAAAATCCGTTCTAATGTTTGATAAAATGTGACATTTAAAAATGCCTCCTGTTTCCAAAAAAGATGGAAAACTGTTTTGCAATAACTTGGTTTCCCTAGACAGCCATTTTCTGATGCAGATCGTGAGTTTTTCAGTGTTTTTCCTATGTCACGTTATTTACCTGAAAATACATCCTAAACAAGCTTAATACCCTGTAAAAGGCCAAATGTACAAACTAACATGTATTGACATTTATCTTGAGCATCAGAAAACCTGAAAAATAGCTTCACTGAGCTATTTTCTAATGGTGTGAATTAATAGGGGATAATCAGATTGCTGACCTTGTACACTGCACCATCTCAGCAGAGTGGGGTTATAAGAATGTCAGTGGAGAAGTTGCAAGTCTGACCAAATCAATGTGAAATAATGCCGTCACTAAGCCAGTGCAACCTGTGTGTGCAGCAGGCTTTGAGTGCAGTGTTCCCTTAAATTAGATCAAGCAGTATCATTCTGCTGACCTCAACTCTTCTGCAGCTTTAATTAAAATACAAAATTTATCACCTATCTAAAATTCTTCTGTAAAGATATCATTAAAATGCTGCAGCGATTTCCACACAGACCTGAAAAATGTCATTGGATCATTCTGCGGGAAGAGCACTCTAAATGCTAAATATTGTAGCTGTCTGATGCTTTGATTTGGGCTTCAGTTTCTTTTCTTGTTAATTGTGAGGCAAGTCACTTTTCATTTTCATGTTTCTTTCATAAACCTTGACAGCCAAAAGAAGAAATCCAGCTTAAACTTCCCATTCTCTTCAGATGAGAAAAACTCTCAGGCATTTCATAGAAGAGAAGGTCAAACGTGTGTTGGACAGGTATTAAAGAAGTTGCCCTTGGGTTCAAACTAATTTCAATCTGTTGTTAGAGAGGAAAAATTCCCCAAACCAGAATTCAGCTTTCTGGAAGATCAGCTCTTATGGAAAAGGGCCAAAGGATTAAAGTTACTAAAATGAATTTTTTTTTTTTTCCCCTGACATTCACTGGAATAGAAAGTATACTGTTTTGAAGTTTTCTATTGGGCCTTATCAAAACAGTTTTCAGATGTTTCATCTTCCGAGAACTTTGTAAATGCCACTTTCTACCTCAGCAGTATGTGCCTTAGTGTGATAACCAGCTGCTGTGCAGTGCATGCCACTGAGAAAAATTTGGTTCATTGGTAAGGACAAGTGAATTTCCAGGTGTGTGGTTACATGCATTGGAATGAGGTAAATACACCCTTGAAACATCCTGAATTGCAATTCAGATGTTTCAGCCCTGTAACAGTTTAGGGCTATGCAGAAGCATGCACTGCTCCTGGAAGGATTGGACATAATTCTGGTTGGTTTTCTTCAAGTGGCAAAGCTGGCACCTGCTAAAGGTATTCCCAGAACACAAAGCAGGGAGAACAGCACTTTGGCACAAGGAGGAGACCAGCCCAGAGAAGGCAGGTGTGCAAAAGCCAAGACTTCTTGGAAGAGGAGGCAAAGGGAAAACCAGGTGTGACTCACTTAGATACTCATGGATCACAGCACACTGGCAATTTCCAGCTGTGGTGTTGTGCAGAGTACTGGAGACTTTTCTCTTGTCACACAAGTAGATTTTTGTAGCTCATTTCAGCGGTTCAATTGTGGTGCTTGATGGCAGAAGCTGTGCCTGTAAGTACTAGAAAACTTGTGCATTTAGGTATTTTGGAATATTTCAGGCTCTGCTGTTGATGGGCTTGAGTGGAGTTTGAGATTTTTATATATGGGCTTTTCCTAAGCACCTTAGGGGATGTTGAGTTGTGACTAAACCACAGATTCACAGAAAGAGAAGACTTGTAGGCCAGGCAGGACTTGTTCTTCTGACCCTCTGCCTATCAAGTTGGAAGGCATTTATTTTCCAGGTGCCCTCTATGATGCTGAAACCTCCTTGTTTATGTAAAAACTTCTCCTGTGAGTCTGTATTTTATTTATAACTATATATTAAAAAAATATATTTTAAATATTGTTGATTAAGGATATAGGCATCATTACCCATTTGGGCTGTTCACTGTGAGTAGTAGTGTGAATATCAAACCAAATGTGAACTGGAGGACCTCTCAAATAGGAGCTTATTTTGAAGTAGCTCCTTTCTATTCTAGAACAAAATTAGTCACGAACTCTTTAACCAAGTCATCTTTGAGTTGTACAGAAACCAGCTGTGTTATAGAAATTATGTAACAAAATTAAGATCCTGGGATTTGGGATGTCACACACAGTTGCTAAGTGCTGCTGTAATAAACCTCAGGACATGTTAGAAGCTACTGACAGAGGAGTGCTAAATATCTGTATACTCCTCAAATAACATCACAGATGGCACTAGAAAATGAATGCAGGCTGAGCATCCCTTGGGACTGCCAAAGCTTTGTGTCTTTTTGAGATTGCTTAATTCTATTAAAATGAGCCTTGTCTTGCCTGGATTATGGTAATGAACACATCAGAAGTTCTGCTGTTAAACATAAATAAAGTCTGGGTTGAATCATTCATGCTGTTGAAAGAATGAATCCATCAGTCTTGTGCTTTATAGGATATATATATATATATAGGTTCAGTAAAGTAGCAGATTTTGAGTGTTTTGTGAACTGTGCTCTGTCTGGAGATTTTGTAGAGAACATTCTGATGCCTCCCTGAAATTGATGGGCACCTTTAATAACTGGAATTTTGAATATTTTTTTCTTTGTAGTGCAGAGGGATATCTTTTCAGTGCAGAGAAACAGAATGACCTTGCAAGGTAACAGGGAAACAACTACGCCGATCAGTCAAACAAGAGTAGGGTTTTTCAGCTGGAAAGTGATTAGCTTTGTTCTAGAGAACAGTAAATGTGAGATTTGAGTTGGAATAGTTTGCCTGAAATGCCATCAAACAGTACTTTAGCTGTACTGGGAATGTTCGAGAGAATTTTAAAGACACATCAGGATGTGAGGGATCTTGGACTAAACATCATCCCTTCTCAGATAACTAATATCTTTACAACATGGTGATAGTGATGGTAGTAATGTGTACCAATTTCTGCATGTTCTCTTTTCTCTTGCTGAAGTGATCTTTTGGCTATGGCTTCTCTCTTAAATGCAGTCCATAGTGCAGAGTGAGATAAAACCGTCCAGTGTTGAATGTAACGTTCATCTGGGTGCCGCTGGCTTTGTGATTGCTTTGCACATACTCTGCTCTTCTTGTCCTTGTGTGTTAGAAATGCAAGTTCCTCACCTCAGTGCAGAGTGGAGGCACCATGGAAAAGAGGATGCCTTTGTTTTTTGTGAAAGCAAGTAGAATGATGAGCAGCGGGTCAGAAGGGTCTACTGTCGGGGTGGAAATGGGACAGCTATAATTACTCACCCATCAAATCTGGGTTTTTCCGGTTCTGAAATTTCCACTCATCTTTGCTCTATGTAGCAATCAGAAGCAGAGTAGAAAGGAGCTTTCCTTTTTAGAAAAGAATATTGGAATGGATGATTCATTTTTACCAGAGTGAGCATGGGTTTATTTGGAGATTTGGCAAATACTGCGTGTGGTGTCAAGTTGCAGTACACAGAAATAAAACTCATAGATTTATATATATTTAATAGTAGAGCTTCTGATGTGTTCATTACAATGATCCAGGCAAAGGATATTTTTAGGACAGCTTGGAGTTAAGGTGAGTTGCCTTGTAATCACTGTATACATGCTCCTGTTTGGTGTTCTTTACTGACCTGGCCAGTACTGCTAATTCTGCAGGCTTAGACTAACATTAACTACATTCTGCCTTTAAAATGGCAAGTTCTCAGGTTCTGTTTTTTGTTTGTTTGTTTCTTTCAGTAGATGCATAATCCTGGACTGTTTATCACTGATTCCATAGAGCTGACTGAGATTTTCTGCCCTTGATTCAATAAAAAACATTTTCAAGAGCAAGTAAAATGCCACTTTTGAAGACAGATTCATTTTTTGTGTGAGTTGTTCATAAACATCTCTCTTCAGAGATTAAGCATTGTATAACAGGCATTAGAATCTCATTCTCAATTTTAATTATTTAAAATGAGATTTAATTTGTCTTTAAGGTAACTTAATTATTGAGAATTGCTCTGTGCATCATAAGGTCAGTGTATTACAGAATTTTGGAGGATTTCCTGCCCCTCCAATCACATTGTACTATTCAAGCTGCCAATCCTTACAGCTTGCTCATATCCACTATTGAATCTGTTTTCTATTTGTATTCTCTGTGTTTATTGCATAGCCTGCATCTCTCCCATTCTACTTGGAAGAGAGGGTTCGTTCTCAGCAATGCATTCTGCAGGGATTCCTGGGTGCTGGGTTTCTTTTTAACTCAGTACTATCCTCTGTGATTTCTGATCTGATAAGCCTTTGATCATTTTAACATTCCAATTCACAAAGAAAACTGCACAAATGGAGCTGTGTATAGACACAGGCACTCCCTCACTCCAGATTCAGGGATGTTTCATCTTATTTTTTTAAAGCTTGGCTTTTGTAAAGGGTTTGATTTAGTGACTTCCATATGCTGTGCTGTATGTTGCTGTGCAAGTACTTAATAAAACACTGCAAGACAATAGAAAATTAGTCAACAAGGGACAGAGTGTACTCTCAACAGGTTTGCTGATGGTACAAACCTGGGAGGAGTGACTGGAAAACATAAAGGGTGTACTGGCATTCAGCAAGGCCAGGACAGGCTGTAGAGGAGCCTAATGAAGTTCAGCACAGGCAAGTACAGGGTCCTGCAGCTGGGGAGGAATAACCCCAGGCACCTGCACAGGCTGGGGACTGACCTGCTGGGAAACAGGTCTGTGGAGAAGGACCTGAGAGTTGTGGTAGACAAAAAGCTGTCCCTGAGCCAGCAGTGTGCCCTGGGAGGCGAGAATGCCAAGGGTGTCCTGGGAAGAGCGTGAGTTCCTCATCAGATTGAAGGAGGTGATTCTGCTCTTCTGCTCCGCCCTGGTGAGGCCACATCTGCAGTGCTGTGTCCAGTTATGGGCTCTCCACTGCAAAGAAGACAAGGAACTACTGGAGAGGGTCCAGTGAAGGGCTAGGAAAATGAATGGACTGGAGCATCTCTCTTACGAGGAAAGGTGAAGGTGCTGGGTTCAGCCCAGAGACGAGAGGACTGAGAGAGAATTTTATCAATGCACACAAAAAATCTCAAGGACAGGTCTCAAGAGGATGGGAGCAGACTCTTTTCAGTGGTGCCCAGTGACAGGACAAGGGGCAATGGAAGCAAATGATATATGGAAAGTTCCATCTGAATAGGAAGAAAAAATTCTTTACTTTGAGGGTGACAGAGCACTGGAACAGACTGCCCAGGGAGGTTGTGGAGTCTCCTTCTCTAGGAATATTCAAAACCCACCTGAGCAAAGCCTTGTTCAACCTGCTCTGGGTGGCCCTGCTTTAGCAGGGGTGTTGGACTAGATGTTCTTCAGAGGTCCCTTCCAACCCCAACCATTCTGTGATTCTGTGATAAAGCTCAATAATTCCCTTGAGACTTTCTCAGCTGAACAGTGTTTATTGTGAGTACTTCCTCTGTTTGAGTTTCTGCCACTGCACTGTACTCAACACTAAAATGCCACGATGGCTTCAACACTTCTATGTTCTCATTTGTTTCCAACAGCCACTGTGGAATGTTACAATCCCAGAATGAATGAATGGAGCTACGTCGCAAAAATGAATGAACCCCACTATGGTCATGCTGGAACTGTGTATGGGGGATTAATGTATATTTCAGGTAAATAATGCCTATTATACCATCTCTATGAAACACTTATCTAACCTTTTCTATTCCAGTGGGAGACAATAAAAATTTATCTGTGGTTGCAGTAGGTTTGCTGTAGTATAAGTAGTGATGCAATTTCACATGAAGACAGTCAAATAACATATATACTGCAGGCTCTGACAAAATTATTTCAGATAATATTATGCATTTTCATAGTAATTGACAGTTCTGAATTCCAATGCAGTTATTCACTTCAACTGTCAGAATATAGTTTTCTGTAGCAATGCCACATTTATATACGTATATATACATATATATACACACATATATACATTTATATAACAGTATAATTAACTATAATATAATATATAATTTATATAATAAAATTATAATATAGCTGTATAATTGAACACATCCTCTTTGGAAAGCATTGAAAATTTTATTACTTTAAAGAAGAACATTTGCTTTCATTAAGCTAATGGAAAATAGGTTTTCATGGTAATCACAGTATGTGAATGATGTCTGTACTTTCAGTGGTCTTTCATTTGGAATATGCTCAGTCCTGTACGTCACCAAGGTTATAGTTTCATTCCATTTTTTTCCAAACTAGGGCAATAGGTTGTCTGATAATGTGGTACCTTCTCAATTTTTAAAGAAAATTCAATCCATCTGTCAGTGATCACTACAAAGATCACAGACTTATATATATATTCTCCTACTGAAATTTTAAGGGATGTCCTCTTAAGAACTAAGATGAAATTCAGGGCAGGAGGCTGGGACAAGGTTGCTTAGCTGACAAGAACTGGTGGGGAAATGTGCTGGAGCAGCTTGATCCTGGGGGTATCTTGAATTAGGGGATCTTGTGCCAGTAAACTAGGAGGGATTTATTTTAAAATTTACTGTAAGGTACAGCTGCTTATTTTCCTATGAGCATGTCCATTAAACTTCTAATTGCTGTGCTGTTATCGGTATTTTTTTTGCCCATTTTACATGTTTTACTGCAGGTGGCATATGTATATGCTCTCTGCTGTGGTTTTTTTCATGGAGATGCTGTGTATTTCCTACAGATTTTTCATTTCCTTTGGTCCACTCCAAAAGCTTTTGGGACTGAAAATGTGAAGATTGCTTGCTCTGTCATTAGGTGCTGTTCTTTCTGATGAGCTCCCACACACTACCACTGCTATAGACATTATTAAGGGCCAGGGCTGGATAGTCCTGTTTTTTTTCTGTATTTAATTCTTACTGTCCAGCTGAAGAATTAAGTACTGTAGACACCATGCCATCTCTGTCTGCTAATGAATCCAGGAGTGATGATTCCATGTGGAATGGTTAGCCCAGCAAGAGATTGTTCAGTAGCAGTGAGTTCTCTTCATACTTTTTAGACATCAAATATAGTAGTATTATGGTCTTAAACCATATCAAATATGCCTACGGTGTCTGAAATTGGTGTGACTGCTTTGTGACCTGCCTAGTGACCTTGTGGAAAGGTGGTATGTTTCATCCACTAACAGGAAATCATCCTGTGACTTCCCCTGAAGTTTTTCTCCACATGCTTTTGCGGAGAGCTATGGGAAACATAGAAACATAGAGGGAACCATAAACATCTGTTAAGAGAAGAATATTTGAGATCTGTGCCCTCTTTCTATTCACATAAAGTTGATAAAAAAGGTTTTCCTAATAAAAATTCTGCTGTGTGATAGGACTGTTTAAAACACAATGGCATAGCATCAAAATTTGAAAGGGAAATGGATTGCTGTTTTCTTGATGGTGAGAAACAAACCTAGCAAACTGAATGAATGTAAGCAAAGATAATTTTGCCAAACAGAAGTGTGATCACATGTAATAAAGTGCTGTGTGAGACATGGCTTCTGCCTGTGTTCATGTTTAAAGGAGCAAATGCTATTTGAAATTGAGTACATCTGCGATGGTAATTAATCTAGAGTGAAGAAGTTTTAAGGAAGATGGAATTATTTCACTAAAATGATTTTTGGGGGTGTGTTATTTAATGCTGATTATTAGGGTGAGTACCACTCTTAACATGTGTTTTGTTTCTCTAGGGGGAATTACCCACGATACTTTCCAAAAGGAACTTATGTGTTTTGACCCTGACACAGACAAATGGACTCAGAAAGCTCCAATGACGACAGTCAGAGGTCTGCATTGCATGTGTACTGTAGGAGACAAGCTGTATGTTATTGGTGGAAATCACTTTAGAGGAACCAGTGATTATGATGATGTTCTAAGCTGTGAATATTACTCACCAACTCTAGACCAGTGGACTCCAATTGCTGCCATGTTACGTGGGCAAAGTGATGTTGGGGTTGCTGTCTTTGAAAATAAAATCTATGTTGTTGGAGGATATTCTTGGAATAATCGGTGCATGGTGGAAATAGTTCAGAAATATGATCCAGAGAAAGATGAGTGGCATAAAGTGTTTGACCTCCCAGAATCCCTTGGTGGCATTCGAGCCTGCACTCTTACTGTTTTCCCACCGGAGGACAATTCAGGGTCACCGTCTAGAGAATCTCCTCTTTCAGCACCTTAGAAGCAACCCTTGACTTATGATGTTGTAGTAACACCTTTGCACTGCATCATGGAGTCTGTTATTTTTCTTCAGTAGTTTCTGTTAGGCTTAGCCTACAGCATTTCCTACAATTACTGGGAGAAAAAAAAAAAAAAAAAAGACTTTGACATTACTTGTGCTGTTTGTTTGGCCTAGAATGTTTGTCAAGTGGTTAACAAAAAAGATGTACTCGCCTGAGCCAAATGTTTAACAAATGAGAGGATATTGTCTATAAAATGTATGAACTAGGTACGTTATTAATGTCGTGTATTGGGTGTGAGGTACCTTATAGCTTACATTTGGGAGCCCAATGAGTCAAATTTGAAGAGTTTTGTATTGAACACGTTCTTTCACTAAATTTCATAGTTGAAATCCTTTTTCCTTTCATTTTTGACTGCAGATTACAAGGGGAGGTAGACCACAACAATGTGAACTGTCCGAAGGTTGCCAAGGGGCCTGAGCTACCTCCCTCTTTTCACAGAGTATTTTTGACATATCTGTTTACCCACCTGACTTTGTGGGTGCTTTCAAGAGCATATGAAGTTTCTTAGGCAGAGGGGAGAAATAAAATAATTTTAAAATATTAGCACTGTACAGGAAGCGGACCTTGTAGAGGCCGGGAGTTTTTTTATAACATATATCGAGTGTTTTTCCGGAGTCGGTTGAATGATGCTTCAAATAAAACATTTTAAATATCTTTACATTTTTTAATTTTTTTTTTTTTTTTTTCAGGAAGTGGCTCCCACTTGCATGGGAGCACACACAGTTAACAAACAGGAATTCAGTGCAGTTGCACACTCTGTTGTATGCCTGTACTGAATATAGGTAGTTAAGGGCTAGAAACAGTAACTTAAGCCACTGAATTTGACCAAATCACTCCATCAGATCAAGTTTAATCTACCTTTTCTCCTTTGCTGTTGAGATAACTTGCATAATGTGTCCTCTGTATAGTCTCAGTTAATAAGGTTATTTAGCACAAAATGCAGCTTCAACGAGAGAGCTGCTTTTGCTCAGTGAACTTGGACTACCACGTTTTACCTTCTTTTGTTCAATAAAACTTTTAACTGCAGTTACCCAGTCTAAGCTACCTCATTAATGTATTTGGTTTTCTTCCTCTGCCTCACTGTCTCCAGGATACGCATTACGTATATCTGTGTGGGTAGATGAATTTGCTAGGAAACCAATGCAGAAGTGATCATGAATGGGTATTTTTGACCTACTTTTAAGCAACTATTTTGATCTGATGTGTTAATTTTATTGTTAAGGACTGATGAAAAACCAGTCTTAATGTTTTTTCCTTGAAGAATTATTGCTTATGTGTGCAGCCTTGCAAATTTACAGAAATCCTTATCTGCTCCAAAATACAGTGCACTGCTGACAAACTGCAGCTCTGATTATATCATCCTGCTTGTTCTGAACTTCCCATCTTATGTGACAAGTGGTTTTGCTAATGAACACAGTCACAGGGGTATTCTCTGGGGAAAACTGGTTAAATCAGCTTATTTTATTGTGTTACCTATTAACAATAACCAAGTAAAGCGTAATAAACTTTCATTGGGAATTTGCTATTTGTTTTTTGTCCCTGCTCGATGCATCAAGCAGCAGCATTACTATGGTGTCAGTTTTGGAGGTACTGGTGTTTATTCTTTATGCAGTTTACTAGTAATGATCACTACCAAAATTTACATGTAAACTTTAAGTTTTGTGATTGTTTCGGTTAAAATCAAAATCAGTTCTTCCTCTTTAAGGTAATACAAATCTTACTCCTACATGACTGTGCAAGGTTGTTACAGGTGGAACAGTGACACTCTTGGAAAGTAGCCAGTGAAGATAAATTGACTCATCGCCCTAAGAATACTCTTCTAATGCTGTGCAAAGCACTGGATAGAAAAATGTTGCTCTGTTGTTTAAATATGTAATTTTAAGTATGTTTAAGTATGTCAGTCATTTAAGTGTCACATGCTGCTAATTTTTTTTCCTGGCTCAGAGACCAGATTTTAGACCCTGCTTGAGCTTAAAACCTCTGAAATCCATATTCAGTTTCTCTTTGTTAATTAAACTGAAAAGTATTTGAAGGAGTTGCTATTACTTCTGGAAAATGTAAATATATCCTGCTATTAGTATGCTGGGGGTGAGGAGACACACAGTTTAAAAGTGGATATCTTCACTGGTATTCTCTGTCTGGAAGAATCTTAGGGTGGGTTCTAACCGTTCTGAGATGGTCTGAAGTCAGAATGTCAGTTTTGTGTCTGAGCCTTGAATAGCCAGCAGTTGGTATATGGCCACAATGTAGAGATTTTATTTTCTTTTTTAGTGACTGTTACACGTAAAGTGGAAGAATTATTTTTGAACGTCATTTTGACATCAGTGTTGGACACAGCATAGTGGATTAAATGTAGTGCTTCAATCAAATTAATCCTTGAGGGTTTTTTTAATATCTCCCTCTGGATTAAAGTGTTCATAATGACATTAGTTAACATTTACTCACCAGGATTGAAAAGCAAACATCAAAGATTTGCCAAAAACTGCAGACTGTTTTTTTCTGTAATGTAGTGTAAAATGACTTAATGCTCATTACATCTTTCTTGACTGTAGCATAAGAAACCCTTTCCATCTCCAAATCCACAGCTGTGGGGGTACATATGGAGACAGCAAATATTCCATCCTCGTTATCAGTAAGGCTGCCTGTACGAAGAGGGAGCTTATCTTGGTAACTAGAGCCAGCAGTGTCCACATGGTGACCAGCTGCCTCTTCTTTTCATAAATCTTGAAGTCTTTCGCTTTGCAGTGGTAGTACCTAAATGAGAAAAGCATCTGGATAAAAAGCAATTAGTAGATATTTGACTTGAATGCAATTAAGACTACATGTGCCAGCTGGGAGAGCCACGGGAGCTGTCTGCCCTCTCCCGATGATGGCAGACCCACACAGTGATCACAAAATTTGTTCAGACTTCGCTTTTGTGGTGCCCAATTAGCAGCAAATGCCAAAAGTGCTTACTTCCATATGCAACTTGGCAAAAAACCCTGCTGACATCCCTGCAAAGCGCAGCACTCTGACTTGAGACATCTGAGGTGACCTTTCCTTTGTGCTGTGTTTTGAGATAGGACAGGAGTGATGGGGAAGAAGACCTGGGAAAACTCAGGTTATGTGAAGTTTCCTTGCAGGACCCAGCCTGTCTTGGGGCATTTGCAGTGTTGGCATTCTTGGGATAGTGGAGTTGTGCTGAAGGGATGAGCACTGGTGCAGCAGAAGGTGGCTGGCTGATGGCCCGTCTGAAGGTCCCTTGTGTGGAAGAATCACTTTACCTGTTCTCAGTGAGCTGTCTGCTCACAAACAGTGTTATTTTTAAATTGCCCATTCTGTTTCTGAGGAGTGGAACCTTCAGGGAGTAGCATTTTAGTAACAGTCAGAAGCTCAGTCCAGTACTCTGGTTCTTTAATGGAATAATGGAAATCTTGGATTAGGGCAGTTTGCATACAGATAAATAGAATTTTTCCTGAAGGCTTACAGTCTTAATCTGATGGTCTGGTTGGACATTAAAAAATAATCTGATGCCACAGCAATAAGTACAAACATCTGGAGAAGTTTATAACCAAAGACTTGGAGATTATCTGATCTGGAAAGATCATAGCATGTTTTTTGTTTGGTTTTTTTTTTTTTCCAAAGTTCACTCTACCTACTAGAATTCTTGTTCCTTCTGAATTTGCCCTCTAGCTGGTAATTACCTCACCCTTACATTGGTTCATTAGTTTTTTAATCCCTCAGTTTTGTAGCTGACATCTCTGTTACTTCCCCTGCTCCTAATCAGAATCAATACAGCTGAAGCTTTTCTAGTGGCACAGTCCTTCTGCCAAGGGAGAAAATATCCCACTGCTGGCACGTAACGTACTTTTGATAAATATATTCATAATTCAGCCTGTGCTTACTTGGAAATACACAGGCAGCTTTACGCTAGTGAAAGGTCTGGGTGTGTTGAAGGAGTAATGTGTATCCCATTTCCTCCTGGCTTGCACATTACTTGGTGTGTTGGGTTGTGGTTACCCAGAGATCTGGAGGGTGAGTCAAGCTCTCACGTAGCACTTTATGCTCTCCATACTCTGTGAAAGTGTTCTTTACTTGCACACCATATGTAGCTTATCAGGTATTTTTTATTTTGTATTTTAGTTTACATGTGAATAATAATTCTTTGTGTACAAACGTGGTCAGAAAAAAGAAGTCTTAAAGACTTAAAGAAGAAGTCTTAAAGTGCAGAGTTGTGTATAATTTGCTTAATGATAATGTTTTCGGTCCTGTGAGTATTGCAGGACCCATTCAGCTGTGAAAAGGTGATTGCAGTTTTGAGAGCGAGCTAGGAAATTAGGATGGCTTTCCTGCCTGTCACTAGTTCACATGTTCTTGTCACCAGTCTTTTACATGTCATTAAGTGAACTTTTCTCACTCTGTAGGCTCCATATTTTGATGTCCAGCTCTGCTGAACCTGCTGATTACCCATTTTGGGGAAAATGCGGTGGGATTTGCTTTACAGCCTATCTTAGTAAAACATTATGGCTAATTTTTGTCAGGAATTCTATCATCTGTGACACACAGGAGTTCTCCAGAGTTATTTAATGACCAGGTGATTTGTATGGAAGATGTAGCCCAGATAACCTGGAAGTGGTGCTACAGTGGGAGCCATGAGTGGCTGACATTCTGGAAGGGATGTGTATTATTTTGGCTCAAGTGCTGGGTTTTTTCCCCCTTTCATTGGGAGTAGTTATTGCTGCTATTTGAGTTTTTAACTTTTATTAATGAAACAGGTAATGCCTCTCCGAGTCTGTTGTGGGAGCAAAAGGTTCAGCTGGTTCTTTCAGAGCTACGTGCTGTCTGGCTATCCATGTAGTTATTAAAAACAGGAGCTCTGTTTCCTAGGCATTTAGAAGAAATCAGTTTGCAATGTGAAAAGATCTCAGATGAAAATGTGTTTGGACTGGAAGGAAAAGGCTTTTTTTTTTTTTTTTTTAAGAGTTTGTTGGCATGATTCAGTGGTTAGTTTGGACACTGAGCTCCCACAGACTGTGTAGAGTGATTTTTTTTTATTTTCTATTTATAAAGTAATTTATAGTTGGCTTAGGTGAAGCAAAGCTCAGTTGTTCGTACCTGTTTGCATTCTTGGCTCCTGTTGCTGTGTTCTCCCTTAGACTGTAGCACTCTGTGCTGTCTGGCATTTGTTTCCTTGTGTAAGAGCATCTCCTGTCTTCCATGCTGCCTGTTGATTGTGTTCCAAAATAAATCTGAGCTTGGATTCTTGCATCTGAAGTACCTGTGGAGCTAAAGATCATGTGGAGTCATGGAATGAGTGCCATGGCTTTGACATTTAATTCCCCACCAGCCCCTTCCTGCTTTGCAAGATGTTCCCAAACCCAGCTCAAATCTGTGTACAGGAGGCAAATCTCTCAGGTTGAAAATTTTAGTTACCTTGGCATCTAAAGGCCACCAGAGTCTCCTTGTCCTCTTTTTAGGAGTGTTGAGTACCTGAGCTGCTGAGTCCTCTGGAAGGGGACAGATGCAGTAACTCTTCGGTTAACCATTCATTTTCTTGGCCTTTCTTCTGTGCCCAGATGGAGATTGCAGGAGGGAAGGTCAGGGTTTGGTCATGCTTTCCAGCTCTCAGTGGAGAGCAAGATTATTTACTCTCATCTGTCTGCACAACACTGCGGGAAAAATAACTGTAGAAACATTTCAGATTTTAAACATTGTCTCACAGAACAGTATCTGTTAGGAAAGAAAAATTTAAAATTAGTCTGTTTTAACCTGTGTTCCTTATAACCAGGATTGTTCCAAAATACTCGGCTTCTGTTGAATTAACAACTTTGCCTTTACCTCCCTTGTTCAACATTACTGTAAAAAAAAATTGCTTGGTTTCTTTTCCGTTTGTTTTTCATTGCTTGTAACCTTTTCTTAGAAATGTGGAAATAACTTTCCTTACATGTTTTATGCACCGAAATAAACACGCCAATGATCACCTGAGTCCCCTCCCCATGTTTCTTAATCAGTGCCTGCCAGTGTATCTCTCCATACTTTTGCCCAGATGCTTGACAGCTGCCAATAAATGTCATTACAGAGCCATATAACTCCTGCTGATGAGAAGGAGTTTGACTTGGTCATTGACTGTTCTTTAACTGCAGTTAAGAAGCTGCTTTGATTTTCAGTCCAGGTTCACATCTCCTGTCCCTGGTGCAGGTTCTGTAGTTACCCAAGGTTGTTCCTCTGAGGCTGGGAGAACATCACTCTCAACGAGTCTTTCTGGGAGGAAGAGCTGCTGTCCCTTAGGCATGTTTTGTCAGGAGTTGAGGGTATTAGCAATGAAAGGATTGTTGCTGTAAATAAAGACAATTAAATAAATCCTCAAGTCTGTCTCTGAAACAGAGAAAGATTGTTTCTGTTGATACGCCACACTATTAACATTTGACTTTGTGTATGTCTGGGATGTCTCAAGTGCTCATATCACTTGAGTCATGCCCTTGTTCCCATGAGTCAGTGTTTTCTATATAGTCAATTCCGAATAATGTTTTCACATAGAATATTAGAGGATATACTTTTGGGGATTTTTTTTTCCAAAGCTTTTTTTAAAGCTAGTTTATGTATCTAGCTATTTTAGTATTATTGCATTTAGCCAAACCCAGCGAACACGGAATGTCAGGGTTTGTTTCTTCATTCAGATGTTTTTGGAATTGCTGCTCCTTCTTTTCACTGCGCAGAGTTTTAAGGAGGGAGTGTTTCTTCCTGTGGCAAGAAGAACAAAGAGAAGGAAATGTCAG
This sequence comes from Pseudotriccus pelzelni, assembly GCA_035584735.1. Lineage (NCBI taxonomy): Eukaryota > Metazoa > Chordata > Aves > Passeriformes > Tyrannidae > Pseudotriccus > Pseudotriccus pelzelni. The sequence continues at coordinate 8,507,338 of JAWMRA010000146.1, read as the reverse complement.
ATGCTGACTGGACTATAGTGTATGCTGTCAGCAACTCTGCCATTTGGGACAATTTTATGATTTACAATCCTGTCAAATTTATCTTGTGTAATAACTCAGGGGGTTTCCATTTGGCCTGCAGTGACACAGTGCTGGCAAAGGTAAAAACCAAACATCTTTGCATTATTCCCCGATCCGTGACTTTTGTCATATGCTGTGGAATAACAATGCAGACTCACCTGCACGGAGGCACTGAACCTCAAATCCCATCTCTGCTTGTGCCTGGGGGACAGAGCCAGGGGCCACCACAGGGCACCCCTGCCCCTGCTGGACTCCAGCCTCCCGTGCTGGGAAGCTGAAGGTTGGGAAGGGAGCATGGGTTTGGGATGGCATGTTCTGCTCTGCCTGTCTGACCAGCAAGGCTCATAGCAGGGCTCCTGTGCAGAGCCATGAAAATACCTTCATCCAGCAATATGGGGGAAGGATCTTTTTTTTTTTATCCTGGATTGTTCATCAGAATAATTTCAATCTTGGCTCTCCAAAGGATAGGGCAAATTTGAGCTGCAATCATTGCATGTAGAGGTCACTGAAGAGCATGTCTGGATGAGATCACTCAGTTTTAGCACTCATCAGCCACTGATTTTGGAGAGGGTCAGGATTTCCATCCCCCAACCCCAATTTTCTGCCAAGTCCTTAAATATTTCTCAGACATTTTTTGTGTGTCTGATTCCAGGCAAGTTGGGCTGTGCAGAGGGTAAATAGTTAGGGGTGTGACTGAGACCTCCTTGTGTCACCAAGCTTATATCCTGTAATTAGGGATGCTGATCAAAAAATGTGGCCCTGTTTGCTCTCCCCCTCTTTACTTGCTCCCCAAACAAAACCCATCCTAACTGTAAACTAACATTTTCATTAGACCAGGCATCAGTTCTGGAGTTTTAAAAAGGTGCCTCACATTCTCCATATCGCTCCTCATTCTTGCTGTCTATTCCAAATTAAGATGATTTTTTTTGTCCTCTGTTAACACCATGTGAATGAGAGACCAATGCCATTTGATAAACAGCTGCAGCTTGCAGCTTAGGGTTACTCCAGAAAATACACTTCTTAAGGAATCACATTTCATTTTCCTCTTTCATATTTGTACACTTATAAATGTGGACTTTCTGGATTTTAAATGATTTGATAGAGATGACCTGCCATATGGTCTTTAGGACAAAATTCCAGCTTCATTAACAGTTCACTGGCTGAAGAAAATAGCAATTACTATTTTGAGCAGTATAAAATCAGCTTATCAATTAGCAAACAATTGAAAAATTGAAGGAGTTTCTTTTTATAGAAGCCCCTGCTCTTATTTAGTCTTCTCCCCATGCCTTACATAGATCTGACTTTACAGCATCAAACCATTAGACCCTGTGTTCATTGTTACTGCTTGGCCACTGGAAATGGGTTAGGATTAAGCAGACGAATGCTCAATGTGTATGATGCAAATATGAAAGCTAATGAAACCTCTGTATTGCTAAGTCTTAAAGGTACAATGTTTGCTGAGACTGGAGGGAGGGACCTGCTGGAAGACACCTTGAACGCTGTAACTGGTAGGCAAAACCAGTGCCCTGAGAGCAGGAACATCATGGACCTCGGAGAGATGATCTCCAGCAGTGTGGCTCCTCAGTTTCACTGTAACCAGCACTGCTGTTTGTCCAGGTTCTGTGAGCAGGTTCTGGATGGGGATCTGGGGAGAACGGGGCCAGAGTCTGGGAGGGGGACCCTTGGCCTGGCCTGTTCAGAGGGTGGGTCTTGGTCAGAGTCTGTGATATGTCTTTATTTTCCTAATTTTTTTTTGCTGAAGGAAGAATTTTTCTTTCCTATTTCTTTTCTAAGCCACCTGGAAAGCCTGTATTCCCTTATGCATGAAATGGGAGCCAGTTCTCGTGTAAGGTTTGAAGGTCTTGTTTTCTCCAACTGTTTAATGATAATTTTTTTTTTTTTTTCTCAAAAAGTCCTAACATCTCTGCTCCACCTCAAGGTAGATGTTGGGTCAGGTGACATTTTTCGTGTCAACAGCAAAGACAAGTATCTGTGTTGGCCACACACAGAAGGCATAGGAAAACCTATAACCACTTCTTATTTTATGAAAACAGTTCTTGAATTGCTGCAAGTAACTGGGCTTGTCACAGGAGTAAGCAATTGAAAGTCTGGTGTGGTACAAATTAAATATCTGCTGTGGTACAGGCTGCCCCTCCTGACTCTGAACTCATCCCTGTTTGTTAATTCCCCTGCCAAAATGCTGTGTGTGGCTGCTGGGATGTGAACCATCAGCCCCTGAATCTACTTGTGCTGCTCTTGTCAAAGGTGGTGTGCATTTCACTCAGTTTTTGGTGTCTGCTCTCTAACTGTGGACTTATCCATGTGATTTGACAGCCTTCAGTGAAAATGCTCCACCAAACCAGTAAGGAAACTAGTCCTGTGACCTGTCTGCAGATCCTGGACAGCGTGTTCTCTAATGCATGGTCCTGAGGTGTGGATATCAGATAGCCTCGTGTGCCTCTCAAAACTGGGGGATAATGTTTTGGAAAGGCCCTGTCAAAAGGTGGTGAAGCGGCTTCTTCTCTGGACGTTGTTACTTGTTACTTGATTGGGGGTTCTTTTGAGAAGCCAAAACGTTGTGATGTAAAGACTCAGGCAAGGGAGGCCTCAGGTATCTGAATTTGCTCACACCGGAGATGCTCATTTGGGTTTATTAGACAGCTCCTCAGCTTCTTCTTCTTCCTCCCAGTCATGACCTCTTTGCTTGGAAGTACACAGATGACTTCATGTCTGATAGCCCTGAATAGCGGAGGGGAGGCTTTCCCCACAGGCACCTCTGCTTGTGCAGATCAGAGCAGGTGTGGTGCTCTGCAGTGCCTGTGGGCAGGCTCCTGTTCCTGTAGCGCTGCAGAGGTGGCACCGAGGAGAAGGTCACTGGCACAAAGCTGAACCGCAATAACTGTTTTAGTAACTCTGCTAATGACAGTGGAACTGACCTGGAAATCCTCCTGTCTGAAGGAACTGAGCCGCAGAAAGCCGCCTACTTTTCCTCTGTAATTCAACAGAAGCTGCGTTTGCTTCTAAATGCAGCCAGTTTTGAAACTGAAACTTGTCTGGAATCTCAGGGGTTAATGCCCGTCTCTGCTGTCAGATGAAAATTTCCGAGGCTGGTAGGTATGTTGGAGCGTGCAAAGTGACTCGCAGTCCCCTTGCGTGTTGTCTGCTGTGCTGTCTGCTCTGTATTTAGGCTGTCTTGTCTTGCTAATCACATCACATCTGTCAGCCCTCTGTGGCTAGAAACGAATTGTAAACAAGATGTCAAGGTGGAGTGGGATGAATTGTTTAAAAGAAGAAAAGGCAAAAAATCAAACCACCTTGAATGGCTAAATAAAAAATGTGAGTAGGTAATTAGCAGGTGAACAATCTTTCTTTTGTTTTTAGTGCTTGTCTCATCATAGCTAATGGATGATGGTTTATACAGAAAATTTGGTTGTAAAGACATGCACCCCAGTGACAAATTTATGGCAGTTTCAGCCCTTCTCCTTCTCAGGGCCTCTAGCAAGTGCTTTACCACTTCTCCACAAGCTCACATCTTTACTTTCCATCACTGAGGTGCTGGAAAGGGCTCCAGTAGTTTGGTAGCAACTTGTTCTTATGAATAGTACAGCCCCACCAGCCATTTTGGCAGCAGCGTTTGCCCTATTCAGACCTTTCAGATTGCCTGATATTTCTGTGTTTCATGTACCGGGTTTGCATAATATCAGGACTCTGGTAATATGATCACGGACAATGTAAGAGAAAATATGTCCTGTAGTCACACAAGAAAGCTTTGTAGTTTACTTATTCAGTAAAAGTCACATTTGGTCACTAATTAGAAGTAATTTTAATCACTTCTTAGGGTCTCTATCACCAATAGTTGTGTGTTCCCAGCTGAATAAAGTGAATAGGAAAAGTGTAACAGGGGAACTGTTTTCCCTCATTTGAAAAAGATGCAATGTAAAATACTCAAATGTTTATGTTCATTGAGGTCAATTTTCCTTCCAGCTCCAGTGAATGATGTGGAACCAGCTGAGATGTTTGTGTGGGGGTCACAGATCAGATTTTTCAAGTTATTTCAGGTAATTTTAGGCTTAGAGGAAAATCTGGAGCACTAGCCTACAGCATTACTATAGTAATGGTGGTGCGAGCTTTTGTTTGTGGCTGTCACCAAGCAATGAGTGAGCTTATTTTACCTTGATAAAATTACTGGTAAAATGAGAGTTCTATGAAAGCTACAGTGATTTTAAAAGGAATTTTAGGAAAAATACTGCTTCCCTTTCAGCCTGTTTGGCAGGTTCTTGGGGGTTTGTGTTTGAAGGTGTGGAGGTTGAGGAAGCATCCAGGCTTTGTGCATGTTCTTTGGCAAGGCTGCTGGTACCTGAGAGCTTCATCAGCCTCCTGGGACACAGCTTCCTCCAGACAAGTGAGCATCTTGCCTGCAGCCTCTGCTTCCTCTCGTGAGAGGGGCTGGATTCAGCACCCACCTGCCCAGCAGTTTTGGGCTGCCCCTGGTGTTACCAGCTGCTCCTCACTCAGCTGTGCTGTTGGAGTGAGTGGTCTTCAAACTGGATGCCTTCAGGAAATACAGGTGTTATTTTGGTCGCTCCGTTTTCTCAACAGAGAAGCTAAATGAAGCAGAGGAGGTGAACAAGCTCTTGAATACAAAGTGGTATTTGCTGTCTACCAGATTCCAGGAGGATCTTGCTGCCAGGAAAAATCTGTAAGTCTGGGGGTTTGTGTTTTGTGGTTTGTTTTTTTTTTCCCACCAAAGTGTTACCCTTATTGAAAAAAGCATCATTTTATTTCATCACTGATGTGTAATCCTTGTTCCAATAATAAAAATAAACGCAAGTGTGGATGTTTTTGCCTTCCTGATGCTGTTTTGCAAGGTAATGGTGCTTCTTTTTGGGTTTAAATAATCTAGGAGTATAATAATAAGAGTAACCGTGACTTGCTAATGAGAACAGCCTTTTTACTGGCAAATAAGAGTACTGACCTCAAGCAGGTAGAGAGGAAGAAAGGGGAGATCCTGATCAGCCCCATGACCCCATCCCCTTGTGGGAAGAGCTTTGTATAGTGTTAAGAATTCCCAGTTGTTTGCTTTAGCACTTTAAACTTTTTTTTTTTTTTTTTTTAGCAAATTAGCCCTTTATGTGAGAGGCAACACAGGGCTTGTGCTGCATCCCTCAGGATGCTGTGACATCATGGAGAAATTCAACAAGCAACTACCTGTAATTTGGGGCCAACTTCTAAGAGACATTGGAAAGCTGTGATTTAAGGAACTAAACTGACCCTGACCTGGGTACAGAGCTCTGCAGTAAGGTGGTGTTTCCAGTTGGCACAACCCTGCCAGGCTGGTGTGGCTCATGTCAAGGACCTCCAAGAGGTGCCATAAGGGAATGAAAGGATGTGGCTGTGGGTACAATGCATGGTCTGAGCATAGGGAGGGGCATGGTCTAATTTATACATGCGCAAGATTATTGTTAGCTTTTGCATGCAGTGACCTGGTGGGGTTTTTTATATTCTCAGAAGAAAATAACTGATTGCTTTGACTATTTTTACCCCTCAGAAAGGCATAAAGCCATCATTTAGTTTCTTTGATGTATTCTTCATGTATATTAGTCTGTGCTGTTGTATTAGATAAGAGTAACCATGATTTGCTAATGAGAATCACTGTATTCCCAGAGACAATCCAAGAGTATTTTTAGCCAGGGGATAGACTAACGAGGTCACCAAGAGGATACGTGGTCACATTTAATATTGCTGTTTAATATACAGTCATTTTGCAAAGGATTAGACACCGAAGATCCAGTGGCCTTCCCAAGTAGGATAACTATCACTTTGAAATTATATTTAATTGTCCACTCTTGACTTTTATGTCATTTGGTGTGTCTAGCCATGCTATTAGTGCCTTACATCAGGAAATGCCTGCTGTGACCTTACAATACACAAACCTCCAGACAGTTCCTCTTCATCCTTCTCTCAGGGCAGGCTGTTGTTCAGGAATAAAGGCTTGGCATAAAGGAAAATAAAATTTAGCTGTACCAACGGAGGGAAGGGGTGAAAAAAAAAAGGCTATCTTTATGTGTAGAAGAACCCTTGAGGATGATGGTCTTGGGATAGTTGGATGTGTTGGATGGCCTGGGGGCCCCTTGGGCTCTGGATCCAACCTACATCAGAGAAGATTGTGAAGTTGCCATGATAGAAATGAACTTGCTTTAAGGCCAAGAGATCTCTGGGAAAGAAACAAGAATGGGGATTAAAATACTTTCTTAAAAATAATTAAACCCAGAGGTTTAGCAGTAACTGCAAAATGGGTTAATTCCCAATTGGAGTTGCTTCTCACTAAGCATCTGATGGCGTGAGAGCTGATATGCAGCGTTGCCATCGAACTGCACTAAATGAACTCCTGATGGCTTTTCTCCTCCAGCAGGATTAAAGCTGCCTTTCCCAAATTAAAGCTGCCTTTTTCATGTAAGGGGAGTGCAGCAGCAAAACTCACAAGCTGATCAGATAATTAGTCACCCTTGTCCATGGAAATGATCCTTGAGAGCTGGTTGCAAATGCTCAGTGATGACAAGTGTATGCGCCTGAAGCAAAAGGACCACCAGAGCCCAGCATTCCAGAGAGCAAGCCCTCAGGATCACAGCTGGTCCCTGGGGAGGAATAGCTTTGCCCTCTAAGGCCCCATCCTGGGGGAAGATGCTGCAATTAAAGCTGACTGCCAAGACAGGGTAGGTTTTGCAGCTCTCATCGCTCATCTGGATGCTTAGCACCTACGAGTGAGCAAGAGAGCTGCTGGTGGTCAGCCCACCTCTGCTGCTGCCTCTGGCTTGGTAACTGGCCTGTGAGGCAGCAGCACCTGCCCAGCTGACATCTGCAGCTACCTGGGTTCTGTGGGGAGGGGCACAGCCACACGTGGATGTCTCCAGCATTGGCACTGTGTCACTGAGTTTGCATGTGCAGCGAAGATCCCGTGCACGGTGAGCCCCATGTGTGTGTCCCTGATGATGTGTGTGAACCAATGTTTGAGCAGAAATCCCCTCCCTCATATGTAGGGGAAGAGCCCAAGCTAGTATCTGGTTCTCTGCAGAGAGTTTTAGCTGCTCAAAATAGGATACATGCCTCTGTGGTCTTCAGGCTGCTCATCTTCCCCTGTACCCCATGTCACAGCTGCCAACCTCTCTGGCTGGGAGAGGGAAGTTTCCCATCTTAGGGCAGCAGCTGGCAGGAAACCTGAGGGCCATTTCCCCCCATGCTGGGGCTGTGAGGGCATTGCTTTTGTGGGTGCTGTCCCTGCTGGCTCCTTCCTGCTCTGCAAATCCAGGGTATGGGGAAGGCATCTGGACAAAGGATGTGTTTCTAGTGGGATCAGTGCCCGGTGTGGCCCAGCAGGTTGTGCCATGTGCTCTTGAGGGTTTTGAGCGGAGTGACTAAATGCAGAAGTCATTTTGGGAGCTGCAGCCCTGAAGGGTAGAGGGGGAACATCCAACCCTGTCCATGGAAAGCAAGAGTCCCAGCTGTGGGAGTGAGGGAAGATCACTGACCTGGCAGACTCCAGTCAACAATCTGCTGCAGCCTCCATCATGATGGGCGTGAGCAAAGGGAGCAAAGTCACTGGGAGCAGAAGTTTTAAATAATGTCAATATGTTCTCAGGGTGAGAGTTTGCCTTACGTAATTGCTGGTAAATATCAGCACTGTGATATTTCTTTGTGTCTGCACAGGCTGCTCCTCTGCAGCTGGTGACTTGGATGGAGCCTGGGGCTTCAGAAGGAAAAATGATGAACGGACCTTCACTGCCCAAGCTGCTCTTTGGGAAGCTCATGGGTACACATTAAAACACAAAGAACCAAGCAAGCTGCCAGCTCAAGAAATGCCTGTGGAATCTCCAGGGGAAAAGTGCCATGGTCAGTCATCCATCGTTGTGTAGGGTTTTGCTAAGATAATTTTAATTCCCCTCCCTCAGGTGAGAAGACCAGAGCTCGTGGGAGGGACAGTGTGAGCAGGGTCACCGGCTGCCTGTGGCAGGGAGAGCTGACCTGGCTGTGCGGCTCAGCAGGGGGAGAGAAGGTTGAGACTGGCTTGGTGGGAAGGTAAAAACAGAATATGCTGGAGAGTTAAAAAAGTGATGGAAAACAGAGAGCAGTAATAGGAAAAAGGGAGCATTCTACAACAGGGAAGGATGTGCAGGAGAAAAGGTTCTTTTGTATCTTTCCAGGAGTATATCAGGTGTCCAACAAAACAGGCACCATGCCCTCTGCCCTTGGGTGCTCCCCCTCTAGCATGGGACCAGCTCCCAGAGTTTTAATGGCCTGGGATTTCTGATCTGTATGTTGGCAATGCTTGGGAAGACAACTGCTGTGAGCACACGGTGGGCAGGCTGTGGTGGAACTGAGAGCAGAGCTGAGCCCTCTGGTTTTCTCAGGTCTCTGCACTTGCTGTGGTTGTGAATCTCAAGCCTCAGGTCATAATGAGATTGTCATACACAACAAAAAGTGGTATTAAAGAAAATTAATCATTGTCAAAATCCATGTAAAAAACCATGATTCTCATTGCTCATATGCAGCATTACACCCTAGAATTGTAATTTCCAATTACACCTTCTCTGACTGACCACAGATAGGAATTCATTCAAATAAGGAATAAAGTGTTAATTTAATAAAAAGGAAAGGCTACTAAGGATTTAAATTAGATTCGTAAATTAAATATAAACCTGTAAAAAGTCTTTCTGAGTGTTCCCAGCCCCTCTCCTTGATAATTCTCTGCAGGAATAAAACAAAATGGTATGAAGTGTCTGGCAAAGTGCCAAGGCACTACCCCCATGCAGCAGGACAGGAGATGGCCCGAGCTGGGAGCTGCTGAAACTGGGAGGAGTAGGTGGGTTCAAGGCATGGCCTGGGCTGAGCATCATTCTTCACCGTCCACGAGGGCTGTACTTGGCAGGAAGGTATCGAGGCTGGCGTATCGAATTTTAAATAGGCCTTTAAAAGCCCGTTCTCTAATGGAGTATCCGATTGTGCTCCGTAATTAAAGATCACAGTCCCGGCGGCTCAGCCTGTGGAGAGGGAGGCAGACCCTGCACGCTGCTCTCTTATCTGCCTGGCGTGGCTGAGGAGGCTTCAGAGACCTGTCACAGCAGAGATAAGGACAGAAGCAAATTAAGATTTAGGAATTTCTTCTGGGACTTTTCTAGGCAAAAAGGGGTTTTTAATTGGTTTTCAGTTCTGCGGCAGCCAAAGGTCTTTAATTAGGTTTTACATCATTCTCTGTTATCGCTCCTCTTTTCTGTGTTTAGCCCACCGTCATTTGGGCTTCTTTAAACAGATAAAAATTCACTATTTGTCTTTGTTTCCAAAAATCAAGGTGCTGAGTGATTTCATGTAAATGCTAAATAGCAAATGAGTTGTTGAAATTTAAGCCTGCTGAAGACAATGCTTTAGTCTAATGCTGGTATATTTAGCTTGTCTTATATATGTAGCATTAAAGGCCTGATAACTTTATTTTTAATAATGATTTTTTTTCCCTTGCACTATTTAGCTTGTGAAATTGCTTTCAAGTCTTCATCTGAAACTCCCCCTTTTTTAAAGTCACTTTCACAATTTTTAAGTGGGGCTCCTGCTCTGCAGAGTGAGAACTGGGACTGATGGGTGCTCATTTTTGCCCAGGCTGGTGTGTGGACCAGCTCCAATTCCCCTTCCCTGTGCCTGGTGCCTGGAGTAGCACAGCCTCTGGGAGGTAAGCCCTCACCAACACCTCCCAAAGTCGGTAAAAATGGTACTTCTGTCCTGAGCAGATTTAGAATTGGACCAGAAATCCATTAGTTCTCTGCTAAGAGTCCAGGTGGTGAATTATTGATTAACTCCAGACAATACATTTGTTAAAATTCAACCAACCGAGTGTGGAACTTTGGGTATGGGTCCCCTGTGCTGCACACATGTCCCCTGTGTCTGTTCAGCTCCCAGCAGTGCAAAGCAGGAGGTTAATCCCAATTACAAGAAGGGCTTATGTTAATAAATAAATGATAATATAAGGGCTTTATCCAGGGGAGGGGAAAAACCCAAACCTGTGGTCAAATCGCATTAGTTCCGCTATTTAAAATTATTATTTTTATATTCTTCTGTTGCATGGGAGAGGATGCTGTTCTTGCTAGTAATTCCCATGAAGAAAAACCTTTTCATGTGCACCAGCATGCCACAGGGTCTGCAGGGAGATGCTGCTGCCACTGGCTTGTGGAATGGGACAGACCTTGTACTTTTACGCTGGATCATCATTAGTTAGATAATAAGCCCCTGTTCATTAGCCAGCAGACGTGACCACACAGTTTGTTCCACCTTCTCTCAAGGGTCTTGTTCTCCATACTCTCTGCTGGATTTTCTTTCAGGATAGCCTTAGTTCAGCCCAGCTGCCTGCAGTGCTGAACAACCCTGGACAGCACGATAAAGTTCTCCAAAATTCACAGTCTGTTTGACTCCTGTCTGTTGTTCCACAGGGTTCAGCTCCCACCAGGGCTTTGGGGGAGGTTCAGTGCTCCATAACCTTACTGCCTCCATGCTTTGCCTGTGTTTCAGACCCTCATTACTCCTTAGTTACTGCAGGGAGTGTGTTGTGTCTGTGTTGTATCTCTTGTCTTGTATGTACAGCCTGTTGCGCCTACACCGCAGTGCAGCCTGAGAAAGGGCTGAGCAGTGACCAGACTGTCTGCAGTGCTGCTGCTCTTCCTTGGGACTGCTCTGTCTAAGACATGAGGGAATCAGTTTGGAGGGTAGATTTCCTTGGACAAAATTAGCAAATTGAGCGTGCTGAAAAGTCTGGGCGTTTTGCTTTCTATCCTGGGAAACTTTTCCACAGGAGCGGATGCTCAGCAAAATCTGTTGCTCGATGCTGACTCCACATCTAATCCAAAATAGCAGTAATCTTTCCACAGATATTTATAAAGGGGTTTTTATGTTTAAAAATCCTGTGGAAACACTTCTCCTAATTTCTGTTTATGCACTGTCTTGTAATTTTTTGTTCTTTTTGGCCTTCTTTGAAAATCATGGTATTTTCAGTTTAAAAATTCAATGGGAAAGAGTGAAAAATGCCACCTGTTTTTCTTTTTTTGCTATGAAAACTGCAGTTTCTGATGAGCACACATTCTCTACTAGATGAGAAAGGCTGGGTGGCTCTGCTTGCCCATGGAAGAGCCAAGGATTGCCTCTGTGCCCGGCCCAGCCCCAGCATGCTGCAGCTTAAGATCCTGCTCTGGGACATCAGGGCCCCTTGAAATTGCAGAGATTGGGATGGTTTGGGATGCAAAAACACCACCTCCCCTCAGCTGAGCACTAATCCTGCCCTAGGGAAGTCTGGCAGTGGCAGTGAGCAGGGTGCCCACCCTGCCCTGTACCCGCCATGCTGCACCCGGGTCCCAGGGATCTCTGTCTGAGCTTTGGTCCCCCAGTCTGGGGCTCAGGGGCAGATGCTGCTGCTTCAGGAATAAGCTGCTGTTTGTCTCAGCAGACACTGTCAGGTAAATGGAGTGCAAAAGCATAATGACTCCGGCATAAAAGGGAGAGCATTACAACTCATGCAGTTTGTTCGTGTAATTGGTAGCTCATTAGGGTGACTGCTAAGCTTGTTTCACCATGATTCTCTGGTCCAGAAACTGCCCCAGCCAAGCCTTCCTGATGCTGGGGTAGGACTGGCAGCCTTAGACCCAGGTGCCTGTCCTGGCAGCTGGCTGTGACACTGCTCCTGCTTGCTACTGTGCCCTCAGGTCCCAGCTGAGGAAATCCTGCAAACCTCCAAGGGTTTGGTGACCCACAGGCAGGTCACTGCAGGGCCTCCTGGTTTGGTCCAGGAGTTGCTGCCATCCCTGCATGGACTAAACCCTTTGCACAAGCTGAGCCTTTGCTGGTGTGCCCTGCGTGGCAGAGCTCTTGCAGACGTAGCAGCATCTGACATTATAAAGCCCCTTTTTCCTCCCCTACTCGATTCTTTAGACCTGAAGTTTTTCTGGGAGGTAAATGAGATCATCTCAAACTCCCTGTCCCACACAACTCCTTGCACAGAGGAGCTCAAATGTCACGTGGGCCCCCAGGCTCAGTGCAGCACCGACAGCAGCAATACACAGACCTGTGTGAGGCTGGTTAGAATGGCATCAGCCTGGGCAATGAACGAATGCTGTCACGTGTGCTGAAGGCACTTCAGCAGCAATTCTAATGGCTCTTCAAGAGGGATGGTTCTGGTGGAGAGGCTTTTGATTTGTTCCTGGCCCATATGTCTCTCCAGCATGGTGGAAGAAATTGCTTCATTATAAACTATTTCACAGCAGCAGACCTCAAAAGTTTCTGAATTAGAATCAAATTGTCTTGCTGATTACTTTTTTCCCCCAGATCTTGATTCTTCAGGAACTGAAGCACATTTCTTATTGCTTCCTTCCCAAGGGTCCGGGTCAGGGACTGACCTGACTCCACCTAGTATGGAGTGGAGCGGAGCTGAGCTGTGTCTCTTTGCAGCATATTCTGCTCTTTATCTGTATCATTTCCTCTGATGTCACCACCTTTTCTCTGACTCTCAGTCTGACCATTTCAGGGTTTTAGGAAAAGAAAAGCCTGGCAATACAGTGCAGTTTTACACAGGTTTGATGTTACGTCTTCCTCTGTAAGACAGCTCTTGCCTTTAACATGGGCCTGGCATTTCCTTAATGACCACCATGAATAGGATTGTCATCACTGATAATGTCCTTGCTCTGGAAGTCCCCTTTCAGCACAGCCTGCTGGTAATCCTAGTGGTGCTGGTTACTTGCTGTTAATTCCCAGCAGCTCCACCTTCAAGCAGGAACTCACACAGGGAGATTTCACTGACTGCTGTGTTCTGGATAGATGAGGACAAATACGTTTCCCCAGTCCAACAAGGAAGTTTTCTTATAAGGAATGATGTGCAATTGGTCAGGCATGATTTCCCATGGATGAAAACACATAGCATCTTATTCTGTTTTCTACTTGTTTTTATCCTGTTGACTTACAGCTGATCATTACGTTCTGATGGAAAAAAAGAAATGCTGTTCCCCTAATCAGATTTATCACAATTGTCCAGCCTCCCCAGTACTGACAATTAGCAAGTGTTCTTCAGATGAAGGTGATTGTCCGATATGGGAACGTCAATAAAGCAATAGAGTGATTAAGAAAACACCAAAAAATGTGTGGATAAATCTGAATCTGTCTGATCTGGGTCTTCACAAAGCAAGTAAGTAACTAATAAGGTTAGTCAGAGGACAGATTCATCACGTTCATGAAGCCAATTTGGTTTTTATAGGATTGTGCAATTGAAAAGATTCTTGTGGGATGATCTGGCTGGAGGCCAATGAAATGTGACTGAAGGTATTTGGGAAGTGCAGCTTCCTCACTGTAGCCTGCAGTAATAACTTGGAGTAAGAAGGTTAGTCAATACCTGTGTACGTCTGTTGTTCATGTTGCCTGTAATTCATCTAATCTCGTAGGTACATCTTTTCAAGGGTATTTTTTGGTTCTCTGCACTGTGGTGGAGGAACAACAGAAAAGAAATATGCCTTAATAGGAGTTTGCATTGATTCTTGCACCGGAGCACTGCTGAGGTGATGGCAGGCTGTTCTGTGCAAGCACTGCTGCCCATGATGAGCAGTTTGGGCTGTTTGAGGGATGTGCTGTTGGTCTGCAACAGGAAAAGGATCACAAGGAGGCCTGGATTAATACTTCTCCCTGGATAAAGCTAACAACTGTATCTAAGCACTGTGAAATTTCACAGTCAGTCTTGCAATTTGGCCTTGTAACTGGCTACTTTGTGTGATGCTGTACTGGGTATCTTTGGCTTCCAGAGAGCTGGGCATCTTCCCTTAGAATCTGTTACTTTTCTGCACCGCCTTGTTTCTTTCAAGCATGTTTCTGGATCTGGCCACCTGTCTAGAAATTTCATATATTTCAGTCCATAAGATTTCCTAGATAAATTCCTGGCACAAATGCGAAGTCTGAAGACCAGACCACGTGGTTTGTCTGATCCCAAGCTTTCTCACTCTGAAAAGCAAGGAGGTGATTTCTGGTATCAGCTAATTCTTGCTGTTGTCTCTGTCTTGTTTTGTTTCTTGCCAAAGGGTGGAAAGTGGGTTGCTATTGTCTTAGGCAGCTTTTTGGAAGTATCAGTTCCATAACTAATTATGTATGAAATCAGACTGGTTTTTTAGATACTTTGAAGTTTTTACAAGCATGACATAGAGTAAGAATAATATGGAAATAGACCAATATTTCCCCTTACTTTGAAGTTACTAAATGCGCATCTAATTACAAAGTGATTAAGACTGAGTCACCACAATGTGTCTCTTCTGAACATAGTTTTCAAGTAGTATAAATACTCTTAAATATAAAAAAAATTTCACAAATAAGAGTGCAGGAGCTGTGAAGTTAGGCTCTCTGTGCAGTCTGAATTTTATACTGAACTTCAAGTTGCCTTTCAGTGAGTGACAGCATTACATAAAACATCAAAGCCATTCTGTGTGCTGCATGGAAAAAAGACCTACCTGCTTTAAAAAGCAAGATCAGTGATGGAAGACATTGCTTAGTTGTCTGTTTCTACAACTTTTCCTAGTCTTTTGTTAATAATCATTTATTTATAAGTTGTAGGATTAATGCCTGAGCTGCTTTAAAATGAGGACCTGGGGATGCTCCAAGGTTAACAATCCTTTTTTTAAAATTATTTTCATAGTGTTCTATTTCAGTTATTAAAAGCTCTTGCACCTAGTGATAACAGTTACCCAGAACAACAGATAATTGAATAGGTTTAATGGAGCTTTGATTTCAAAATACTTGCTTTGAATGACAATATGCAAAGTTAAATAAATGATGGATGAGCAAGATTAAATGGAACAGAACTCTAATCTGCCTTACATAATATGGGAGACATTAATATAATTCTAAAATACCTGTAGTTAAAGCCTATGAATGTCATAGTCAAGGAGAAGACCGATGCTGCTAGCAAATGTTATGTTTATGGTCTGGGTGCAGTTTTGCATGAGCAGGAGCCTCTGAGAAAGCTGAATTTGAAAGCTGAATGCCTGAGCACGTCCATAGGAGAGCACATGCTTGTTCTGGCTCGATGATACTGGCAGCTCGTGGAGGTGTGGGTTAGTTTTTGGTTAATACACAGGTCTCATCGGGTTCCTCTGGACTTCTCTGCCCTCCGGTCCTCTGGGCACTCTCCAGTTTTGAAAGATGAACGAGATTTCTGCAGAAATCCTTAAACTACCTTTGTAAAGCCCTTCAGGTGTGAAGAGAACAGCTGGGACAAGATGCTTTTACCCCACTTCCAATTTAAGAAAAGGCTCTCAGTATCATTTTGGAAATGATGCAAGGTTGGTGAACCTGGCAGTGCTTCAAAATCATCTTACAGAGACACATGAAGGTCATTCAGGGATAATTCAAGAAATATTAGTTAAGACTTCCTGTGTGTGTACAAGCCCAGTCAAGGGAAGAGGCCTGCTGACCACTGCTCTCCAACAAAGCCGCCTGCAGTGAACTTGTCCTGCATTACTCTCATCTCAGGAAGGTATTTTCTTTCTTCTGTGTCTGTCAGGAGATACTATAGAAAAACAGGCAATCTCATCATATCAAATTTATTCTTTCTAGTTTTGGACAATGACAGTGCTTAGTAGGTACAATTAAAACAATTAGCAGAGTAACACAGGGTTAGAAAGACGTTCCTGTTATCTAACAATCCACAAGAAAATAGTATCAGACTATGATATGATTAATTAAAAAAGGCACAAGTCTGCCCTGATCTGATTATGCACTCTTAAGAAGCACAA
This sequence comes from Pseudotriccus pelzelni, assembly GCA_035584735.1. Taxonomy (NCBI): domain Eukaryota; kingdom Metazoa; phylum Chordata; class Aves; order Passeriformes; family Tyrannidae; genus Pseudotriccus; species Pseudotriccus pelzelni. Next base: position 8,491,487 of record JAWMRA010000146.1, on the reverse strand, counting down.
AGGCACTGAGAAATCGAGTGCAGTCACTACCTGACATTTTTCAATTGAAAACCCCGAACAAGCATACAGTTAGGAGTGAAGCCACGAGTGCTGGGGATGGAGGGCTTTAAAAAGGCCAAGATACTGCCAAGCAACAATCTCATGATCTAAGCCCTAGGGAGATGCCACAGCTTTGTGCATTGTGACTGTGTTTGTCCAGGAAGTGGAGATGCTGCTTGCAGGAGACCTGTTTTGTTATCCTGACCCTGCAGACTCTCCATGCGTTGCTCTGCAGGATCGTGGTGAGCTTGTGTGATCTGGGGAACCTGCTGGATCAATGCCTTCTAGTAGTTTTGTCATTTTTAACATTCCCAGTCTGCATAAGATTGACAATAATCAGAAAAAGAAAGGTATCCTATATGTTCATCCTATTGGCACAGCTTTCCTCCAGTGCTAAACAGGGACATCCATGCTCATACACAATTGGGACTGTTTCTTTCAGGCCACCTTGTTAGGGATTCAGTTCAGAGACATATTGCTTCTGCTCTGAGTCATCCGGATCAAGAAAAGGACTGTTTTCAGCCACCAGACTAGGATGATAATCAAGTCTCGTCAGACATTATCAGGGTCATGGGTTAATAAGACTGTAAATCTAAGGGTAATTTCTCTGAAAGCTGCAATGAAGTCATAGTCTTCACAAAATGTCAGCTTTATCATTCCAACGCTATTTATCTGAGAAGAGCAGTTATAGGTAATTTGTGAATTGTGCAAAAACATGAACTCGTGCGTAATAATCTTAATGGAGCTTGTTTACATCTTCTTCTTATGCATAATTAGCAAAACATATGATCTGAGTTGTTCTCCTCATTTAGAGCCCTGTTTTGGCTGGTCTACATAGCGGAGTTGGTGTTGCCAAGAGCTATACTGGGTAATGTTTTCTGATAGATTTAGTGTGCGATGCCTGTGCACAGCACTGGGGTCTGTAAATTTACGACGGAAAGATCAAGGCCGTCATAAACAGTAATATCTGCTGGAAACGAGGGCTGCAGTTCCAGCACTGGCATTGCCTCTGTGCCCCACTCAATTGAGTGCCATCAGCTGTGTCTTGTATAAAACCCTAATGTCGAGTGACTGATTATATCACAGCCCTGAGATTGCGCCTTCTAATTAGATATGCAGAGTGAATAATTGTAGTTCAGTTAGGTGTTGCTGGCTGGACAGCCAGCAGCGTAATGCGTGTCTAACACTAAATGTTATTATTAAACTCTTTCATGTCCTTGGTTGCTGACACTTGGGTACTGGAAATCGTAATTTCAGATAATTTTGGTGTTTGTGTTTTTTCCTACTTTGACATTCTTTTACAGCATCTAGCTAAATAAAAAATGGCAGTAGGTGCTATTTAACATCTTTCTACACAGTTTATAGGAAAGTCAGCATTTGTTTATATCTCTGTAGTTGTTATACTAGTTCTGAAACTGATCAAATCTTTGTGGGCAACTAGGATTCAGTGAACTTCCACCTTTTTTTCCCCTGCTTTCAAGCCAGTTGTGACTCATGCAGATGTAATAAGTTTCTGAGAAGTTGTTTATGTAGTCTGCTTCAATGAGCGACTTATTTGCAGATAGATTTCAACGAGTTACCTCTCCCTTATTCACTCTTCATCATGTTGCAATGTGTAATTTGCTTGCTGATTATGTTGTTTGCTCCCTTCTTCGATTTATGATACTCTTTTAATAATCAGTAGGCTTGAATAATGCAGGTGGATGGGCCCTCTCAGAAAGCCCCTGTGAGTAACCTGCCAGGTTACTCAGCCATCCCTGGTGCAGGTACCTGTCTCCTCCTCAGAGCCCCCTCCATCCTCTCCTGCCGCCTCCATGTGCCCTTGGCAGGTCTCTCCTGCTCCTGCCTTCCCTTCTTTGCCTGATTGGCTTGGAGAACAGTCGGAGGCTATCCTCCCTGAGTTCCTGGCAGAGCCTCCCTGCCTCCCCAGACATTTCAGCTCTGTTTTTGCTTGCTTCAGGTTGGTGATCTTGTGATTTCCCTGTTTCCGGGTGTAAAAGGTAGGAGGGAGAAGGACTTTGTGGGTATCAGATATTTGCCTATTGTTGAAAGTGCTATTGGAAGGAGAAAATGTATCAGCAAAAGCCTGCACAGACTAGATGGGGAGAGAGTGCAACTGAAAGGAGGGGTAAGATCAAATTTGACAGCACCAGGACCACCCCATCAAATCCCTGTACCCAGGCGCCAGCTGCAGCCACTCCCACTGCCTGGAGCCAGCAAGCATCTTCCATGCTCAAGGCAGAGCTGAGCCAGGGAATTGGAAATGCTGGGTTGTAGCTGCTCCACCTCCAGCTCATCTGCTTCCTCAATACCTTCTCTGGTAACTTTCATTTCAGCTGCTTTACAGGTTATACTGTGGCAGCCTTAGCGAGAGAGAACCCTGCTTCCAAAGGGAAGGCAACTGCGCTTCTCCCTAACACCTCTTCATGTTCTCACCCTGCTCCAGGATCTCTCTCCTTTGACTTTGATGCTTCAAATAATGACTGCTCATTAGCACAGCAGAGCCAGGCTTTAATTTCCCCAAACCAAAAGGCTTTTGTGGCTCTGCAGTGTGTATGATCTGTCCAGAAGGTGCATCTGCTTGAGCTGGAGAGAACAGATACACCTTACCTGCAGCGGTGCTCATTGTATGTTGGCAGAGAAATTGCTTATCATGTCTTTGGTACATATGAGGTTTTGCAAGTAGCTAGTGAGCTCAGCAGGGACTCTTTCTGAAACTCTGAGTCTCATCTGAAGCCTGTCACTTTTGGAGCTTGCTGGTCCCACTGAGCCTTAGCGATGGTGTCGTGTAGTATCAGCAGTACAGAGTGTTCCCATCCTGCAGCTCTGCTTCAGGTACTGCTTGGTACCTGTCTGAACCCCCTAGATGGGCTCTGTAGCATCCTGCACTCTGTGGGGTGTTGGTACCTTATTAGTTCCTAAAAAAAAAAAAGAACATTTTCCTTAATATTTCAGATATAGGGCCAAGATTTTGCCGGTGAGGTTAGGAATGCTCTGACATTACTGCACTGTCAGTGTTCATGGGGGTGGAACTCTGCTGGTTCGATTCCTAATGCTGCAATGGCACAAAACTTGTCTTGGCTCATCTCCTCTTGGCACTTCTCTAGGACCTGCAATACGTGGTGCTACTGACACCCACCAGCTCCACTTCCCCAGGGAACATCTCAGTCCCTGGGGAATGATGCCCACGGAGCCTGCAGGCAAGTCTCCTGGAGCAGAACAGGTGATGAGGAGCAGTGTGGGCTTTTCATTCAGACATGGCAGGGGAGGATGAGGTTTTTCCCAGCATGGGCCCATCAACTATTCCTTTGTGCCACCACCCTGCTCCCTCCTAAAATTGCCTGAGTCCAATCCTGCAGAGTATTTCAGGAGATGCCAGGCTGTTTCTTTGTGGTTGTTTATGGCTTCAAATATTTTTCCTTTTACTGCATACTTCAGATGCAATAAAAGAGAAATGAAGGGGCCGTTAAAGGAAAATGCTCTTCCCTGGCAGTTATCTGCTCTGTGGGATGTTTCCAGAATTGCTCCGGAGTGAATGCTGCCTGTACCCCTGCACCAGTTGCCTTGTTACATTCTGCAGGATACTCTCTTTGATAGCTGGTTCCCCTTTTCTGGGCTGGTTTCCCACTCCTCCAGCCTGCTGTGCAGTGCACTGGAGTCCCGCCTGAGGGTAGGACTGGGTTGGAAAAAGAGAAGATGCTGGAGCCTGTGGCTGGGGGCAGCTGCAGCCAAAGCACAGGTGATGCTTTGGGCACTTCTGCATCCTTTTTGAGCCAGGCCAGCTGGTCTCAGCCCTCACTGAAAAGTTTGGCAAGGTGTTGCTCATTCCTTAGCTTTCTATGTTGCTGAGGACTGGATACTTTAGGAAGGAGGCCTGGAGGATGCAGGTCTGACCTTATCCTTATGATTTATGAATACAGCTCCTTCTAGATACGTGAATCATAAGCCAGGCCCTGCAGCATGTCTTACTGGTTGTGTGTAAGTGTGGGAATCTGGGGGAGAAAAGTAGTGTGAATCGTGTAATTAAAATTGGTTTGCTCCATATGCACATGGAGCATTTCTTGGAGTGAAGGTTTTCTGCATACGCTCCCCTTGGTGTTAGGGAAATTCTGGTCTCAGTCTGGCCACGTGTCAGGAGGATGCAAAAGGCACAATCCCAACATTAGAGCCCTTCCCCTGCCAATCGTCGTGAATCAGCTCCAAAGGCATTAAAGAAAAGCAGCTGGGGACTTTTTAGTAGGCAAAGTGACATATCTTCCTCTTCTCTGGTCCTGGAAACAACTGAGCACTTTGGAGATTTCCAAAACAACTCAAGTGGGACGTGGCCATTCTCCATGGAGGCCATGAACAAGAAGCATCAAGCCAGAAGATGGGTACCCTCAGCACTAGCAAACAGACACCCCTCTTTTTCATCATTGATGTAGGAGGCAATAAATTATAAGACTGCTATTGATTTTATATTTACAGCTCTGGCCCTGTGACTTCTGCCATCTGCTAGGGGTGAAGGTACCTTAAAGGCATCTTTGTTTTAAATCCTGCTTCATAACAAATAAAATATTAAAGGAGGGCAAGATAACCTTGTCAGACCAATTTGATATCGGTTTTCTGATTGTTTTCTTCATAACAAGTTTATAACAAGCTTGATTGATTTAGGTAAAAGGATTGTAGGAGAGATTCTCCCAACCTTGTGAGTCTTTCCTACTTTGAAAATAACATCATGAAGAATTTATAATCATCATCAGTATAATTTACAGTCAGCACTGGGCTGGTGTAGAATAAGCTGATTTTAATGCAGCTAACTGCAAGGTGAGGTACAAGGCAAAATAGATTTAGGCTGTGTAGGCAAGGTGGTGAATTTTTTTGCTTTAGCAGAGTGTTTCAGAGGAAACTTTGTGGTTTACAGTTGCCAGATGCTTTAGTGTTGCAATGGCCTGGGGTCTCTAACTTGGGGGCCTGGTGTCTTCTCAGTTAGAGCCACAAAACTGAGCTGATCCCTGTCATCTGTGCTGCAGAAGTGAGAGGTGACTGAACAGCTCTTGGCACCGTTGCTGCTCCCACAGCATCATCCTGCATCTCCTCTGGCCTTTACAGATGCAACAGCTTCATCCTTGGCTTTTCCTTTGCCCAAAGGTCACTGTTGCCATGTGTTGTTTTCCTTTTCAATCTAGCAAAGTCTTACAAAACCTTATGCTGGCAGGAACAGCTCTCTTCGTGTTAGTGCTCGGAACTGTCAGTGGGGACTTAATTTGTCTTTTACAATTTGCAGCTCTCTGTGGTCTCACCGCTCCACACGACACCCCGTCTCAGTGGCAGTCAATGCTTGTGGTGGGTGGAATTGGCAGTGGTCTTGCCTAGGCAAGGAAAAATCTGTGCGTGTCATTAGGAGACAGCTTTAATAGTGCTGCAGGTGAGCTCAGGGGGGAGAAAGGGCTTGCATTGTGTGAAAAACCCTGTGTGAGTCTGCGGGCTCCAAGCACAGGACCGAGCAGGCAGCTGTGGGTGCTGAGAGCAGAGCCCTCCTGATGGGCTGCACCTCGCTGGAAACAGACCACTTTCCAGAATTTGCCTTTCTCTTTATCTGTGCTTCAGGCTGGCCCTGGACCGTTGTGGTGACAGCAAAACTTGACATTTTCTGTCTGATAATTGCAGTGCAGTGGTCCTGGGCTACAGGGATGTGATCAGCTTCCAGCATTTTCTGTGATCCATAGGCATATTTTTGTGGGGAAAAAGCAAAAACGAAAAACAAAAAAACCCACCAAAACCCCAACAAACAAACCCACAAAAATCGTGTTAATTTTTTGCATGTGTCTCTGTTATTTACAGGAAAAGTAATGAAGGGAGTTTTTCTGTCTTTCTGTCCTCTCTTTTTCTCTCTTTCTTTCTTTCTTATTGTTGTTACTGAATTTTAAGTTGTTTTATTATTTTTTTTTTGTTTAATTCTGAGAGCTGACAGGACTAGTACCTCCCAAGGAATTGTCAGTGCATCTTTAGAAAGCACACTAATAATTTATCTCATGAGATGCTCCAAAGAATCAGACAAAGCCTTCTGAGCACCAAAAAACATTACCAGCCTTTGTTTCACAGGGCTCCTTGTGCCTCTTTAGAATGCATTGCAGATGCCAATAGACACATTAGGGGGAATTCGTGGATATTAGGAAATGATTGAATAACAGGACTGGCAGAGAATGCAAAAAGTTTTTTTGATGTGCTTGCTCCAAGGTAGAACCATAGATCAATCCCTACCCTCATCTCAGGAGCCTATTCCAGATACTCTGATGAACCAACTCCAAGAAGTCACAACTATCCAGCCCTGTGGTCCTATCAAACCCTCCTTTCCTCTGTGAGAAGCAGGCATCAAAAAGTGTTTATTCTTGTCAGCTTCCTCAGGGTCTGTCTTATTGGCATTTAACTTGCTTTTTCTCTGCTTTCTTGTTTTTTTTTTTTTGGGTTGTTTGCTGGAAGTCAGATTTTATCCCAGTGCTTCTCCCAGGGTGATTCCAAGATCATCTGAGACGAACTCCTGTATTCATGAGCACAGAATTACTGCTGATGTTATGTCCTTGCCTTGCACTTCCAGTTCCTGCACTGAAGTGGTTAATTTTCAGACTGAGGCTTCTGTGGGATAATGAGAAAAAGAAACCAGCATCTTCTGTAGCTTGTGTCCACGGCAGGAATTTCTGCTTTCATTCCTGCCCCTTCAGCACCTTCAGCTTGTCTTAAAAGCTGACAGAGGGGGCTGTGCTGCCACTCTGAGTGGTGTTTGTGGCTGCCACCATGTCACTTGTGCACTTCACAAGACCAGTGTGTGAGAAGTCACAGGGTGGAAGTTGCTGAGTGATCCCGAATTTCCCTGTTCCCGCCTTGTCCACGCCTTCAGAGAAACAAGGAAACCAAAACTCCATCACTTCAGGCAACAGGCATTCAGGCCTCAGCAGCTTTGAGCACAGGCTGTTATATCACAGGATAAAATTAGATTCTGACCTTGAAACCTATATGTGGCAGAGCAGGAGCTGTAGCCTTGAAGCCACCCACACCCCATGTAATTCTTGGGAAATTATGCACTTTGAAAATGCCTGTCTTTCATTCTGGCAAGCTTAAATATTTTCTTATGGCACAAAGTGCTCTTGCCTTCTTTTCCAGGCTTTGCCTCCCTCCTCTCTCCACTGTGCACCGTGCTTAGAACATTTTCTCCTAAAGCATCTTCACCAAAAAAAATCCTTTTTATCATGCATGCAGCGTGAAAGAGAGCGACGTGCCAAGCCTCAGCTCTGCTCAAGAGTTACTGCAGCTGATGTATTTATCTCCCAATCTCAACTCCCCCTGGCAGTCCATTCATGGGGGAAAAAAACCAACAAAACCCCCCCAAAAACCCCAAGACTAAAGCAAGACTGAAGCCTTGATTGTAAATAGGTTTTGTGGAAAGGCAATATTATCTGCTTAAGAAGCAAGCAAACAAACAGCAATGCACACGAAGAAAGCCTGTCTCTCCTTTTGTCCTCTGAATGCTGCCTTGCTGCTCTTGGTGTGAGGGCAGAAATGAGCAAAGCACAGCATAATCAAAACGCTCAGAGATAATGAATGTTTTGGTACCTGTATTTAGTGACAGTGTGACTGCCCCTCTGCTAACAATAGGCGTGTTTTGCAGTTCAGTGGAAGTATAATAAATCTATAGCAAGTCTGGGTAGATCCCACTGATTTCCACTTCAATGGAAGCAGATGATAAAGTCAGGGCTTTTATGATGCCTAATCAATGACAAACCACCCTATACCACATGTGCACAAAAAGTACTAGAAACTCCAATAGCCCCCGTGAGCCTAAACCAGTTTGACTGGGCTTCCTTCAGTCTAGCAGGAGTTACTACCTAGTGTAACACATCATCACTTCTATTTAATTTTATGCCAACTATAATATGCACAAGGCAACAGGTTAATACACTGTAAATCAGGATAGGAACTGTGCTTTCTCATTTATGTTTGCACTGTTCCTTTCAAATTTTTCATTAGCAGTTAGGATCAAAAAATGAAGCTTTTAAAATCAAATATTGAAAAATAACTTTAAAAAGCATATTCCCACAACAGTTTTCGTAATTTTTCTCTGAGGTTTTTATGAAGATGAATATAGAAACTACTTAGACCTGTGGTTTGGTAGAAATATAAATCTACATATGACACATTAAAACAGAGGCACTTTTCTTGTGAATCTTGAAAGCCAAAAATCCTTTTCTGAAATATTTACATTTTAAAGCTCAAGGTAATAATAATGAAGTTGCATATTTAAAAAGAAAGAGTTTAGTATCAGTGAAATCCTTTGACTGTTTTTCCTTGTGAAGAGCACACTTTCAGTAAGAGTTGGATCTCTCTTAACAGTAACACTCACTGTAAAATGATGGGAATGAATCCAGTGCCATAGTATCAGCATGTCAATCCATTTCTCCCTTTCCTCCTCAGTGAACATCATGTTGCTGACAAGCAGTCTTAGTAATATGGAGTATTTTTGCGGTTGGTGGAGGTGGGAACTCTGTCTCACTCATAGACCCCAAGACAAGAGTGAAAGAGAGACTTGAATGAGTCTGGGAAATGTTTGTTCTTGCAGTGAAATGATTAAAATAATCTCACCATACATAATATATAATAAGAGTGGAGGTTCCCTCCTGAGACAGTGGAGGAACCCTTTAATAATGAAACACTGCACCTCTGACAGCTATGGGTCTTTTGAATTACTAGGTCTTGGAAGAAATAATTTCTGGTTTGATTGGAGAGATCTGATTTACACCCGGATAAACCCTGGGCCAGACTGAAAATGTATCTTTGCTTGCTGGGAATTTTTTGTACCATCCTGGACAGAAATGCAGGAGAGGAGATGGCACCTGAGGCTGTGCTTAAAGGTGTTTTGGTGTTTTCTGTCATGCACAATAGTCTGGAGAGACTTCTGAAAGTTCATTAGAGGATGTATTTCCACTCCCACTTTCTCTCTCTCTTGATCTCATGATCTCTTCTTGTCTATTCTCTTTTCTTTCATTAGCGCTTTATATCATTTGACACTTCATCAAGATGATGGCCTGTTTACTGTATGCAAATAATTCCTGAATTATGCATGAATAATTATGAATTTGCGTATTGGTTTCCTGAACTGGCATATTGCCATGTAAAATTAGCTTCACTTCAACGTGAGCACAAAAACATGCCGACACGGTCAAATTAAACTTGAAGGAAGAGCTCACCTTGAAGGGAACACAAAGTATTGAGCCATTGCTGGAAAAGAGCAAAGCACAGTTGGAGCCTGATCCCAGGATTTGCCGAGGAACGGGGGCAATGGTGTCCAGTGGAGTGGGGTCTTTTTGCATTGTAACACCTCTCCTGGATCAAAGGGACCTTCCAGACATCACCTTCACATATGGCAGCCCCTGACCTGACTCATCTATCTGTGCCAGTGGAGTGATTTGGCGCGTTGCCAGAGGTCAGAGTTGGGCTGTAGGACCTGACCTGCTGTGACAGCCCTTGTGAATGGCCTGTGGTGTTCAGACTGTGACTGGGAAGGAGCCACACTGAGGGTTTGAACCCTTTGGCATTTCCCCAGGGTTTGTGTGCTGGCAGGCCTGGGTCTCAGCCCAGTCCCTCCTGAGGTCACTCGTGTCTGTCTCTGGTGTGCCGATGCAGGCTCTGTTCCATCCTGGCAGAGCTGTGGATTAATTTCCCTGGATAACTGCAAATCGATTACTTAAATTGAAATGGGGTATTTAAATTTTATTTCTCTGCCTCTAATCACCTACAAAATCCTGAGTAGCCAGCCTGCCTCTGATCAGATGAACCGACCTGCTTAAAAGAAGACTTCAAAAGCCGAAGGTACCTTGTTTTCTCTTGCTGCTAAGCAAAGGCCAGGGGTGAGCCTGCTGTACTCATGCTCTGGCATCATCATCTTAAGAAGTTTTGCTATGCAAACCTCCTCAGCAGAGCCACTTTTTGTAGCAGATCTAAGAAGGGGGCTGGAGGTGGTAGCAGCCCTTTCACTAAAAAGAGTACAAGTACTGAAGATCTCTTTTTCCTTTCTAGTATTTCTCCCAAGATGACATGGAATATATTTAGAGAAGGGCTGAACACAGACATTCAGTGGGCACAGAGAAACCATTGAAGAACTGTTCTCACTTGGCAATAATTCTGGTTTGAACCTGCATTTCTCCTTCTAGGAAGCTCTTTTCTAGTTTTATGTTTAATAGTTGCAAGCTCACGTGCCTCTGCATAAATGTTCTAGTTACCCTCTCCTCTTTGAATTTCCTGCCAGGACAGAGCTGTTTGTTCAACCTGCTTGAACAAATTTTAAAACATCTACACCAGTCTTGGTGTTACAGTGCTTTATTCTGTGATGTTCGACAAGGGTTAATTAAGACAATTGTTATTAATTATACTATCTGAAATATCTGAATTACACTGCCTGAAATGTTTTGTATGTATTGCAGTGCAGGAACACCAGGACAGAGGCATATTGCTGCGCTGTAATTGCAGATGTCCTTGGCTCTGCTCCATGTTTGGTGAGTGTTATTTTGGATCAAAGTTTGCTTTTCAGTGGGAATCTGCCTAAACTTATGACTGCAGTGAGCCAAAGGATCAGTTAACAAAAACCCCACTGTCCTTTCTTTTAAAATCTAATCAGTTGACACACTATTCTCCCAGTAAGTCTGTTATTTATCAGAAACAGTTCACTAAAGTAACTTTTCCTATTAAAAAGAGAACCAGTAAACAAATCATGACACTTTTATTACTTTTTAGTGTGAATCTGATTTCTTAGCAAATGGAGACATAATATTTTCTTTGTTTGCCTTGCCTTCTTAGCACAGTTTCACGAGGCCAAAACCTCAGTGACATCTATAGAAAGGGAAGCTGATGCTCCTTGCTCTGTCCAGCAAGTGACAAAGATGACTAAATGAATCCAAGCAAATCCCTATCTATGGACAAAGGAGAATTTAATGACTAATTTTGCAGAATTGACAGAGATAAGGCTCCTATATGATTTTTTCCATGTCCTATATCACAGTGTCTTCTACTGTGGTGAGTGCTGGAATCTTTCCAGTTTCCCTCTAAATACACTCCTTGCTTTCTGCCTGGCAATGGCTTGGGGGATGCTGGCTGATGATGGCCCTTTCCATAGCACTGAATTGTGCTGATTTCTAGGCAAGTGGCCTGATCCATGTTCCTCACCTGGCAGCTCCACAGGCATTGCACAGGGCTGGTGCTACACTGCCAGAAGCAGGCAGAGCTGCATCTGCACTCAGGCAGGGAGGAAGAACGTGCTGGGGAGCTGCTCTGAAATGCCTGTGGGGAATGGTTCTGAACTGGTAACAAAGGGGTACGTAGGTACTGAGACTGCAGCTCAGTTTCATAGCTTCATTTTCACCTGTATGATTCTTTACCTCGGTGAATATCCTTTCGGTTCCAGCTTAGTAAGTGATTACTGGGGTCTGTGATCAATTTGCCATTTCTGCTCACCTTTCCCCCTCTGCAATTTATCCTCTGACTCCTAAAAGCCCCTGTGGCTGAGCCTGTTGGGGCTGGAGCAGATCTGTGGGTTTAGGAGGGTGAGGAGGCTCTGGGCACCCACCTGGTCCTGGCTCACCCACTGCATCTGCTGCCTCCCTTCTCACCTATTCATGATTCGCCTCTGCCAAATTCTGTGGGTGCTCTGGGCCCAGCGTTGCAACCTTGTCTTTTGATCTCTGTGATGATTTCATTAACAGAAAAGCGAGATGATCCTCTTGGTGCAGATGTGCCTCATCTTCTGGTTGGGGATTTGAATTGGAGAAACACAGACATCTGGCACCAGGTCCAACCCACAAAACTTAGTGGGTCCTGAGAGGGAGAGAGCAGAAAACGGAAAGGGAATTTCTGGTCCCACCATCTCAGAATGGAGGAAAGAGGCAGGCTGTAAGCAGCCTCCTCCACCAGTGCCAATGGGCACAGCTCGATGGAGGGTTAAGTTTTCACCTGCTGACTGTCTGCTGCTCTCTGCCAAAGCAAAAGGATGTTTAATTGGTATGGAAATGAGCCAACAACATCCTACATCTTCTTTTCTCTTCCTGGAAGCTCGAAGGGAGGGTGAATGGGGATTTGTGCTTTGCAGAGATCTGAGATATTTTTTTCCCCAAACACACATTTTCAGCCTACTCTGCTCATGCTCTGCCTTTTTATATTTTCTCTGTTTTTCATCTGCTTACCATGTTTTTCTTATCATGACAATGGTGGTAAAAGATAAACAGTGCGGCAGTTAAAATAGCAAAGAGAATGCAAATTAAATACCGTAACCACTTAGAAACTGTAGTTTCTATTAAATATGAGTACTTTCCATCTCAGCTTAAAACGTGGGTGGATTCTATTAAATGTAATTATTTTCCTGGGGGATTGCAGGGTAAAGGTGTTCCACAAATGCACAGATAGCAAATGAAAGTGACTTTTAAAAACAGCACAGAAAGGTGCAATTGTTAAATATATGGATGATAAAGATGCTCTGTTATTGACTCAACCTCTCCTTTTCATGTCTGCTTTCTTCTGATGTTGCTGCTCTCCAGGGCTCCAAGAAAGAATCTTTCAGAAATATGAATTATATATTTATAAATATAAACACCAGTAAAGTTTGCTCCTTAGGGTGTTGGAGTGAGCTTTCCTTTTGGCTTGAGTCAGAGTGGATCCAGGAGCTGTGCCTTTGGGCTTGGACTTCAGCGCTGACATTCCCTCTGCTCAGCTGCTCCCTGCCTCCAGGGGCACTGCCAGGCTGGAGATGCAACACTTCTCAACAGTTACAGTTTGCACCTGGACATGTGAATGCTGCAGCCAACAGGAGACCTCTGCTTTGCTTCCACACCCTTGCAGGCAGCTGCAGTGTGTAATCATGAAGTCATTGCAGAAACCATCCTGTGGCAACCTGCTCTCCCCAGATAACATGCTTATACTGTGGTCCAGAACGCCAACTCTTCTATGGATCTGGACTTCGGTGGCCATCTCCCAGGTAATTCCAGCTCGCTGGGAAACACTGCCATCCTGGGGCCTCCTCATAGCCCATAGATAAATGCCACCGCTTTACAGGGATACCGGGCAAAGCTGACTTACTGCAGTTTTTGTGAGTGTGGCTGAAGGCTGACTGCAGTACACCACAGCTCGTGCTGCCTTCCAGCTGGTTGTTGACTCTTCCAGAGCCATCCTTTTTTGGCAACTTCTGTTGTTGGTCTATTCCTCTGGAGAGCTCGTGAAGCTCTAGCAGCGTAAAGACCCGATTTTGCGAAAACCTCTGGTGTTCCTGTAGTTTTTACCTGCCGGGGGATCTGAATCACCTCTTCTGTTTCATTTCCTTTGCATTTCCCTTCTGAGTAAAAATCAAGGACCTGGAAACAGGAGATGGCTGAGGGCTGGCTCATTGAGCTGTGTGTGCTGCTCGCATGAAGATGGGTTATATCCAAGATGTCAGTACTCATCCATTTAGGGCTCATGGAGTGCTTCAGTGCCAGGAATGGCCACACTCCAGAAATGGCCACGCTGAGCTTGGGATTGCTGAAAAGCCTCTCATTTGCAGGCGTTTGGTGCAGTGTGGGAAGGGCACAGCATCGCCTGCACGGGAGCAGCAGCACAACAGGAATCAAAGGACACCTCAGCGTGACATTTGCCACAGGAACCTGTCTCCAGCCAGAACCATTCCTGAGACAAAAATACACCATGCTGGATGGTGCAATTAAGTTATGCATGATAGGGAGAAGAAGAGAAAATAAAAGAATATTTTAAAAGTCCCTCTCCCAGCCTTCAATCTGTTTGCTCTGGTGCTCAGCAGCACATGCTGAAAACACTGTGAGTCCTTTATCCATGGTGTTTTGGGGTACCTAAGGAGTTTAAAATCTGTGCTAGTTGTCTGATTGTAAATGCCTCGTGCTGTTCAAGTCTGGGAAGGTCTCCTGAATAGCTGAAAAAATTGTACATATGTCTCAAACCAGGGCCCAGCTCCAGTGCTCAATTTGACTTAGGTTTTCTAACAGTCCACAGTTCTGTACAGAGAAATTACATCTGTGTTCTTTCCCGGGCGTGTTTACATGAAGTACAGCAACTTTGCCGAAATCAAGCCTGAGATAAACACAGGCATGTGAGAAGAAAGTTAGCTTCCATATTATTTCGTTCCTTACAAGCAAAACAGCAAGAAGGCCTGAGGATATTTTTCACTGTTTTATGGTGAAAATAGAGTGAGAAATCAGCTACTGGAAACTGTCAGTGCTAAACCCCATCATCTGTGTATGTGAAACTTGGAGAGTAGCTGTTAGTAGACCTTTCAAGGTTAATGTAACTGATCTTATTTTGTTGATTGAATAAATGATTATTTCCAGATGGATTAGTTATAATCCAGAAGTTAACATGTCATTTCATCTTGGATTGTGCTTCTGCAAGACTATCATATCACCTCTCAGGCAGACAGCCCTGCTAGCTCAGCACATTTTATAGAGGGATTTGTTGCAAATTAAACCATTGTGGTGAATCTTCGTATTAGAGCTGAAGAGAAATATTCTGATGATGCACTTTCTCCTTTGAAAATGCCAATTCATTGAAAATGAAATGTTTCACAGAACTTTAGCCAAGATGTATGACTCTTCCTTATTGCTTTGCCAGTTGTCATGCTGAGAGTCCTGGGTTTCTACAGCCACTTTCCTTGGAATGCTGGCTTCCATGTATCCTTTTAGATATCTGTAGGAGGTGGTAAAGGGCAAATTCTATAGGCTTGGTGCTGAAAAGGCCCTCTGTGGGACTTTGTAAATACACAAACATGTGTAAGGAGTGCAAAGTGGGGGTTGGAAGAGAAGGAAGATGGGGGTAGCTGAATGTTCCACTTACTTCTCTGGAGCTCAGCTGGAATATGCTGCAAAGTGGAGTCACCTTTGGCTCTATGCGCAGGGACAAGGAAAATATTTTCAAAGCAAGGCATCTTTCCAAGCCTAATCAGCTAAAACATTTGTAAGCCTCACCAATCCAGCTTGCACAGCTTTTTAAATTTAATTGGTACAATTAAGTTTGTAAGGAGGAGAAAAATACAGAATAATACAAGTGTGGACACAGAGATAGCTTCAAAATATTCAGTAGTACATCAGTTTGCCTCTGCATGAGATGTATTAGTGGAAGAATATGGCCTGCATAATGCAAAATCTTTGCTTTCTCACCAGGTTCTGCAAGAGGAATCACAAACACTAGAGAAGCTCAGGAAGTCACAGCATCACTTTCATCTCTGCAAAAGTCCATGAACTCTGGTGTTGCGATACGGTACTGTTCACTTTCTACAAAAACAAATCACTGCTTTATTTTGTTAATGCTGTAACACCTTGGAGAGACGGTGAGTAGGTCTTGGGTTTTGAGTGTTGTGACCTGGGAAAGGTGTCTGATCCAGGTGGATTTGCTCTTGTGTACATCTTTGCACAGGAGCAGCAGTGCAGAGCTGATAAATAAGCCCAAAGGGGTAGAGGATGCTCACCACGCAGGGCTGGGCTGCAATGTGCACCGGGGCTCTTGGCAAATTATTTGCCATGGATGGCATGTCCTGAGAGCTGCTGAATGTGTTCTAGACATTTACAAGCTCCAGACCCTCCTGTTCATGCAGAGGTAATCATTGCCTCCGTAGTAGCAGGTTTTGCCTCTGCCTATTGATAAATTAACTTTCTTAGGAGTAGCTATACCCTTGCATCTGCCTTGCTGTGCAAGCCTCCCCAAGCTACCAGCAGTATCCCCTCCGTATCTCAAAAAGGTTTATCGGGCAAATGTATTCCTTCCCTCATCCCCTATGGGGATGCTGCCTTTGCTGCCATCCCCCTTCACATCCCAGGCATCTTCCTGCAGAGGGTGAGCTGGGAAATGTGCTTGTGCACGGCTGGGGCTCTTCTGTTGAGGTACAGATCAGGCAGGAACCCATAAAAAGCAGTGCAGCAGAGGTGAGGCAGAAGTGCAAAGTGTGGCTGGTTCAATGCCCGTGTGGAGAAGCGAGACCTTCAGGTGGGTTTGTTACTGCACCATGACCATCCGACGGAGCGGGCGGAATGTGCTGCTGGGCTCCGACCCCTCATCCTTCCCATCCCTCCCTGTGCAAGGTGCCTGCTGAAACCTTTGGCACAGGCAGGATCTGCATCTGCTGGGGCTCTCTGGGGGTTCTGAGACCTGCCTTTAGATTGCAGTCTTGGATTTAATCACTGTTTTGACAGGCTACAAAAAAATATTGCTGTTGGCACCAGAAGCAGAACGAACATGAGCAGCTGCAAACAGAATAAACTGAAGAAAAAGAGCTTGTTTAGCTGGGGGCTTTTCTCCCTTCTGCATATCAGTGTCTGACAGCAAGTGGCAGAGGTGTGAGACCTTCTCAAGAATAGGTGGCAGGCATAATTTCTAATAGAAAGTATTAGACAAACTGCAGAAATGGGTTCCAGGGAAAGGTGAGTGCTCTGAGCTGGTTTGCTTTCAAACACAGTGCCCATAACTAACAGCTTCCAGGCGTTAGGTGGGGTAATGATTCCAGTGTTCCTGTCAGAGACTAAATGAACTGAGACCCTGTAAGCTTCACTCCCCAGACTTGCATATCTAATATTTTGTAAGATGCGAAGTTTTCCCCAGCTCTTTCTATTTACTTGTGCACATAAATAAGAAATTATATTGAACCTGTTGTATCTGTCAAGATGTGGTCCTTGTGGGGAAGATCCCTGCATGTGTGTGAAGATGCACTGAAGGAAAGAGAAGCATTCCCAACCAGTGTTAGCTTGTTGCTTCTTATTTTCTGTACAGAAATTTAGTATTTTTATACTGAAATTTATCTTTACTGTTCTGGGACGTCTACCTAAACAAATCTGTACATCTGCAATGCAGAAAAGAGTGAAAGCTATACTCACTTCTGTGTTCAGCAATATGTTGTACAGGATTTTCCAAAATTAGCTTCCTTCAGCTGTAGTTTTTCCTTGCAGTTTTCTGTCATTCAAATGGCATGGAAATATCTTAATATTACTGTAGGTTAACAGATTTTTTTATAACAGTGGCACAAATTGTGCCTGTAGATCCTCTTCTATGATGTATTCATTTTTAATACCTGTTATTGAATTCATATATGGGGAAATAGGTATTACAGATTACTTTTATTGCCACAGAAGCATGTAGTACGTCATCGTGGTGTGTTTCACTTTTCTTAGCAAGCTTGCAGGCAGCTTTGTTTAGATATCTGTTTCTCAACTCTTGCTTGATATGCACAAATGTGGGTGATTTTCAAAAGCCCAGCATTTTAAAATCAACAGATTTTAAGATTTTGCTGTTAGTTTTCCAAAAGAAGGTGATTCTAGGAAAATGCAATGAACCAGCCAAATGTTTAAAAATTCTTCCTGTGAGATGATCAATCTATCTCAAACAGAAATATGACCTCTGGCATACTTAAATTACTATTGATTTTATGGAAAAAAATACATTTTTATTAGTTTTTATTTTATTTGGCCTTTGCTCTCAGATCCCTCAAAACCATAAGTATTTATACAAACGATTTATGGTCATATAATAAATCGTCTTCACAATTTAATTAAAAAGTCAAGCAGCAGAACTATTTTTCAAGCCCAATGAGTAAAGATCCTGCCATTTTTTGTGTCATAAATCAGGATACAGACTGTCAGTTTAATCTTCTCTGTTTTCAGCTGATGCACCCATGGCATAATACTGTGTTGATATGAGCACTTGAGCATTTTCTGAAATGCTTCAAAGTTAGCCCAGGAGCTGTAGTAAGCCCAGGTTGTGTTTGTATTTCCTATTGCCCTCAGGAGTGGATGATCCCTGCTCTTTGCTGGTGTCTTTCTAGGTTGGGCCACGTGGTGGCAGGTAATGATGAGCGTGGCGATGTGTGGCTGGATGGGCCCCAAAATAAACATCTTTGAATACCTGTTGGCTCCTGCCAGGAGACAGTGACATTTTCTGGATGTGAATGTGTTGTTTAGTGATATGGAAAACCACCAGTGCCTATTGGCATATTGACATTTCGCTGCTGTAAAACTCCTCATTTAATGCATTCTATCATTTGTGGAAGACAAATTGATGGGTCCATTGCCTGTTGTCCACGGAAAGGTCAGTCCGACGCATCTGGCACGTGGTGAGGAGAGCACTGGCTCTCACCTCCTTCTGCCATCACTCATTAGAATGCTGTTTATTACACAAGGTTATAACATTATCTTCTGCTTCAGGCCTCGGCTAGGCAGGCTGACCCTTTCTGGAGAAATCATCTGTTAAATGCATCTGTGCTTTCCAAAAGGATCCGCAGAGCTCTGCTTGACCTCCTGAACAGAGTGTTGGAGCACAGCTATTGCAGTGAGGGGGCATTAACTGGGACAGAGGGGACATTGCATTGGGAAGAACAATGTCACCTTGGCTGCAGGTGACACCCTCGCATCATTTCAGCTGCGATGACCAAGCTGGGTGCCCTGCCTGGCACTGGCAGCGCCGAGTGGATCCTGGCACCGTGGCTTCGCTGGGGTTTGCGGCTTGTTTTGGCGTTGCCGGATTCAAGTTCTGCTGTTCTCTGAGTAAGCTTCCATTTAAATTACTCCTGGTGACTCTGTGAAAAGACATTTAAAGAAATACTTGTTGCACAGCCAGTCTTGGCTTAAATCCCATGCTGCACTCACCTGAGTATAAGGTCTCTTCCCAGCTGCAACTTACCCAAACAGATGCTCAGGTGTCTCTTGCACTTACCTGTCCTCTTGTCCTGTTCAGCTTAACCATTTGAAGGATTTCAAATTGACAATAGGAATATGATTTCTAAGGTCAGATACCTCACACTGGACTGATAGTGGCACACCTGGACACCTGCATGTGGGCTCTGTGGGAGCTGCTGGTGTATAGTCACCTACCAGGGACTATCTGGATCTACCTCAGAGGGCTGTAGTTTAATGGGAACTTCAAGAAGTTTTCCAGATTTTTGATGGGCTGCTGGAAAGCACCTCCCCATCCTGACAGCCCCTTAGCACAGGACTTTGTCTAGAGAAGAGAAGGCTGAGAGGAAATCTCATTAATGCATATAAATATCTCAAAGCTGGGTTCCAAGAGGATGGTGCCAGACTCTTTTTGATGACCCAGCGACAGGACGAGGAGCAATGGCCATAAACTAAAACACAAGAACTTTCACCTCAACATGAGGAAGAACTTCTTTACATTGAGGGTGGCAGAGCACTGGAACAGGCTGCCCAGTGAGGTTGTGGAGTCTCCCCCTCTGGAGACATTCCAAACTCACGCAGGGCATGTTCCTGTGTGACCTGCTCTAGGTCACTCTGTCTTGGCAGGAGGGTTGGACTATAAATGATATGTGAGTGGGGAAGAGATGCTGCCTAGAACCCTGCCAGACTGATCACCAGAAAAATCCGTAGGTAAAGCACTCAACGTGCAGGGAATTGAAATTCAGTTCAAGCAAGGCTGAGTAGGTGTTTGTTCAGCAGCTTGTTTAGACTTTAATCATGGTTAAATCTTTCAGTTAGATAATTGTTCTACCAGCTGATAATTTGAATTGTATTGAAGAACAATATGCTAAAACATCTTCAGTGAGAAGAGGCAAAGGAGATGAGTTTGGATTCCTCCTTGTTAATTTCTTGTGTATCATCATGTCAGTTCTTATGTTTTTGATTAATTTGGTTGTCCTTCATGCATTTTCCCTACAAACATTGACTCCAAATACACATTTACCACCACTACCTCTGACACTATAGCTTGGGAAGCCAGGATTTGTTGCAAAGGTCGTGATCTCTGTAATTTGGATCAGAAGCTCTTGTTACACTTCCAGCTGTGCTATGAGAATTAGGACAAATTTCTTAGAGAGGATATACCTGAGTTTTTCATTTATATAGTTTTAGGATTTGGAATCTGGTTTCTCATAGGCTTTGCTCTATTAAAAGCCAAGGTGCTTGGTGGTTTCAAAGTCCTTGAAATAAAACTACATACAATTTTTTTCTTGTGGAAATGAATTTAAGCTGTGCTTTGGGCTAGGTTTTCTTTGCTTTATGGCATTGCTGAGTGCTGAGACAAAGAGCATTACAAATAGAATGGCTTTTGTGTCGTCCTTCTGCAGGACACAAGCCATCACTGGGGGCTGTGTCCTCCCAAATGCTGTTCAGTGCATAGCAGTGAGCCTTGACCTGTGCTGGGCTGGAGGTGCTTGGATGCTCTTGGCAGCTGGAGGCATTACAGTTTCCAGCCAGTTCCCTGCAGGTCTCTGGGCTTATACTACCGTGAGGAAATCTGTGCATGCTGCAAGTCATGAGATGTACCAGGTTCTCCATGTTGCCAGGGAAACATCCAGTTTTAGACACAGCCCTAAATGTGCTTTTTGCTCTGTTTGATCCATCCCACGTCTCTCATGGACTGCCAGTCTGGCTGCTGCTGGTGGAAACTGGGAAACTGCTGCACTATTTCAGAGGGAAAGCTGACTTTGGAGACATTGGCAAAGAAGACTTGTACAAAGGAAATGGGAAACAAATAAGGAAAAGTGATGCATTTTGGTTTTTTTCCTTCTGAAGAATTAAGGGCTTTGCTTTGGTTTTATTTGTGAGTTTGATGATTTGCATTCAGGTACCAAAAATGGTGTGTTCCCAAGCAGGGGATTGCAGCGACTCTGTGGTCTCCACCCAAGGCTCAGAAAGTCCCCCAGGAGACCCCACCAGAGGGGGCTGATCTGGCCCAGGTGATGCTGAGCATGAGGAAAAGGGGACACTGGTCTGTGATGTGGTTTTACACATGATGTGGTTCTGGCACTGTCCTCAGTCTGCCCTGAGTGTGTGAGGCTGTTACAGGGATCCCACCCTGTGGCACAGTGGCTTTGGGGAATTAAAACAAGCTTCACATGAGCTGACAACTGGGTCCTGCTGCCAATGAAGCCAGTGGCAAAACACTGACTCTTCTCAGGAGTAGGCAGGCTGAGCCAAAATTTGCTGCTGCTATGTCTCATTTGCATGGAAGTTAATTACCTGTACCTTCAGGTTCACTTATCTTTATGGAGATGGGCATTAAGTCTGGCCCCTGCTGGTATCTCAGTCTGCTTTGGACTGGTTTCCAAAGCCTCTGAGGCAAGACCCAGGTGCATTTTTTTTTCATCTCTGCAGAAAGAGTCTCAGTTGGTGACAGTCATGTTGTTGTCCCTGCTTTATTATTCAACCTGTATAGAAATTTGCTAAGAACACAGTAGTGAGGTGGAAAATCTGTTTGGACAGGTAATGCATCTGCCAGATGTGAAACTTGTAAATGGCTGTAAATAGTTGTCTGAATACAGCTCCAAATGGAAATACAGTTTCCAATGGAAATGTTCTGCCTGAACATGCAACCCCAGGAGCCTTGTCCAGCTCTGACTTTGGCCCTCCTTTGAGCAGGGGCTGGATTAGAGAACTCCAGAAATACCTTTCAACCTAAGTTATTATTGCAATACATATCATAACACTACAAATTTGACATACATGAGCTCTGGGTGAATGTCATTGGCATCCTCGATTCTACCTACCCTCAGCAAAGCGAGATGATGAAAGTTTATGTGCACTTTGTCTAGACAAATATTTGTGCAGAGTACATGTCTATATGGAGGTCTAAAAGTCCAGTTTCTGATTATTCTAAATGCAGACTGCAGTGTTTGGGGTTTTTTTTGGGGAGTGGGGTTTTTTTGTGGGTTTCGTCTTGTTTTGTTTTGCTTTTTTTTGATTTGTGGTGGGTTTTTTTTAATTGCAATTTTTTATTTTTACTTGAATTCACTAATGAAGAGAGAATATTTTTAATAAAAGGTCACATGAGAAGTCATGAATCTGGTAATGAATGTATGATTGCTCATTGCCCATGGCTGTCTAAGCTCATTTCAAGCTGTTGGCAGCTGTGATTCTGCAGAGGAATTTTTTGCCATCCAAGTAAAACATGAAGTCTGATACATGTCTTTAAGATGAAAGGGAAACCCTCTCCTTAGATAAGCACCTCATTTTCCATGTTGGTGCTTCCAGTGGTGAACAGCCAGTTAAACATGCAAGTCAGTGCCTTGCACTGGGGACAAATGATGCCAACTATTTCTGCAGTGTTACAGGGCGTCACCAGAGCAAGGAGGGTCAGCAGGGCAGTAACTGGGCTGAGATGGCTTCACTGTACACAGTACCTCTGAAAGCAGCCCAAACTTATGGGATATTTTACGTCCTTTTTTTAATCCTATCTGAAATTACATTTTTCCCCCTGTCACCTCTGCTTTCCCTCACTCATTTCTTGATTAACTGGTTTCTCGAATGTAATATTAAAGATTTGCCATTAAGAATCAAGTGTGTTGTGCTTGAAAGATGATGAAGGTGAAATGTCCTGTAGTCTGCATTCGGACTGACTGTTTTCAGGCTCTCTGCTGTCAAGATCATTTAGTGGGTGGCAGATTCCTGCTCGCTCTTCTCCTTTAGTTGGTAGTGGATGGGGAGTAGAAAGGCAGATGAGAACAAAAAACCTCAAGGTAGATTAACAGAAAGATTAAAGCTTTTAAAAGAAGAGCTGACACTGTTTGTGTGCACACAGTAACTATTGGAAAATACACATACAGATTAAAGAAAGCTAGTCCAGAGTGGTAAAAAAGCTAGGGAAGCAGCTCCAATGTTTTTATTTATAGAGGAAAATATCTGGGGTGGTAAGGACCAGCTTTGCCTGAGTTGCTGTGGGACAAGGAGCGTGGAAGAAGTTCATGTTTAATGCTGTGGGCAAGGGAATGCTGCAGAAACAAAACCCACGGGGTGAAAGGTGCACAACAAATATTCAGAAGGAAATAGACAATATGGGGGGAAACACTCTTAAACCTGTTCTGGATTACCCTAGGCTGACTTGCACCGAATGCTCTTCTCCGCCCCCCCCCCCCCAACTTTGTGGCTATTACTACTTTCTATCTATTTCAAGGTTTAAAAAATGTATATCAATTTCCTTCCTAAGCACAGGAAGTCAAAGAGCTGAATTTCAGCTGTTAAGCTAAAGCAGCCTAAATAAATGATCGCTGCTACATCAGGCAGCAAATGTGCACCCATCCATGTGTCCCTGGGAGGGGAAAATTACTTCTGTTTCATGTGATGACTGAGTTGATTGAAATATTTAGCAGTTCTTTCTGTTCATGCTTTATCGTGAATATTTGCACTCTCAGTAAGAAGACAGCACAGATTTCCTTCTTGGCACAAAGTTTAAAAATGGCCCCGTTTATCATGTGCATGTTCCATGTGCAGCAGCCTGTGCTGTGCCTGTGGCCAGAGGTTCAGGCAGATGTTCGTGCCTGTCCACTGTTTCATTCTGTCTCTACCCTGGGACATGTCTACAACTCTTGACTGTCAAAATACAGTGTTCTTGATTTATTTTTTGTTTGGCTCCCCTGGCCCCGGTGTACTGCACGTTACAGCCTCTGCAGGGCAGCACAGGAGGGGACAGCAATTTGCCAAGAGCCCTTTTGTGGGCACACCGTGGTTAACCCAGGCTGCAATTACACTGGAGAAATCTTGCGTTTGTCTTGGTAGTTGGGATGTTTTGGCTGTG
Organism: Pseudotriccus pelzelni; assembly: GCA_035584735.1. Classification (NCBI taxonomy): domain Eukaryota; kingdom Metazoa; phylum Chordata; class Aves; order Passeriformes; family Tyrannidae; genus Pseudotriccus; species Pseudotriccus pelzelni. Next base: position 8,467,922 of record JAWMRA010000146.1, on the reverse strand, counting down.
TGATCCAAGCCAAGTGACGTTTCATACGTGCCAGGGTAAGGGGGGGGTATTACAGATTAAAGATCGGAGCAGGGATGAGCACCCTGAGGCTGCTACAAACCCAGAGGGTGAAAGAGGAGGTGTGTGGGAGAATGCAGTTGCTGTTGTGGCAGGTCATCCATCTGTGGGCTTTAGCAAGGCTTTACTCTACACCTTCAGCAAGCTCCTGGATCCTAAATTTGTTGGAGAGGTGTCTTCAACCACCCTCAGAGTGCATGGCTTTGCTAGATCTGAGTGCCTCTGTACAAAAGCTGTTTTCCATAGTCCTGTCCTTCTCCCACTGACAGCTGAGATTTATTTGAGAAGTTTTAGGAAGTCACTCAGCAGACACCCTCCAGACTGCTTGCAGGGAAGGTGCAGGAGAGCCACTTCTGGCTTAAATTGTGATTAAATTTACCTGGTCAAAATTCCTTGGAAACACTCCTGTTTTTCTGTCTGGACAGATGTATATCTTATCCACCCTAACAGATTCAAAACACTGGAATGATCACAGTATTATCACAGTATAAAGAGTTCTACAATTCAGTGTCATCTCATTACAGTTAGAAGTGTAATGCCAAATGTAATGCCAATGACAAATGCAGAATAGCTCCAGTTGCTGACGGTACAAACTGGATTCAGCTGAAGCTTCACACACACTCAAGAAGCTGGAGAGCATCAAAAGGCTGTTTAACATACTTGGGTATTTGGGAGTAGATATAAGGTAGATGGTATTTCATGCTCCTTAATCAAGGGTTAGGGGAGAAACTCAATTGTTCAACACTGATTAAACCCATCCTTGCTGCTATAACTAAAATATATCTTCACTTTGGAGCCTTCCTTGAAAAGGTAATGCATTTTAGATTGTATTAAGAGAGAGTCACTTGTTTTTTGCTGGGTAATACTTTAGTTTTAAAAATGGCAAGAAAGGCAACATTTAGCTGCTACAAACTGCAAGATTCAGAAATATTTAGAGTTGAAAATCTTCTCTTGAACTGACCCATCTGAGGTCACTTCTCCCCACTGGTATGAGTAGGGAAGGCAGGGAATGGGAAAGCCTCCCAGGCTGCCCCAGGGTCTGCAGAGGCAGACCCCCTCCTGCAATCCAGCAGAGCTGGGAGCTGAGAATCTGGCTTTGTCTGTGCTGAGAAATTTGGCCATTGTAGCAAAACACAAACACAGTTTCAAAGCTGTTTCAGCGAGCAGAATAAGCTCAGTTGGCAAATGCAATTTGTGCTGGCGCTGTGGATCTCTGCTCTGTATTTTGCCAGCAGAGAAATGTGGCAAATAGAAGCAAGTGCTTTTTTTTTTTTTTTAAAATTCCAGCACTGGTAGAGCTTGGCAGAGCCTGGTGCAAATCTGGTGTGAGTTGCCAATCCCCATGGCCCCTGGCGTGCTAAGGGAGGGATTGAAGCAAACACCAGATCTTTCCTGGACTCACTGATAAGCTTAATGAGGGCACTAAGCAGAGGCAAAGTCCCTCTCAAACTCCCTGCCAAAGGACTCCTTGTTCCCAGAGGCATCTGGTAGAGAAAATCTATGCAACCTCCAATTGTCCAGTGTGGTTTTAGGAATATATCTGCTAAGTGCAGGGGCCTGGGGATGAGGGACAGATCTTCACAAGCAAAATATGCCAAAAGAGTGTCCAGAGCCTGGTGGTCACTGGAGATAGGGCCAGGTTTGTGCCTCCATTGGGTTCACACCCCTGTTGTTGCCGGATGGATCCAGGTGCCATCAGATTCCCTGCAGCCAGGTATTTCAAGGGGAGAAAAGGAGTCTTAAATTTTATTTTTTTCCCCCCAGCTTTTCTGCAAAGTATGATCTCCAAATCCCTTTGGAAAGGGAAACTGCAGATTGGTTTTCACTGTTGGGCTTTATGAATGGGGCGTTTTTGTCCTCTCTGTGGTGCAGCACGCTCTATTTCTCGGAGCTATTAACCTTGTAAATGTGGGTGTTGAGACTCCGTGACTTAAGCAGTTTTAGTGCTTTCCTGGGGCTTGATATATTATTCCTGCAAATGCATCATTGCAAAACTTTATTAGGAGAAACCCTGCCATTGGCATAGCTCTCCTCTACCATAGCCCAGGCTGGGAAGGGAGGGTCTGCCCTCTTTTACCTGCTGAAATCAGTAATAGCTAGAAGCTCTTGAGTGATGATGGGACAAGAATGAATTTGAGGAAGGAATAGGATTGGGCTACTGCACACCAGTGTTCTGACAGAGCCAAACTCCCTTCACCTTCTGTTCTTTTTATCATTAAAGCAGAAAATAAGGAAAGCAAAGAACAATTATTCCAGGGTACTTACTGTGTCTCTGGCAAGTGCAGGAAGGTCTGGCTGGTCCTTGGGGCATTAATGTTTGTTATTCAGGGGTGATTTTTCTTTCCTGCTCTGTGCCTTCCCAGGTGGATGTGTGGATTAAAATTATCTTTGCATTGTTTCTGGAAGAAAATAGCTGCAGCAGCTTGATTCAAACCCCTCAGAAAGCTGCAGCTCTGCTCCAGCTCTACAAACAGTGACTGTTGGGGCTGTTTGGGAGCAGGGGGAATCGTGGGATCCCAGTGGAGGAGCTTACTGGGCTTCATGGTACTGTTAGTGTTGCTTCTCTGCTTGGCATCTCATGGCACGGTCCCTTCTTGTGTCATGAATACCACACACAGCTTTTCCTCAAGTTTTAAATTGTTTCCTGTACTTTTTCTTGTCTTTCAACATTTGTGCAGTTATTCATTAAAAATAAGAAGACAGAACAAGTACAATGGATAATGGTCTCTATATATTCCCTTTTAATCCACCAACAATTTAATAATCTAAAATCCTGTTTGTTTGCTGCATCCAGACCTTATCCACCAGCAAGCTGCTCTGCTGGACTCTCTACCAGCAGCACATGGCAAATGAATGAGAGGTGCGAAAGTGAGAAGGGTGTGAAAGAAAACACACAGGAGAGTGTGTTTGTCTCAAAACCACAAAAGAAAGTGCTACTAGAGCAGAAATGGTGCTGGCTACCCCTGTGCCTTTCTTGTTACCAAGAGAAGTGCTTCAAAAGGAGCCAGTGGGGTCTCTGCAACCCAGCCATTCCTCAGGGCATCTAAGCAATCATCATAACTGAAAATGATCCATGGTGCAAGGGGTAAAACCTGATGCACTGATACAAAAAATGAAGGCTTTGCTTCCTTGCCGGGGAAGGAAAATCAGGAAAGAAATGTCAAGAAGGAAAGACTGAAAAGAAGGCAAATAATCTGCTTGCTTTCTGAGACAGGAAAGACCTATGGGACATTCAGTGGTGTTTGCTGGATGAGATGCCACTCATGAGATGCTCTGTGTTCAGGGCAGCTCACTTGCCCTGCGAGCACAGCCGTGGTCCTTGGGAGATCACAAACCACGGGGCACAATGCTCTGGTGCAGCCTTTACTGTTCCTGTCTCTCTCGGTAGGCGGAATTTTCTTTTCCCACTTTAATTTGTGACACTGCTGACAGCAGTGTTTGCCCAGGCAGACGTTGTTCTCACAAGAATTACATTCTTTTTCTAAAATTGCTTCCCCCACTGATTGCTTAAAAAGAAATCGAATGGCTGCCATGCCAGCTCTTAAATGAGAGCTGCTCAGAGACCAACTCAAGAGCTCTCCAGAGAAGTAGCAAATAAAAAGTCTCCTCTTTTCTGGATACCTAATCTGCTCTAAAGCAGGGCAGTGAGCCAGCAGGCGTGGGGGGAGTCATGTCCCCCGGTGCGGTGCCAAGGACTGGCTGTGCTGCACGGCTTGCTCACACTGAGAGCTGGGTTGCTCATTCTCCCTCCATGCCTTGGCTTTCCTTTGGATTTTGGAAGCTATATTTGGATCCAGAGTGGCACACTGGAAGCCAGTTGTGTGAAGACACTGGGGAGAGACCTGATCCAGAGTAACACCTCTGATCTGGGATGTGTTCTGGAGATGAAGCTTGCAGAGGAAGGACAAAAAATTAAGTGCTTTGGGGTGGGAATAAGGTTGTACTTTCCTGCCTTTGGCTGCCAGAGGGATGCTGGGGGTTGAGAACTACTGAAAAGCCGAGTTTTCTGGCAGAGGGATGCAAGCCTCCTGACTACACCCTGCTGTGATGAGGATTTGGCACCCAAACAAAGTAATTCTGTGCTGAGGCACTCTCTCCCAAAGATCCATCTGAAGGGAGAAAAATAAAGAGAAGGAGAAGAAAAACAGCCAGGAGAAATCCCTTAGAAAGAGCAGCTCCTGGTTAACATTGCACTGCAAGCTTTGAAAATCAATGGTTACAATTGCAAGGTGCTGCACAAGAAGAAGAGTAGTTTGAACTGAGGGCACAGAGCTCCAGATTACTTTCAGACACCTGGGCCACGCTGCCAGTAGCTGGGTGAAAAACCACATTTCAAAATGCAGAAGTAGAAATGTCATAGTGTGAATCATGGAACAGGTGACAGCCCTCAAAATGTTACAGTGACACTGCTAAATAGCATGCCCAAAGTTTAAGGTGCCTGGGGAGAGATTCACTTTGAATCCATCAGACTGTAGGAAATGGAGGAAAAAAATAATTAAAAAAGCAGGAACAAAATGGGTATTTACAAGCCTGACGTTTAGAAAACATTATTTTCTATTCTGAGAAAACAGCATATTTACCGTTATCAACCAAATAAACTATGTTGTCTGTAAAGCTAAATAGTGACAACCGTAACCTTATTGCATATCTCCAACAATTTTTAATTTCTGCTGAGAAGATGTTGCCTATGATTCAGGACTAGGGTTTCAGAGAACACTGATTTTTTCAGCAGAATATTATGAAGTGTTGAAGACTTACTGGGAGCCACCAGTCTAAGGGTGATGTTATTTATATCCTCCGTGTCTGGTACAAGTGATAAATCTGCAAAGACAGTGAGGATCATATCCTGCAGCCCATGCTGGTAGGGGCATTCCTTACCCATAAATTGAAAACTAATGTTTATTTCTCTTTAATTAAATAGTCCATTAGCCAAAGACTGTGTTAAAATATTTAAAAGGAAGTAATGTAATCAATATACCAACTGTGCCACTGCAAACATATTTCATATGAAGTAAGTGCCAGGTTTCCTCTCTTTACTGAATTTTGAGAGCTTTGAAATGGATAGGGGGAACTTTGTGGGTTGAGATGATCTGTAGATGCAAAAGTAGAATTTTTTCCTTGACTCTCATGAGGGCATTTCAGCAAGCTGATGTCTTGATAATGCTCAGTGTATTAATTAATTCAATTCTTTTCATGATAAGCAATATTTCTTCTAAAATCTTCATCTACTTCTTAGGTATGTTTGTGTTTATATATATATGTATATATAAAACAACTATCAAAAGCAGCAGATTTTGTGCTTACCTTGGGCTTACTCTTCATGTTGATGGATTTCTTTTGTTTTGTTTTGTTTTATTTGGATCACCCACGCTCAGGCTAAAAGCTGATGGGCCCAGTACAGAGGGTGGTGTTGCAGTGAAGGGTTTCCTCTTGTACAAGACCAGGATGAGATGGGTGAATGCCCAGCTGCTCCCTGCTCCCTTTCCATAGTGAGAATGGGCTCCTGCTCCTGCTCCTGTGCAGTCACTGATGGCCATTCAGACAAAAGAGGCTTCACATATCAGAGATATCAGATCCTTTTCAAAATGTGTCTAAAATGGAAAGGAAGGGAACAGAAACATGACAGTAAGTGGAGTAGTGCAGAGATTTTTTTCTTCTTCAATCCTTAGCAATCAGGTTAAAATCAGGCAGTAAACCACTGAGGAAATAAATGTTTACTTCCCAGTAAAATAAATAAATATTCTGCAGCCACTCCTCTCCCTTACTGTACCTGGAAGAGCTCAACCAGGAGCACAAAGTGTCTGACTTAGTGCCCACGTGTTCTCAGCAGGTACTTTCTTCCCTCCTGTTATTGCCTTGCAAAGTGCTGGTTGTACTGAGGTAATCGGGGTGAATTTTTGCAGCCACTTTCTTTCCTCAGAAAAATATTCCTAGTGGTGTGATAATAGAAAAAATGTCCTTTGCGAAGATAGTCTATCAGCTGAGTTAGTTTACACGTGCTTTTAATGCCAAGAACCTCAGACTGTGTAAAAATAATAAAAATGAAATGTCAAGCAAATAAAAGTTAATTAAACACACAATGAAGAAGGCTTAATTTTAGTCTTAAAAGGAGCTGAAGCTTTTGCAGAACACATCTACAAAGGTAAAAAAATCCCTGACTGCAAGGTGTAAAACATCCCCCACTCCCTGGCAAGAAATGAGGACAGCACCTGAAGATCATCCGTACTCCAGACACTGCCAGGTGTGGGAGAGATAATTTGCCTGGGGTTTGGGGAAATAAGGGAGCAGTGAAATAACACAGACCCTCCATGAATTGCTGTATATAACTAATATTCTTGAAAATCGTTGTACAGAAAGAGTTCTGAGTTATTCCAAGCCCATTGCAACATGAGATTTAAAGGTCAGCTCCTTTTCCTGTTGAAGTCGACGGAGGCGTGTGTTTCACAGGAAGCTAGGCTGAGCTCCAGACTCTTCTCGGCACAGTTATTCCAGCATTTCAGGCATGCTGAGGCAAAGAGGAGAGCCAGAAGAGCAAATGAGACAAGGCAGCAAATACTGCACCTGACCAGAGGCTGCAAGGTGGGTGCCTGTTACAAATGTTTGCCCGACTTGTGGAGCTTTTCGTAGGAATGCTCATTTCCCTTGCTGAGACTCTTAATGAACGCAATAAAAGGGTTATAAAATGCTTCTCCATCATCAGAACTCAATCAAGGATGGAGACCACAGGTATGCTCTGGTGCAGGGAAGCCTCCCTGGGGCCTCAGGGTCCTGGTGGGCAGCAGGGCTGCAGCAGAGATGACGTCCCTCTGTGGCTGTACCTGACCCTTCAGGGGCACAGATGGGACAGGGAATGTTTTGATTGAGTAGGAAAAAAAGTACAAAAGCCCTCAGAGCAAGGGCTGCCAAACCAAACAAAGTGATGTCAAAGCAAAATTACAGTGGGGAGTGGGGCTCCTCTGGTGGGAAGCCTCCTGCCCTGGCCAGGACCCCAAGCCTCCTTAAATGCCTCCAACCTGCTTATTCCTCTACAGCCAAAATAAAGATGCCAGGACTTGTTCACAAACACCCCCAAAACTGCTCACTCTGAGGGTTGTATCTTCAGGTAGCAAAAATGCCGGGAGAGGTGGAGGGAGAAGAGGGTTTTGCTTCCCATTTTATTCATGTTAAAGAGCTGTATGCTCCATTTCCTGATTAAATTTGAAAAGATACAAGTTAGCAACAGAAGATATAAGTTAGCAACAGACCAGCTGTATTTAATCCTGGAGTCTGCAAGGCTTCCCTCACCCTTGACCCGTCACTGATATCATGCATTAGGATGACGTGTGTTGGGGAATGTGCTGAATTTCTTAATGGGTGGGTAACATATCGCAGGAAGTGGTAAGATGCCCAAAATGTCAGAGCATCAGGTTGATGGGCTTCTGTCAGGCTCTTTTCTTTAGTCTTCCTCTTTTTCTTGGCACCATCTAGGAACCATTCACACAAAGTGGTTGATATTTTAGTAAATCCTTCACATGCAATCTTTAACAATATAACAGCTTTCTTAATCACTGTAACAGATTAAATGCTCCTTCTCCAAGTTGACCTAGTTTGGAGGTTAAAATTATACAGCCTAGATGGAAAAAAAAATCTGTGTGGGAAAAAAAAAAAGGTGCTCTCATTCTGTTTGTATTATTGTGTAATATGAAAAGAAGAGAAATAAGCATCATCAGGAAAGCAGATTTCTTCTTGACAAGTAACATCTTTTTGAAAAGTAATTATAGGGGCAGAATTCTGAGAAGCAAAGGCCTCACAGCCCTGGTCATGGAAATATGCTGAGGGTAAACTGTCTCTGCCTCAAACACCTCCTTGGTGTTGGGTGTCTGCGACCCCAGAGCATGGGAGAAGGAGCAGGGACAAAGAAGGGGATGATAAAGCAATGACAGTGGGTTTTTTTCAGTTTCTGTTTTCAATATTTACAAAAGAGGTAGATCTTGTTACTCTGCTGATGAGCTTGCAGTGCATTGCAAAGAAAACCAGCCAACATATTGCTGTGAGATGCAGAGTGTATTAAATGTGTGAAGACATGAGCATACAGGTCCTTTGCTGGGTAGTGGCAGACAGACAGCGAGTACAGTCATGTATCAAACCTTTTTTTTGTGGAGGAGTTGTGGGATTACCTTTATATCTTTATATGATCACTCTGGGTTGAAAAAAAAGGAGCACTTTGCTAGGCTTTCCCACCAGTGACAGGCTGGCAGTGAGAAGGGAACATGCAGTAAGCCAGGGGCAGCACTGCAGAGAGCAGCTGAGCTCTCCTCGCCATGACAGTCCTTTCTGTGTCCCCTGACCACTCACAGCTCCATCTCTCAGCAGGGCAGCTTGCAGGGACCTGCACAGAGGTGTCACTCACCCCAAGGTGAGCAGGGCATGGCACTGATCCATTAAATTAGGCCCTTCCTAACTGTGTGCTGTTAAAGGGGTTTGAGCCAATCCTGGGAAGGGACTTTCATTTGACTGATGAAGTAGTAACAATTAAGTGACATTTAAATTACTGCTTTGCTCCTTTCATTTTTGAAGAGGGGACTGTGAACACATTTGCATTTAGTTTCCCCACTCAAGACACTTGTCTACCCCATGTCTTCTCTGGTGGGATTGGCCATCAGACTCTTTCCTGGTGCTATCTCTGGTCCCAGTATCTCCAGTGGCTGTCAAAAGTGCTGGATGCCACATGCTCCTGCCAGATTTATCAGTATAATTTGCATATTCTTAATATTTGTTCCTCACTGATATAAAACTTGATTATTATTGGCCTTTATTAACTTTCTTTTTGTGAAGGTCATTATGCTGTTTTATGAAGGTATTTAAACTATGCAGAACTTGATGTAGACACTTTGATTGCATGCATAAAACTTGTAGGAGATACTGTAATAAAGCTTATGGAACTGCTAGTAAATGTCCTCATGTTTGGAAGGAACTGGATGTGCTCTTTGTTTCCTGATGAGTGACTGGTTTATTGGTTTTAAGAAACAATATTCCATTAATTAGTCTGTATTTCAGCTGCAACCTGCCCCATGTGTCTGTGTGGGTTGGTAAAATAGCAGGTGTCATTTTTTGTGAGCCTGGGTCTTCTGCTGGCCATGCTGGGAACCTTCCACCACTGTCTCTTCCAAGCCATGATCCCTTCTAAAATATACTGTGTAATTCTTCAAATTTTCTCTTTAAACAAGCAAGAAAACATAAAAACTGACAAATGTTTAGTCTGTAATATGCTTTTTTTTACTTCCTGGCTGGATATTATTGTTTCAAAAAGACAAAAAGCCAAAGGGTTTCTTGTGCTTGTTGGAGTAAGAGCACAATTCAGAAAATCCTGAAGCTATGCAGGGGGATATTATTGTGCCAGATGCAATGTATCTATCCAAGCAGACCTTCATGTCTGGCCATGCAATGCTGGTGGTCTCTTACAGCTTCTGAGCATGCAAGATGAGGAAGAATTGGACAGGACAGGGTTAAACAATCTTTCAATCCACCCCCGGTATTGAACTCTAAAATATCCAGGAAAATCCCTGATTTATCTTTCATATGTAGAGGTTTGTAGTGACTTATTTTCAGTTTGCATGTTCTGAAGTAGTGTCAGGAATGAATGTTGTGCAATTAATTCATTTATCAATCACATTTAGTAAATGGATTGTCTAATCTGAATCACAGAAAGAAAAATTAGACAGATTAATGCCTTTTCTCAACTGAAGCAAAAGCAGTGATCAGAGCTGGCTGGATCAACCACAAAATGAATTGCCATCATTTCTGCAGACACAAGTAGTTTCTGTCGTGTTTGGGGTCATGTTATTCAATGTCCATGAAGCAGTCAGGCATGCTGGCAAAGCTGCGACTTTTCAGAACATCAGCCTGCATGGTAATTCATGCCAGCCTGCCAACATCCATCTTTTATTGGCCTTTATCCTTTCAGAGGAGAAGAAATGGCTTGGTGTTTTCATCCCTCTCCCTGTCAGAGCCCAGCCATTATGGGAGAAACTGATGATGCAGACGAAGTATTTAATTCACAGATCACAGAAGTGCAGCAGGGAAATGTCCCTCCCACAGGGAGAGCCTCCACCTGCCTCCCAGCCAGACACCTGAGCCCCAACACTCCTGGCAGAGGCACTATCCCTGTGCTCACGCCCTGGGCACGGGTTAGAAGGAGGGGAGGTGACACGCTCTGCATTGACAGATCTGTATTCCAAACTGGGTGTTCCAACAGGAAGGTGTTTTCTGGGCAAACTGAACCAGGTGTGGTTCTAGAAAATAGGCTTTGCTGGAGGCAGTAGACGTACCATGAGACAGGCAGAGAGCACCTTACCTTGTATCCATTGCTTACAGGAAGGGGCTGTCACACCACTGAACTCACCTTCCTGCTGCTGGGAAAGGGGGTAAGACCTGGTGTAGGAGTGGAAAGCAGGGGAAAGAGTGTCTGATTTGGGAGATGCCATCTGAAGAACTTGAACTCTTGGTGAGCTCAGAAAATGCATTCAAATAGGCCGGCAGGGTGCACACTGACTGCCAGCTGTAAGCTCCCTGCAGCACCTGGGGTGGGAACCAAAGTTGGTGGAGAGACCTGATGGCACTGGTGTTTGTTCATCTGGGCCTCTATACTGGTGATACCCTCCAAGTGCAACACGGGAAAATAGAGAGCAAGGGCTGAAACGGGCAGAGGCAGTGACTTCCCTGCCGTGGGCAGCAGTTTTTAACCACTGCCCAAAACCTCCTGTATCACCTGTTGGGAGCCACGCGGAGGGGAGAGGAGCAGCCAAGCTGAACCACTTGGCCGTCACCTCCTTTTAATTCCTGAGTGAACTCACTGCAATTAGAGCTCCCAAATGCAAAAGCCTGCCCAGAGCCAAGCAGATTGTGGGAGAGCAACTCCCTGCCAGCTGCCTGCCCGTGCTCCGACAGGCAGCCCAGCCCTGGCAGCCCATCCCTGCCTTGCTCCCAGGAGCTGCCAGTTGAGCTGCTCAGGGCGCCAAGTTCTGGCGTGTACTTTCGTGCAAGCGACTTACCCTCTGAAAACACAGAACTGCAGAGCTAATCTCTGTTCTTAATTTGCCATTAGAGTTTATTTTCAGCAAATTATTCAAAAAATCCGCAGCGCAGCTGTTCCATGTTAATCTCTTCCTTCTTGTAATTTTTATTTTGGCTAAAGCCAGTTTCTGTCTTTCTCTGTTTGCTTGTTGCAGAGCTGTGTACGAGAGACAGGAGCTTGATGAGCGCTTGGGCAGGGAGGGAGTCTATGGAGGTGGGTTTTACCCAGCAGGAATTTTGAGAGGAGATGAGAAAGGGTAAACCATTACCTAAGACATCTCTGCCCCATGTTAGTGCAGGCTGGGCAGGGGTTTCAGGAGAACAGATACAACAGACTGCTCTGAGGTTTGGGGAGAAGGACTTGATCTGAATTACCCTGCCAGCCTCATCACTAGCAGCTGTAAAGGCTGTGCATGGGCCAGCTCATTTCCTTTACTAATGACAAGAGGAATGAATGCTGAGTGTTTCCTTAAAATCAGTTTAGTGCTGTGTTAGTCAGTGGGTAACAGAGGGCTGCCTCTGGGTAACACTGTAAAGTTAGAAATTTAGTTTTAACTTTTTAAAATCACCCTTTGGACAGCTAAAAAGTCTTCCACTTCCAGGCATTGTGGAAACTTTCCTCAGCAGAGCCATGCAGCCCCAGCTTCTTCCAACAGGCCATGTCCCTTGTCTGCAGGGATATTTTCTGAGTAAGTGTCGTCTCTCTCTGTTCCAAAGCTCTGACAAAGCACAGCATGATGGTCTAATACATGTGTCAAGACTGCATTACCTGGCCAACACTCCTCTGAAATAGAGAGCTCGGTGTCACAAGCCTGAGCCATCTGCGTAGATTAGTGGCCGGCTAATGGGAGGTGCTCGTCAAACCTTGTGCCCAGTGCCTACCCTTCTGCACAGGGACTGCAGGGCTCTCATTTATGTCATGACCTTGGTCTGGGAGAAATTTCAGTGTCACCAGCAGCAGGTTTGTGATTTCTAGAAGTGACCAATTCAGGAGCACTGTAAAACAGAAACCCTCACTGATACTAATGGAAAGGGTTGCATATCAGCACGTGGGTTGGGAAGGGTTTTAAGCCTTTGTAATGAATTCCTGGAGAGCAGTTTTCTAGTTCTGGTAAAAATTCTTTCCTGGGAATACCGTGGTGTTGTAACAGCTCATTGAAAGCAAGTTCTTTTACATAGGTCCTTTAAACAGGTGGTTTGAATTAACCATTAGCTATTATTGAATTTTATTATCTAACATTCATATTAAATAATAATTAGAAATAATATTCATATACATACTATTTAATATTTATTAATTTTGTTATTGGATTAACTATTAACTGTTATGTAATATTATCAACCACTACTTGAATTAACTACTAACACAAGACAAATTTATGGCTTAGAACAACACAAACCCAATTTGTAATGCAAAGTCAGTCTGTCTAGATACTTTTAAGCTTATGGTTTGCAATTGTTGTCCCCTTCCTCTATCCAGTTACTCAGAAACATGTCTGCACTACTGTGATATTTTTAAAAAAGTAATTTATTTTCCTGGCCAGTTCTATTTTCCCTTGTTAACAGACTCTGAAATAGTCCAAAACAGGTGGAGAATGGGCATTCAGTCAAAGTGGGAAATGTCAAATGTGTATGTTGGTAAATGTTGCATTTCTCAAGATGGAGAGTTTAACACAGACAAGAACTGGAAAATATGTACAGCATCATTTTTCCTATAAATTTAAGACTGAACTCTTCTGACCCATCCATCCTGTGTGCCATACTAATAGATGTAGCTCTATATTGGCAGTACTGAAACTGGGAGGGAAATGTAAGTCTTATTAGAAAATGTATCTGGTTAGAAATCAGTTCTTCTATTACATCTTTTTTTTTAAATCATTTGAACTTCAGCATTCAATTTACATTTATCCATTCAATAGCTTGAAAGCCATGAGGTGTTTCAAAAGGGATATTTTCCTGTTCATTAAATCCCATTGGAGTCTAAGATGGAGAGCTCCTGTGACATTCAACCAGAAACATGTTGCAATTGCTCTTTGGGGACTCGACAGGCAGGACTGGGAGCCATGTACAGCCAATAACAATAAAGTAGGACTAGTCTGGAAAAAATACATTTGAACAAATTTCAGGTCTGTTAGTTCAGCTCTCATAGGACCAAAACTCCCTTGAATGAGAAAAAGGAGGTAGACCTTTATTTCTGCTGCCTCCTTTGGCTGGGAAGACACTGCACAGTAAAGGTTAAAGTTTTTTTTCAGTTACTCCAAAAAAGATGCAAAGGGAAAAGAGAAACAAAAGAGAAGCAGATAAAGATCTGCAGGAGATGGGGCAAAGTGGTGCCCTGAGAATCAACCTCATAAAATACATCTTAAGTGGGGGAAGGATTAAGTTAGGAGGATGGCACGTAAAAAAAGAGGAAAAAGTGATACTAGAGCAGGAAAATGTCAGTGCAGGAAGGCAGAGATGGAGCTGATGTTTCAGGAGGGAGACCTGGCTTCTCCCAAATCTATGGGAATTTTTCTGTTGGATTCTGTTTCTGTTGGAGCTCACATTTCTGCCTTTTAGCTGGTGGTACCATGTTTTGAAATAAGGACAAGATGCTTTTCTTCACCTAAGAGTAACTTGCAGCCATTAGTAACACACCTCCCAGAACTAGAGGTAATGAGGTGGTCTTTAATACATTTCTACCTTCCCTTTAGTTCAAAGGTTCAATCTTGGCAGTTGAACCACCCACTCTCAGACTCATGTCCTCTAAATAGACTTGGTTACTACCCATATAGGCTTGTGTGAGTGTCTACAGAAAAGGAAAAGCTCACCTGGTCATGCTGCCAGGTCCACAAGCCGGGTTACCAAGTGTAACAACACATGGCAAAATAAATTCTCCTGCTGAAACTGCAAGGTCCAGTGCAGCACAGGCAGTATGAGCAGGAAATACCCCTCTATACTTTCAGAAATCCCCGTGAACCTGCAGCCCTGTGTTGTACCTGGCTGCCACACAACCTGGCAGACACTCTGGGATGAGGTGCAATCCCTGTTTCATCTAAAGATGCTGCAAACACATCATACAATATGATGTCTGGAGACATATTTTATTTATATATACCCATTCCCTGAAAACAAGCATTTCCCCCTATATTGCAAATAGCCTTGGGCAGGCACAAGGTCTGGGAGAAATTTATTGCCCCACTACACCTAACTGAGACAAGGGTTTGTGTGGAAAGTTCAGCATCCAAATTCCTGCCCCAGTCATGAACTTTTGGGTTGCTCTGGGGAGACTTTGTGGGTTTTGCAAAAACATATCCTGGAAGCCTTTTTCTTTTGTTTTGATGGTGAATGGGAATGCTTTCAAATCTCAGGAAATGATCACGTAAAATCACCCCCCTCGGAGGGTACAGGAGCTCGCTCCCTTGTAGCACCTTATCAAATGGCACAGCAAGAATATGCCCTTTCTTTAGGCAAGCGGAGTCTTTCTTGATCTGTCCTTCTCTGTAAGTCAAAGCAGAGATGAATCTCTTCAGGTAAAATGGAAGTAATTTCCTCTTGACACAAGTTTATCCTGATGTAAGGGCTAATTGATAGCTCGCAGGGCACTTGTGTTTTCCAGGCTGTTGGTTTTGCTCTAAGCACAAATTTACTCAGTGATGAGAATATTTTGACAACTCTGCCTATCTGTGCTCAAGAACTGCAGCTTGGTGTGAATTTTCTGGGTGTGTTGACCCAGTTTTAAAGCCTAAAGTGAGCATGCTCTAGATTAATATGGAAATACTGTAGTTGGCAAAATAAAACAAAGAAAAAGTGTAAATAAGCAGAAGTACAGTACATTCTGCACAAGAACTTCCAGGAGAGTTTTGCTTAGCTGTCAGAGGTGTGTTTTTGTCCTTACACTTTCTCTGGGAGGTAGTTGTTAAAAAATGATGCAATTCAGCTCAAAAAAACTTGTCATTCTGACCCACTTGCGCGTCCTCATGGACACCTCTCTTCAGCAAATCTCTGCCTAGCTGTAAACACACAAAATCAACATGTCAAATCAAACAGAATTAGTTTTGAGGAGAAGGCACATGTTGCTTCATTTTTCCTTTGCCCTCTGAGATCTAATAAATGTCTCATTTAGAATTCTCTCTCATTCATATTTGTGGTGTTTATTTTTACGTGCGTATCAAAGCTTATTTTTAGGCAACTCATGGCTCATTCTTTAAGAATAAAGAAATCCTTTCTGGTTTTATGTGTTGTTGTGTGAGCAGAGCTGGGAAGACTTTGCTTGTTTTCTTTAGATGATATAACAAATTAGCTTCTTCCAAAATATTATGCTCTAGGGACTGTGATCACAGGAAGCATGGGAGAACATCTGAATACATTACCAGAGCTCTGCAATACATACATGTGGTTGCTGTGTACAGAACCAAATGTTCAAACCATTTTTCTACAAATTCTCGTAACAGTGTCTTTATGCTGTCCATAGAGTCAGAAAAAAAATTTGCATGCTGCAGTATAGTTGATTTTGATGCATGTTTTGAATGTGGAAAAACATTTATACTAATTATGCAAAAAAAAAAAAAAAAAAGAGCAAAGTAGCTCCGTGCTCATCTCTTTTATTTTTGTGAGCCAAAATCTGGCTATAAATAAGAATGTATTTGCTTAATAGAGAAGTATAATCACTTTGCTTCACCATTTCCCTCTTAGGTAAAATTAGCTGGGTTGCTAAGCCATCAAAATGCTGCTAAAAGGATAACAATGATGAGCCCAGCTGTGCACCTCGTGCTCCCACAGAGCTGTTCCCAGCCCTTTGTTCATCACTGCCTTTTGTCTCATTGCTTCTCATTGAGGAGCACACAAATTATGGTATTGCCATTAAATGTAAATTCTCCTTGGCCACTTTTTATTCCAGTAGCTGGTGGGAAGGTGACATGGATACCTGCTCACAGTTCCTCCCCAGAGCCTTTCTGACTGCAGAAGAATGAGGAATAATAGCTACATTATTGCTGCTGTATGAAGGCAACCGATTACTGGCAGGTAATTATGATGCTGAACACAGCTAGGAAAGTTAACATCTTGGCAACTAGTTTAATTTTAAAATAAAACCTAACCCACAGTATGTTCTGTATGCAGAGGAACTGAGCAAATAGCATTTGCTCAAGCCAAAATATCAAATTTGGATCAGACTTCCCTTGCATTGAGATAATAAGCGTGGGGTTTCACATCTGGCCTTTCAGGCTGGGCTTGTTTTAAAAAAAGCATCATCGGTAATTTCACTTTTTTTACTAAAGGCATCGGAAATTGCTTACCAGGGTTTTGTAGTGTGGTGAATTGCTTCTTATGACTTCTAAGTTTGGCTTGGTGGGTTTCCTGTTCATCTTGTTAGCTTTCATAATGGTGAGGAGAGTCTAAAATGACAAAACCAGCAAGGAATAAAAATTGTGTTGGCAACTGCAAGCTGTGTGAGCATTCAGACAGCCCCAAATGTGGGTGTCTGCAGAGTTACTGCAGAGAACGGCAATGTTCATAAGCAGATTACTGAGTCATGAGCATGTTTTGAATGTGATTACAAGCAGAGAGACAGAATTAGTCTTTGATTTCCATAAAAAATTAATGAGGGAGACAGACAGGGACAGACAAATTGGAGAGTTCACTTGGTTAATTTTCTACCCAGAAGCTATTGTAAATGTTCCTCTTATTTAGCAAGGAAAGATACTAAGTCTGTATTGGTCATGTTGGCCAAGAAAAACTATTACTGTGTGCTGCAGGTTTACCTGGGGACAAACTGTCAGCAAATTAAAAAAACAACAACGTGCTCATTTTGGGACATTTTGATGCATCTTTCACAAGTGCAGTCAATTAGGAGCTCCTCTGGAAATGACGTTTGGCTGCTGAGCTCCTGTAGGACAGCTCTGCCTTCACATAAGCACCAGGGGACTGATTCCCTCCCTTAAAAGTGGAGAGCTAGCTGTGTTTTAAAAGGATATTATTTAAATTATGCCCTGCTACAGATGGGATGAGACCATCATTAATGCTATGGATGCAGCAAGTGCAACAACTCTAGGCATAATTTTATTTCTTTTCTTCACAGCTGCGGGGCAGCTTGTGACAGAAATAATACAACCCTAGCAGTGGCTCTCTGAAGCAGGACTGTGTGGTTCACTTCCTTTTCTGTGGATTCTGTTTTGAACTTACCAAAGCCTTGCTGCTGACTTTAACCAATATTTAACTACACTTTAAATCAGCCATGCTCCCTCAATTTTCACTCAAGGCAGCCAAAATGCCACCATTTAGCAGAAATATCTACTGTTCCAGATAATTTGTGAGGAACAAAGAGTTCTGATGTTGTCTACAAAACAGAGTTAGCTCTAATTTGCACAAAATACCAATGAACATTTTTGCAGAGATTTCTTATGCAGATCTAATGCCCTGTATTTAGACTATTTACAGATGGTTAACCGATGAGATGATGAGTTCAGTCCCTATTTAAGTGCAACTCACAACAGAACAGTGGAACTTACGCTGTAAAAGGAATAATTGCCCTAACAGTAGAAGATTTTGTTCCCTTGGAAAATGGCTGTGAAAGTTGTGTTGTTGAATTGTTTTCAACTTTTTTTTTTTTTTTTTTTAATCTCGAAAAATGCTGACTTTTCAGTGGGAGGCAATAAAACTGTTGTAAATCTCCTGATGGAAATGGACATATCTGCCTGGATGTACTCAACAGATACTTTCTCTGTATAATAACATTAACAAAGATTCAGCTTTAGGATGAAAATATTTAGTATGAGGATATTAATGTAATCTAGTGCATTTCAAGAATGTAATATATAAAAACTCCTGTCCTCTGTGTATTGGGAGGAAGAGCCTGTTGTAGTAAACAAGGTACTATTTCTTTAGACTTCTTGCAGAATTATTGGCAGGTAAGACACATGTTTAGTTTCTGCTTTTATATTCTCTGTTAAGATAGTGTCTGCATCAGCATCTTTGTGCTACAGAAGTGCCATAAATAATTCATGTCTTTATTTAAATAACTGTGGATTTCTTTGCAGTTGGCATGGAGGAGGCCTTTATTTTCTGTATCATTGTGCACAGTTGTTGTACTAGCCTCTTATTTCAAAATGTTTGTGAGTCACTCAGAACACATCAGCAAATCAAATTACAGCAAACTTAGTCTGAAATTTAATTAGCTGATCAACAATCATAGTTCTGTACTTCCCTAATACAACGTATCTTATTGCAGACAGTTTACAAGGCATTGTCTCTGCACCTGAACCCATTATTCTTGAAGCAACATGGCAAAACATTAAACAATCCTGTTGATTGTGCTCTGTTGAATAGCAGAGGTCCCTGAGAGTCATTTTAGATTAGTTAGTGATGTATAACTCAGCAAAGCAGAAGGGAATAGTAGCTCTGGTATCTCTGCAACCCAGACTCCTGTAGGGCCGGTCAGTCGCTGGGGTCCCTCATGGTGAGAAGCGGAGTGATAAATATTTCATTCTGGTTCTCTGTGAAAACTAAGCCCATATAATCTTCAAATCTACATGCTTCCCCTGCTCCTAGAATAATGTCCCAGATGTCTTCCTTTAGATTAGGATTGGGCTGCTGTTCTGTCATAGCCAGGCCAAGCTGGAGCACTCATTCCTATTTTTCAGGGGATTCTTCTATGTGACCTGCAGAGCATTCAGACAGGTGGACTCAGCCTACCTCACTTTTCCGAGTACAGTGTAAAAGAATGTCTTTTGGTAGACCTTGACAAAATTTAGAACTAATTCACCAGAACTTGAAATACTCTGTAGAGAACTGCATTAAAAATAATCTCCAAGGTCACCGAACATGGCCTGTGTAGAGAAAGAATTCACTTAGTTGTGTGAAGAGAAATAAAAGGGATAAATTAAAGCAATTGAGTGTGGGAGGCAACCTCTGCCACATACAGCACTATACAGATGGAAAATGGACTGCTCATATTCACGTTAGTTATTGCTGAGCTAGAAAGATGGATATCTACATGGGTTAGAAGATGTTTACAAAATTCCACGGATAAAGACGTGCAGGGTAGGTTAGAGCAGAACAGAAGCACAGGCAGGAAAAGGTAGGACAGCCTAGAGAAATACAAAGCAATGCAGATAGCAAAAACCCAAGAGGAACATGTGCCTTGATTTCACATTATGAAGGCAAAAAGAACCCAAGATGAAGAAGAAACGCTTCTGACCAACCTGTGAGGAAACAAATGGTCTTTCAGTATATTTAGTTTTCCTGTATCCAGGGTTAAAAACAACACAGTGGCTCAGATTCTCCCCAACTGTCTCATCTGTTTTTACGTTCATGGGAAATTGTTTCACGGTTTTCTCTATAGGACTTTTTGTTTAAGGCTCTTTGTGAGTATTAGACTGTAAGCTTTTCCTTCTTATGGATAAGAGTACTTCTGACAAGGTTTATCTCCTGTGGAATTACTCACATCAAGCTCTCAAGCCCTAACTCACTGGTATGAGAAAGAGTAAAACCTGGGTCTTGTTCTGAGTGAACTTGGAAACCTGTGAGGAACAGGGTCTTGGAGAAGAGCCATTCCTTCGAGGTGACTTGGGGATCATCCCTCCAGCTCATGGGGACCCTAAGCTGCAAATAAAGTAGGTATGGAAACAGGGAGCTGCTGCCTCTCAGTGGATGCCTCTGACCTCTTGATTTATTGTGTACAGTCTGTCTGCTTCTCCTTTCCTAGACATATTATAACTTCCCTTCCTCTGCTATAATCCTTAAGCTAAAATATGTCGAATGGTCTAAGCCTTGATTGTATATGCCATCAACCTTTCTTATTTAGAAAAGAATATCAGTGTCCCTTGTTTGTCTAACAAAGGTTAAGTTTAACCTTCAGGGCACAGTGCAAAGAACATCTGTTTATTCAGATTTCTAGCCCGGGGGCTGAGGAGCAGAGTTTGTATTTGGGACCTCTGGCTGACATTTGTTAACTCAGTTTGCATGCATTTTAATGTGGTTTCTTGTACCCTGAGGCAGTTGTTTAGAATACAATATGATGGAATATAAATATATATATGGCCAAATTATTATTTCTCTGAGTTATCACTGCTGGAATTTGAAGGCAAAAATGAGTTTTTGAGATTTTAAAATCCCCAGAGGTCACCAAGATGGTTACCAAAATTGGGTGTGGAGCTGAACACGCTGGAATTCAGCAGCATATGAAGCAGACAAAGAGAGGAAGAGCAGTAAATTCTGGGGTCACACCATGAGATCTCTCAGTGCCATCCTAGATGTGTGTGATTCCTTATCTGCCAATGCAATGCTGCATGAAGACTGTAAAGAAATGTGTGTTTGCAAGAAAAGCCTATTTCCAGTAGAAATCATGCTAAAAAATATTTGGAGCATTTTTATTGCTGTTATGATTGTATAGCGCTTCTCTTAATGACATTTAAATATGGGGCCAAACTTGAGCTGATGACATTTCATTAAAGCCAAGGGGATAGAAATTCAAATGTGCATCTTCCTCCAAATGTTTATCTAGCAGCAGGAGCTGATTATCTTATGACACTGTTATCTGCCAGGGACTGTGTATCTATACCAAGTTGAAGAGAGAGACGTTTAAACACAGAGGATTCCCAGTGTTCCTGATGCTCAAGATAAGCAACAACCTGTTTAAAGGTTCAGTATGGTTTAATTAATGAAGTCAAATATTCAAAATTGCTTCTTTATTGATAGGATTATTGCACTGCTGAGGCAAAATGGGGCTTTTTAACTCTAAGGGCTGTATACAGTGAGCTAAAAGTGGATGTGTGTGTGCCAGAGCGTGCCCAGCCTATGCTATCTCCCTTGGAGAACTTTTCTGTAGCAGCACTCTCTGAGGATGAAAGGAAGATGTTGCTGTTCCTGTTTTCAGATGTTTTACTTCACAAAACATTTAAATTACAAACTCTCAGTCCAGACCCTTTGCAGGGTTTATCCTGTTGGCTCAGACAGCTCCTCACTCCCTGTATGCTGACAGAGGGAGATGTGCCTGCAGCCCCTCACCTGCTGCTTGCATTTCCCTGCACCCTCCTCCAAGCATCTCCCCTGGCAGCACAGGGGCTCTGACCTCTTTTGGTCAGACCCCAAATGACCATTCTTGTGTTTTCCACTGCCTTGTAGGCAAATAACTGTTTCTGTCTTTGAAGCTGAAGCACACTCACCGTCTTCTTCTACAGCATCTCTCTCTGGGAAGAATCTCAGAAGCAGAAAAGCTTCATATCCTCTTATGTCAGGGCTACTTCACAAAGCCCCAAACCATTTGCAAGGGTACCTCTAATTTCCACACTAACATGCTGTGGGAAAAGTCATCTGGATATTTCTCTTTGAAGCACTAAATTGTGTTTGCAAGATGTGCTCTGAGCCAGTTACAGCAACTGTCAAAACCTCCTGTGCCTCTTACCCGCACTTTGAGAGAGATGCAAGCACTCTGAACCCAGCAGCTGGAGAGCAGGGCTGGACACAGGGCCTGAGGACACACATTTGACTTGCTTCTCAGCCTGTCCTGGTGAATATGCCCTCCTTGGCAAGAAAGCAGCTTGCCAGCCTAATTTGTGGGGCTACTGAAACTTTTTCCCTGTAAGAAGGTCTTGCATCTTCCTGTTCACAGACAAGCAAGAGCAAAAGCATTCATCTGTTGCCTGGTATGTAAGCATATAAAATTATCACCTCGAGGGATGGAGTGTTTGTGTCCCTATACAGGTTCTTAGGAAAAGCCATGTTATTGCTTGGAAATCACACACCCACGTGAGGATGATCATCTGCAGTGGAACTGTCTATCCAGCAGACTGAAACCGCCTCTTCAGAGCGGAACAGAAGGAAAATATTCCTCCCAGAATAAAAGGGACAGGAGGGAACTCCACAGAAGCTATTTAACCACCTTTTTGTGTTTGACCCTGCAGGAGGTATCTACTCCTAAACATCCCATGTGAGGTGGGTACTCCACTGCAGGGAGGGAGCTCTGGGAGCTGCCCCAAATGCATGGCAGAGCATGGCCCTGCAGTGCTGCAGCCTCCTAGCACCCCGGGGCATGGGACCTGGCACTGCCCTGCCAGCGCAGTTGCTGGGGAGTTGTGGCCCCTCTCCACTGCCATTTCTCATTCCTCCCAGGGAGTGGGTCAAGGGCACTGCCTTTGCTCTCTGGTACAGCTCAGAGGCATCTCTGCTTTCCAGGGCAGAAAATCTGCCTTCTTGGTCTTCCATTTCACAGCACGCTCCTCTGTGCGAGTGTTTCAAAAATACACAGCCGAGCCAATGCACTCACTCAGGCAGCCCGTGAGTGTTGCACAGTCGATGTACCACTGCCTTCAGGCTCCCATGGCCCTTGAGGTGCATTTCATCAGCTCTGTATACATTTCAGTATCACTCAATAGGGTGAAAGCTTATCGTCATTAATTGTGAGGGTTTATGTTGGCAACCACTTAGTTCCTATGGTTACGTCTGTAAGAAATTGTGAAATAGGCACTTCAAGGCTCTGGGCAGGGAAACAAATTGACTGTTACAGAATTCATGAATGATAATAACTCATTTGCTTATAATGTTAATAAATAATTGGTGTAAAATCTTTAAGTGCAACCTTAAAATGCACAGGTTATTTAAAGGTCATCACTGCTCTTCACTCTCCATGAAAACCTTCATATTGCAGTAGTGCAGCCCGGGTGGCAATTACAGTGTTTCAGGGTGTTCACTTAGTCAATCTATAACCTGGTCCACTCTGCAGGGCTGCCCTGTGTGTGTTCCCCCTGACACCATAGCAGGTTTTCTCGCCTGTGCTTGGTCAGTGTTAGAAAACCCCATGTTTCTGGACATGGTAAAGCTGTGCCATGGGAACAATATTCACTGTCTTATTGTGTCATTCAACCCTTTGTCTAGGCCATCCATAGCAGAATCCTGAAGGAAACAGTGCTCTGTGGCAGATAAATACTGCACAATTTGTCTACAAGGTCACCCCTATTACCCAACCTCATCAGGGAACCTGAATCCTTCTGGTCTCTGAGTTATTTTCCTTGCTGTGTTTCTCATTATCCCCATCTTTCAGTGTTATTGAGTCCTGGAGTATCTCTTTTGTGTTGCTGCTTTTCTAACTCCCTTTCCCCCGTATTTTCTTCCTACTTGCGTGCTTTCCTTTTTGTCACCTCTCCTCTGCTTGTCTCCTGTGCTAGCAGGCACTCACCAGGCTTTGCACTGCTTTGGGATGATCTACCATGTCCTGTCTTATTTGTCTCATCAGCACATGTAACAGTTCAATTTTTGCCACTCTTTCCCTGCACAGACCTTGCTTTGCCTACAATAAAAATTTTATGCCTTTACTCTAACTTGCTTCTTTTTCTACCTTATCCTCTGAGAACCAGCTTTCCCCAGTGAACCACGGGTGAGGGAAAATCATCCATTTCTATAACTCTGCTTTCATCTTTGCAGCATTGCTCCTCTGCAGCTGAGATATCCTCACACTTTGCTTTTGTCCATCAGCAATGTGTACTAAGCACAGGCTTTCCCGGCTGCCTGTGGCAATGCCCGGTGACTGCAGTTAGCTTAGAGCTTACTGATATGTAGAGTTGATTTTAAATTATTCCTTCGTGACTCCAGGCGTGGGACGAATCAAGATGAATCACACAGTGATGAAGGTAATTCCTCCCATCAGCTGAACAATGAATCAGTTGCTATTTTTCTCGTAGTTAAGATGCCATTTTGTATGTGGTGCTAAATAATGTTCCCTGTTAAAATCATGAGGCTGAATAAAGTGGTCAGTTTGTTACTGGCTTACAGGCTAATACACAGAACTAATTTCAGCAATACAGCCTCCAGTGTGAACAAATTATATTTAATCATTTTGAGGAGGAAGTCTGTCGCCGGGTCAGTTGTCTGAAAACATCATCCTCTAGAAATATATGAACGAACTGTTGCTTCAAATGGGAAAAAAAGCCCGTCTCAACCCAAATTTCCTGAAATCTCTGAAGGTCCTGAAAGCAAACCCAGGACTTCATTCTGGAGTACATGTCTGTTGGTGATACCTGTTGGTGATGCAGTACATTCAAAAACAAAACAAGCGCAGATATTTATATTCCTTCAAAAATTTTCATAGAAACGTAATGATGCTACCTGTAGTCATCCTAACTGCAGTCTGTGTGTTGTGTATTTAATGAATTAGAGCTGGGAAAAAAGGTCCTTCTTCCTTTCTTCCAGTCGAAACCAAGAAGTGGACTCTTTTGAGATAAAGATGTAGACCCCAAAGATGCTCTGGGAAACTGGTTTTCTGTCACTTCAAATTAGCAGGCTGTGATATGGAGGGAGGGGACATCCAAAGTGATGCTGAGAAATTGTACTCTTGGTAATGTGGGGTAGCTGGTCCAGGAGCACTCAGCCCAGCAACAAGTCCCTGGATCTCCTATAGCCACCCATACATTTTCTGTGCTGCTGTTTTGCCACCTGTGAAATAGCAGCAGTCTGGCTGAATGTGCTTCATGAGGACTCTCCAGGCTGGGAGGCACTTGCACAGCAATGCCAGTGGACTTCAGAGGCTCCTTGCTTAGATGAAGGAGGAAAAGTGAGGAGAAGGAGGTGTCCTAAATCTCAGGGCCCTAAAGGGTCTGACAGGTTCCATTTCTGTTACACACCTCTTCTCCTCTGGGTACAAACCAACCACATTAGTTTATGACCTGACCTGCTTTGGAAATATCTTCACCTTCTTGGTTTAAAGCTGAAAGATTTGCAACTCAAACAGGAGCTTGTGCCCTTTATTCATTATGTCACTTCCAGCCTTAGCTAAATAAAGAAAATCCTTGCTTCACTTAAATTTAAAATGACACCAAGTCATGATTCAAACTTGCAGTGACATTTATCCAGTTAGTTGGTGTTTGCTATAGGTCGAAGGGACTCATAAATACAGTTGTCTTCATGTCTCATGCACATTTCTCAGTGTTCCTTGACAGTTATTAAGTGCATTAATTTTTCTGGTGCTAATTGCTGTGTGGTACTGATGAAAAATGCATTTTTTTTTCCCAGGGAGTTGGCACTTAGCAAATATCTTGATGGCGATAAATTAATGTAGGAACTAAGTTTCTGTTGCCATGGTTTTCTTCTCCACTGATACACACAGTTACTGTATCCTCACTCCAGCAAGGGTAGAGAAACAAAACCGCAGCCGAGATCACCTTGATGCCCGAAACCCTCTCCTCTCCTGGCTCTCTCGTGTGGTTTGCCCTGACAGTGGTCTCGCTTTTTGCAGGTTTCTGTACAAGTCTCACTGCCCACCCAGACCTGAGAGGGCTCTGGGCTCCTGAGAAGCCAAAAGAAGAACGGCACAGATGCTGCTGGGGAGAGTGCTGAGGTGTCGGAGCGTTTCCCTGCACGTTTCACGTGCCTCGCCGTGCTCTCACCCCACTGCAAGGCAAACTTCGCCTACACCGCTCCCCCCCTCTTCACCCCACTGGGTGATGAGGCTAAAAGCAAAGTGGTTGAACTCAAAGCATAAAGGGACTAGGTTCAGTGCTTGGTGACCTCACATTATTTAAGTTATCTGAGGCCTTTGAGGGAAAGCAGGGAAAATTCAATGGATCGCCTGAGCTGTGCCCTGCAGCAGGGGTTTAACTGATAGTCTCTCTTCTGCAGGAACACCTTTATGTTTCCCAAGGGGAGATAACACAGGGCTGTAAACCAGTGCTGCTGTTTCTAAAAAGGTAAGGAGAAGCCGTGGAGATAGCTGTGGTCGGAGTTTTAGATTCTAGATGAAAGTAAAACATTGCCTCGACAGGACCTTCTGCTGTGCCTGCAGTACTCCAGCTGTAGCATCACTCCAGTCCCATATGCCAGGAGAACTCTTCTCCTACTGGTAAATGATGAGCAGCTTTGGTTGGAGGAAATGGAAATCCTCAGGACTGCTGCTGAGGTCTTCCATCAAGCACTGTTGCTGCTATCAGCTAAATTCAGATATGATTATGGGCAGCATCTGGAAGCAAAATTTCCCAGCATCCTAATCAAATCTTACCATTTAAAGCAATGATGGCAGCTCACTTCATTGAAATTGAGCAAGATTCTTAAGGTTGTCTATTGGGTCATACAGCTGTGCAGGATCCCCTAATGCATATTTTTTCTCTTGCCTCAGTTCTGTCCTCTGCTACCAGAGCAGGTGACCATCATAACCACTGTTTGCACTATTGACCTTTTGAGTTTGGAGGGAAAGAAACCCCCAGCTACAGAGAGGATACTCTGAGAAATCAGCGTGTCTATATCTTTTTCCGATAATCTCTTCATTAATGCAAAATTCTTTGCCCTTGAAAAAAATTGGAACAAATGAAGTTTCACAGAAACTTGTTGCTTTCAGGAAAAAAAAACTTATAATGGAAATTGATGGCATGTCTGACCAGGTCTATGCTGACTTTCTGTCTTTGATGGGCTGGAGATAGTTTTTTTCCCTACAACTGGAGACAAAAAATTCTTTTCTCCCTTAGAAGATAGACTGCCGATAAGTTGAATGTTTTCTTTCTTTCAAATTGTAAATGAATCCTTGCTGCCATATAGAATCACAGTTCTATTTTTCTTCAATTTTGTCTTATTTTGTTGACTTTATTAAAGAAGACCTTTTAACTATTTTTGCTTCAAATACTAAATCTAGACAAGAACTTCTAGCACCATCTTAACCCATCTGAATATGGTTAAATATTTCTCTTTGAAATGTACAAATCCTGGGTTCTGAATCAAAGAGAATAAAAGTCTCTGCCTTGCCCTGATTCAGAGATATGTCCTCTCTCTGAAACAAACAGTATGATGGAGTGGCAAAATTTCTAGTCTAAAAATATATCATTTTTATGAAATGATATTTCTATATTTCCAGAAAACAAACAAACCAAACACTTCTAAGAGGCAAGACAGAGTACAAGTAAATAATAAATTATTCTGGGTTTTATTTTTGGGTGACTGTGCTGGTCTCCTTGAGAGTGGGTGAACTCAGGGCAGCTGGAACACAGCCTGCACCACATCCAGCGTGCGTGGGTGGGAAGGCTGCTCCAGAGGATGCTTCATCCATGTTCATGAGATGTTCACATTGACAAAACTTGCTTCGTGTCTTTATGACTTCAGAAAGAGGTAAATGGCTCTGTCAGGAAACCTGGTCTCTGCAGCAAGTACTTGAGGTGCTGCTGCCATTCCTCTCCATGGGTCAAATTCCCAGGTGTCAAATTCCTCATCACTCCAGCATCTTTCCAGAGTCAAGCATCGTATTTGCTATTGTGTCTAAAGCAAGGACTGTGTTGGAAGAGCAGAGATTGCTGCTCTTTGACAGCCTGGCCTTGCACTGCTGCACCCTCTCACTCTGCTCAGAGAGATTTAGGAATGTGGCAACAAACAGCTCTGCCCTGAGATGTTCCTGTTATCACTGGCTTAGTGCAGCCAGAACTTGTTCTGCACTGGTACCCCAGGGTCTCTCAGAGTGAAGGGTTTGCAAGACTAAGCCCTTGTAGAAAGGTTGTGTATTCTCCCTCTATCATGACCTCCCCTGAAAAAGATTATGTAATAATCTGACCAGAAGAGACCAAAGGGGCATAATCTACATTAACTGAAGCAAGTGCAAGTCTTGCTCTCGCCAGTGCTGAGCAGAAATACAAACCCTGGGTGCAGTTGCTGCCAGGTTGCAATGCTGATGGCAGCCTCCTCAGAGCCCTGTCAGGGTTATAGCACTGAGCTGCTATAAGAGTTTGTATTTATTAGTACACATAAGGCTTGATTCAAGCACAGCAGCTCAGCAGCAAAACTACCTCTGATTTACGGTGCAGGCAAGAGGTGACAGTGAGATACACTCCCTGAAGTGTGGGTTTGCAGCCTAAAGAGAAATGAGAGGCAAGGGGAAATGATCTGTGTGGTTGCAGGTAACTGGCAGTTAATATATGATATCCAGATATCTCATTCCATACAATATATCTTTAAAGGTTTGATCATAGAGATCTGATCATAATTTTTTCAAAGAATATTAACTAATAGGCAGCACAAAATCCTTTTTCCCCTCTTGTATCCATTTGTCAGTGTGCAAGTGAAAAAAAAAAAATGATTGCAGCTCTTTAACCAATGGCGCATCTATGCTTCATACATTATTGAATGTTTCTATTTTTCCCCAGTAAGGTTTTTTTTATTCTAATATCACCTGATCTTTGTGCAGTTAATTCCCTTGTCACCAAGCCATGTAAGTACTGACCTCAGAATCTCAGAATAGCCTTGGCCAAAAAAAACCCCCAAAACTAAAAAACCAGTAGCTTAATTTGCATCACTGTTGCTGAGGGCTCTGCATATTTCCATTATAAACTCCCAGTTTCAGCTGGCTGGACAATATGGATTGGTGTGGTTGCGTTCAGCTTTCAGGAGGGAATTTATTCTTAGAAATTGGGTCAAAGAATTTGGTTTGGCAGGATGGGCTGAGAGTGGCTCTGTTTCAAAATAGAAATTTTTCAAGGCAGCTCATCAATTTAAACGATTAGGTTAAAACATTTTTTATTTTAAAAGTGAGAATAAACTTTCATCAGTTAAGTTATCTAAAGGTGAACTGAGATGCGGAGGTGGAATAAACAAAAAGG
The DNA here is from genome assembly GCA_035584735.1 of Pseudotriccus pelzelni. NCBI lineage: Eukaryota > Metazoa > Chordata > Aves > Passeriformes > Tyrannidae > Pseudotriccus > Pseudotriccus pelzelni. Next base: position 8,439,276 of record JAWMRA010000146.1, on the reverse strand, counting down.
AGCTGTCCAGAAGCCAGAAAACAGAGCAAACTGGTGCACATATATTTTTTAATATTCTTTTCCCATCTTGCTTCCTTAATATTTTATAGTGTCGGTAAAGTTAGGTCTTTCTCAATATTGTATGTCCTTTGTGTAGTTAGCTTTGACATTGAAGGAAAGGAGTTATAAATTACACGTCTGGCTGGTGGAGATGGGTTCTGAGCCCCCATGGACACAGACCTTCTCGGGGAGCTGCTTGGAAGATCAAGGTCTGAAAATAAACACTTACACTGAAATCTTGTTTTTCTTTTCCTCCTTCTTATCCGGATCACAGAGATTTCCTAGGGATCTGTAGGGAATATGGAAACCTAGCGGCAGTGCCAGGCTGGCTTGTTTCCCCCATCATGATGAGATCACAGGAGTCCCTGTTTGATTGTGTGCCTTCCCCATCCTTCTGCAATGTGTCAGAGGTTCTTAATGATCCTGAATCCACTTGGCTGAGAGAATATTAATTGGGCAATTCCCCTGAGACAGTCAAGTACACAAAATTTGTGAATACTTGTCAATTAACTTTTTCCCTTCAAGGGCTAATGACTCTAAATAACACCTTGAGCTCATCGCTGCCGCGCCGGGGCGCGGGGACCCTGCAGTCAGCACAGCTCTAGATCTGGAAATGTACCTGCTAAGAAGATTAAGTCTGCAATGCTGAGCATTAAACCCATCAATATTTATACAGTGGGCAAAATTCATATCAAACCTGTCAGGCAGAATCTGTCACGGTGGTGTTTCTAAAAGGTTACCAGCCTCGAGATACCTGTTTTTCACTTACGAACAGGATAGAAGATGAATTATTTTGCAATTTAAGTCTTAGTCTACTGGTAAGCTGCTGGATTCATTATTGAATTAATACCTTGCTTGGGTCCATCTGCAGGTGCTCCTCTAGCAACACACGCTGAATAACAAACCGAAGGATAAAGAGGATAAGGTGGAAATGTTTTCACTTCAGAGAAAATGTTTGATTTGTTCAACTGCCCTTTATCAGAGTTTCTGTACAAAAGGCAAACTCTCACTGGGCAGTTCTGGCCTCAGAGATGGGGTCTCTCTTCTGTGCAGCCTGCCCTTCACAGCAGCTACTGTGGGGAGCCTGGAGAAGAGCAGAGGTACCTTTTTTAATATACTGAAAATCTTAGTTGAACATTACTTCAGCAATTATCAACAGGCACCTCTGCCCCCAGGATCTTCCTGCATGTGTTCTCTTCCCACAGAACTGGGCTGAGGAGTGGAACTGTTAGAGCCTTTAGAAGGGAAAAAAAAAAAAAAGGTAAGTAAGAGATGAGCCTTTGCTCTCACCAAGGAGAAAGGGAAGATTCACATCAAAATGAGCAGCATGGCAGAGCAAGATCCAGTGTGCAAAGGGGTGCTAAACACAACTCCTCTTCAGAAGCACTATTATGTCATGGATAGAAAGCCAAGGAGGAGGTTACGGAAAGTTTATAGAGAACCACATGACCTGGACGGTGTCCTTTTAATTCCTTCTACCCCTGACAAACACTTTCAGCTCTCAGCTCAGCATCCCAGTCCCTGCAGGGATACTTGTCCTTTTGCTTTCACTGTAAGACATGCAGATCAGGGAAGGAAAACTTTTCTGATGTATAAATGATCTTGTGAAAGGAGGAAAATCAACATGTAAGAAAACCATCCAGCTGATGTATTTTGGGGGGCAGAATCCCCCTGCCAGCTCGTGCCCTCCACATGCAGCTGCAGCTCATTGCTGCAGAGTGCAGGCAGTGTGCTGGTGAGCAGGTGATGTCTGAGGTCTGCAGGCAGTGCTGATGCTGGCCGTTTTCTCTTTTCTTCCCTTTTCAGACTGCAATTCTGTAGTTTTGCCTTGTCTTCTGTTTGTAATAAAAGTTATTAACCAACTGTGTTATCAGAGCTTTACTTCACTAGTGTGGCACAAGAGTACCCAGTCTCCTGACAATAATTTGCTGTAAAGGCAGAATCCCACCAAGGCACTGCATGATAAACACCCTCAGGTTGCTGAAAGTAGTTGATATGAGCTGAAGCTGCGTCTGAGGAGAATCCCTGCAGAGGACTGTCAGGATTCTTGGTATCTCCTACATATGTGGCCATGGAAAGACTGGTTTAGAAGCCACAGGCATAGGAGCTCCAAAGGTCCCCAAGCTGTGAAAACAGCTCAAGAAGCTGGGTGAGGAGAGGCCAAGTGCCCAGTGGGATCTCTGAAGCCCAGTACCATGTTTTCTCTGCCAGCTGTAGCTTGGAGAGCCATGGAAATGAGTTCATGGTCCTGCTGCTGGTGCAAACATCAGCCTTGCTCTTTCCTCAGTGTAAAATTTCTGTATGAATGGCAAATGAAGGAAACATTGAAAAATTCAGCGCGGTATTAGCACTTGATACATCGCCTAAGCGCTGCCTCTCCTTTGTAATCTGCTGGATACAAAAAATTTGCTTTGCTGTTTTTCCCCCTCCAGGCCTACAAAAAACCAGTATGCTTTTCCTTCTAGTGGGAAATTAGTTGTATGGTAAAAATATTTATAGACCTTGATCCATTTCCTGTTTGAATCAATAGAAAGGTTGTTATTGATTTTGGTGGGTTTTTTTGAGACAGGCTCTATTTTTCATCCATTTTTCAGCAGGCTAATTCCCCCTTGATGCCTTTTTTGTCCTGGTTAGTCTTCATCAAGTTAGTATGACTTTTAAGAAGGAATAGGAACATAAAAGAGAGTAAAAATAGTCATTTCATAAGACAGATATGGACTATTATAATATGAAAATGTGTATTGCAGTGGGTGGCAAGCATTGCTTTATCCTGAAGACCTCCAGGTTTGATGGTTGAACCCAGTATTTTTCATCCATGGTGTAAAAGCTGCCAACTCCTTTAAAATCTGATGCAACATGACATTTGTGTCACATTTTATCTGTTGACACTGGTTTACGTTATGTCAGCTGATGTGATGTAACCAGACACAGCCTAATAGCCAGTGATGTGCAAAACAGGCATTTGTCTTCTTCTTCCTATGCTTAGGACTAGTGTAAAATAGCACAAAGGCAAAATAATCCTAGACTTCATGAATGGGGCATTGTCAGGGCCAGCTGCTATAGGGATAGCACTGTGTGTCACCTCATAATGTTGCCCATCTAAATAGGCAACTCAGCATCTTCAGAAATGATGATGAACGGCATGAAACTCCCTTCATGGCATTGGCAATTCAGTTTTCAGGAGTCAGCTGAACACCTTTTGTCAAGGTGTTGGTGCCTGGTGGCTTAGTTCCATGAATGTGTATTTGAGGGATTTTCCAGGTTGGCAAGTGTGGAAAAAGGGGAAGCATGCAAAGGGACCACATCACAGCCCTGTGCTTGGGAAACCCTGAGTGACTGAGTGGTAGCCAAATCTGCAGGTAAATAGAATCAGAGTATCCTCCTGGCAGTTTGACCCCAGCAAGTGCTGTGCACTCTGAGACTCCTTTGAACTCAATGCAATTTGGATGTGCTCTGTTTAAGTTTCACTGTGAGAAAATCTTTTTCCAGGTGTTCAGGGAAATGAAATATGAAGCACAGTCATCTACCACCTGACTGCTGAGGAGGGAATGAGTGTGGTCCTGTCAGGGAGGATGCAAAAGACAGCTCCTGAGGCTGGAAAGCCTCACTAGGCTAGACCTCAAAGGCATGATGTGGCCTGTTGAGCTGCTTTTTCAAGTTTGTCTCAAGTGAGTCTAAATGTCATAACTCACAAGCACAGTATTTACCATGTTTAATGTTACCACTGTGTACTGGTTTTGGCTGAAGTAGAGTTAATTTTCTCTGCAGTAGCTGGTGTGGGGCTGTGGCTTGGATTTGTGCTGGAACAGTGCTGATAACCCAGGGATGTTTCTGTAACTGCTGAGCAGGGCTTACAGAGCCCAGAGCTTTCCTGCCTCTCACCCCATCCTACCAGTGAAGAGACTGGGGGGACACAAGGAGCTGGGAGGGGACAGAGGCAGGGCAGCTCATCCCAGCTGAGCCCAGGGAATCCCAGACCATATGGCATCATGTTCCTGGCATAAAGCTGGGGAACAAGAAGGAAGTGGGGACATTCAGTGATGCTGTTTTTCTTCCCAAGTCACTGTTACGTGGGATGGAGCCCTGCTGTCCTGGGGATGCTGAACACCTGCCTGTCCTTGGGAAGTGGTGAATGAGCTCCTTGTTTTGCTTTTGCTGCATGTGCAGCTTTTGCTTTATCTGTTAAACTGTATTTATCTCAACCCATGAGTTTTCTCATTTTTGCTCTTCCCATTCTCTTGCAAGTGGCTGTGTGGGGCTCAATAGCTGGCTGGGATTGAATCACAGCACACTGCCATAGAATAACATATCAAATAGTCTTGTATCCATTACACTACCACTTTCAGGCATAGTAAAAACTATGGGCAGCCAGGTATTCTTGAGCTGAATGATCTTTTTGGGTCACTTCTAACTCAGAATATTCTGTGATTCTGAAAACTGAGCCAAGGTAGCATGACTATTCTGAAACACCTAAATTTCTATGGGACTGTTGCTCCTGTAAGTGATGGATTTAGCCCAGCTGGCCATCACATCTTACCTCAAAGACCACATATTTTGTCAATATTCCACTTTTTGCAAGATTAAATACTGCTGGCAGAAAGATCTCTAAGCACATTTAACGTGTACAATACCAAGTGATGTATTTACAGCTGTTCAATAAAAAAGCTAGAAAAGGTATTTGTCAGGGAAATGGTGGGCTAGGTAATTTATATTTCGTATGAAAGACCACTTAGGAACACTTAAAGAAAATCAGCACAATACCTGTTTTTCTGCAGTAAGCTGGTCCTTGTAGTCATACAAACTGACATCCAGCCCAACATGGAGGCAAGAGGAAACTGTCTAAGGGCTGCCAAAAGGGAAACATGAATCTTTTTCACTGCTGAAGCACAGCAGGAGCCTTCCTGCTCGGTCCCTGATGGGGAAAGTGAGGCTGCTGTCTGTGCCAGATAACCCTCAGCCAGGTGACAGCCCAAATTCAGAGCTGAAAGCAGCAGAGAAAAGGAGGATTAAAGGTGTCAGGAGATGCAGCATCCAAACCTGAGCTGGGAGATTGGCACATCTGCTCCCTTGCTCAGCATTGTTATCATAAATTGATCACATCTAAGTGCATCTGCAGCGCTGTCACCAGTGCTCTCCTGGACAGCTTCATCTGCTGCGCATCTGGCTTTCCTTCGTAAGTGACAATGGTATTTCATTAGACTAGAAAGGTACTTGATAAAACCAGTCTTAGCAGTGGTTTAGGGAAATAAAATAAAATAAAAGCATCAGCTCTGCTGGGAATTTGATGCACAGGCAGTTTAAGCCAGTGTGCATGCCTGGAGGGTGCCCAAGCAGGACTGGTCCAATGCAGGGACAGTGAGGAAGGTGGGGTTGGGTCACACAGACACCCCGCTCCTCCAAGGCCATGCCAAGGTTAAAGCATCTCTGCACAAGCACAGCTGGGCAGGGCCCTACAGCAGCTGCTCCCTGCACAGGCACAGCTTAGCAAAGGTGGGTCAAACAGGGCTCAGCGTGGGCTCACTCCATCCACCCAAGTCTCTGTGAGTCTTGGCCAGGATTTGAACAGAGATTTCCTAAAAGTTGGTGCCATCCCTCCCCTGAAACCTGTGAAAAACAATTGTTTTCTTCCTTCTGCCCTAACTTGAGCTGCACACACGTTTGCAAGCTCCAAGCCAGCAGGAGTAAATATGCTTTATTAGTGCTGCTGGTCTGATTAGGCTGGAAGGAGAGGAGGGGGAAATATAAACCCTTCCTGCTAGTCAATACTATGTCAAAAATGTGACACTGTAAAGGTCCTTTATATTTTGGCTAACTGCTTTCCAAGTACAGGCTAATGATTAATTTCTATGTATTGGTCATTATTTTTTCAATTTAGAAACTTACAAGAATTGTTGTGATAACATTTAAATGGCAACAGGGGGCTGAACTGACCCAGCATTGGTCTGAGAGGCCCTGCTCAACCTACTGACATTTCAGCAGGGGTCTCATTATCCACGCTGCTCAGCTGTTTCCAGAAAGATCACTTCTGTAACTTTTTCCTAGGGACATATTTTCTTCCTGACACTATCTTTTGCTTTCTGTAACTCCAGCAACTCTGATGGGTAGATGCAATTTGATTGTAGCAAAGCTTGTAGCACACTGGTAAATGAATTGGCATGTTCTGATTTCTCCTTGCAGAGAAAATCCTGGCTGCTTCAAGATGGCTGCTGAGCAGAGTGTTCAGGGTATGACCAGAGTGGTGTTTTGAAATTATAAATAGTGGTCAGATGGGCATGCTCAGTAACCAGTTTTTATCAACATTTCGCTAATTACAGCAAAAAATTCTGGCATATGTGGCTTTCTGCTTTTTTTCTCCATTTATAGATATACATACATCTCTCTTCATGTTTTCCCTCCCTTTGCAATATTTGTAGCTACTAAAGCAGATAATGAGGCTACAAACCTGTACTCTACTTTGTCTGATATCTATGGCTACTTTCCTGTAGGGACAAAGAGGATTATTCTAGAGCACAGGACAGAGCACCTCCCTGAGACACCATCACCCAGCAAGACAGAAGACTGAAAGGTAGGGAAAGGCAATGGAAACTCCACAGTGGAGCAGGGGATATACAATCAGGGCTCCCTCACATTAATATTTGTTGTTCCTCTACATTACATCTTTAACATATGAACATTTGGAAGTGTTGGTTCTTCAATTCCATATGTTACATGCACTAAGGAGAAGATCTAAACAACATCTGCAATGCCAAGAAAGCTTGACACTCTGTGACTAAGCCCAAAATATTGTGTTAATCATGAAGGATAAATACTGGATAGACCCTTCTGATCATTTTTGGGAATGATGCCTTTTCTGTACTAAGAACTTGCCAAAAGAGTAAGAAATAAGTTTTGAAATCATCCATTTTCTCAGCTCTTAAAGCCTCGGCTCAGTAATTAAGTTGTTCCTGGTAATTTTGGTCTGTAGGTCCCTTACACACAGCTCAGCAGCAGTGGGGCAATCACACACTGGACTCTGCACTTAATGCAGGGAAGGGGACTGCAGAAAAACTCTGAAGCAAAAGATCTGTGGGGAAAGCCCAGTGCTGCCCATAAGGATTTCTGGGCCAAATAACCTGGGTATTCCAAGCCTCTTCAATTTGAACCTTGGATCCATTCACTGAGCCATGGGATTAATTCAGAGGCTGAATCCTTGAATGCATTCCTGCTGCAAATGGGGCTGGGGCCTCCCAAGACTCTGAGCAATTAAAACTCTTCTGATTTCACTTCAAATTCAACAATGTATTTTTATATGCAGTAAGGTTTTGAGAGCCAAGTATTTGGAGGGAGGGGAAAAAGGAGTATTTGGAAAAAGTATTTATTAATATTTTAGTCAGAATTTGTTTAAAAACAGGCATATTCCCCATGAATTGAGCAGTGTCAAAACCCAGTATCAGGGCCACTGTTTAAAGAAAACAGGCCAGGGTCCTTAATGTCTCTAGTGCTGGACCAGAAATACAATGAGTGAGGTCCTGCTGTCCTGCAGTGACATATCTGCACAGGTAGCATCTTTCATGTGTGTTTCTGGAGGGGGTTTCAGTGGGGTAGATGTTATCAGTGCACAGAGCCAATGTTAGCGCAGTTATGAGGCTGTAGTTTACAATCACCTTTTCCTGAATAACTGGAAATCTATGGAAACCAGACTCAGATTTCTGACTCCCAAGTCTGCAAATCCTTCTATTGTCAGTGTTTGTTTTTAGATCCAAGACAAGTCTATCAGTTTCAGTAATGAAAGAGATGTATCTCTCTATCTCTAAGTCCCTTGTGTTGTTTTGAAATCCCACTTGTGTGCTATATGCTCCTCCAAAACACTTTTTCTGTCTTTGTTCATTGTAAACGTTTTGTAAAAGAATTCTCCATCATTTTCTTTTGTGCTGAATCTGGCAGTATCAGCTATTTCACTCTAAAGCCCTGGTTAGAAAAGTGGGCATTTCTTTTCTCCTGTGATTTTCTCCACTGTGCTTTTCATCTCATCACTGAAATGGAAATATTTTACTAGTTAAGTGGGGAAAAAAGCAGTTAAGGCAGATGCTGTTTCATCATCTGGCTAACACAGAGCTCCTCAGCATTCAGAGCAGTGGTTTACTGCAAAAAATTAAGTGCACAAATTTTTCATGTGGAAGAAATGATTTCTGAATTCCCTCTGAAACACCATTTCTTCTATAGCAAGATGAGTTAATGAAGAAATTTACAGTTTAGTGTCTATTAGGGCTACAGAGAAGATTATTCTTGCTCTCAGAAGTAGTTTTGTATTATTTTCCATTATTTTAAACTCCTTCAGCCATGATTTGGAAACAGCAGCTGTGATCATTCCTGCAGATGAACCTTTCATTTACCTGCCTCTTTTATCCCAAGACAAATGACGCCCTAAACTGACCTGTGGGTCTTTAGCCGGATTTTAGTCTTGGTCAAAAGCTCTAGCAAAAGGGAGGGGGAAAAAAGCTGAGTAAAACCAGCACTTCTTCAGCTGCCTGGGGGGTGGTTCATCCCAGTTGCTCTGGTCCTGTCCCCCCTTGTTGTGCCAGTGCAGTGACACATTCCCAGTGGTGAAGAGACTCTCTCTGTGTGCAGGCTGGTGCCAGCATGGAACGAGGGGAGAAACACTGCTGGGTTTTGATCTGAGAAGGAGTTGGTGCCATTCCCCGTAGAGATGTGTATGTGTTTTTCCAGGTCTGTAATTCTTGCAGGAAATGATGTCCCATAATTTTGCTTCCCCTAAAAGGCAATAAATACGTTCTTTGTGCTTTCAGAAATGGACACACCCAGGGATTTTGTTGAAATCAAGAATGCAGATGACATGGGGCAAAAAAATTGTATTCCTCTCAAAAACAGACATTTGATTTTATTTCTAGATTAATGCTTTGGAAGTTTTCTTTCTGCCTTCTTAATAGCATTATGTGATGCACTTCTGTCATGCCCTTTGTAACTGGGAAATAATTAGATTGCTAAACTGAATAACTCAGTGATTATTCTGGACTCCAGTTTGATTTCCTCTGACACTTTATAGGCCCATCTCAGGTATCACTAGCATCAGTAATCTGTTACACCACTTCAGTGTTGGACCAACAGGTACCAGAGTTGGCCTTTTCCTTTCTCCCCTGCTTTCACGGCTCAGGATAAATACTTTGGCTCAGGTGGAGATCTGGGAGGAAAAGTGGTTGCTCTTTGAAGTGTAGGTACAGCGGTTTTCCAAAGGCTAAAGAGGAATGATAACTAAATTAACAAGCAGGAAAAAGGAGTAGAAAACAGAGACAGAACAAACTTGGAATACATCAACCAGTTAGATGCACCAAACAGAAAAGTGCTTGAAACAGGATTCAAGAAACTTCAGAAATAAATTGAAGCTACTCTTTCAACTTCAGAGGGAAAAACATTTGAAAGCGTATTTTCCAAAATATAAAGCCAAGAATTCCACTTTTTGGTAAAACTAAGTCTTTAAAGTACAGAGATAAATCTGAAAAGAATAGTGACATTCAAGAAAAACTTTAAAACATTTTAGAAATGCGGAACGTGAAATTGTGAAATTAACTGAGTAGAGAAACACCATTCCCTTAAGATATTAGACTCAGGGAGACACCTCTGTCTGCAGTTTACATTCCAGCAGTAAGAAATAATGGGTGTGATCTAAAGTATCAAAATGCACAGTCTTTCAAGCAGCAGTAGCTGAGCACCCAAGGGCCGAGCTGTGCAGTGGGATGCTCTCCTGCCATGCTGCTTCCTGCATCCATCTGGCTTCATGCAAGCTCGGAAACAGCAAGCTGAGGCACTCATTTTCTACTGTGGTTTTCATAGGAACTTGTCTAATTTTGTCAAATTATTATTTTTTTAACCTACTGATTTATTTACAAACCTGATCTCAGGTCCTGAATTAGTAAGTCAGTGTTCCTCTTCAGCAGCAAGAACATATAGACAATCAGTCCACTGCCAAGAGAAATCTGGGGATCGTTGTCATCAACTGTAATGACAATTCTATATTAAGTAGGTTTAGGAATAAGAAATCAATGAGACAGTGGTTTGAAATGACCCAAGGACTTTCCAACCCAGTGATTTAATACCATGGTGAATAAAGAAATAAATCTTAGTGAGTACTAGTGGTCTAGAACAGAATCTGCCCAAAGGAATTTTCTGATATTACTTTTATTTGCTTGTCATAATATGTTTCAGCCACACTTTCCCCTTTCTGTTCCATACACTATATTAAAGAAGGAAAAAAGTTTCCTATTCAGTTTGAGTTTTTCATGAGAATTTTTCCTCCCTGGTTAACTAAAAAGGCATTAAAATACAAATATTTAATTAACTGACAGAACGATTTAAGCCAAGTTTGAAAATGGTTCTTCTAACTCTAGATGTGTGCCTGGAGAAGCAAAAAGGAGAAAATCCCTTACTTTGAGATGCATTTAAGTTTTTCTTTCTTCTTTTGTGCGGAGTAGAACCTTTTTGATCTCACTCTTTTGTAAAGTAATTCTTCGTCAAATTAAATATGAAGATCCCTATCAGAAAGCACTTGGCTTTGACAAGCCTGACAGCCCTGTGTAGCCTGCAACATGGTAATGGCTGGCACTGGAATGAAAAGGTCTTGGATAATGAATAAAGAATATTTTAGTAGCATGACTCATAAGTAATACAAAGGCAGCTCTGGCAATGTCTGTACTAATTACAGACTAGTTGCTATGTTGTAACAATCACGGGTATTAAGTGTGTGGGATGCTGAAATGTGTGGGCATTCTGCTAAGCTTGATCTCAGTTCCTTGCGACTCAAATCCTGTCTGTCCCAGCTGGAAAGTGGGCAATGTATGTAGGTGCCTAAAAATGGACTGAGGGGGATTAAATGAGTGTCACTGTTTTGTAATATTTTTTTTTTTTGGTTTTAGCTCTCCTGGCTAAAAACTTTCTGAGCCATCAGAATCATGGGGATGTGTTCCACAGTTCAACGGCCAACTGTCCTGTTGCAGCCTGGTGCTCTGGAGCCTCATCCCCCAGCACTGCCACAGTGCAGCATTTCCAGAGAATCTTGGTGGGATTGAAGAGCAGGAGCAGCAGCATTTCCAAGCTATGTGAGCTCTGTACAGGCTTGTTTTACCTCCAGAATTTCAGGGAATGAGGTAATGTGGGCTGCTATGGCTTTGAAAAATAGAGTTGGCTTTAAAAGGCTGGAAGTAAATCTCAGATGGGCAACTTGGAGCTGCTTGAGGGGTATGTCTGTAATGGGAAAGCACTGCTGAGCATTGCCTATCTAAGGGATGGTCTTCCTAGTCTGGTTAGAGAGGGATGGGCTTAGGCAGTAAGATGTCAATGTGACTCAATCTTGCAATTTAACGAAGCCAGGTCCAGATGTAGAATTTGCTCCATTTCAACAGTTAATGAGTTGGAAAATTATCCAAGCTCAATTTTCTGTTTCCTTCAAGGTTCTTGCTTCCTGAGTTTTGGTGATTATTTCCCTGGGTACCATTTGCCCTTGCCCGCTCTTCATCTTTCTGTCTTTCAGACTTAAAGGATTTTTCTCCCTTTTGTGAAAGGAGGAGAACCTCTGCCCATTTTCCAGATGTTTTAGGGATGTGAAGCATGGTGCCTGACTGCACAGGACAGTGCTCAAAAGCTGCTCTGGATTGCTAATACCATGTAACCGTCTTACAGGTGAAGTTTTCTCTATTTAGGTGGTGTGTAGTGAGGGAGGCACTGTGCTGGGAAAACTATGCACGGAAAATCCATGGTTGTTAACTATCCACAGCTACCATCTGATGATGTTTTAAAAATACACCTGTGGGTATTAACTATCCACACCTTCCACCTGATGATGTTTTACAAATCGTCTGAAGCATGGCAGCAAGCTGAAGGCTCACAGACTGCACCAGGGAGGAGAATGAGAGATGTAAGTAAAATTTTGGGAAGGAGGGGTGGGTTTGGTTTTGGATTAATGTCTTCAGTAATAGAGAACTGAGAGAGAGAACAGAAAATGCCTCCTGCACTGTGGCCACCTTCTCTAATCTCACTAACATAGCTGTAATAAAAATCACACTTAGCCTGTCATTATTCCCCGTGGGATGCTTCCTGAAATCCCCTGCTTTGTTGTCAAGATCCTGGTGCACAAGGACAGGGGCATTTCTCAAACACCTCAGTTGCCATAAAGAGAATAAGCTGCCAGAGGACTGTGCTAATGCATTGTCTTTGGCACCAGCTCTCACTCCTGTTTGAAGCAGGGTGTCAGCAAGGGTGAAGCTGGAACAGAGCCCGGGCTCTGCAGTGCCCAGCTTTACTGCTGCCCAGGCACTGGTGAGCAATGGGAAGAGGCCCCAAAAAGCTCAGCACACCTCATTCTCTCCCAAAGCTCTTTGTTCACTTGGTGGCTCTTTATGCCAGCACGGGGGATCTGCAGACTGTGCTGTGAATAAATCATGCTGAGCCGAGGCTGTTGCCTGTTCTAATATCTGATCACTGTTTGGGTAAAGGAGTCTCCTTCTTGTTTGGTAGGTTCACAATATCACTGCTCACAATGAGCATTTTTCTTAAGTTAAATAGAACGCACTCTAATGTAGAGCACCAACATCTCGTTAGATGATCTGCAGGTTCAGAATGGCCTGCATGTCCTTCACTGTTTTCTCTTAAAGGGAGACAAGCTAACCACCAGAACATTTTGCACCTTTTCTTGCCAGCATACTTCAACTGGGTGATCACAAAGTATTTATCATTTTTTGTTTTATGTTTTGAAGAACATAATTTCCCATTAACATTGAAATTAGTATTTGCAACTACAGCAACAATACAAGTTATTATTTAGCCTCTGAATACACATGCAAAGTATTCTAGAGAATGTTTGCTTTGTCCAACACCTTAATCAGGAGCTGAATCTAACAAAAGCCCAACTTCATGTGGGTGAATATTCATGGGATTGCACAACTGAAATGTTTATATAATTAATAATCTTAGAAGCACTTACAGTAATTCTTTACTTCCAAAAGCGTGATGGGAGGTTCCCAGGGGAGTCCCCAGATGTAAAAATTGTGAACAATACACAGGATTTTATTTAGAGGTTGTTCTGAACAGACAGTAATGTTACAGATGGAGCCTGTGGTAGCAGTGACACAGAAGGATGTCCCTAGTGTCAGCATGGCTGTCATCTGCACGGCTCCTGTCCATCCCAAGGGCAGCAGCCGGGTGACTTTGCCACTGCTGTCATGTTGCCAGAGGTGAGGAAAACTCTCCAAATCTTGCAAGGTACTGGTGTAATTGGTGTAATGGGCAAAGCTACTCCTGGTGGTGTTTCCAGGGGGTTGTAAGCAGGGAGAGCTTTTCAAACACAGGGAGCACTCTCCAAGCAAGAGTCATGGCAACAAAAGAATGAAGGAAGCACTGGGAGATGGAGGGGAGTAGTTCCCTCCATCACAAATGTCCCTGTGACATCCCAGTTTCCACTCACATGGGGTAAAAAGCAAGCCAGGAGAAAGGAGTGGACCTCCCACCTGACTTTGAGAGTACTGTAAGAAAATGTGGATGTGGATATACATATGTTTATAGTATTTTGCCTAAATACTATTTCCTTGTAGTGCCTAAAAGATGCAAGGGCTTTGGAAGGCTGGCAGAAGCCTTTCCTTTCCCTTTCACATGCATCATGGGGAAGGTGAGCTGTAAACTCAGCCCAGTGCCAGAATGATGGTGGTAGTCAGAGAATGAGGACCTGCAAAGGGGAGCTGGAGGGCATCCTTCTTGCTGCTCTTAGCAGCACCCTGGGGCAATCACAGTTTTCTTGCAGCTCTGGCAGAGTCCCATGACCAAGGGAGGGAGCAGAGACATGGCTCAGCCCAGGGGATATCACAGTCCCACAGGAGGGTTTATGTGCAGCAGGTGGAAGGAGGGAGGATTTGCCATGCCACAATGCCCTGTAAGTGTGACAGCCCCATTGCTTGTCCTTATTTTGCAGGCTGAATTATTCCCAATACCTCTCCCAGGGTGTGCAGGAGTAGACAGAGGTTGCTTTTGCATGGGCGGTGCTCAGCTACAAAGCTGCATGGCAAGGGCTGTTGCTATTATTAACCCCGGTGTCCCCATCCTTCCTACATCATGTGCATCTTCCAGTAGCTCTGCAGCACAAATCCCACAGGCACTGGGGACAGATTATTGTGTTTTCTGTTCTCACAGCCTGATCATAGGCCAGGAATATGTCCAAGAGGTTGTAATGAAAAGAACACACAAACAAAGTGTAGGATTGTGTATATATATATGTATATGTATATATATTTATAAAAGTAAACCTTGAGAAGGTTTAACAGTGGCATAGCACATGGCCCTGCAGGCAGTGAGGTGTCGTTTCAATAAACAAACAAATTACCTGGTGTCTCTTTTCAGGAGTGTCTTGAAATGTCTTTTGCTTCCAGCGCTGTCACGCAAGGTCAGAGCTTATGTGGAGGAATGAGCTCTGTTGCCACTTACTTGGCTAACACCTGTGCCCACACACCAGCTGCAGGAACAACAAAATCCTGAGCAGACCCTGGGACTGAAGGAAGATCTCTGAAAGGCTCAGCCCTTGCTCTGGGATGGTGGATCACCCACCAGAGGCTGAGCCAAGCAGATGCCCTTCACGTTTGATGCTATCATCACCCCTGTGTAACTCCTGCCCCATCAAACATTCGTGCACTGAAATAAGGAAAGGCTGTAACAGGGCTCCAATATTTGCATCACTTTTCAGGTAAAGTTTTAAAGGCTTATTGGTGAGAGTTATACAATCCACACGCCTAAGCAGCATTTTAAGTATTACCTTCTTACAAATAACCCAGTTCTGTGCCCATTCCCTGCCTGTTGGTGTGCTGTGTGCCGAATAGCCACTGCCCGTCGCGTGCTGCAGTGTGCTCGTGTTGGATTTTGAACAAGAGATGAGAGCAGACATCACCTTAAATATTCACGAAGAAATGTCAACCCACATGAGGCAGTACAGGGGGAAGGATGGAGGTGGGCTCAGCATAAATCATTTATGGCCATAAGGCATGAAGAGATATTCTGGTCACATCATTCTCAGCAATATTATTTTAATAACGTGATGCAAATCTTCACTTTAATGGCAATCTGTAAATAAAACAAGCACTTATTAGAAACATAATGGCTTCAGAAACCTGGCTGGCAGCTTGCAATTTTAAAAACAGTCTTGGGACTTGCCACTAAATAGTCCAGTGGGGTGAGTCCTCCCCCTTGCAATCCCCGACAAAGCCTGTTTTCAGAAAGTAACCGCCTCTACTGCTGGTGAGGGCAAGAGCCCAGCCACCTGAGCATGTCATAATTTCAGAAATACCTGAAATACCTTAGCACCGAGCAGCCTTGGAGAGGTGATACTTACATAGCCAAAGGTGAATTTTGTATTCCTTCCATATACGTTGCAGCTGTACTGGTGGTGGTATTCAAGGGCTTTAAGGGGTCAGGTGTATTAGGTTAAAACAACAAATCTCTTCAGAGATGGTTTCAGAGACCTTTGACTTTTCTGCAAATTTGCATCTGCCTTTGCTTTCAGCAGCCACTGTTAATTCTGAACTGCAGGCTCAGCTGGGCTCGACCACAGGCTTTGGCACAGCACAGATGTGATACAGCTGCATTACAGAGTACTGAACAAGCTTACTCCAGGGTAGTTACTCATCTCCCTGCAGGAACCTCCCATGGCTCCTCCTCGGTGTGCTGCTTCCCAGGGGACTGCTTGGGCAGGTTCTTGCATCTGAGGACAGCTAAATGCACACCATTTATTTTTGTTGTTGCTGAGATAATGCCAGAACAGTCACCTTATCTGAATCACTGCTCACTTCATGTGGTGTCTATTTTTTTTTGTCTATTCTTGTCTGCAGGCTTTGCTATAATGATTTCTCTTGCCACAACCATTGTGTATGACTTTACATGTGAGACTTTTTCCATTACCATGTTTTTTGCCAGTGTATTAACAATGCCTCCTTTCCAGTTTATCTCCTCTCCTATACTATTTCAGGTGTTGTATTGACTTGGTGAAGTGCTAAGTGTATTTTCAGGCTTTCTTTATGCTTCTTGGAAAAGTCAGATTTTGCCTGCTTCTCTTAGACTGTGGACATAAATTTTCCCCATAACATATACTGTGGTGAACCTGGATTGGCTTCTTGTGTTGATCTTCTCCCATCATTTATAGGAAATTTCTTAATAACTCTTAAGTAACGAAGGCAAAAAGCTGGTCTTAGCTGAGCATACAGTTGTACGTGCCAGAATCAGTTGGATAATGCCATTCCTTGTCTCCTCCGTGGGAGATCATGGCTGAGTAACCAGCAAGAAAACTATCAGAAGCAGAGCACTGTTAATGCTTAGACTAGTCATTGTACATCCTGGGTAGAGATGTCTCTTGGTAGAGAATACCAAAATTATTTGAGGAAATCAATGATGAAAGAGCGAAGAGTCATATCAGTGTTTCACATGGCATTGAAGAAGCGGCTTGGCTTGTGGGATGAAAAACACGTGAACTGGGGCCAAAAACTGAATCTGAGGACACACAAATGAGAAGTTAGTTGTTCTCTATTAGGAGCTGTCATTAAAAAAGCCAGTTCTGTCTGTGACATTTGCTGATGTGGAAAATCTAAGCTGCCAGGTGTCATCTTAAACTTCCTGTTCCAGCTGTCTTGAAGGAAAAAATCTTGAACACTGTAGGCTTATGTCTCAACTAGTGAGACATCTGAAAAAGGCTCACATAGCTAAGAACAATGCTTTGAATTTTTGTAATACCTGGGATAATTTTATCAGAGAGGGATTTGTGTGGTGATGTGTTACATTAGCCTAGTGCTGTGCAAGACATATGGAAATTAGTGATGGATTAGATTTCAGAAAGCTTATAAAAAGAGTCTTGCAAGACCTTTAACCTTAAAATCGTTCATAGCTGAGCAATCCATTAAAATAAGTATTGAGGTAATCCTTGGCCAGCACAGTAGTAAGAAATATGCTAGTGATTAATGGGTTTTGGTTTCTTTCTTAAATGTTTAATATGCAGCTGTACAGAAAATATCCCTGATAATGGCAGCCACAAGTCCTCACTCTGTTGTAAGAGGAATTGGACATAGAGCTGTGAAAGTTCAGGTGGGTTTTTCTGCTACAAGCTGGCTGCAGTGCCAAGGCCCTTTGCAGCCCCCCCCGTGTCGGTACCACAGCCCAACACAGACACAGCTGCTACCAGCAGCCTCACACCCCTTCTACAGGATTTGGGGAGTTTGCTTCATATAGTTGCAGCTCACACACAAAGAAAGGCACTGTGAAAGCACTTTGGCTTTGGCTGGAGATTCCTGGTGCTGGATGAGTTCCCCAGTAGTGGTGTGGCACACCCAGGGTTCTTGCAGTGGCAGTGCTGATGTTTCACCCCTGTGAGTGTCCTTGGCTGGGTCAGGGCTTGGTTTTACCCGTACAATGATTTCCTCAGTGTCAGAGCAGATTATTCTGCCAGGGCAGCAATCTGACAGCCTTGTCTACACTGTTATACGGAGCCGGGCTGCCTAATGTCACCCAGCATAATTTTCAGGGCTGGAAATAGAAGCCTAGTGGTGGAAGTACAAATCAGATTTTCCTGTCGGACACTCTGGCAGCACGTGGGACTTGCTGACTCCGCAGGGAACAAGATCACTGTGCAAACAGTCAGCACCAGTGATGAGTGCTGGAATACATATGTCTGCACCAAAAAACATTGCCAGTGGTCTGCATTTTGAGCTGCTGGTGAGAGGCTTAATGATGCAGAAAAGGAATTTCTCTGGTAATACAAAGAAAATTCACTCCCACTGTGAAGATGCCCTCTTCTTGGTGGCTCCCTTTGCCGCCATTGTTAAGTATGGCAAGAAGCAAGGCAACTGCAGCATGAAAACTGATCTGACAGTGCCACTGGCCCCCACTAAAGGGAGAACAGGGATGAGGTGGTGGCTGTTCCCATTCAGGTCACAGCACCTAGCTGAGTTGTGCCCACACCAGAGAAGAGCAGGTAAATCTGTACCCCCTTTTTCAGCTGGGCACAAGGCAGAGGTGTGCTGTGCCAGGCTCTGGTCTGCACAGCTCCTGCAGAAGCAATGTCACTCGTGCA
The DNA here is from genome assembly GCA_035584735.1 of Pseudotriccus pelzelni. NCBI lineage: Eukaryota > Metazoa > Chordata > Aves > Passeriformes > Tyrannidae > Pseudotriccus > Pseudotriccus pelzelni. Next base: position 8,421,155 of record JAWMRA010000146.1, on the reverse strand, counting down.
GTACCAGTCTGCCAGGGATAGCCATCATGCAAGGGCTGGCATTTATCCTTTGTGAGATGAGCTAGAAATGCATTCCTTAACAGTTTTGCTGGTAGAACAATCTTCTATCTAACAAGCCATAACAATAATTTCTGTTCTGATATGGTCCTTCAATTTGATGTACAATTGTACACTTCATTCATGCTTTCTCTTCTTTTTAAAATAGTCCTCTAACTCATCCACCCGCTTCTGACACATTACCTTAGTCTAAATAGGGATGTGCTGCTATTTGCTGATGCTGCCTATTCAGCACAACACGTTGTTTGATGGTATTTTCCATCAAACTAATCACAAGAGCTATTTGTTTTATCATCGCAAGAATTTCATTAGCTCTGCTGACCAACAAAAGCCATTACCCTTGGCTGCAGCAGCTGCTGGAACAAATGAAGAGACCATCAGTGTGCACCACGCAGCAACTTTGAGAGCTTGCTTTGCCTCCCACCTTTCTTTTCCAGATGTCAGGTGTTAGTGAAATGTGCCAGGGTTTCAGTGTAGTAATCACATCAATTTGAGCAGAGAACAAGCTGTCATAATTCACTGTACTAATGAAAATTATGATGACACCACAACAGAAATCCTTGCCAATCTAATCATCTCACACCACAACAGCACAACGTTATTTAAAGACTAATGTTCTTAGTAGCATATATAAGTTTAGAAACAATTTCTGAAGATGATTAAACACCAAAGCAAGGTGGAGCTGTGTGGAAAATTTAGTTGTTACTTGGAGAGCACAGGTTCCTCTAAGCACCAGGATGATTCCTGCAGTATTAGAGAAAAGAAGTTCAATAAATCATGATGGAAAAAAAGGTGGAGAAAAGTAATTTTTTGTCCAAAAAAGTGCCAGGGATTCAGTGTTGCTATCATACAGCATTTCACTAGGAAAGATGTAAATGGGGATGCATACTCAGTTTGCTACCACTGAATTTCCTCATTGTGAGTCATAAAGTTAAATTAATTGGAGGAGAAAAGGATTAGAGAAATGTTCTGAAGAAAGAGACGTAATTCAGGCTTTCTGTGTGTTAGCTTAGCACCTGTGCACAAGGAAAATGAAAGAAGTTGTGGGTGCCCTTCATCCCCGGCATACAGTCATCACCACATGCAAAATATACACATATTTACTTCATCATCATTTGAGGCGAAGTGTGTGCAGGAAAGAATCCACAGACATTTATCAGAGGGAAGAAAAGAGTATGAATTCAAATTAGTTTTAGGGAGCTGTAAGAGCTAGTTTGTGTGATTTGATCTACTTCAAGCTCTATCTGCAGCAGTGACTCATGAAACAGCATGTCAAACTATAGTAAATTCAAGGAATAGATACTGCATTAAAAGACTGAAGGAAAGCCAAAATTAATGTGCAAGTGGGCAGTCAAAAGGAAAAAGAACAAACAAGGAGGTTGGTGGGAGGATGGACGGGGAACAAAGGGAATCTGAGGCAAGGAGGTAAACTGAGAACATGAGATTATGGTGATTCCACAGAAATCTTCTCATATTTAATTATATGTCATCTACTACCTTATTTGGAAGTACTCCTTCTCAAAAGAAACTAGAAAAATTATTTTGAAGAAGGAATGGGAGCCTCAGGCGAGCAAAGGGAAAAATCTGTTCAGATCAGTTCCTCTTTGGCTTGTAGATAAGGCCAGGGGAACAATGCCTGGCAAGTGTGTCACTCACAGCTTACCACTTAATTAAATGTCCAGTTCCTATCTTTCTGTGATGTACAGAAACAGAACATCACATCAAATTCAAAGCACTGGTGGTACATTTTCCAGAGGAGAGGTGGTCTGTGGTCCTGCAGATGCCATCTGGTAGCCCAGGGCCAGCAGCCCTGCGAGAACCTGGGTGTCTTTGTGCAACTTCTTGTCTTGGTGCTTCCCTGGGATGCACTCACATGGGCTGGGGAGAGGCAGCTGAGCAGTCACATCCACAACAACCTCAAAGGGGGAGACAATGACTGAAAAGTTATAAGAAAACCATGGAAGTCCACACATTTCAGGCTGGGCTGCTGCTGAGGAAAGGTTCTGTATCTCAGCAGCTCTCAGCATTCTGCTCTCGTTTGGCTCAGCAGGCCATCGTTCTCTTCCCACGTATACTCAGAGCTGCTCACAGCTGGTCTGCGTGCGCTGGGAAGATTTTTAGTCTGGTTTCTGGAGGAAATGAGGCGTTTGCAACCACCCTAACTTTTTCGCCCCATGCCTGTCTCCGGCCATCCTCTAATGAAGTGTGACAGCATGGATTTCCATCAGCTGAATTTCGTGGGACTGATGGACTTCTTGGCCCCGAAGGCACAGCTGGCTTGGTTAGGATAATAACTGGAGAGAGCTCAACCGTCTCAGCTCTGCAGATATTTCTGTAGATCCCTCACACAAAGATGCTCCAACTGTCACTCTGCAGTCACGTATCTTTGATGCTGCTCCCTATATCCTGGCAACGCGTGTGTCATCAGCTGTGTAAGAGGGATTTCTGTGTTAGAGTAATGAGAATGGGCTGCTACTGGTTTTTAAAAGTAAACCAGACCCACACAGAAGCAGCACAGGTTTCCCTGCCCTGCATCCCCCCTATATCCTGGTCCAGGGCAATGGCTCCTCCCAAAGTCACTCTCAGTCCAAGGTATCTCACCAAGTGGGAGAAACACATACAAAGGCAGTTTCAGTGGCTGCAGACCTGTGCCCTTCAAGCAGTTTGTGGGTACTGGAGGATTTTGTGTGTCTGCACTTACTGTGCATGCATATGATAAGTTAAGCATCTGTATTTATAAGACATAAGGGTTCTTTTTATTGCCCAACACACTAAAATGTTTACTGTATATTTCTCTCTATTGATCTAGAATCACTCTTTTTCCCTTCTTGGGATTTTAAGTCTCTCATTCAGTTGAGGCAAAATTAATATATCTTTCCTGTGCAAAAAGGCATTAAATTGCCAGTGAAGTTGTTTTGCTGATGCTAGAGTCTCCAGTAAATGCCTGTGTGTGCCTGGAGCCAGCACTCACAAACCCGATAAAGAAGCAATGACAGTATTTAGCTGTGCAGCACTTTCTAAGGTGAGGGTGAGCTCCAGCTTCTCACCTGAAGTGCCACCTCTCAGATCTGAGACTCATTAGCCAGGGGGAAAGACTTGCCAACTTGGACAAAAATTTTTGGAAGAAGAATTAGTTAAGTATCAGTCCATGCACAGTCTGCATTGCTGAACTCTTTTACATGCTGGGAATCTCCCTTCCAGGAAAATTTGAGGATTTAACAAAGAAAAGAGGTGAAGGATACGTCTTGATTTTTAAAGTGGACGAGAGGAAAATGCAAACTGGAGAACTCTTTCAGAAGAACATCAGATATATGATGGTGCTCTTCAAGTCCTGTCTTCCATCTGAAATGCAGCTTAAAGGTTAACAAAATCCACAGACAGCCACACTGGGAGTGCTGAATCATTACATTTTACACAGTCCTTCACACTGGGAAACCTGGATGGTTCCCAAGAATGAGCAATCTGGAAATAAAAATGTGTCTGATCAATAAAATGAAATGGCTTGAAGAAATCTGAGTTTAGTGCTCTATGAGTCCTAATTGGCTTTGCAAGTATCATAGGTGACCTTGCCCTTCACACCTATTAAAGTGTGTACAGGGTTATTTCAAGGTAACAACAACACAGTGGTGATCCCAGTGCTCTTGATCCAAAAGACACCAGCCACAGGAGAAATCAGCAGCGAGAAAGACAAGCAAGAATGTAAAAGTGCCCCAGTGGCACCTGGTAAGCTGAGGTTTTCATGCGCTACTTGGGCTAGAAGGCCGTAACATCAACTCTCTCTACATCAGACATGGCCTAATACCTATTTGTATCCCTACATGGCAGGTTCTTATTTTTTTTCAAAGATACGAGATATAGATGTACATACAAGTAACATGGGCGAGCTAATAAAAAGGCAAGTATATGAATTCAAACAGCACGAGCTATTTAAATAGGGAAGTTAAACAAAATCCATCCCAACTGGCTTTCAACTCTCAGCCCCATGATCTAAAAATCATTCGATTTTCCTTACAGAATGCTAAAATCTCCAGAGGAATTGTTCCTCTCTTCTCAGCAGCATATGCAGACAGAATAAACTTCAGAGGTTTTACAACAATGAGCCAATGGAGACAGCTCAGCAGAGCCCAGGCATCTCCTTCCACAAGTGCTCTGGTCCCCCCTAGCATACACACCTGCCCTTTCATCAGTATCATAAGAAAAATAGGGAAATTCGCAGAGCAAAACATATTGTGAGCCCTCACAGAGGGAACTGGAATCACAGCAGGTTTTAATACGCTGCTTGGCTGCAAAGTCAGGTTTGAATGGGATTTCCAGCAATGCCCAGAAGTATCCCCAAAGATATGTTTTGAACCACTCTGCCACAAGATGAGCCAAAGCTCCCAGAAGGTTTCCTTTCCCTTGCCATGAGAATTTGAGCTGACGAGAGAGGTTTGCACCTCTGAGAACATGCAGCTCTGCCAGTCTTTCTTTCACTGACATTGTTAAAAGTCTGCATATTTCATTACCTAAGTTTTGTAACCTGGCACCGAAAAGTCTCTTTGAGCTAAAATGTGACATTTCTCCCTTGTAATGAGAAAATTGCACCCTTGTCCACTTAAAAATTCTAATAATACAAATCCAAAATGAGCTTTGCATATTTAAACGCTTCTAAATAAAACACTTGATGTTAGTCAAGAGTGAATGATGACACTTTGGATGGGAGTAGAAGAGAACAGTTTTGCTGTTCGTGCTTCCACTGCTGCAGGAAAAGCATCTGGGTTGCTGACTGCTGAGGGCCACAGGCAGCTCCACAACCTGGGGGACACAAATAATTATTATTTTTCCACCTATATAGACTCTGTGTTTGAGCTACTGCTCTGACTCGCCACAGCAGGCATTGTGTGGTGGGGTATCTGCCAGCCTCCATCCCAACACAGCTACTGGACCGTGCTATGGAGCAAGCCTGGGGTTTCTAGAGCTGGAAGCCCAAACCAAGGTCTAGATGGACCCATAAAAGTGTTGCACCTTGGGGAACCTAGTAGGATTTCCTAAAAAGCACAGAAATATGGAGACTTCAGTAGCACAGCCAAGTCTCCCCAGAGCCACTGCAAAGCTTGACCGACCTCCAGGTCACATATTATTCCCACTGTAAGAGCTGTGAAACCAGAGCCTTCAATCAAGTGGCTTTCACAGGGGCTCCACAGCTTCTGCAGGAAGCCTCAAGGCTTTTATTCAATTTGACAACACAGTGGTCATAGCTGTGAGATTTGCTAAGCCTTGGGAACATGGAATTGTCAACAACGGGATGGAGATATCTTTTATTTGAAGTCTTCCCTCCCCCGCCCACAAAAAAAAATATTCTATAACTCTAGCAACATTTCTATAACTCTGGCAATAAATCCTCAGACCTCCAAGGGCTAAAATGGAAACTAGTGACAAGCCATGGTGCCTGGGGTGATATGCTACTGTATAATCTTGCAATGGCACAGTAAATAACTAGTGTCATTTTCTTGTAATGTTCTTATTACTTTATCAGAATAAACATTAGAGAATACATCACATTCCTTTATGTTTCTCACTTTCTATTAAACTCCTGGCTGCTTCAGTGCAGCCTCTGCACACAGCTTGACTGCAGACTGGTGAGCTGTAACTTTCTACACTATGATATTGTCATTTCTCAAGTCCTGTTCAACTCCAGCTGTAACTTTTCATGGGCAAAGATGAATGCCATGAGCAAAACCCAGGCACAGACAATATTTATCTCAATTTATCCTGGACAGAAAAAGTAACCAAGGGTACCTTACTGAAAGCAAAATATACTGCTTGAATGAATTTACAATAAGTAATAAGATATAGCAGGGAGAGACCATTTACTGTAGGGGAAGAAGGTAATATACGATGCTGGTAATTCACTTTAAAATGATGTTACTAAGCAAGTATAAAGGTAATTATCACTTTTTTAGGCATCAATGTGGTATTTATAAGCCAGTTGGTGTGTGACATTTACCCACATAAAAGAGCCACTTTTAATTTCTTCCCCAAAAAGCTAATATGTTTTATGCCACTTCCAGGACTGGCAGCTCTTGGAGCAATAGTGGAAGGTGAAGGCAGGCCTGTGGCTGTCACAAAAGCAAAGTCCACTATGGTTAGGACCAGGGTATAAACACTAAAAAGCCAAATGTCTTGCCTAATCCATGGAGGAACTGCTGAGGTCAGACTGGGAATTAAATCAGCAGTCCTGGCCTTGGTCCACAGCCTGACACACAGACTCATCTTCATCCCAGCATTGCAGAAACCAAACAAGAACCCCATCACAGACAGTGAAACCAGTGCTGGCCAGCCAGCAGCATCCCATTGCAGCACCAGACTGCTCTTGCACAGATTAAGGAGGGAATATTTCACATACTCAGGCAACTGTAGATGTTTCATAGATGTTGGCTATTTGCAACTTTGGACTGGTTCTGGAGAAGTCACTTGGGCTAATCTTTGGCTCCTCAGCCGAAAATCTCAGGCCAGTTCCCTCTTCACTCTGTTCACCCTGAATCCTGCCTAGTCCTAGAGGTCACTTGGATCCCTGTTCTCCACATTTCTGCCATGGATTTATGGCTTCTTTTTTTGAATGTGTGCACTGGAAATGACACAGAATACTCTTGCACACCATCAATAACACTTCCCTGTCACCACATGTTACCTGCTGCAGATGGATAAGCCAGCTCTGAGTCCCTGTGATTTTGAAAGCTCTTCTGATACCTGGTACCATCAATGGAATTGCAGATCCTAGAGGCAGGTGATCACAGGGAGATTCTCAGCATCTTCTTTGCTTTCCTGAAAGGCTCAGAATAAAGCCTGAATATGTGCATTTTGAAGACTTAAATCCTAAAAGGAAAAAAAAAATTAACACCAGTTATATTACTTTCTACATCTCATGATTTGTAAATCAATATGATTTCAGTGCATTTCGGCTTGGCAAGCAGACTCAGAGCAGAATTATCCCCCCTCCCCCCAAACCCTGGTCAGGGAGATTTTCCAACACAAGCTTGATGCTTCTTTCTCTGCACAAGCAAATGTTGATGTGTTTCGGAGACCTGATGAATGCAGAATTGCATTTTGCAGTAACTTCACTCCAAAGCATCAACCCCTTGGTGCTGGAGGGTTCAAGACTTGTACAAATGCTGCAGGAACAGTCTATGGTCTGTGCCAGGAGGAATGAAGGCTTCAATGCCAGGAAAGTCATTGGAAAGAAAGCAGCAACCTCAATTCCCTGCAGATCCTTCAGGTTGTTCTGCCTTCATGACTTAACCTCCAGGAAATTGGGGAGTGAAATGCCCCCAGACACAGATGAGCTAGAGACAATGTGCATGCGTCTTAATATTTACCATCCTATTGCTCCAATCCATATGCATGTATTTTAAGTAACCCAAATGAACTAGGCTCTTTAGAGTTCATTTTGAATGGGGTTTTCTACCAATTGGATCTTGGCACTGCATCCAGCATATGAGAGGTACAAGTCTCCTGCTCCAGCTTAGCTCTATCTTTTCTAAATATTTTACATTAGAGGTGGCTGAGCAGCACAACCTCCCTGACACAGCTCCGTGCACTGCTATTGTGTAAATCCACTCTTGCAACATCCAAAACAGCAACATCTCTGAAAAGAAAACCAACCAACCAAACCCAGACTGGAGCTCCATGACATAGGTGGCCAGTGGGAATCTACCATCCCTACTCTGCAAGGCATCCTGTGACGTGGGCTGTGCCATGCCTAGTACAGCTGCAGTGAGATCAGATCAGCTAGGGAAGGGTTGGGAGAGCTCTAACCACAAATCCCCTGAACACTTTGACGAAATGACAACTGGCTCAATGGTTCCTGCATTTAAACCAGTAGCTCCTTTGCCCATCAAGAAGTTGGACTCTGGCTGTACATGGCAGGTGGAATCATCACTATCCAGGCAAGTCATTGCTGCTGATCCCAGTTTCTATAAATACAGTATAAATGATGCTTTTACAGTTAAACTCCTGTCATCAAAGCAGAAGCACCCTTATTAGATTATTTAGAAAAGTCCATAATTACCAGGGTCTAATTTATTAAAAAGATAGGCAACTTGAACACCATCTTTAGAGATAATGAAATTGTGGTAACTCTGAGACTGAGGGGGAACATGAACACCATGGAAACTGTCACCAACAAAAGCCATGATACTGCCTATTGAAAACACCCACCACACCCTCTCTCTTAAAATGGAAAGAGGATGAATATTACTCAGCCTGCATGTGATGCTGACAGAGAACAAAAGCACAGTTTGTGGGGTTCCACAGCGTTTTCCTTCGGCTGCTGCCCCAGCTGTACACGGCTGTGGCTTTGGCATCCCAGAGTGCACCGAGAGGCAAAGCAGAATGCATTCACTGAAAACTCCAGACTGTGCTGAAGATAACTGCTCTCTCCAGGCACTTTCCCGAAGTACACTCTTTTCTTCAGAGGCCTATTAGAAAAATGGTGAAAAAATGGGAAAAATAAAATGGTCTGTTCTGCCTTTGCTTCTGGTAGAAGGCTGTTCACTAGCAATGGTGCACACTGAGGCACTGGGCTCTTTCTGTATAGCCCCAGTAATACAAGCTCCAGCGAGCACCTCGTCCCTGCTCTCCATAGCGTGTTTCTTTCCCTACAAGACGGAAACCTCAGGGTCTGCTTGAAAGGGAGGGGGCCAGTCTGCAGCAAATCTCCCTGTTCAGTGGGACCTTGGATGAGCCTTTTACAGAGAAAAGTGCCAGCTGCCATCAACAGTGACTCTTCCCTGGCAAAAAGTTGCTGGTACTGGCATAAGCAGAGGGTTGAAGAAGGCACATTTAACATTAGGGGCTCAGCAGCAAGATTTCAAGGGATGCTGCAAGACATGCAGAGATTTTGGAAGATGCAGAACCCCAGCACTGGTGTTAGGTCAGCCTCTCCTTGGAGGGCACAGGGAAATGTGCTGCCCCATAACACATCCCAATACTTGGAAAAAGTAGCATGAGACACGAGAAAAGTCTTATTTTCTGGTGACAGAAATACTTATTTCTCTCAGCTGAGGAGCAGAAGTGGTGCCCTGTAATTATTCCTGATCCTGAGCTAGGCAGCAGCTACATGCAAACCAGGCTTTATGCCATTACATACTTTAATGAGGAGGTCAGTGTATTTTGCATTGAGGGATTTGGGATTTGTACATTAACTGGAGTGGCATGTGTTAGAAGGACATGTGAATTAATGACACTATTTATAACCCATCTGATTATCACACACAGCTTGATGCCTCAGACAGCCACTAATTCTCTTAACAAATTTCTTTTGCTGGAAATAAAACTGCTTTGCTTCAGCAGCGATGAGTTAGAAGAATGCTGCTGTTGTTACTGTTTGTTTTTTAATGTAAACAGCTCTTTTCAAAGAAAGGCTCTGTGACTGCATGATGTAACTCCCCTGAGTCCAGTTCTCATATACAAAAATATTCATGTTGAGGCTGATAAATGAACAATGAACAAATTACATGCTTGAATCCCCTGCTTTGCTTTATTTTTGATCTCTAACATTAGATTGCTATAATTCTGTTGCAGTTCCTTGTGTGCGTATTACCAATCCATATGTTGCTATAGAAATGTAAAATTCAACATCTTGTCCTCTGGATTTTAAAAGAAATGTGGGCCCTTCTTTTATTTATGTCCTATTCTCTGAAACAAACAAGAAAAGAAATCATCATCTGATAAATATTAAAGCCTTGGATATGATTCCAGCCTTCTCCCTTAAGAGACTGTAGCATGGCATTGGCTTTTCTGACTCCTTCAGCTGAAAGAGAAAGCTGAGCCCTAATCCTGTTTACATGGAAAACAAGTAAAAGGACACTTTTTTGATTTGTTCTATGTATCTATATCTATACATTTATTAGGGTTTTAAGGACAAGTTATGAGGAAGCCAGACCCTCTTCCTAAACACCTTCTCTCCTTTCTCCTGCCAGAAGAAATCACTGTTTACAAGGTTGGCTGCCTGGGGGCAATGTCTCTGACCTGTCTGCAGTTTCCTCCCATATTTGGGAATGATGACTTTCGAGGCAAAGAATAGCAAGTGTCTGTGCATCTGCTATGGGCTAATTAATGCTCACCCATGAACCAGGGAGGGTTTCTGATCCCCCTGTATTCTTCGAGTTGGTACTGACAGCCCTTGAAGGACCCTGGGGTTGGTACAGAAAAAGTGTAACCTCCCCCTGTCTCTTCTTACCAGCCTCTCAGGAACGTGCAGAGAGTTTCATCACGCTGGAGATGGATGTCTTCATCTGCCTCTAACTGATAGGGAAAAGAGAGGAGAGCCCACATCCTGGTGGAGAAAGGTTCTGCTTGGCCGTGGGTGATGCTTTTTCTGCTCCTGAGAAAATAAACACTGGGAATCAATTAGATCTGAATATAAGTGAAAATAATGTGTCTGATCAGACACTAGAATTGTTTTAGTGACAAGAATGAAAAAGGGTTCAGTGACTGAAAATGACACTAATAAAGATCCATTTCCAGAGGCCTGGAGAAGTGGAAAGGGCCATAAACTCATCAGCATTCTCCAGTCTCCTGTTTTCCAGGGGGACAAAAGCAGAGCTCCTTACTCACTACAACTGCTAAGGTGGAGCAGAAAAGGACACCAGGAGGATGAACCCCAACACCATCCCTGCGAGGTGCAGTCACCAGTGCTGGGCCTGAGCTCGCCCAGTCTCTCTGTGCTCACTGGTCTGCTCAGAACTGGGCTCAGTCTAAACGGGAGCACAGGAGAGAGCTCCTGCCTCACAGGTGGGGAAACCTCTGTTGAAGGTGTTTTCAGAAGTCTCTTGCAGTAGCCACTACATGCAGCTGCTGTGCTTAATCAAAGCCTGCATCAGATGGTGGATCTACTGCCTTGCAGATAATTCTCCATCCTTGTCTCACTACTGGTGATCATCTCAGCACAAAGTCCTACCCTGAAACCAGTACTGCCTGGTTACATCTCAGAAACGTCTTTTCCTTTATGCACACCACTTTCCAGACTACTCAGGGGCTTATCAAGCAGAGGGATAAGCTTATTATGCATTGCAGGCAGGGTAGGAGTTGATTTACTTCTCTTCTCATGCCATGAGACTTCTAGGATGGAGCATGAAGGAGGAAGATTTAACGATGCATGATTTCTTTAGGCTAAAATGTCATGGACAAAGACGACCCCGCTCAGAACTGGTCAAAGGATGGCCTTTTACTAGTCAAAGGACGGCCTTTTGCAGGACTTTCAGAGAACTTTGCTCCCAGCAAGCTGTTCCAGACATCTTCCCCCGCAATGATCCTTTGCTGTGAGCTAATCTGTCATGTTAATTTAATGCAGCAGAATGTGAATAGATTGCACTTCATTCTTGCTAAAAAACAAGTGCTTGCTGGTGACTGTTTGTATGGAGGGAAGCCTTTTAGGCACATCTGTACCCCTCCTTCTCTCTATCCAGACCAGCCAGGCAGTTTTCTTGTAGATGAGTCAGTGTGCAGTTGTGTGACTGGCTCCAGGAGTGTGGCTGTAACCAAGTACATGATGATACCATAGGTGTCATTGCCTCTGACTTCAGAAGAGCTATGGGTGATTTTCCTGGGCCTCTGTGAGGCGACCCTGTTTTCCTCCAAATCAGGGGTCAAAATTCTGCTGCTGCAAATAAATGTAACGCTACTGAAACTGGAACATTTGTCAGTTGGATCTAATTTAGCCTTGATTAGCTGCTCTAACCCCCAGTGTGCTCAAATGCATAAAGCTGAAATCTCACAGATTGTCCTCAAGAAAGTGCTGGGGTCTGGAAAGCTGCACTTTCCCCCTGAGCTCTGTAAGGTAACTCTGAGAAATTACTTTGAAAATGAAGCCTGAAAGCCAGGTTTGTCCGTCCCAGGTGCTGTACCTGCCGCAGGCACACTCTGCAACCCCAGCTACCAAACTTGTGGCCTGAAGGGATTTTCCTTGACTCTGGGTGGCCCAAAAATAGGGGGCAGACGTCAGCTTGCCCTCCAGGCACTGCCAGATTACACCTAACCAGCACAATACAGGTCTCTGAGGCACCCAACACCCATAAAGACAAAGCTGTAATGAAAACCTGTCACTCCAAATAAGCCCAGCACCAAGAGGGGAATTGACCCTCTGAGGGACTGCCTGCGTGCAAAAGAGCATCAGGAAAACATTCTCCCCTCTGTTACAGCTCTTGCTTCTCTGACACAATTTTTTGCTGAAGAAGCTTTTGCCACCTTACTGCGTCTAAATACATTGTTTAAGATGTAACCAGGGAAAAGCAGAAGAGAGCGAAATATCCACTTGAATGGAAATTTGCAGAGATTCAGGAATTGCTGAGCAGGAAAGGATCGCTGTTTATTCCTCCCAATGAAGTGTCTCCTCGGCTGGCCCCAGCACTGCCCTCCATCGACTCCTGCCACAAGTCCCATCGCTGTGGGATCCAGAGTATAGATTTCAGAGAGAAAAATCTGGTTGTTTGGGGGAAAATTTCCTGCAGCAATGACACAACCACAACTCTTCTGCAAATTGGTCCCAGAGTTAATTTTCCTGACTCCAGAAAAAGCACTGCTATATTTTTTTTTTTTCCATTTTGAACTACCTTCAGTTTCCACTGAGTTTTATGATACTTCATCTACTACACTTCAGCACTCACCTTTACCAAATTGCCCTCCATCACAAAGGTGAGTGTAGATGGTTTGGGCAGTGTAGTCCAGCCAGCATTAATTGTACCCAAGCAAATCACTCATTTTCCATTCTTAAAAACATCCCTTTCCCTATCAGGAGAAGGTCAAATACAGATTTATCCTGTAATGCAATGCTTTTTGAGTTAGGAGATTGTCATCTATAATTATAAAATATTTCAAAGGTATTTTGGCATTGACAGCCTGTAACCTCTGTATGTCAGTCAGACTGAAATCCCTTGTGATAACTCAGCTTTTCTCCCCACGGATAACTGGACAGTGCATGAGGATACCATTACCTGGTTGTTCCGTGGGACAAGGTGGCCTTTAGAAGCAGTCATCCTCTGGTTTCTGGGCCATCTCCAGGCATGTCTGACTCCAAGCAGTCATAGTCCTTTGCTTCTACACTGTCAGATGATATCTTGCCATCCCTGGCAGGCCCTGCCTGCTCTTCCTTGCTGTTTTCAAGATAGACAGATTATAGTCAAAAAGCTTAATCACAGGCAACAGTGACATCTTTACCATTCATATATGCTATCTTTAGCTTCATGCACTTGCAACAGCGAAGGCATCACCTAGAGTTTGGAATAATATTCCGTATTAATTGCAGTTGGAAAAGCGAACTGTAGAAAATATTTTTGTGGATTTAATGATTGTTGTATTGAGATGCTCTTGAAAACGCTTTCAAACCATCACCAGAACTTTTGGCATCTATTTTTCACTAATAGTGTCTAGTTTAGCACCTATTTTTCATTGATAGTATCTAGTTTCTTGCAAATAAAAAAGTCCTACCATTTGAGTAACAAAAATTTTGCTAAAAACTTTAGTAAAATGTACCATGAGTATGGCTGAGTGCTTTATCAGGGAAAGCTTAAATCTTCTTGGGAAGCTACTGAGTGTGTAAAAAGAAACAATAGAAATTGGAAGCAGCTGAATTTTCTGAAAAGGTGTCCCAGGTTACCCAAGACAGAGGCAAGTCCTGCACAGATAAAGAGGTCATCTAAAAATGATGGGTCCTGGTGCAGCTCAGTGACCAGGGATGTCTCTCCTCCACAGCACGGGCAGCATGGGTGGGATACTGCTCTTCCACCACCCCAGGCAAGTGTGGGGAAAGAATTAATAAGATATCAGGTGAAATAACTGTACCTGGCTGATGCTACATATTAAGGAAAGCTGAGAAGCTCTGCTTGGGCTCTGCTTTGCTCTGACTTAAACTGAGACCTTCTAGTTGACACATGGGGTTGCAGTGAAGGGTTGAACAGTTAATTACCTCTCTCTGTTTCCTACCCTTCCTCTGCATTATAAGCATGCTTAAAGGGCACTTTGGAAAAGCAGTTGCAACCTAAATTGAAATGTAATATGAAAAGATAACGTTTGGTGGGCTGTCTGGGAAAGAGATGCAGCAGGTATTGTGCACCAGACAAAATGTGGCCTTTTCCTGCCCTGAGCTTTGCCTCTGGGCTTCTGTGCTTGCTTGTTTTTATCATGTCACAGCTTTCCTCTGCTGCTGTGGCAGAAGTGCTGCTGCAGGCACAGTGGGCTTGTTGCACGCGATGCGGGGGAGCTGCCACCTTCCCACAGCGTGCAGGAGGAGGCAGCCCATTGCTGGTGACCCAATGCCCCTCCACTGCCCCAGGACTCAGGGCAGACACCCCAGCCAACCTTTCCTTTCTCCCAGCATCCACTTCAGAGCATCTCCCTGGCAGGAGGAAAATGTCGGATTTCTTATTCCTCAGCTCAGAATTTCTCTATCTCGGCGGTTGATGAAATATCACAACACAGCGGTACAGGACAGCCCAGGAAAAGAAAATACAAACCCACACCAATACATCCCACGCAGGCACTAAAAAAGGGGCAATGTGGAAGCAACCACAAGCCCTTGAGACCAGCATAGCTTTGGGTGGCTTACAAGCGAAACCGAGTTATCACTGCGACATCAGAAACCAAGAGCTAAATTCAAACCATGGAAGATGGGAGAAGCTCAACTGGTAGGTGAGAGCTGACAGGTCATTGGAAAACTGCCATGTAAATAAATATGTTATCTCCCCAGGCGGGGCCAAAGCTGGCGGGAAACCCCCCAACTAGTGTGAAACTGGCTTAAATAATTAAGCTGCAAAAAGTGAAGATTAAAAATTTATTCTGAACTAAATGAAGCTATTCACAGAACAGTTTTCTGCCATTACAGATTTATGACACATAGTACAATAGTACACCACCTTCTTTTGAGAACACTAAACTCATTGAGCACCTTGGGCTGTGCTGCCTCTCACATTTTTGCTGTTCGCTGCCTGGACTCTCACTTTAACACCAGATGAGCAACGAAAACATTTTCTTTCGTTAATTCTTTAAAGTATAACAACATCGCATTTACCTAACTGAAACATTGTGAGAAAATTTTGGAAGAGGGATGCATCAGGGATTTCAAGATTTTTTTCCTGCCCTTTTTCATCGAATTTCCAAAGCATAAAATTCCTTGAAAACATCTGTTATGTAATATTCTGTTATAAATTATGGAATATTTAGTGTAACCTGGAGTCATGCTAACAAAAAACCAACAACAACAAAAAAAGCAAACATAACAAAAAAAAAAACCAGAACAGTAAAAAAACTGCCAATCATTCCTCTTGAAGGAAACCAGAAAGAACTGGGCATCTGTAGGGCTGAGGACACAATACTGAGTTATAGTAACAAGTAAATAAAAGAGGAAAACAGAATTATTCCTGTTCTAATAAATCCAGATGCCCTATGATGTGCTCAATTAACATTAACAAGGCTCAACAAGGGCTGTATCAGACCTGGGGAGTTCCAATCCTCCTGTGGACACTCAGGGTTTGAGTTCTGCACCCCGGGGAGAACCTGATGCCCCTCTCAGCAGGATGCTTGTCCCTCTTTGCACACCAGGTCATGGCTTACTGGGTGACTCTGGTCCCACTGTGCCTCTGCTTACCAAGTCCCAAAGATCACAGTGGGATCAACCCACTTAGCAGAATTGCTGAGTAACAACCAGCATCAAAAGGAGGGCCTAGGTTTCAAATACAGTAAGATACTGAATTTTTGGCCTCACACGTGGGCTGTGGATGGTCTGTTGCACCTCTGCACACCTTCACCCCCTCTGCAGCCCTTTAGTGTGATCCTGTGGCCATATTGACCAGGTAGGTTTTTATATTTCTTTCTTTTCTGACACATTCTAATAACTGCACTCTTGATTTTATCTAATACTGTTGCTAGTTCTACTGAAGAAAAAGAATAACTTTAAATTTAAAAATGTTTAAAAAAAAAAGAACATGGTTTTTGTGCTTTCCTCTGGTTAAGGTGCTTGCCAGTACATATAAATTCAGGACAGAGCCTGCTTCCCTATGAAAGTTTGATGGTGTTCTCTGCTGGAAGGTTGACAAGACATTGAATTCCAAATTCAGGAAATGTTTGACTCTATGATGTGTTTATAATTAAATTTATTTCCCTTGAATGCAACTGAGCATCTCCCTGGTTTATTGCGCAAGGTAGCTGCGTGTTAAGGATTATGCCTGTGGAATCAAATAGATTGATGACATGATTTAGGACCTATCTGGAAAGATTAATTGAATGAAACATAACTTACACAATTTGCCTTAATCCTCTGAGGACAGCCTGACCAACCTTACACCTTTGCTTTGCTCTAGAAACCTTATTAAATAGGGAAAGAGGAAGAGGGAGCGATTCTTTTATAAACTTAATTAAGAGATTTGAATGTTCAATAAAATTACTATTCTTTGGAGGGAAGACATGAAATACTTATTGTCTCGTCCCTTGTTGTCTAGGTCACTATTTTTTGCTCTATAAATCAGCAGGGTGGCTGCAGGCATCATGGTGGGTCTTCCAGATCCCAACAATTTAACTGACCAGATCAGTGCTGTGGTGCACCACACACAGGCAAAGGCAAAATAAACATGTTTTTTGTTTCTGGGAGTTTTGTGCTGCCCTACTTAACAAATCACTTGGATTTGTCTGGGCAACAAGAGACGAGACGTGAGCCCTGCCCTGAACTCGAGGAACTCGATGGTAGGTGAAGCATTGGTCCCAGCCGGTTTCCCCGTATGGGTGCAGTACCTGGTCCATGGATGGAGCTGGAGAAGTTCAGAGCTGCTCATGCAACACTCACATGCATGACACTGTCATTTCCCACAGTACCCTTTTGTCTCCAATCTCAAAATTGCACAATTGATAAATGTAATTTAAAAGAGGACATTTTTTTCTCTCAGTTGCAGTTAAGGGGTTTCCCCTGCAATGTGCGTTATCCACCAGTTCTTACAGAGCTTTTCCAGAGGATCTTGATGTTTTTTCAGACAACATGGATGCTCACACCTGGCCCCCAGCTGCATCCCACCTTTACACACCAGGTTCACTTCAGTTCCCACTGACCATAAAACTGAGGTAATGGCCTGGTGGACTTAGAGACTGTCAGGCCACCAGTCTGCACCTACCAGGGTTCCCTGGCAGAGGCTCTGAGGACTGCAGAATGTCACCCATTACATTGCTTACACACTCTGTCACCTCACCTGCCTGTGGAGCAGAGAGCAAAAGCAATACCGTATCATATTTTCAGGACAAACCAGCAAGAAGTAAATTCAGCTGTAGCAGCAGGGGCACGTTGGTATGCAGAAACTCACTTTTTGGCTTGGATTTGGGCCAGGAAACATTATCTAACATCCCTACTGGGGTGGGAAATGGGATTTTCAATCTCAGAGTCTTCAGCCAAGTAATTAGATGGACAATAAAATTCACATCCCCTTTCCCAACTGGTAGCCAAAGGCTTTTCAGTGATTTTTTTTCCTTGTAATACCTTTAATGAAAGCAGTATTAAAATGTAATATCACACCACCTACAGTTTGAACAGAACTTTAAATTGCATAGAGCTTTTATTAATTATATATTTGATTATTGTGGCCTTGTAGACACATTATGGTCACATTTACAACTATCTAGAAAAATGGTAAATTTGCCATAAAAAACAATGAGGTGCAAAGACTTAAAAGGGCAGCATCTTATAGAATAAAAGCATGTTACGTAGCTGTTCCACTACAAATGTCTGAAAGTCTAGTACCACAGTTTCTCTGCTACATAGTCATCATGTAAATATTTGTGTCTATAGAGTGATGTTCTTGCAAGGACACAATTTGTACAGCATTTTTATATAATTTGGCATCAAAATAAACAGCGCCCTTTTGCTTTCAGTTCAGACCTGGCATAAAGCCACTAAATTTGCTCCAGATTTGTAGTGCAAGCAGGAATTTTGCCCACTGCTTTTGTAAGGGAGCTAATTTTCCAGTATTGTATTTTTGTGCTGTGCCAACTAATTTGGATACAACAGATTGAATTTAAAGGTCAAAAAGCCAAGAAAATTGACTGTTCGAAGAAGATGAAATATTTTTTCAAAACCAATGTAAGAGAATTGAAACAGCTCAGAGAAGTCATGGAGCATTTTATGAAAACTGTATTTCATAGGAGGTAAAATTGAATCTAGATGCCAGCAACAGCCTGACACTGGTTTTAGCAAGCCTTCCTCAAATCAGTGAGCTTTTATCAAAAGCTATTTTACTTCCAGCAATGCTGATGACCAAGCAAAAAAAAAAATTTACATCTGCGCCTTAAAGTCCACAAAAACAGACACCAGAAAAAGAGCAAAGAATTCCTGACCCAAGCCATGAATCTGACTCCTTGCAAACTATCTGAAGCCAGATTTCACTTTCCATACAAGACTTTAGTTCAACACAGCAATGATGAATCAAAGTCCAGGATCCAAGCAGCCTGGAAAGAGTAGTTTTCTATTATTGCAATCCAACCATATGCACATTACCCAATACAACTTCTCTTTCCACCATGGTGAGGACAGTGAACGTTCGTATTTCTATTGGAATAAAAGTTATGAAGACAAGTAAAAAAGCTTTCTAACCTGGGGTGATACAGGGGAATTGCTGACTCCACACTGGAGGCAGAACCAGTAGAATTTGGAGTAAATCTCCATTTCGATGGGGTGGCAGCACGTCAAGAGCATTGACTAGGAGTCCTGGCAACATGAACAGGATTTATAAAGGACAACGGAGATGGGCCTTGGAGTCAGAAAAAAGTCACTGCACATGAACTGGGCTAATTAGTGCTTACTGAGACTTTGTGGCATAGAAAATCCTATGCTTATGTGGGAGTAAAACAGCAATTCCGTTCACAAGCTGGCAAGCTGCTCTAAGGACAAAAGCTGACACCTGAGTGGAGTGGCTCATCCTGGTGACTGAGCACAAAGAGTGGCAGCCAGTCTGTGGCTCCTACAGTTTTTCTGAGAACAAGCTGCTGCATCTCATTGTGCTCTTCTTGCCCCACACAGTTGCTCTCTAGGTGTAGGATGAGAGAGATGCCATCCCATCTGCCCTCCTCAAATGCTGCCTTTCAGGAGAGCTGGAAACTGCAAGGCTAGGTATTTACCCCTGTGCTCAGGAGTGCGTGACCACCGGGGTGCTCAGTCCTGGGCACATTACTTGTATAGAAAATTCCTCCTGGTTTACTCTTACAGGTCATCTCTGACCCAAGCAGACCCCTCGGGCTGAGTGTGCCATGCAGCTCTAGAATGCTCTGTAGCTGAGCTCGGTGAAGGGGCCCTGAGGGCTGAGAGCCACCAGGCCAGCAAAGCACACCAGGCAGTGCCATGTGAGCCTAAAGGACAGACCTGCAGAATCACAGCAAACAGGGCTGGGAGGTACCTTGCAAGTCCAGCTCCTACATCTTCTTGCCTCAGGCAGGATCAGCTGAACCTTTGCTTATGAGATACGTGTCTCATCTGTCCTTAACCACCTCCTCAGATGATTCAAGTCCTTCACTGTCCACTAGGAAGTTTTTACAGATATCTGGTTCTGATCTTCCCTGCTGCACTGCAAACCCAGCAATTCATTGCTGACCTGCAGACTCTGGCCTTCCCTTCTTCATTAATGCTAAAAGCATCCTGTGCCACATTTAACGTATACACTCCTGGGAGGGGTCCCAAGGTTTTACATACATATATACACCCAGGGAACAGAAACAGAAGCCACTTTGCCAACAACCCCTGCCAAGTCCATGACAGCAGAGCTACAGCTCAGCGAGGGACAGGGGAGGAAGACTGAGAGGCTCTGCCAGTGGACAAGCAACATCTCAGAGCAAGGCACAGGAAGGCCCACAGCCAGGGTTATTTCTGATCTTTGGACAGGGAAATTGAGAAGTATTTGCTGAATGCTTTGTGCTTTTGTAGTTATTTAACAGCGGCCGAAGGAAGAACCGGTTTTGTGGTCATTTGTGCTAATACAGTCTAAAAATGCTATTTACCAGCATTTCTGGAAGAGCCTTGCAATAGTTGCAGGCTCACACATCAAATGCTAGTGCACCGTTTCCCTATTTCACCACCCGCACAAGCATCCATGTCAGGCAGGACTGCCAGCCCAGAGTAATGCCAGAGACCGTGCTGACCATCTGCTAACTTGTTACATGTCCCACAGCTAATCTGTTTGGTGCAAACCTCATACATACCGAAGGATTGCAGCCAGAGGTTTTTCAGCAGTTCAGCAGCATACACACATCTGCTTCAGTCCTAACACCCATTCGTACGAGGAGATTAAAGACATTTTACACCTAACCGCAAAAAATGCCTTCTGTGTCTAGTGTCAGCTCAATAAGTGTTATCCAGAGATGACCTAGGTTTTTCACAAGGGGTATCTGGCCTCATATGCTGACAGCACCACCAGTAGGTTGCAGGTCCCAAGAGGGTTGAATCCAGTCACACAGCTAGCTGAGACACTGCTCTATAGCCATCCAGCCCCAAAACTCCATCCTGCCAGCACTCAGCATAGCATCCATCAGGAAACACCAGCCTCCCCACTTCCAGGGGCCTCCAGCTGCTAAATGGCACTGTGGATCTGAATTCAAGGTGGGAATTTCCATCTCATCTCCATCGTTAGCATCCTACAAGAACTACTTTCAGTTTTGTCCTTGGGGTGAAACATGTATTATGCATAGCAAGAATTTCTCCATCCATCTTCCAGAATGCATTATCACTCTCGATAAGGGCTTTCCAAGTCACCAGTCTCACTTGAAAGGAAGGTGAGCTGACCCATGAATACTGCAGCTCCAAAGGCTCTTTGCTGGAAAAACCATCAGAGAGGCACAAGGGGCAGGAAGGTTGAGTACAGACCCCTGTGTAACAGGCAGCAGACTGGGTCTGACCCTGTCCCTCAGGCCACGTGTCCCATGCCCACTACTGCTAAGTGCAATGAGCATCTATATCGAGCTGCAGAGTCAGGGGTAAAAAAAGGAGACTACATCTTTGTGGAGGTCTCAGGGAAAGAGCCAAGATCCAGGGGATCTCCAAAGGTCTCTTAGGGTTTCCCAAATCCAACATGGTTTCAGTGAGATTAAATTTAGCATATTATATAGTTTCCTTATAACAGGAGCAGGATAGCTGGATGTTTATGGACAAGTAGGATAGACACAGAGAGAAAGGCAATGACAGCTTTGCAGGGCATGCTATAGAGGTGTGTGCAAATACAAAGCAAAATGCACTACTTTATTTTACTTTCCGTATTGTAACAGCAAATTTCCTTTTTCACTAATGGAATGTGCAAATGTGGCACTGAGTCTGAACCCAGACTCTCGGGGGCTATTTTTGCAGCTTGTAGAATCAGAGAAAAATACCTCCCAGAGACACGAGGCAATGCAATCAACCACGTCCGGCAGTTGGCAGCTTCCTTAACGAGCAGGCATTGCATTGATGTGTCCAAAAAGGCCACTCCAAGTACAGCTCTGTTTCAGTTGTGTTCTAATCCCTTCCCCCATCAAACGCCAAAAATATTTATGCCTGCTGTATTACATTATAAATTTATATTTCTGAAAATTAATGAGTTATGACATGACACCAGGCATGATAATTGAACCTCAGGGCCCAGCCCTGTTGAAGCTAGTTTAGAGCTGTCTTACTTTTGGGGGCTAGAATAACCTCCTGATGGCATTGGAGACGTTAAAAATAAAGAGACATTCAAGCCTATAGACCAACTTTCCACCAAGGGAGATGTCTAATTATACATCCACTTTGCTTTCCCATGCAGTGCATTGGAAGCAATTATTTTAAATAGATAAAGGATGTCAGTGAGTTTCAATTTTCCTTTCTGTCTATCAGCTGTGCAATATGGCCACGCACAAAGTCTTAGTCATGAATATGAATATGTCCCGAAGTTGTATTCTGACATTTGTGAGTCTCGTTAAATGTGTTTCCTTGATTGGTTTGTTTGTTTTTTGTAATTGCAGCACACGAACATTTTTAATTTTTCTTTTCCGCTCTTGGCATTTAATTTGAAGTGATCCTGAGATTAGTGCCAAGACATGCATTGGAAATGACCTTCAAGCTTGAGAGAAAATAATTTCGTTTTAGAATCTGTCAATAAGAATAGGCAGAAGCCTTGTACATTTAGTAGCATCCAGCAAACATTTTCCCTTAAGAACTTGCTGACCTTCTTGGCAGAGGCCATTCGACAGCACACCACTTCTATTCACTTCCTTTATCAAAGAGATGGGATTTCTACTAAGCCATTTCTGCACTCCGAAATTAGGTCAGCTATCAACAGTAACAGATTACAGAGCTCAAATGATCTGTTCTCTCTGCTTGATGAAAGGGAAGTATAACAGTGGCCTTTCAGTGCCTTACAGTCAGGGCATCCTCATCTGAGCTGGGCTCCTGCATTACATGACTCTACCTTTTAAGAGCACAATGATTTAAGGAAGCAGCTATTTAGCAGCCTGTAAATCCACCCAACACTCATTACATTCTGGTTTTGCTAACCAAAGTCTGGGTAACAGCTGGTCAGATAATTTACAGTGAATATTCAGAGGAGTTTCTCGTGCTTTACAGCTGTGAAAGTAAGATCAGATCTGGAACAGAACTGGTCCCACTGAATTGCACGAGAACATTTGACAGAAAACTCATTTTCCAACATGCACATCATAAGAGGGAAGGAGGAAGCTTTGAGTGACAGCCTCTTCAATAATAAGTTTTTAATTGCACTGTAGAAAAACTACAAATTAAGATTTTTAGAAAGCAGGTGATAAATTAAGAGAAGTGTTTTCTGATGATATGAAGCTCTAAAAACACATCCCATGCATATGTTAGCTTTAGCAGAATGAAATTACCATGTTTCCAAAATTAATTCAGTAGCAACAAGCTTAACAGAAGGTAAACAGTTGCAGGAATGTTCCTGTAATTTATTTCACAGCACCCATTAATTCTGTGGTAGAATCCCCTTTCCATTCTCACCAGTAGTCGGCTTTGAAATGTTTTGTCTGGTTACAGATGCTGAAGATGTTCAGCTCACAGATATCC
Source organism: Pseudotriccus pelzelni (assembly GCA_035584735.1). Lineage (NCBI taxonomy): Eukaryota > Metazoa > Chordata > Aves > Passeriformes > Tyrannidae > Pseudotriccus > Pseudotriccus pelzelni. Next base: position 8,398,060 of record JAWMRA010000146.1, on the reverse strand, counting down.
TCGTCACAGAGAGGTAACTTGCAGATGTCCACAAGCCCTGAGCAGATGGTGCACTGGAGAATTTCTGCATACTGAAGGGCTGTGCAGAATTGAAAGGAATTTTTATGAACCCACCCAGAAGTAGCTGCAAGCACAGTTAATTTCTAACTATCACACATTCAGCGTGAATGGGACAAGCCCTCTGTGTTGTGCTTCAGCACACTGGGATAGACAAAAGGCTTCATACCAAAGTATCAACATCAAAGCAGAATCAAATTGGTGTAGCTTTTCCTGAGCCCAAATCCTCACTCCTGTCCTTCCCAGGTCCTTGATGGAAAAGGGTGGATCTGACTCCCAGGGAATCTCCTGTGTAAAGTAGGGTGATTCTTTCTTCACTGGTTTGTAAATGCATGGGGTGAGTCAATGAAGATGGTGTTTTACCCAAAATGACTGTCAGAAAAGACATTAATAATAATAAATACTTATTCTTAATAACAATATTATTAATAATTAATACATATTAACTATCATAAGTATCATAATTTCCTTCCTGAAATTTACTTTTGAACATTTATAAGCTGTCAGGATGCTGTAAGGAAGAAGTCTATATCACTAATTCCTTCTCCAAAGTAATACTTCGTGTACAATGGGTATTTATGGGCACTGAGAAATGTATGGAACAAAAAAAAATAAAATTATAGCTGAGCCAGATTTTCTCCAGATTTTTATCCCTTCACAAAAAAATAAGTTTGTTAACTTTCTAATCTACCATTTTTTATGAATCTCAGCAGTGCTGCTAAACAGAATTTGGTAAGTTAAAACTGACAGGTGGAAAACTTGTAAGGAATGCACTGCAAACTTGTGGATGGACCAGCATAATTTAGAGTTTTATAGAGGATATATTTTGAAGTGGGATTACTTAAATCTGGAAGCATATACTATAACATATAGAATAGCAAACATATTTTATGAGGTCATACAGACTCATTGCTGTCAAGTTTGTGCCATCCCACAGTTTCAAAGGATGTTTTTAAGCTTACTCTGTTTAAAGTAAAAGCATATAATTACATAAAATGTAAATAAGAGATCCCTTGCAATTCTCTATGCTGTACATTATCTTTGGCAAAGTAAACAGAGTATTCACAACTAATAGCCGTTACACTGCTCTTTTTCATTTTCTGTTTCTTTTTTTCTTTTTTCTTTTTTTTTAATAAATGCTAGATATGATTTTCACTCTGTGAAAATAGGTATTTTAAAATGTTTATTGGTAATAAAGTTTTCATTAAAGTGGAGGGACCTATTGGAAAAATTTTCATTAAAAACCTCGTGATTTTCCTACCAGTTCTAGCCTTGGAGATTTTTTTTCTAATTTTCACTGCAAAATAAGAAAATCAATTTTTTTTTAAAAAAGACAAGATATATGTTTTGGTCCTTAGCTAAAATGCCAATGGCCTCCTTTGCATCCCCAGCCATTTCCATGCCAGGTCCGTACCCTCCTGCCTGCACCATCCCTCTTCTCTCTGTTCCCATTGAAAGCATCCACCTAAGCTGCAGTATTTTAAAAAGAAGGTCCTGATTCACAGACAAAAAAAAAAAAAAAGCCCTTTTCCCTTTGCATTTCTCTCTGAAACATTGGACTGGGTGTCCATTAGGAGAGATAGAGCAAAGCCAGTGGCAAAATAGCTGTGGGTGGGGACCAAACTCTCCCTTTTGGGTTTAGTGCAACGGCAATAAAACCAACATACTTTCCTGGCTTGTCTATTTACTTATTTATTGTATACTGATTTTACTATTCAAAGAACCCAAACTTTGCTATTAAAATATCCAATCATATCTTTAAACAATAAAGCAAAACCCAGACATGATCTTTTTCTCTAGTCAGTTCAGAGCCCTATATATCATGAAGATATTCCCTGCAAAAGTTTCAGACTTTAACTAATTACATTGCTAATCAAGAGCATGACTGCATTTTGATTGCACTCAGTTATCTCTCATCTCTTTCTTCTCACAACAGTAGGGGGAAAAAAAACAGAACAAAAGGTTCACATCTCTCCCAGCTGCTCTTTATGCACATCTAATTAATCTTGGGACTATTAAAATTCAATACAATGAGAAAGTGGTCAATACCGTAATTAGATAAACGAGCTCACACGGTAGTGAAACAATCAAATCAAACAAGCTTCATCAAATATTCCTCATAAGTGACAGAACAAATACGTTTCAATGCCTGTTTTCAAATTCCCCGATGATGTTACGATAGCCTTGTCTAATCTTTCAGAGAACAACAGTGGTGTCTCCTACTGCATGTGATGCACTATCTATACCCTTTGAAACACAGAGAATTTATCTCTAATACCTTTCTGGATCAAACGCTTCTTGAAATTCTAAAGCAAGTAGAAGTGGCTATTCCTATTCCAAGACAACTCAGCATCTGCAGATCAAAGGAGCTAAACAAACATTTCCTGTCTGCAAACCTAACAAGAAAATCTTTCCAGTAGCAAAGAGATTCACTACATAATCGCCACGTGTTCATTATCTCTCTGCAGCTTTAGATTTTACGTTCAGAGGTGTAATGGACATTATTTGAAATGGGACATTATTCCTGTCTTGATATGCATGTTATGTTTAGAGCCTGTCATCAGTGATTATTGAAATCCTCCTGAAGTGCAGTGTTGAGAAAGTAACTGGGTAGGTTATTTTTGTTAGTTACTTAAGAGTATTTGTGGCTTCTCAGAGCATAAATATCTGCTCCTCAACAGAACTGTCTCCTACAGGTCTTTCAACAGTCTAATTGCAGTTTTGAGGACAGAAAACAAATCCACTGTCTAGAATAGCCAGGCTTTGGGTTCCTGCAGAATGATGGCTGATTAACAGAGCTGTTATCCTTCCTATGATACACGTTGGTGACATGGCAAAAGGCTCAGTGATTAATGCCATGTGAGCTCATGCCCTGAAATCATGTGAAGCCTTCAAAGGATGTCAGCATTAATTTATAAGTAATGGGGGGAAATGAGTACATCTTTACTGCTTCCTGTGCTTTACCTCATCCACTTACTACCTCTGTCTGCCACCAGAGACAGTTTTCTGGGATTGCTTTACCTGCAAACCCTCCCAACACAGACGCAGTTTGTACAGATAGCGACCAATAAATTCACACCTCTAAAATGCACCTCTGAAACTCCACAGAATGAAACACAGCAAAGTCACTTTTAGGAGACCATATTCAGACTAAAATTCTTGCCAGCATTACATACATTGACTGGTTTCATATACCTAATTCACAAAGCCCTGGCAGCAAAAATCAGTACCTGCAAGCAAGCATTGAGCAATGTGCTTTCCAGAGCAACAGTCCCACTGCTTGCCCAGTGCTGCCCATTCAGATCAGTAATATTTTTCCAGTCTTTCCAGTAGATGAGATTTAGATCCCACATTTGTGTAGGTGGTTACTTTTACAAGCCCATTCAATAAAAACTTGGAAGACTGTCAGCATGACTGACAAATATAAAAATGCTCAAAGTGAGTGCCCTTTCCAATGTTTCACGATCCACATCAGGTACCTGAGAATTATCAGTGGAAATCTAAAAAGTACATTTTAATTAAAATTAAACTAAAGTATAAATTGGATTTTCTATCTTAGATCCTGCTACAACCCAGTGCAGCACTCTAGGTGAAGAACTGGAGATGTTTAAGGTTTCATCATGCAAATGCCTTTTCTTGCTGTGAGGTTTTTATTGCTGCTTAAGCACAGTAAAAAAGGGAAATGGCCCAGGCTGCTGCTCCTTTGAGCTTCACACTGGTTACACTGGGGGTGTAGAAACCCTCCATGCTATGCAGCCCAGCACATAAGCATCTGGATAATGGCAGTCGACTTGAAAATCTCTGTGCCCTTTCCCTCCCACATTCCTAGGTGCTGGGAGTTGAACTGGGATTGAGGAGATCCCAGTCTTATCCCCTTTTCTGCCGCAACTCCCCAGTGTGACCTTGCACAGTCTCCGCTTACATTATATGATACAATCCAGGAAAATTCATTCTCCTTTTGGTACAAGGCAAACCCTCAATCCCAGCCTGAAGCAAACCAACAGCAGTCTTGACTAGAGAGAGCAAATACAGCAAAGCACCTACAGAGACACCAGTACATATCCCCCAGAACACACTGCATTTCTTCTTTGTCTGCCCTGGGTACCCTCTGCACCTTGTTTCACTTCTTCCTCAGATGTCAGTGTGGCTTCAAAATGGCAATTTCTGCCTCTACTGAAATGCTTTCAATACCCAGTCACCCACACCTTGTTGCCTTCCTCCACTGTTATTTCAAGAGGGGTAGGGTGGCAGCATGATCTCGATTGTCAAGGGCTCTTCCAGCTTGCACAGCTTTTCACAGTGCTCAGAAATTTCAGAGTTTGATAAGTTTTGCCACAGTTATCTGTTTGTTAATTCATATTAGTTCCAAGTTAATAATTTGTTAATTTTTATAGGCCACTGTGTAAAAAAACCTCTACTGAAACATTTTACCATCTTACCTCCTAATACTACTAATACTTAGAGTAATTGAAAATTACAATCAAGTCTCAACCCATCTCAGCTCTGGGAAAGGCAGAGTGTTTTTCCTTATCCTCGTGTCATCAGTGAATTAGGTAGTTTCCAGAAAAGCCAAGAACTGGAAAGTTTTTCCACCTGGTTATGACCACTTTGCGTGCTCTCAGCTCTGCTTCTTCAGCAGGAATTCAGTGCCAGGAAATAACAGACTCATTACCTGCTTTCCCTCTTTCCTTAAGCCGTATTCCCCATTGCTTTGCACTCAGCAAGGGCTTTGCTTTCTCACTTTGTGGTCCAATTTCCTGAGTTCACACTGTGCTGTCTGAATAAGAGTGTCCCAAATTGCCTTTTTCCGAGTGTGGTTACACACATACTCCTCCTAACAAGCCACAGAGGTCGTAGTTGTCCTGGCGACGGGAGAGGAGGAACAAGCTGCAGCCCCATGCCCCACAGACCTGTCAGTCAACTGTGAAGCTGGGCATCCACCAGCAAAGTTTTCTTCATGGTTATGGATCCTCCTGAGGACATGGAGAGAGTCTTGTAAAAGACCAAAGGGCTGGGAATTGCCCTGCCACCTTGACTGGTAAATCTGCATTGCTGCAGGCTTGGCTCATGCCCACAGCAGCTGCAAACTTGCTTCTTTTACCTTTTGCCTGGGAGTGTGGGGACAGTCTGGAGCGACTGGACCGACAGAAAAAGAAGCAGGGATGGAGGCACAGGGTCAGCATTACCCCCTCTGCAGTGGGGTCCTTCTCCACTGAAGAAGTGGAAATTTTGTCCCCCGGGATTTCTGCCAAAGTCACTGACTGCAAAGTTCAGCACAGAGGCAATGTGGGATCCTTGCTGCACCTCTGTTCCTTCTGTCCTACAAAATCTTTACAGGTTTCTGACTTCTCGTTGCCAAGGTTGTTGTCACAAAACCACTTGCTAACTCAACCAGTGCTAGAGGTTTCCAGTCCCCAAATGCCAGAGAAACCCAGGGCTTAACTCTGACAAACATGAAAGCAACTGGAGAAACCCCACTGTGCCTCCAGGCTTAGCCCCCTGTCACTATAGCAAGCAAATAAATCCCACTAACTAACCCATTAAGGCTTCACATTTTGTGTTTCTCAGCATCTTCCCTTTAATTATAAAACTAAATTAACATTTTAAAGAAAGGGGAACCAGATATGACACCTTGGTTGCCAGGGAACCTTCAAACACAGAGGTTCATTTCAGCAGGCAGTGGCCTGGCTGCTGTTCTGAGTGCAGCAGGGCTGCTGTGTTGTGGGGAGACTGGTATTTCACTGCATGCTGCAATAGCATAAAATATTAAAAAAATCCAACTAAATATGGGAGGTCAAAATCACAAATACTTGCTGCCTTCAGCATTTTAATGGGGCCTGAAGGTATTTCACTTCTCTGTGGAGAGTTACCCAGCATTCAGAGTGGCTTTGCTAAGGGATTGCAGCATTTGTCCACTCCCCTACAGTCCTGGAACCCAGGAGAGCTGCTGCAAACCCAAATGCACCAACACAAACTGTCAGAAAGGAAGAGCTGAGCTATCCTCCACGTGCACATTCCTCCTCCTCACAGCCCTCTTTTAGCCTTTTCCTGGCTGAGCAAGCAGCGGTGTTTGGAGACAGCCACCGTTCCCAGCATTCTTGACACTTCCAAGAGCAGGAAAGAAGCCTGCAGCATCTCCTGCACTGGAGAAAACTTGTTTGCTGGGATCACATAAGCAGTGCCACTGTAGAGCCTCCCAAAAAGGAGGTGGGACTGTTTGTGGATGAACTGATGCTCTTGGTCATTGGAAGTGCCAAAACAGATCTCACAGTGTCTGAATGTTCTTGTTCTTGTGTTGTTTCTTTCTGAAAATAGGATTTTCTAGTAGCTTAAGCTCCCAGCAACAGCCTAGGGAGTTGAATCTATTCATATATATGCACATAATTGGTTTTGCAGAAACACATGGAAAGTCAAAATGACACTGTTGTGATGAAATCATAACATATTGATTTAAGGCATCTGCAGCCCCTTGCTGAGGCAGCAGGAGCTGCCTTCCACAAGAGATGCATATTCAGTATCCCTGAAAGTCATTTTAAATGCCCTGCACTCTGCTCCCTCACGGAAAGGCTGCACGGTCCTTCCTTCCCAGCACATCCTCAGCTCCAGGATCTGCTCCAGCCCTGCAGACAAGCAGTATCACAACTTAAAAACAACAAATAAAAGGTCAGAGTCACCTGGGCTGGGAGCAGAGAGCCAGCCTGCTGCAGAGCCAGCCCTCCTCCTAGCAGATCCAGTGTCTGCCTCTGCATTTCTGCTTCTGCTCCAGACCCCAAGGGAGATGTGTGCTTTCTGACAGTGCAGTCCAAGATGGTATGTCAAGAAGATCCATGTCCTAATTATCCAGTGTCCCTAGCACAGTAACCAAGACCCAAAAAGAGGAGAGACTTCTCTTATTCTTCCCCCCACATACTTTCTCTTCAGCTAGGCATTTCACTAACTTCATCTAGCAGTTGTGTCTAATTTGTTTAATAATGATAGAGAATTTTTGTGGGTGGTAACAACATACAATGCTTTGATGTATATTTGATAACAAAAGTTAATGTATGCTCAGAGGAAGAAGGCAGTAATCAGCCAAAGGAGAGTTCTGGGAGCAAGTACAGTTTGTAGTATCTTCCAAATTACAGTTCCATATGCATTATCACCCAAGTGCATGAGAAACCCCTGATAAATCAGTGTCAGGGCAGTGAGAAGTGCAGTGATGCACACATAGCTGCACTAGTAAAGCCCATTCTGTTTCTGCACTGTCAAAGCCATTGCATTCACCCAGGAGAGAGGATGCTCTGACAAAGCTGTTTCCTCATTGCAGTGACCTAAAGAGGACATCTTGGCTCACCAGAAGTTTCCGATTAAGTTGCCTGGGCAAGGAGACTGCAGCTGCTCAGAGTTTTAGAGGAGTGTGTCTTAAAGAGGAAAACCAAAACAATACCATTTATCACTGCAGTTTCGGGAGCTTGCCTGATGTCTCCTTTTGGGAAGGGGGTTGTAATCTGAACAGATGCATAGGACATGAAAGACAGACACCCACAAGAGCCCAGGCCCTTCTGAAGCTCCTCTGCAGGCTGGGGTGGAGGAGCTCACAGACAAGTGTCCTGTCACCACCACAGCTTGGCTGTGAACAGCACACCCAGCACATCCTCCTTCCCCCTGCCTTTGGGACAGGGACAATTTGTCATTCCTATTATTTGGTAGATCATGTTAAAAGGACATCTAGAGGCACTGCTCTGCACACAAATACCTGCTTAACTCATATAGCCAAAAAATGAATGAGGTGAGAAGGTGCCTTGTGGCCCTTCAGTTTGTATCTCCCAGATGAGCCTTGCTTCTCTTTCCTTATGCCCTGCACTTCAGGTGGATAAAGGTGGAAAGTAGTTTCTGCTCTATCTCCTTGAATCCAGGCTGAGCCCTCCACAAGCATCCCACAGTCCAGCCCCTGCTAGCTCATGATATGTGTTTCAATTAAAAAAAATTAAAAAAACCCAAAGCCACCAACACCACCAACAACATTCAAAAAAACCTGAATGAACAACCCCAAACCCAAGCAGGTAGGAAATTAAGAACAAAAAATGCCTGAAAATTATCATGTCTCCAACTTACATGATTAAAATTTCAACTTCTTAAGTATATTTCATGCTCTTGGCCTTTGACTGAGTTTATATGCGTGGCTATAACTTAGAAAAAAACCCCAAACCCTTAAGGGTGAGTAAGCCAAAGCAAAATTTTAACGCTTTTAGTCTGGCTCAGATTTCCAGCACTTACAGAAACTGCAAATTCTCCCATGCTAATCCTGCTCATTCATATTAATGCTTGGGAGATCAGTGTTAGTCTGATCAAAATGCATACTCAGTGTCCTGCGTTTATTTATTTAAAATAAGGTTTATCATCAGAATGCAATATTGAGAGAACATTAACACTGTGAAGGCAGCAAGACTTGCTAAATTGCTTTGAGGACTTAGGACAACATTATCCAGAATACCTCAGAAGTTAATTAAGTACTTTGTGGGAATTATAGACTAGGGAATTAGAAGTCATACCGGACACAAGGTACAAGTGATAATCTTTGAGTGATTTGGTAAAGTAGAACTAATCCCAGAAGGGACAAAATTATGTCCACAATGCTCAGTGAGAGAGCACAAGTGTCACAAGATATTTCAGGATGAAGCCTGAAGTTTCTTAACGTCAATTTGTCTGAAGAAAGAGAACAAAGCCAGGTAGCTCACGATAAGCTTCAAAGTCTATCATGAAAGATAACTTACAAAAATTCATTTAAAGATACATACAATTTCTGCAAAGATAAAATTGTATTTTTTGAAAAAACTGATGCCAATATTTTAGCTCAGAGAAGATGCAGGAGATAAGGGCAAACTGAATCTGACCTTACACAGTATCTCAAGTGAACAAAGCAGTCTGTCAGCCTCGTGCTTTGGAAACAGATATTGTTCTTGTGGATTACATGGTGCTGGAAAACTAATGTTAAGAGGCTAAGAGAGATGAGAATAGCTTGATGGGCACTACAATTTCACCCGTCCAGAAAGGATTTTAGCGCTTCCAAAGTTGATTACATTCTTTACATTTTGCTGCTAGTATGTCAGTTATTTCTGTTCTCACTGCTAGTGGAGAGATCTCCTACATAAAGCCAAATCCGGCTGTTTATATAAGGGGTTGGAAATGAGAACTGTAAAATGCTGACTGCCAGGAAGGGCAGCCAAGACAGGCACAGTTCAGAGGGTATTACTGGGAATCACATGGTCTCTTTTTGTCTGACATCTCAGCTGATATTGCTGTAATTTTCAGAGCCATCCTGGAAAAGATACATTTTTTAAATAAGGATATTTCAGTATTTCTCATTGATAAACCCTGATCTTTTGAAGCTCTTGAGGATTTCAGCTACCACTTGAATGAAGCTTTTTACTCATTATTCCAGCTCGTTGCTGCAATGTTCTTGGGTAACGAAGCACAGCACATAATCTGCCTGATCATTTAGCTCCAAAGGACAGAACGGCAAAAACTGCAATCCTGTTAGAAGATATTTTTATGAGCCATTCCAAAGAATGGATTTTTTTTTTTCAGCGTTTAATTTACCTTCCCTTGGGAATCTACACATGCTCCAAATCCAGACAATTGTGGGAACAAAAGCTACTGAATTCAATGATCCAAAGAGTTTATTGAGTTTATTTTTTTATTTCTCCCTCCCCTGCAGGGTAGGTCATCCTTTGTGCTCCACCTGGAGTTCATTTCAACTAGGGTGCAGAAGCAGTCACAGCAAGGCTTCCTCTTCCTGCTCCAGTGCAGAGGGACACAGTCCTCTTCCTAAGTCAGGCTCATGTTTCAGTCACGTCTAGTTGCAGCAGCTCTGCACAGTGAGGCACTGGCCAAGCCAGGAAAGATGCAATGAGGGTAGAAGAACTAGGAGTTCCCCGGAGCAGTTCGAAGCGTGCAGGTGTCAGTCAACAGAAAGACCTGCACTGCTTTCACTGGGCTTGAATTAGGGCTCCAATTATTTTAGTTAGCAGGAAGTACCCTCTGTGAGACAAGACAGAAGGGAGGAAAGGAGTAGAGCCTGGCTTTACTTGGGCACTCACTGCCTGTTGAACAACACAGTTACCAACAGCAGAGCAACGTGGCCAAGTAATGCACAGGAACCCAGGAGCATGGTGTCTGCAGAAGGCTTGATTTTGGGGCAGTTTTTGGCATGGCTCAACACTGCTCAAGAGCAATGCTGCCCCAAAGCAGGAACAGCAGTGAACATGTGCCCTGTCATATCCTACTTCACCTCTGGGAAAAACCTTAATATGCATGCAAACTTTGCAAAAACAACAACAAAATATTTTGCAAAACTGTGACCTGCAACAGGGAAACATCTTCGTCCTCAGTTGCCCTTTATGGAAGTTGCTCCTTTCATAACCGGTAATTTGGGAGCTTCAATTCCACCTCTTGGGCTCTTTCCCAAATTCACAGTTGGGCCCAGGTGCTCAAATTCAGACTGCCCCACACTGGGGTTTAGCCACTCTGTCCAGGGACAGCCAGCTCTACAGCAAACACCACGAGAGGTGTCACCGTATGCAAGTCTGATCTCCCCTTCTGGCAACACAAACTCTGTTTGCTCAGGTGGGAGCAGGAAGATGGGCCAGCACTGCAGGCAGCTGTTCTGCTCTGCTGCAGCAAAACCCGTGCAGCACATCAGCTACGAGGCCACAGCTTCACAGGGAGGATGGGAGAGCTCCTTTGAACCAGTGAGCACTGCAAACAGACACACAGCGTCACCCCTGGGCCCCACACCAGCAGCAACACTCCCTGTGGGAAGGCAGGAGGAGGTAATGCCAAGGGAAAGGCTGGTTTAGCAAACATTTATTTAAGTGCGATGCCCCTCTAAATAAAGAGCTCCTGGCCTTTGACTCCATAGAAATTTCTACACCTCTTTGTGCCTAGGAAATGCTGTCTCTACCATTTTCACTCGGGTTTTGTGGTTGCTTAGAACTGTAAGCTAGGTTGAAAAAAATCTCAGAACAGCTTTCCACAGCAGAGAAAAGCTGTTGTGTTGGGTTTTATTTAACTGCAAATGTTCAAAAGTAAATGCCATGATTTATAAATTCATGGGAATGGAGGCAAGTAAGAGCTGTGAAAATATATCTGTTATCCTAGTGCTGTCTAGCTCCAATAGGAGCAGTGTAACTGTCTGTGTGCAACCTAAGCCATCCTGGACACCATCACTTCATGCCAAAAGACAGGAAAATGACCAAAACAACCCCTAAAAAACTGAAGAACCATTTCACAGCCCACAGCCATTGCCATCACTCAGAACAAAATGATTGCTAACCCTGACACATGTTCATATACACAGCCTTTGTGAAGCCAGTGGAGAAGGGAATAAAATGCAGCTCATCAGGAGACTAATTATGGCCAACCCACAGACATTTTTATGACCTAGTTAATATTTGATGGCAAATATCAGCAAACGCCATCTGAGAACCTCGGTGGTGCCCATCCTGGTGCACTGCTGAGCCGTTGCTGATCCTGTCCCTGCTGCCCTGCAAACACACACAGACATCCAACCTGCTCCATCCTTGAGTTCATCAAGTATACGGGGCAGCCACCTCTCTTCCTTCTCTGCAGAAAACCCTTCCTGTTTCTCCTTTGAGATGTTCCTCCTCACACCAGTGTAACAGAAACTCTGAGAAGGGAGAAGGGCAAAAATTGCACCCAGGTTACAAACTGCTCTTTGGTGTGTGAGACCCGGGGCAGCCACACAGGGCCATCAGCCCCAGAGAGCTGGAAGAGGGGTCACTTCACACAAGCAAATTATTTTTTTGGTCTTCTTTCGATATTTGCCTTCTTCCAATATTCTGCCTCTCCCTTTCTCACACATCCAGAGCATCAAAGGAAACACAGCCATGTCAGCTTGACGTTCAGTAACACTCCACCACATCCAGCCAGGGCTGGATATTTAGGTATTTTCTAACAGAATTCTACTGCACACTTTCTGACCAGCTCTCATTCAACTACAGATATTTCCTTAAAATTTTTCCTCTGACCCCTACAAGCAAGGAGGGGATGAGGAGAGTAGGGTGGAAGTTACTATATGTGGCACCTGCTCACACCAAAATCTGGTGAAGCACAGCCCAGAGCCAAAGAGAGAAACTCTGGTGCTCTTGGGGGGTGGGTTCTTTTTTTATTATTTTAAGGGAGAAGCTGAAACACAAATACACAAGAGCTCCAGGGATCATAATAAAGATCACAGAACTGCCATCTTCTAAAATTAACTACAAACTCTATGAGTTCTCCTGCTTCTTGTGGGAGTGGACAGGTTTTTTTTACTTTTTTTTTCTCTTTACTCCATTTAATCTTGCTTGTTTGTTTTGTATGACTTAATAAATCCAAACAGCCTTTACTGAACAGAAATGCCAAGACTCTCTTCTAACCAGAGGGCATTTAACTGTGTAGTAACACAAATGAATTCTTTTTTTTTTGAAGTCTGTGATTAACAGAAATGATACTGCACCAAACAAATTTTGTGGTGATCCAGAATTAAGAGGTCATGATCCAAACCAAAACCAAAGCCCCCCATAATTAAATACCAAACTACTGATGTATTCTTGCAGAATTTGGGTTATATATCTATATCTATCTATCTGCATGCATAGAAGCTCCCTGCTTAGAAGGCAGCCTATGGCTGCAGGAACTTTCACTTAAATTAGCACTCTCACAGGAAAATGTTCAAAATGGATCTATGCACTAATAGCATGTCAGCATATCATAAGAGCAGCTGTGACTTTGCCTTACCTATAATGATCTGAGGTATAAAAGGTAATCATGATGGACTAGTTAATTACAGATTTCCTACTCAATAACATAAAAGATCCTACTCTGCTATAATTTTAGTGACAAAAAGGGGAGGCAGAGAATGAAAAGAGACTTGGGTAAGGAGCACAAAACTTTGCTAAAGACAATCCATGGCTTCACCAACCCCCAACTGGCAGACATAAAAAAAGAAGATATTTCATGCAAATGAGAAGCCCAGTAATTATTTCCTTCCAACAGTCGATACCCAGCTCATTCCACATGGCCATTACCTGCCTTTCCACATGTCATTGTTTTTACATTTCATTTCTTCCCACACACAGCCAAATAGCTGTGATTCCCAGCCTGCTCCCTTTGGCAGTAAAAGGGCTTTTGCTCCAAGCTGAGCAGGCATCCTCTCTGCTCCGTATCTACAGTTACAGACCTACACGAGCAAAAATTCAGGAGACATACAAGATCAAGCAGAATCGCTGCAGCAGATTATATTTTTGCCTACCCTACTGTCATCACAGAGGAGTCTCAAGAAAAGGCTCACAGCTTTTCCTCCAAACACCAGCTTCTGTATGTTGATATTTATGAGGGCAAGATAACAGCAGCAGGGAGTACAACTCAGCCCAAACTGACGCAAAATTGAACCTCCTTTTTGCTTTCAGAGTAGTCGTACCCATATCTCCCTTTTTTTAAATGTATTTCAGCTGAGCTAACCTAGTGCAATTTTCAGCTTGTGCTCACACTGTAATTGCTCAGGGACCCATTATCTAGGGATGTGGGAGATGCTGCTCCCAGCCCCCAAAGAGCTTACCAAAATATTGACACAAAATGTTTTGTTTGCCTTTGCTTCATTTGGCTTTCAACCTTCAGGCTTCATTGCAACGAGCTGAAAGCAGAACGGAGCAGCCCTGAATTCCATCTCGCCTCAGCAGCACAAGAGATTGGTTGGTGCAGAGCTGCAAACAGAGGATGATCTTGCTGCTGCCGAACCACAACCGTAGATGGCCAGAGTCTCTGCTGCTCCAAGCTCTGCTTACACCCTTGGTGCAGGCAGTGACCCCCCTGTGCCTGCTCAGCCTGGCAGGGAACGAGCAAACCTGCCCCCCCCCGGGTTTATTTGCTGACACAGAGCCTGGGTGTGAGGTGAACCCTTGGCACAGCAGCGTGAAGGAGGCCTGCTCCGATAAGGAACAGGGATGATCCCAGTCTGTGCTGTCTCAGGGGAAACAGATGCTACGTTGAGAGCATGCAATGCTCTTTCCAGCTGAATGAAGATTCTTTAGGGCTCAAAATTCTTTAGTTGTGGCATGAGATCCCCTGGGAACTGCTCTGTGTCCTATTTATAGCTGCCAGCATTACCTGGCAATGATTTTCGATAGGTGGGAACATCGAGGTCTCTTATTCTGTCAAATATATCAGAAACATTGCTAAGCTCTTGCAGAGGAGCATTTTGCTGAACTCTACAAAAAGGGAAATACTTTTGCTTTAGGGAGGTGGGAATGCATTGGGAAAGGCAGGAATGCTAATGGGTCACTGCTCAATGCCAGAGTCCCTGCTGCTTATAAAGGGCAATTAATTAACTACTTACTAAATAACTTCGCTTCACATGCTGTCTATGCAACAGTGATTTTAAACAATTCAAACCTGCCCACCCTCTCGTTGTTTAAAAGTTCAGCTGTTTTCCCCATTGTGGGATGAATCCTAGGGTGATGAACTTGCCGACCAGATAAGGGCACAATCCAGCACTGGGCTGGCTGGCTTTAAATCCTGCCCAAAACCCCACCAGCTTCATTAAGATTTTCTGACCTGGGTCAGGATGCAAAAATGGGATTTTTTTGCTGGCTCCCACAATGCAGACTTATTTCCATTAGAAATTCTCCAGCTGTGCATTAGAGAAAGGTTAACCCATGTTTACTAGGGAGAGGAAATGAGACAGACAAATGGATGTCTCTGCATGATGCTAGGAGATCTCAGATGACATGTACCAACAGAGACTGCAAATCCACAGCCAGACAAAATGTCAGCTGTATTACTCAGCCTCTTAATATGGAAGCTTTTAACATGTAAGTTTTCTACAGTCAGAGCAAAGGGTTTCCTGATCAATCCAGTTTCACAAAGGGCAAAGAATTAAAAAATGGTAAATTCCCAGAAGCAACAGAAGAGAAGGGACATGTCAGAGCAGACTGAGGACCTCATAGATGAGCTTCCATATAGTTCTGAATCTACTACGTGGTTCACTATTATCATATCAGGCCTTGGATTCTGCACAGCTAGAACATGAATTACAGTGATAGGGATCCCTGGCTACTCCCAACAAAGGAGCATCTAGCTGTGGAGCAAACCAGTGGAGACCCCAAGGAAGTTCACCACAGAATCCACAGTACCAGAACACTGCCAACAACCTTTTAGTTCCTGTGAAGGAATTGAACTAGTTTCTTCTAGCTGAGCCTTTCTCTTGCAAATGTATCATGAACCTTCCTGTCAAATCAGCCTTTTCCTCATAAAATTGTTTAATCAAGATTTCCATATGTCTGGCTTGAGCCCATCCTTCCTATTGCATTAATATATGCAAACGGATGGCATTATTGATGCAAGCAAAGGAATAAAAGGTCACTGAAGCAAGTTTAATTAAAGAGAAAGTCTGAACTTGAGCAAGAGTTAAATAAACTGAGACATATCGATTAGCTGAGCTGGTTTTAATTATTACAAGACAACCACAAGTTTGCTTTGATATTGAACAGAGACAATCCTTCACATCACACTCTCACATCTCTCTGACATTTCCAATCTCTTGGGAGGTTGGTTAGGCTAAAACCAACAGAAGATAACTACAAGTGAGCAGAGGTCCCCAGCCTGACAGGGCCAGAGCTCCTGTCCATGATGAAATCCAAACAGACACTGATGCAGAACACCCTTCTGTGGGGTAAAGAAGTCACAGGCATCTGTGTAACAACTGCGCCCTTGGAGCAGGACAGGAGTGGCAGAGCCGCTTAAATCCTGTCATTATACAGCTAATGTATATTGAAAGTGACTAAAAAAAAAAAAAGAAATTAAAAAAAAAGAAGAAAAAGAGTATCATGTGTCACCCTAGAAGTTGAAAACAATAAATAAAGGAAGTAAAGAAAGAAGATAGAGGATTCAGTCATCCCAGATTTATAAAAGGTTTGGAGAAGGGGAACAAAATATAATGGGCTTTTGTTTTTTTTCTTTTAACCTCAGTACAAACTTGTGTATGGAGAATTGACAGCCCCCTCAGAGAGTCAGCAGCCCCTTTCCTGAATAGAGAACACACCCACAAAGCCCTTCTGGATCTGTGATCTCCTCAAGGGGACGCTACTTTGTTCATCACTTGCACGAGACATCCCTGAGTCGAAACAAATATTTCTGGGTGAAGTTTTAAAATATGTCTTACCCCAGGGGAAAAGGTCACTTTCATCAAAGCTCACAGAACAGATTTTCTTTACTTAACCTTCTTCCTCTTCAAAGCACACTTTTCCTCACAAACGAAGATATATTGCCACACCTTAGCTCCATCACACACGTGACATGGCAGGTATGCAGCTGACAAAGGAGTACCATGGGGAAGGAGGCAACAGGACTCTAAGGAAGTTTGTAATCATCTAAGATGATGTACCCAATTAAGCATTGATGCTGGTGAGATAAGAGAGGCAAAGATATGAGCCCAACCTCCACACCACAGATGCAATTTAATCAAAAAGAAACTGCTTCCAGTACATTGTTTCATATCCTGAAGAATCTGATAAACAATGAGATGCACAGCATAAATACAAAACACCTAGAAAGCAGGCGAGACTTTAATCCTGGCAAGCTCCAGGACAAGAGCAAAAAATTCAGGGCAAATGCTGCCTAAGTAGAACAGGAGAGATAGCATCAGATGTGAAGAGCTAATTGAAATTATCCCAGTGTAGCTAAAATAATTAAGCTGGAGCTTAGTTCTAATAGGAGCTAATTCTCCTCCAGAGGAGGCTGCCCTCCAGTGCCAGTTGGGCGGCATCCCACTTGCACACTGCCAGCCCCCACTAATGCACCAAATCCACCCATTTCATCACATGGTCTGCACTGCCCCAAGACTGGACACTGCCTTTCCAAAAGGGGCTTCAGGGTCCCTGCTCACCTCTGAAATACCAGGGTTCTGGGGTTCAAGTGCAGCAAGCCCCTGCATAGTGCAGAGCTGGAGAGAAGGGGGCCCAGTAGCAGAGGTTTGCCTCCACCTCCTCAATTGATACCAAAAGGTGGCAAAGGGAAAGGCTGTGCTTTTGGAGCTGGGGAATTTTGCTTCAAACTACTGCCTCACAGGAAAAGGTCCTTTTGCCTAAGACAAGGGTGCTTCAAGGCTGCCCTGAAAATAAAGGTATGGAACAAACCCAGCAACACCCCAGGTAGCTGCTGATTCATACACAGCAAATAACATTACAAAGAGCTGGATCCCTTCACCTCCCAAGGAAAGAGGCTCCTGTTACACCCCTCTCTTTTCACTCTTGTTTCTCACTTACCTTTCCACCCCTAGTCCCCTCCTATATGCTCCATCTCTTGCCCACCAGCATCAACCATCATTTCTGTCTGTGCCTGAGGCTCATATTAATTCCTCACAGCTCTTCTCTTAGTTCATCAGCTGCTGTGTTTTCTCAGTAACCTGCCTGAGCCAGAGGGACTAAGCCACCCCGTACTCATTTCCATGGGTCTGTTCCACCCTGCCCTGTGGTCAGCTTTGGCCATCGGGTTCCAGAAGCCTCACAAGTGAATTGCCCAAATGTTCCCGTGATGAGGAGTGATTGCACTTCAATCAGCAGCCAGTCCTGCAGAGATCAGCAGCTTTGATTTTGCTTGATAGAAGAAAGAGGTGTTAGAAATATTCTAGCCTTGATCCTAGCTGGTTGGGTAAATTTTTCAAAGACGAAATAGAGCAAAGATTATATCAGGACAGGAAGAGATTTCTGTATTTCCCCCCCTGCAGGCTAAACAGAGTGCTCAAATTGTAAATAACATGCTGAAGGCAGATGAACTGGGATTCACAATCATAATAAGAGGAAACCCAAACGATGCTCTGAGCTGGTACAGAGGACAAGGATTTCACCAGACAAGCAGCTTTTGCAATGAGAAATTGCACTTTAAAGGGCACCATTATAGTCACTGCATAAAGGAGATAACTGGATCCATATTTAGTTACATCCCTAAAAAACAGCCAACAAAGTGCTTCTGGATAATTAGTTTAACCAGAGATGAAGTGAGGGTACAATTGATGTCCTTGGCATGAAAGGGGAGAGCTGCTCTGCACAGGACAGCAAAGAATTAAGCATGGACTCCTGTGGAATACCAGTCTCATCTCCTGTGAAACCACACAGTTGTTCCTGCACACCTTCCATGAAATGGTAATTAGAATGCAGGCTGAATCTTTGTTGGCTTTCCTTGGCTAGGTCAAGAGAGCTAAAACCTGTTTGCAAGTGCTCTTAAAGTTTAGTCACTGCTGTTTGTACAGCAGAGCCAGGAACAAAACATCTCAGACTCAAAAATTCAAGGAGCCTGTCACAAATCCCCCATGGTAGCAATCAAGCTCACCTTTTTCTAACTGAAAGTTATATAAAAAACTTCACAACTAATCTGCACTCTCTCTTCAAATCAACACTTTTAAAAATAATAATTCTTTCCTGCATATATGACCTCAGCTTTTTATCTCCATAACTACGAGGCGGAGCTGAGCTTTCTGCAAGGCTGAGCTTCCCCTGATTTCCAGGCCCACCCTGCAACCAGACTGCTCTGTCCTAGGAAAAGCTTACTGTTCTGTTCGCTAAAATCCAGCTGGTAAGGGCATCCCAACATACAAAAATTACAACACGGGGAACACTTTTGGTATGCATAATTATTGCAGAGAAACAGATCTTCGGTCTCAATGTTAGGTGTATGGATGCAGGAAAACAGACAGATGCTGAAATTAATGATATTCACAACCTACACTTCTAGATTTTGGGCTTTCCACAAGTCAAAGACCTTCCATTAAAAATTTTTAGTCACTTAAACCTGCATCTTTTCATCTGTATATCTTTTGTCTTATTGTTCCTGTATCCTGAGTTATTCTGACTACGGATCCCTTCCATTGCATCGCGCTCCACGTCAAATCCTTCTCTGAAAACATGATATACGAAACGTCACAGCACCACACAGGATATGTGTCTAATAGACTTTCACTCCTTTCCTCTTCTTTCACATCAAAACACAAAACATTTTCAGGCGCTCGAGAAAGCCAGCATGGTCTCTGCAGCGCACCAAGATCAACCTACAGTTTAATGTAGTTTTGTCAAAAAATATTAATGGACCTAATGGTAACATAATGAGGCAAGGCTTAACCCAGCTGCATGACAATTAAAGCAGATGAATATTATTTCACAGGATCTAGTCCTTCAGGAAAGCAGTCACTTGCCTGTCTGCATGCCAGATTTGAAGCTACAGTTCTCTCTGATGTGATATTCTACTTTCTGATCAAAAAATTCTACATCTGACACGAATAATTGAGCCAACTTGTTTTGCACTAATAATCTGAGGTTTTCAGGAAGTTACCATGTGGACCAGCTATTAGTATCATCATAAATTCTGGGGACAGAGTAAATCACATAAAACCCTCTCTGGACTGTATTTTCAGGTGAAGAGTGCTGTACAGAGACAATATCCATGCATTTCGCTCTTTTCCATTTTCAAAGGTGGGATAAATCCTTCTCACACTGTGTTTGTCCAGAGATAATCTACATCACCTCAGTTCCCTAAATTTTATTTCTCCCTTTGCCTTTGTATGTTTTGGCTGCTTCCTGAGATCTCAACACCCATACCCTGCAGCCTTCACACTTACTTTATCCTACATGAGTTGCCCAAAAGTAAGGGTGGGGAGTGAGTTTTGCTGTCTTTAATTCCACTGTGCCACAGCTGGAGTTTGATTCATGTAAATGGGTTTGATAGATGAGTTACAGAACTCAGACAGCAATGTTGCTAATCCAGCATGGCACAGACATCTGGACACCCTTGGCAAACAAGGCCTTTCAGAGCTGCTGGTGAAGACAACCCTACATGTTTTCTACGTGACACAGTCCTGTTTGCTGGAGGCCTGGACTGGAAAACATGGGTCTGCATGTGCATTTATGCTTCCTCTGGAAAGCCTCTTTGGCACCCATTCCTCAGCCAAATTGATTTCCGCTCTCCGTGTCGCTGAGCTCCTTGTCTGAGCAGAGAGCACCAGGAAGGAACCATCCAATTCAGCGGCCAAGCAAAAGACTGGAAGGGAGAAAGGTCCTATGTGCCTGTTGGAATCTCCTGCAAGGACAGCAAATCCCCAAACCCAGCACCATCTTTTAGGGAGCTTGACTCTATCAATGTCCAGCACATAGCAAACTGAAAAGCCCAAGCGACGCTGCAAGCCAGGCAATTGTTCTGAGATGCCTGGATCAGTTTGCTTTCCCATTGCTTCACTTAAGTCATGAAAACTGCTGGATTTCACAACAGGCCTTTCAGGCACAATAAGGCTGCAGATAGAAAGGCAAACACAAACAATAAGGGGGAATTTTGTGCAACAGAGAAAAGAAATGGCAGTAACAAAGCAACGCCCTGAAAAAGGACAAATTCTAAGCGCCTAGAAAAGCAGAAAAGGAAGTGAAAAATGTTGGTGATGGAAGTGAGAAAGCGCAACAGAACCAGCCAGGGGACGCCACAAGGCAGGCAGGTCAGCACACAGGAGCTGGCTGGTTTGTGCTCAGCAGGTTTCTGTTCTGGCTGTGAAAAAAACTGTTCCTGCCAGAACAGTGAAACTGGCCCAAGAAGCCACCCCTCGTGACGTGTCTGCCCAGGCACCCCTAAGGAGGCCATGTGCATTTCTGCTCTATCTACCACAGCTCCTCTGTGAGGGGACCAGAGCCCTCCAGTGCCTGCAACCATCACTTCAGACAGACTTCACTGGCACTCCAACCAACCATGAGAATGTCATTTATAAACAACCCATCAATTATCCATTTGCTAAAAAAGCAGAGTCAATTAGACACCTCCTGGGCTCTCTGGATCAGTGAAACCTTCCCAAGTGGATGGGAGCAGCAATGGATTTTTCTTCATATCTCCCATCTTTGTGCCTGTGGGAGCAGGAGACTCGTACTAGAACTGTTTTTATTCTCATTTGTTTCCTTTTCATATTTTATTTCAGATTTGAAACCAATTTAATTGAAGTCCTGCTATGAAATAAATGCATACTATCTGCTGATTAATTATTAGTGGTCTTACACAGTATGCTGTCTGGTAAAGGCAGAGAGAGTTACTTACCATTCCCCATCCTGAATCAAAGGGCATTTGCTTAACAGCTCCACACCCAGATGCGTTCAACGAAGCACAGAGAGAGCGTCATTGTTTACCAGTCTGGGAGAATGTCCTTGATCCAGAAAGGCATAAAGCCTATGCAGATCTGCTGCCAGCTCTGTGTGTGCTGCTCTTTGGTAAAATCCAGTTTAATGAGTGTCAGGCAGAGTCTCCCACATGGGCCACAGTGCCAACCAGCCAGACCCACCTGACGCCTCGCACTGAGGGCTGTACAAACAAAGGTACCAGGTACCAATAACATGGGCAGCTGCTATTTTTCTTATGGAAGACTAGCAATAAATGGACTGGAATGGAAACTCTCAGTTGGATTAACTCTTAGGAGTTTCACATTTCTAAGATTGTTCCTTTCCTTGCAAGCGCCAGAAGCAGGCTAAAAATTCACCTCTTGGTGCTCCTGCTGACTTACTTGCTTGGGCAACTCCCTGGAGCTGGATTGAGCTTCTGTGCTGTTCATTCTCAATTCCTTTTGTCATTTATTAGGAACCTATTCTGCTTTGATATTTCTTATTTTAAAAAGAACAAAAAGCTGAAGTTATGTGAGACTGGAAAAACCTTCATCTGTTCAAGCTGACACCAAATCAAGTCAGATTCTGTCCATGGCAAAAAGATAACTTTCAGGCTTGTCTTTTATGAGCTGATGAGAGACCCCTCACTTTCCAATGGTCTTAAAAGTAACATTTAAAATATGAAAAGTGCTGTCACTAAAATGGTTAGGTTATTAAATTCTGTGCTAAGACTATTTCCCAAAATACAGCTTGTTTCCAACAACAGGCATCCTTTATTAGGAAACTCAGCTTGGATAATCAAGAACCACCCACTGTGAAATGAATGAAGTTTGTTCTCCAAAGATACTATTACTTTCTTTACCAGTGCTGTGCCTCAACAAAATGGTAATACATCCCTGACTTGGCAAATGAGGATTTGGAAAAGAAATATTATATTTTATTTATTTATTGCAGACAGATGAAATTGTTTGTTAAATTAAAGCAAAGTCTTAAGGAGTAATAAAGAATGGACAAACAGACCTAATGGACCAACACTAAGAGCAGAGTCCTTCTTCCAAACTGTCAGCACCAGCTGCAAACTTCATTTCATTCAGAAGAAACTGAGCTAGCAAAAATATGAAAGAAGGCTACACTCTTCCCTCTTTTCAAATAACACTTAACTCTTAATAAGTAAAAGTTAGAAGCACATTAAAAGATTGCTGACAGCATCTCTGCCTCACCACTGATGAGAAAAAATAACCTTGTTTGCTATAATTTCTTTATGAAGCCTTTGAGTACTGGCAGGCAGATCTGCAGGATGAATTTGCTGTTTTCTACAGAATTCATCACTGCAGTACTGGCCAGGTTACGTGGCCCTGAGGTGAGCATGGCTGGGCACAGCTAAACCTCACCCCAGGTTTCCCTCCATGCTTGAAAACAACTTCACACAAAACACGGTTAATGAGTGTTTCAAGCCACCCCTCAAGGCCAGGATGTCCTATACTGAGGATCCTGCAATCAGCACCAAGTGAAAGACTTCAGTGTGGGAATTCGATCAGAAAATTTCACTGCAAGGCAGCAAACACTGTGTGAGCTGGAAAAATTCATCTTTATGCACAGGGAGAGATTTGAGGATGTGCCCAGGTCCCTCTGCAGTTGCTGGGGGGATGTACATCCAGAGCAGTCAGTTGTGTGAAATGTAGTGAAAAATTTCAGGAAAAGTAAATTTTTTTTCCCCTTGTTTGCCCTGGAAAAAAATGGATGCACTTCTCTGCGCTGTGCTGTTCAGGAAGGTTGCATGAGTCTTGCACAAGATGCCTCTTGCACAAGGCCACAAGGCAATAGTATCAAAATCTGTGTATTTGTCAGCTCTTAACGCTTACAGGACTCCCAGTAGAGCTTAATTTCACCCTATCAGGCACCAGTCTATATCTGCCAAGATTTGCTCACAGAACAGCAGCAAGAGGGATGAAATGTTAAGAGGCTGTATGATGTAGGTGTTTCAAACCAGATATTGAAAAACTTCCAAATAAAATATTTTCTTTGTCATCTGTAAAGACCGGGCTCTTATTTCCACTCCCCATGAGCTTTGCCCACCTCCTGCACTATCAGGGCACGCTCTGGCAGTAGATCTTTGCCAGCGCTGGCAGCTGTGCTGGGGTAACATGACCTCTGATTTCCTTGAGGCAGAGCAGAGGACTGGGAGATTTGCATTTGGATTCACAACAGAGAGAAGTATTTTTGACTGAACTGTGAAACTGCTTCTTTCCTTCTTTTGTAAGCACGTGATGGTCTTACAAAGAATAGTCAAAACCTATAAAATGTACTTTTTGTGTCTAAGTGATGCACTGGGACATACCACCCTCTATGACAACATAATGATGGGATCCAGAGAACACTGACATCAGCATTATTTTCAGCTTTGAAGCAAAACATACTGTCTCCAGCTTTCATGGTTGAGCCTTTTCTCTGCTTCCATAGAGGTAATAGATGGAGCTGTACCTTTTTTCCTTTTTTAATATGATTGGATGTGATGAAGTTCTACTTTTTAATGATTCAACCACTGCATTTCAAAAGGCAGATTTTTCCTCTATTTTTGCCACTGATATAACATCGTTATGTTGTTTGTAGGAATTATGGTTTTTATCTTCCTGTCAACAAAATATGCATGCAAATAGACTTAGATTATTTATAGAGCAACATCAAATTAAACTGCTTGTATAATGACTTAAAACTGGTTATCGCCATCCTGCATAATATCTGTTTAAACACACCACTTGCAACAAGCTTTGCTAATCAAAGAGGAAACAAAAACACAATGTCACTAATTTTATGCATGCCATGAAGTGCTGTTCTGCTCTCAGCACTAGGGCCCTGTGCAGTGCAGGAGAGGGATGCTGTTTTTACCAATATGTGCTCGTCAGCTTCTACACAGCTCTTTGGAGAGTCTTGTATTGGCAAACTTTCAGATTTCAGGGCTCAGACACATTTGAAAAGTTTATGGAGATGTTCAGGCTCATTCTCTTGCTCCTGCCATGAAGTACAGAAGTTTCAGATGAAAGCTGCAAGAACAAGATCTCTCCAGCCCTATCCTTTCTACAAGCTTTATCCAAGACAACCAAGATGATTATTCAGCCCCACCACAGAGCACTTTAAACACCCACAAACCTCTGTGAGGCATGGGAGGGTGGGTGGGCAAAGCCATCCTGCCAGACTCTGGGACAGTCACCTCTTGGCCCATCTGAGTCAGCCACAGAGCAGCAACAGGTCTGTGTGACTGGGACGCACTGGGGGTTGGGTCTCTCCTCACACACGTCAGCTGTTGTTGCCCCCAACACCAGCCTTCACCAGCCAACATGTTCCCTCAGCACTGCATTTGGCAGAGTGTGGCTAGTCTGCAGCATCTCAGTTGACCCCTGGAGCCTGGCACTAGGCTGTTTTCCCAAGCTTCACATTTTGGACTGCTCTTCCTGGCTTAGCCTCATCTGCTTGCATTAACTGAAAGCTATTAAAATCACTAAGTGCTTCAGAAATGGCTTTTGTCAGTAATACAGCTGCATTATGGCTGCCTTCCTTTTGGCCAGAGCTACAGTGCAAGCTGCAAGGAGCTGACACTACGGCAGCCACCTCAATCCATGACCAAACTTTCCTCTGCAAACGCGCCAGTCACTTAAAACCAACAGCAACAAAACAAACCAAGGCTGCACCCACTGCCTGAGCAGCTGCAAGCTCAAAAGCTTCATAAATGTCCCCGGGGGTGAGGGCAAGCAGCATATTTGGTGAGCAGGACTTTTAGATGCAGGTAAGGGACTCGTGGTCCAGAGCAGCTCACATGGGCAGAGCATGTGTGTGTGCCAGGGACACAGACTCTGAGGAAGGAGAGGCTGCTTGGCACTCACAGGGCAGTCCTCATCACACTGGAGCATGTGAGAGTCTGACAGGAAATAAATTGGAGCTTCAGTCAACCATTTAGAAGTGTTAGAAACTCCCCAGTGCAGGTCATTTAATTTGGTGAGAAAAAAAAATAGAGGTGGATTGGTTTTTTCCTCCCTGGCTATTTTTTCCTCTTGGACTCACTCTGCTAGTGATGGAGAACCTGATACTATGGAGTCATTTTGGTGACTCTGGTCCTCACAGAAGCAGGAATTGATTTCTTTTATGAGCTTCCATTCTTCCTGAATAATTTAGCAGTGCTGAGTTTGGAGTGTTGCCATTTACTCATAGAAAAAGTTGCCAAGGGGCAAATTTTTCCCTTTTCTATCTGTTGTTCATCAAAACTACAGCTCTGGTTTGTGTCACTTCTGCATTTAAAACATTGTACCAGTTGAAGGGCAGGTGTTCCCTTGTAAAGCTGATGCCTGTGGCCACTATGAACTAGGCAAGGCAGGCAGGAGAGGAGGAGCAGAGCCCTCCCGTCCTCCTAAGGTCTTCTTGTCTTCACTTTACGCATGCCCCTGCTGGAAAGGGAAGGAAACCATCCCTCGTTTGCAAAACTCTCACTGAAAGGTAAGAGCAATGAGGAACTGAAGAAATTTTCTTTCCTCAAAGGGAAAAAGGCCAAGGGCAGGAAAAATAGAGACACTTATTGGATTCTACATGAACTCAGTTTTGCACCAGGAAACACCTATTTAGTATGGGAGCAAGTCCTGCCCTTAGAGCCCAATCACTGCCTTCTCTTCAGAGCAAATTTGCTTTCTCAACATTTTCCAGCAGGATTATGGATTCACTGAACTTTAAAAGTGATTAATCAGTACAGTGCTGGCCAGCAGGAAAGGCAGGAGGAGTTCTGAGGGCATTTCCTAACTGACAGCCTCCTCTGAAACCCATCTAGATGCACAGATGCTTCTCACAATCCTCACAGATACACAAAGGTTATAGCACTTCTAATAATACCTGCCTGTTCCTTGGGTGTGTAAAAGCTGAACTGCCTCTAGTTGAGCTGCAAGATTTTACCTGCAGATGTAAAATAAAGCAAGGTCAAACTCCTTTATTTGAGACAAGATGTATTGATTGACAGCCTGGGTGCTAAACAGGCTGGGAAAAAAAAGAAAAAAAAAGATTATAACCCTAAACCCACAGCAGTGGGAAAATCTTTGGGCTCTGAGGAGATATTTTACACATCCTGCTGAAACTTGTGGTCAGAATGTTGGCACAGGAAGACTCCCTTAAATCAAATTATCATATTTCTCTGAAGATGTAAATGACCTGGTCTATACCCATGTGTTGCAACCACACGGGGTGGGAGTGATTTTGGGAAGATCCCTGTAGCCAAGGAAGTCCAGCGAGGTCTGGGCCAGAGGACCCTGCATCCCTGCAGCTGGAGGTGGCCCAGTTGGCAATGTTGGCCTGGTAACCAGTGGCCAAATTGGCCCTGTGACAGGGCTGGGGAGCCTCTCACCTCTAGTGCTGCTGCTGGAGCCACACAGCAACGTGAGACCTGAGCTTCCCTGAAACCATGGCAACCAGTGACTTACTTTAAAAATAAAGAAATGCTGCCTTTTTGGCAGAGGATATAGCAGCTGCTGCAAGGTGTGTGTGCTGCCTTGCTGTACCCCTGATCAAATCTGGGCTGGGTTGAGTCTCTGTCCAGCTGCATGGTGCAGTCTCATTAACGACAAGGCTGCAGGACGAAGCAGAAGAAACGCCTGGGCACATGTGAGCAGGAATCCCAGCTGGCTAACAGCAGCCACTGTAAGGTGAATCACTGCAAGAAGAGCATCTCCATGTCACATTTGCCCCCACTAAGGATGGATAACCCAGTAGCTGCCATTTCCCTCTTCCAGCCCTACTCTGCAGGACAGATTTTGTCCCTGCTGCCTTGGTGGGAGCTTGGACACCCTGGGACTTGGTGGAGCAGGTTGCCTGTTAATCACAGAAGAGCCTGCAGAGGTTTGCTCAGTGGTGGAGGCAACCTGAGCGAGGAGAGGCACCAATTATCTGCTGGTGTATGGAGGTAGATAAACAGCTGTTTGGCTGGACCTTGAGCTTCCTATAGGAAATGTGGAAGATGAAAAAAAATGGTCAAAAAGGTACTGCAAAACCTGACTGGATAGAAATTCAGGCCCCACTTTCTCCTTCCCATTTAGCAGCTTTCACATTTTGACTGAATCATAACATTAAAAAACAACGTATTGCGTGTTCTCACTTTCACAGGCTTTTCACTGACACTGACATGTGGTTTCTCATCCTTTTTTAATATAAAACCTGAGCATAGCATTGGGACTCCTACTGCAGTTAGAACTGACAGCTAGGAGTTCTCACTCATCACAGCTAAAGGCATTAATAAAACCTATTTTGTTCATGTGCATGAAGTTAAATCTGAGCTTAATGGGGTTTGTTTTCCGGCCACAAGAAGAAAAAAAATCAAAACCAGTATATTCGGGAACTACTTAAGTCTTAAACAAACAACTGAATATGGAAAGTCAAAGGAGAGGATAAAATTTTACTAAAATGCACTCAAGCCTCTCAGCAGAACTTGAGGCATGAGGAAATGCCAGGAGAGAGTTTTCTCTGGGCAGCCTACTGTAAAACCTGCAAATTGTACTGAAACACTGAATTGCTGCATTGTTAGAAGCACTTAAAACATATATCCGTGCAGAAACATATTTCTTTGTTCCCTTTGTGGGAGCTAGTGGAGCTTTTAGATCAATTGTTATGTAAATCTGCCTCTAGATGTTAAAAGCTGTTCTCCAGTCAATTAAAATCAGAGTCTCTAAAGTGGTTATAGCACCAAACTTAACTTTCTATAGATGTCAGACTGTGATTTTGCATTTTAAAATGTAGCTAGGAGCCCCATTCCTCTCTCACAAGAGGTGTGAGGGACACACACATAGTTCAGGTGACCAGCTTACTCTGAACTGGCCATTGCAGCCACCCCAGCAAGGTCCACCAGAATATCCCACCCAGAATAAGGACTGCATGGATGCCACCTGGCTAAGAGCAGAGCATTTGGCATCTTGACATAGGTGGACTGACTTGTGTCAGAGCTAAGATCAGACACAACCTTGGGACACGATTCCTGGCGAGGCACTAACTCAGAGCAGCACCCAAAACCAGAGCACAGGCACAGCTGGCAGGTACGGTGAAGCAGGAGTGCTTCAGCCACAAAACCTTCAGTAACCCTCTGTCCAGAAGCTCACAAGGCTTTTTCATGCTCTCAGCTTCAGGAGAGGCTCTGGAGGTGCTGTCAGCCCTGCATCAGGCTGCACTGTGCTCAGCTCAGCCCTGGCACAGCCCACAGAGCGGTGCTATTTCTCCTCCCCACAAGCACTGGTGATGCCACCCCCACTGGGAGCACAGGGAAAGGTCACTGGTTTTTACAGCAGCAAATTTGTAAAGTGCTTGGTAGCACTAAACACACAGGTGAGCGCCCCCAGCACTGCTGTGTCCTGCCCTCCAGCACCAGGCACAGCCTTGGGAACAGAGTTCTCCAACACAGCACCGAACTGCCCAGCCTGACAGTCCCCAAGTGTTTCACTCCCTGACTGTATTTTAAAAAAAAAAAAAAAACCAACCAACAAAACAAACACATAGAATGATCAGAGAATCACAGAATGGTTTGCATTGGAAGGGACTCTAAAGACCATCTAGATCCTTTCCCCCTGCCATGGGCTGATCTAAACACACCATTTTACAGCAGGCAGACAGGTTTCCCTGTCAGCAAGTTGCCTTCCCAGACAGTAACACACATCAGTTGGTAAAACGCAAAAGTACATTGTTAGTGAGGATGCACAACCTGTGATGAGCAGTGCACATGATGCTGAGCCCTTCCCTGCAGGAACAGGGTTTGCCTGGCTGTGAACCCAGCTCATCTCATGCTCAGCAAAACCTGAGTGAAGAGCAGCAACGTTCAGCCAAACACCACGAGCCGGTGAGGACCCGCGTTGCCCCAACCACGCCATGTGAAGGGCACTGGTGCTGGGGACTCAGGGACACTCATCACAGCCTGGGAGATGCTGTATGACACAGCACACACTATGAGGGCAGTGAGATGGTGGGTGGGATAAAGGAGGATAATAGCTGTGGAGTGAGAAATCATAATGGCTCAGCCTACACAGAGGGTTAGATTCCAAGAGAGCTGTTACCTCAGCTCTGGTGTCTGGGTGTCAGAGCTCCTGTGCCTGTTTTATGGGTTAAGTACATGGTTTTATTGCTGTTTATAGAAGTATGGATGCATCCCGAGTAACAAGGGAGAACATCAGCAGGGAAGCACTGGGCTTGCACCAGCTGCTGTGTGGAACATCCAGACCCCAACCAAGCCTCCACAAGAGGACTGGTAAGTGCATATGGGAGTCTTAAATCTCAGATCCCTGGCTGACGTGTGAAAGCAACTCAAAACATACTTCCTTGTTGATGAAAACATTCTGAACAGGGAAGAGGGAGTCAGATGAAGAGGGGGCAAAGCCCTCCCTTCTCTATGCCAGCCTTGGGCTGTTTTCCCCATCTCCCTTCCAGGTGTGTGAATATTTCTGCACTCAGCTGCTTTCCACAGTAAATATCACCACTTATTAGTGATGTCCTTTCTGGTACACTCCCAGGGGAGCCCTATGGGGGCTGGCCACTGCAGCAGAGCTCAGCAGCATCACCAGGTGCCTGGGTGATGGGTGACCCCTTTCCAGCATCCCAAACCTCAGCCCTTAAACCTCATTCATCCTAAGTCCTCAGCTCTTTTTAGAGCATATAAAGGGGTGATGCCTATGCCAGCCCCCTTACCCCCTCTCAGGTAAGCCCAGCTCCCAGGGCTGCAGATTTTCCCACCTCTAAAAGCTATGGGGTGGCACTGATGGCCTTTGTGATATGCATTGGGAGCTGCTGAGGAAGGCAGGGATTAGATCCCCCCACAGCAATCAGAAAGTAGTCTGTGCAGCCTCTTCCCAGTGCAAAACTTACAGCTTTTTTCCACAGGGCTGAAAGCAAAATTTGCATCATTCCCCCTTTGGATGAGACAGCCACACTATTTCACTCTGTCTCAAGGGAAACCTACTTCTGAGATAAAGGTAGGCTGCAGAGATTTTACTTTCCTTTATGTAAATATATGTGTAAAGGAAAAAAAACCTTGGGGGATATTGCAAATCATTTTCCAGGCTGGTGCACAGCTTTGTGCACAGAAAGTGGATCTGGGGATGGGTGACTCAGGCTCATGTGCAGCCACACATTTGCCAGGATTATTTTGTTTGTTTTTAATTATTATTATTATTTCTCTCTGGCTAATTGAAGCAAAACAAGATATTTGGGCTCAAGTTTCTCTGCTTAACCCTCTGTCCTCGTTTTTCCCAAAGAAGCGCAGCCCTAAGTAGTTTCTGTACATTAAGAACTTCTTTTAAGATAGCCAGTGCCTCACCTGATGAACATTGCAGAGCCCATGTGTCATGGGAAGTCTGGAGGGTGATGGGCCACAGAGACTGCCTCTGCTGGTGGGTTGAGCAGAGGAAGGATGTGACAGCAGAGCAGATGTACCACTCCACTATCCCCACAGCCCTCTGTTCCCAGCCCTGTCACTCCATGGGCAGGTGAAAGCCCCGGCTCATGG
The DNA here is from genome assembly GCA_035584735.1 of Pseudotriccus pelzelni. NCBI lineage: Eukaryota > Metazoa > Chordata > Aves > Passeriformes > Tyrannidae > Pseudotriccus > Pseudotriccus pelzelni. Next base: position 8,367,340 of record JAWMRA010000146.1, on the reverse strand, counting down.
GACTGCAGCTCTCACCTGTACAGGCTGAGCTGATGCTGCCCTGGGACCCCCAGAGCAGCTGGGCTGTCACAGCCTGGCTTTTGGGAGGATGGCACCGTCTGCTGCAGAGCACCCAGGAGCCAGGTCAGAGTTTGGCCCTGGAACAAAGGACACTGGAAGGGAATCAGCTGCCTTTGGGGAGCCGTATGCAAAGCGCCATCTGAGCAGCAGCTGGCTCTGCTCCTCACCCTGTGCAGTTCCCTCAGTGGCTCCCAGAGCCCATCTTGGCAGGACACCCGTGTCCTCCCAGCAGCAGGAGACACTCACACATACCCAGCTCTCACACCTGGAAGAGCTCAGACACCTGGGCTTCACCTGAAATAAACTCAAAACCCCCCATGGTGCATTCAGCAAAGGCGGCAAGACGCAACTAGATTAAAAGACCCTCAAACTCTAAACAGGAACGGCTACAGAGAGGCTGTAGAAGTTGGCGCGCTGGATACTGCAGCTGCACAGGCAGCTCCTGGCCCTTTTCTGCAGAGTTTCACTGTGGACTTGGCAGCCCCACAACATCCCATTGCCTGTGCATGGGCTCGTGGCAGAGCAGTGAGTGCCCAGCAGTCCCCAGCTCACAGCAACCCTTGTGCCACCCGCACGAGGGCTCCCAGGAGAAGAAAAAAGAAGTGAGTGGGAGAAAGCAACAGGCAATAGTTGTATTGTTGCTTTGCATTAATGTTTGCTTGTCAAGTAAAATTGCCCTCTCCTGGGGCTTGGAGCACCGAGATGCTGGGATATTTAACTGCCTGCCTTTCAAGGTTTTCTCCAGCCCTTTAGTACAATCTGAAACCATTGTGGAGATTGTTCTACTCCCCCTGGAGCAGCATTGCTTTAATGATGTCTTTACAGCCCTAATGGATGTCCTTGGTACAGATTATAGCCCTGCTGGTAGAAATTTGTTGCAGGACAATGCTTAGACAATGATAAAATTGCTTGTGAGGAACAAGGAGTTCAGTGTAAGGGGGTGCAATTCATAGTGCTCCACGTGAGCTGTGTTTGCATTCACATATTCTGCCTAAAGAGAAAAATGAACCATTATGAATAATTGTAATTCATTGGGCTATTTTGGTTCTCATTTCATTTAGAAAAAAGTCTCAGGACAATATGTCATCTGTGAGATGTGTATTACAGACCAGCATCAAAATTCCTCAATTTTCTGTTCTAGTTTCACCAGCAGTTTCTGATAACTCTTCTCGTGCTGCAGAACATACAAGACATGGGTGAGCCAAATTCTTTTCTATGAAACCCTTTTCCAGACTGATCTCCTCCCTGTGGTAAGCCCTCTCACACCCAGAAAACAGCAGTCCTCACCCAGATAATTCAAGGTTTTGGTCCCTTTACTGAGGGACACAGTGCTGCAGAGGAGGAGTCAGGTGCCAGGTTTAGATTTCCATGCAGAAAGCTGTCACAAGCCCAGAGAAGGTGTGGAGCCAACTAGACTAATGCAGTGTTGAAGTTTGTGTCCAGATCCTTCACAGGGCAGAAAAATTAAATACTCAGTTCCTTTCAGAGTGTTTCAGGAGCTACTTACTCATCATGTGACTGTCACTGAGGTTTTGCAATACATTATACAGCACTAATGACTATCAAACTACTTAACCATGGAAAATTGCCCTAATATTACCTCAATGTATTAATAAGTGATCCATTCATTAATTTAAATTATTGGACATTGGCCTTGCTTTCCCGCTAGGCTAAGATGACTTTATGCTAAATCCAAACAGGCTAGTGGTGTTTAAGCCATCTCTGAGATCATGATGGTCATGAAGACCCTGGTCCCCACAGACCAGCAGCAGCCAACACTTTTTTGCTGCAACGATGCTGAGCAAGGGAGAAAGCACGATACTGCTCCGAGGTGGAACAATCTTTGTGGTAAGAGGCAGCAGGGCCTTTTGCAGGTCTAAACCATCATTGCATCTCACCCAGAGGAGATTTTCAGCCTTGAAATTCTTTTGAACTGACCCTTGGGAGTCCCAGGAAAAAACGGAGATTTACAGGCACTAGCTGGCCATGCTGCAGGTGCTGGTGCCTTGGGCACTGACAGAGGAAAAATAGTTTCTCATGCATAGCCACTGTGCTTTTTCGTTTTCCAGGGCAACCAGTAAAGTCTGGAAAGCCTTTACATCATTTCTTTCTGCAAGAGTACTAAATTATCAATTCTATGCTAAGACAAACCAAAAAATCTATTTGGATTGTTTATGAAGAGGCTACTAATGTAGTAAATCACAGGAATAAAAGCACTATAAACTGGCCAGTGATACCCACCGAGCAATGGTCAGAAACTACAGGTCTTTTGAACGTAGCATCAATCCAACAGCAAACAACAGCTGAGGGGTAACTAGCTACAGACAGGAAAGAGCTGAGATGGGATATTTTATATTCCATATTGAAGACAATGTTCAATGCCTGGAAGCTGAAGCTGGGTGCATTCAGACTTAAAATAAGCAGCAGTTTCTCGCCTTGGTGGAAGATTAACATTGAAAGAACAGGAAGTCTTTAAAATTAGGTCTTTATGAATGGCAAGATTTCCCTCACAAGTGCAGCAACACATCAGCCTTTCTGCATGCCAGGAGAAGAGCTGCACGTAGCAGATAGATGGAAAGAAATCAAGTGTCACTAGAAACCCTGTGAGCAGGTCAAAAAGGGAGGGAAAATGAATAAGGAAGGGACTGAGATCTCCTGAGCTCAAACTTGCCCATCTCACACCTTTTTTCTGGTGCACTGGGATGCTCATGATGAAGAGCCTTCCAGACAAGCTTGATCACATCACACTAGAAGAAGAAAGCTCAGTGCACTCAGCTCTGCCCTGCAGCAGTGGGGCTCCCTGGGGAAGCTAAGTCTCTGGAAATCAGTGAAACTTCAAAAAATGGTGGATGATAACCTTAATCCACAGCCAGAAGGAACTTCAGCACCAATTTTAATGGAAGCAGAATTAGATCAACTCCAGCTACCAGGGAAAAACTTCCCCAGTAATTGTTATTTTAACGCAACTCTCTATGGCACCAACCACCAGCACATTGTTAACCATTACCATACAAGAGTTCACTAAAAAGGCAAAAATCCTGCATGGGGAGGAAAAAGCATCCCTTCCTCCCACTACAGAGCAGCAAATGAGGAGGTGAGAGTAGAAAGGACTTACCTGTGGTCTCTCTGAGCACCACAGCAAACTGGCACACTGCCTCAGGAAGGAGCCAGCCCCTCACACTGTCCTCAGGGCCCACTCGGGAAAATGCAAAGCATGCTATTAAAAAGGGAAGAATTGCTCCTACCCAACAACAACTCCCATCCCCTTTTTAAATACCTGGGGGATCAGGTGTGACACTGAAGCAACATAGATGGGAGGGGAAATAAAGAAGCTCACAACTGTAAGGTGATGAGGATCAGCCAATTATACCTTCAGGAGTCTGTGTTAATTAGAAGCTTTTCAAGAGAAGAGTCAAAGGACTTTGCAGACACAGATGGAAACAGATTTTAACAAGCATGATAAGTCCCAGTGTTGGAGAGGCATCTCCACTTCATACAGGGAATGCCTCCAGCTGAGCCTGTGCTACACCAGCAGCCCCCACCACTGAGTGCAAGCCAGCAATCAGTCCAATTGATTTGCTGGGGAATATTATGGTATTAACATGAATAATCATGTAGCCGGGACTGATAAAGGTTTTTTTCTCTACATAATAGTCATAGCTCTTTGTGAGAGCCCAAAAGCACCTGGGTCATCTGATGGCTCATAAGTGGTGCATTACCAGTGGCTCAGGGAGGAGGAATTGATTTTCCCTTTTTCTTAATGATGATGTGTAATGCAGCAGCTTTATGCACTGTCGGCAGAGATTGTGGCTGTTTAAGAGGATTTGATAATAGCTCACACCTGAAGCAGGGTTTTTTCCCAGACAGAGCAGAGTACAGAGCAGAGAGTGGAACAAGTCACAATTAATTTTCTTGTTCTTTAGATATGGCTATGATCATCTTCTTTCCTGCTTAAGTCAAGGCAGCTCAGAACATGGATGTGGATTTGTTTACAAGTATCAGAATGGTTCCTTTAAGTGCCACACGTGCCTTCTGAAAAAGGGCACAGGAAAGCCATTTAAGAATGAAAAAAAAAATCATCTAAGAGCCTGAGCAGAGCTCTTTTAGGTTATCCCCAAATGAACACTAACTTTGAGGTAATTCATGTGGTTTGTTGCACTAGCCAAGAAAACCAGGTCATGTAAAATGAAAGAGCCCATATTACCTGTGAAGCAAAAGTGCCTTCTCAGCAAAGACTTTTTCACTCTGTGCTTATCCTAGACCATTATTTTCACTTCCCTGAGATGTGCTTCATGAGGAATACTACAGGGAGCAGACATCACTCTTGGTGAACTATACTGCACGGAGCTGTGAGTTGGGAGCAAGGACTGCAAACGTGGATCTGTGTGTGACAGAGGTAACATCCCCCTCACCCTAGATGGGTGTCCAGTGTGGAGATAAAGCCCTCCTAAGAGGCATCAGAGGGAAAAAGCTGCGCAGTGACCACAGCACAGCAGACAGGATCCCAGAGCCCAACTACTGACCTCCTGCCACTGCCCCAGCCCATCTTTGCCAGCAGCTTGTTCGTGCAGTGGCACTCCACCAGTAAGTGGACAAGATTTTTGACACAATAAACCTCAGAGACTGGAGCAGGAGCTTCCAGACTCCCCCGGAGCACAAGTGTGACTGGTCTGAGTAATAAACCTTGGGACGGCCAAGCTTCAGTGTTATGCTCAGGACATTATACAAGGGCTGAGCAGTGCTTACAGCATCTCCTCTGGCAGCCAGGGAGAGATGGCTGGGGTTTGTCACACTGTGTCCCTCGGGACCCCGTGCAGCACATCCAGCTCCACCAGCCAGAGTTACGAGGGGTTATGAAGGTCACGAGGGGGCTCCGAACATCGAACATCGGCACCCACAGGCCTGTCTTGAAGTTAAGTCATTTTGTGACAATGTAACTTTCACTATTTCATCAGGATTTCTCCCATCTGTTAAACATCATTCCAGAGAGTTTGGTGACACTCTTAATGAAGCTGTGAAGGGATGCTTTTGTTTTAGATGTAATTGGACAGCTGTTTTATTATGAGTTAATGAACTATGATGATTAAAAATAATCCAATTTTAGCAAACCATGCATTAACAATTACTCCAGACTAAAATCCCAGCTGAGCAAGTGCTAGGCAACTTTCATGACAATGACTGGAAGCAGAAGATGAAAAAGGAAAACCAGTGAGGTGCTACAGGACAAGAGGTGCCTCCGGAACAGGCTCCCTGCATGAGGCATGGGTTCCTTGGGGTACCCCACAGCAACCACTCCACACCACCACCACCTCCTCTGGCCCAAAGCCCTATTTGCCCCAAATCAGTCATCAAGGTCTGCTCACACTCTTCCATATCCCAGCCCCTCCTCATGCCTGTGTCACCCCTGTCCTCCAACCATGGCATCCCATGAGGAGCTGGGGAAAGGGAAAGGGGACAGTGATGGCAGCAAGCTCAGAGATAATTGAGAGATAGAGATAATTGACCTCTCTGAGGTTGTAAAACATATTTCAAACTTCTTTTCCCCCTGCCCTGGTTCTCTTTGGCCAAGGCTGTTTGCCCTGGAGGCATTGCACAGAACAGGACGCTTCCTGATGTAGGGCCACATCCTTCCTGACTGCAAGGAGATGACCCCACAGCCATGCTGAGCACCAGCAGCACCATGAAAAGCTGATCCTGAGGTGGGGAGTCCTGCATTTGTCCTTCCCACACTTTCCAGTTTAGAAGACAGTTTTGTATTTCAGCTGAACCTTGTGCCGAAGACCAGAGGCCACAAAAAGCAGCTGTTGGAGTTTCCGTAGGCATTTCCCGGTTCAAATGGAGCAGCTTTTAAGAAGTGAAGTCTTTGCCTTGAGAGAGTTTCAGTGAAAAAGCTCTAAAGAGTTAAATGAAGACAGGTCCATATGCCATATGTGCAAATCACTTATCTCCTGCTGTTAAAATAAATCTGTTTCAAATCATTGTGGCTTCCCAACAGCTGCCTCCTGATCTTTCTCCACTTCAGCTCTCCATTTGGCTTTTTTTTCTATGTTCACCCTCAGCAGCGTCTGATCCTTTTTTGCAGCCTTGAAAAAAATTGGTGAAGATCATTGCATGCACATAGTTGCCACCACTACATTTCCCCACATTAGTACCACTTCCCTTGACACCCCACTGTCTTTTTTTATATTTTGCAGTAGCAGAAGTCAATGTGTTTCCTTGTTATACCACATTTTCAGCATTTGCAGCTCTGATTAGTAGGAGAGTTACACTGTAAATTGTTTATGGGTGCACTAGGACATCCAAGTCAAACTGGAGACCCTCCTTCTCCAGCAGTGGGATGGAAAGAAGTGTCACAGCTCTTGGTGGCCATGGTGACATGCAGGCTAGGCAGGCAGAACCACAAGAGCCTCATGGCTGATGGATGCAGGGCAGGACCAGGTACCATTGACACTGTCTGAACTACTCCATCACTTTTGGACTGGCCTCTTGCTGAGGTACTGTAATACAGAGCATTGCACTGAACAGGTTCATGGCAAAGTGGGTCAGAAGGAACATGTTAATCAGCAAGTTGTGCTTCCCCATGCCACTCTCTCCCCTAGAGAGGGGGAGACACAGGTCCGGTGCAAATATTGCTAATGTGTGCTTACACTCTGTCACCCAAGTGCTTATTCACAAAGAGCATGCATAGACCGTACATTAAGTGAATCAGTTCACCCAGAAATAGTACTCACTTCCTTGCCTGTGATGACCATGGTCAAACAGCCCAGCACAGTCAGTGCAATCATGATGTAGCAAACCTTTATCCTGACAACGTTCCTTGCTGCGTCGAGGACATCAGACCTGCCGAGGACAGAGCAGAGTTTCCATCCTGCAGCAGCATGTGTGAAATGAGATCATGGGGAGCTGAGTAAAGAATCCTCAAGTCTTACAGCAACTGCCTGTCAATGTGCAATGGGTTTCAACCTTCTCTTTCCCCAACTGCTTAGAGGAGGACTGAAAAAATTAGCCTAGGGGGAAAAAGTTTAGCCACTCTCGCACACAAATGGGGTATTGCTACTTCCAATAGCCATCAGTAAAAACGGGAATAACGAATCCTGCTCTCCTGTCTTCTTTTATTGCACATGAGAGTGCTTACACCTGTGAGGGGAAGGATGGGTGGAGGAGCCCCCAGGATGTCACAAGTCAGAAGCTTAGGACTCTAAAACTTTGTGACAATTCTTTAACAAAATACCTCATTAAGAAGGTGAAACCACAGGCCAGACATGAGGAACTCATTGCAGATGTCTGTCACCAAAGCTGTCTGTAGCCCAAATTTATCATGAAAATTTATGCAGCAATATTGCTAATCAATAAAACCTGGCAAAGTATGCAAAAGTCTGAAGTGGATGATATCTTACCATAGTGACTCCTGAGTTACAAACCATCTTGTCTTCTAAAAGACACTACAACTTAGTCTGAAATTTATGATATCTGAAACAAATGAATCAAACTTACTTCACCTATAATGGCAAAAAGGGCACGTTCCCAAGAATTACAATTATTTTTGGACACCAGTAACAGCAAGCCCCATCACTATGGGGGAGCACTAACCCTCACCATGTGAGCCCAGTTCTGGATAATGCAGACTGGGGTGTCAATCTGTGTGTTCTCAGACAAAAGTATCATTCTGACTGGTCCACTTACGATATGTGCTTGGGAATGTCCTCCTCCTTTTTAAAGCGTCCTGCCCATACTAACACCTTTTTATCAAAATTTGTAGGCCTTCTGTCATTTCTAAAAGCTTCTTTACCTATAAAAGATTTTATAGAAGAAAACAATGAGTCAAGCTTCAGGAAGGAAAGAGGGAAAAAGCGGTTGTTACAGGGGGAAAGGGACTGAGGGTTCAAAATTACACTATTCTATTCTCTGAGAGCCAAAGGCACTTTCTAATGTCAAAAAGACTCAGCAGGTGGTATGAGCTTTGTTACATTTGCAGCTTATTTCATTTGAGTGTTGTTTTTTTTTTCTTTAGTTCTGGTAGGTGTTAAAGTACAAATCTCTTCTAAACTTCCTGATTAAGAGGGTAAATCATGCAGGGCTGAGGTTTCCTAAGCCTGCAGCATCCTCTCACCCTGTTAACACCTTGCTTTTAAATGGCCCAACTAGTGAGTTGAGCAAACTGCCAGCAGCACAAGTAACTCCAAAACAGCTTCTAATCCTAAAATCACCGATGGAGAGATGGAATCTGCTAAAATGCAGCCTGGTGGGAGGCTGGCAGTAGTTCTCATGCAAGCTGGGTACCACATTACTGCACTCTAATGATGATACATTGCACCCCATCAGGCTACCACGGTGATGCCATTAGCATGCTGTCACCCATGGCACAATGAGAAAAGGACTCTGGCTCCTCTTGATGGAAACAAGCCCAAAGACAGGCCACAACAAGGACAGCAGCAGGGAGACCCTGCAAAAATACCAATGGCTATTGCAAGTCCTGACTTTTGCATTGCACACCTGCACAGGTGGTCTTTGCAAGGTAGCTGAGGCTGCTCACCCAGTACCTACACCCAGGTAGGTGCACCCAAGATGCTATGCTACAGTGCTCTGTGCTTGCACGTGTGGGACTTGGGTTGAGAAATGCCCACTGGGTAACCTGGGCATGCAGGAAAGGATGGACATGAAGGTATCCCTGGTTTCAGTGTTCTGCACTCCCTGCCTGCTGCTGGATTGGCTGAAAGAAAATCACTACCACTACAGGATGGGGCATGGGGAGCATCTCTTCCTGCCTGTGTTGAGATGGTGAAATTACATTAAGTCCCTTGGCCTCAGACCTGCTCATGGATGCCAGGACTTTGTGAATGGCTGGAAAATCCCAGTTGTAAATCTTGGCTCCCAGACCTCTGAGTAAATTTAATCTCCTGCTTCTCCTATTTGTCTTACAGAGTGCCAGTGAGACCAGCAAGTGCCAGAGTCAGATCTGCAGCAAGCAGTATGTTGAACTGTAAAAGGACAAGCTTCATCCCAAGTAAGACAAGGGTAATGCCCCACACAGGAGACCCTCAGGCATCCCATGGGAGCATAGACAGCCCCACGCAGCCCAGCCTTGATAGGGTGACGGGTCTGCAAAGGCATGGCCAAGCAAGTGGTGGTACAGGTTAAAAAGAGAAACCGTCTCCGTACCAGGAAGTTGTCCATGTGGGAGCAGCCAATGTCTGCTCCCTGCCACGTAATCCAGGGCACTGCCTGGCACAAGCACATGCAGTGGTGGCTACAACTTGGCAAGGAGAACCGAGGGGAGCTGAAGGGTGCAAGTCTGCCTCTTGCACCAGCCTGCACATGCAGAGACTTACACTGGTCCTCCTCTGGAAACCTGGCAGGTGGGTAGGAGGAGGAATATTTGTTTATCTGTTTTAATTAACATGTTCCCTGACATGAAATGTCAGTTTGTGTTTGCTGCCACAGGAGAAGGACTATTTCACACAAAAAACTTTATCCCTGTGCACTGTGCTGGTCAGAGCTCTGAGCGTGCTTCGTGTCCCGGGAGCGCTCGTAACCCCAGGAGATGCAGCCCTGCGGTAGCTCAGCCCCAGTCAAAAATAAGGGTCTTTTCTCACCTTTTCCTGCAAATACCCCCTCCCTCCCTGCTGCAGCACGAAACAGTGACCAAAGGCTTTTTACCCACCTGGATCAGCCGTCCGCAAAGCCGCATGCTGAGCGTCCCTCGCTTTGTTGCCAACAGCCCTGGCAGGGCACAGGACCGGCCGAGCCACCCGCTGCCACAGCCCAGGGCTGTGCCCCACCAGCCTCCCCAGCATCCTGCCCTGGGCAACACTGGATCACCACCGCCCCAGCAGGAGCCCAGCAGGAGCCCAGCAGGCTGCGTCTCGGAGTTATTAACATAAAACTATCCCCTCCTCGAAGAAGGGAGCAGCATGCACTTCCACCCTGACTGACAACAGGCTTTGCTTACGTCAGGATGACAAAGTCAAATTTATCACCTATGTTTACCAAAATGACACACCTTAGGAGACAGGCGGGCAGAAATCACCTCTGTGGCAGCTCATGCCCAGCCCAGACTCTGCCCCAGGCTCTTCCATCCCAAGGAGCTGCTCAGGAGAGCAGTGGCCATTTACATTATTTCCTCAGTTCTTACTATAGAAGGACTAAAATAAGACAGCGTGCTGTATTTCCCCAAAGATGGGCTTAGTGACTGTTAATTATCACAGCTGGATAAGCTGTTAGAGTTCTTAATTGTTCTCAGCTAAAAAATAACATTGCAAATCAGTGGCTTTAAACAGACTTTCTGAAGAGGAATAGTGTTTACCCCACCTCAGAACAAATGTGGTTTAGTGGCAGAAAACTAAACCTGATGCTTGTGCATTATGGGGAGCCCATTTAGTATCCAGACTGCAAACTTTCCTAGCAAAGAAATGTATTTCAGGTATATTTCAGGTTTAAAACAGTAAACTGAGAAATTGTTACTAAAATCTCAGGTGTTGTAGTATTTGTCAGTCAGTAAAATTGTCATTGAAATGTAGCAGTACCTATAAAGTATTTGCCCTCCCCAAGGTCTGGATAGCGCTGGGTGTTTTCCATAACATCCGCTGTTCTAACCAGACAATGAACCAAAACCAATGCTATTTCATCACTCTGACATTTCTACTGCATTTTGCACAAAATTCTCGCTGATGGGTCAGGAAATGGAAATGCAAAATGCTTGTCTGGTTCAGAGCAGTGGGGTATTTACTCTCCTTAGATATACAATGCTCTAAAGCTGATTTACAAGTAGGGAAAAAAAATCCGTTCAAAAGAGAAGAAGCAATTGCCAAAAGGTAAATTTTTAAGAACTATTTAGTAATACTATCAAATGCAATATTGCAGATAACCAAAGTGTGTCTAAGAACAAGAGAAGGAACTGTTGGGATGTTAGTAAGTATATTCTTTAAGGGCTGAGAGGATGAAAGATGTGAAACAGATGCAGTTCCAGCTCCTCAGCTCCTGGCCCCAAGGAAAAACTCTATCATTTATAGAGACATTTTATATTTTTTGAGAACACAAAGTTATAGATATTGAGGAAAGAAGAAACTCACAGTAATGACAAACATGGTTTTTCCTCTTTCATGAAAGCTCCACATTGTATCCAGATATAACACATTGTGTTTAGCTTAATTCACTTGTAATTTGGTAAAGCAAATTAGATCCATTTCCAGATTAGGAACCCATACAGAAAATAAATAGTGGTTTGAGCTTCCAGCTGCAAACAAAACCTGTAAACAAGCAGAAATCAGTGGATGTGATTATGCTGGAAGAAGCAGAAGGGAAAACTGGTAAAGTCATGGAGGATATTTGTGTCCTACTCAGGATTTCCCTGGGGTGAAATGGGTGTGAGGAGGAGCAAAGACACATTTATAGCCTGAAGTTTACAGGGCTCAGCACCCCTGAGCATCCCCACAGCCACCCTTCTCACCTTGCAGAAGAGCTGCTAAATGGAAAAGGGACGGTGTACACCTGGACATCCCTCAGTCCCCAAGCTGAGTGGGCAGAAGGGGCTGTGGGGCAGCGGATAGGACATGCTGCCACGATGCTTATGTTGCACCCCACAGGGGCTCCAGCTGTGCAGAACATTAGAGCATTTTCACTTTAACAGGCACACTCCAAAATACTTACTTATTGCTGAAGTGACTGTCTTTACATCATGTCTGATTATGGATTTGAAGCGGAAAATAAGAACATTTTTATTTTATGTCTTAGTTTCTCAAAAGTGGAGAAAATCGTGGGGTTTTCAGGCCTCTGGTGCTTATCCACCCAGGGGTTGCCAATTGTTTCCTCTAGCAGACACACCAGCTAACAGCTGTATTAATCATGTCTGCTGTGAGCAAAAAGGCACTTCAGGATTTATTATGCCAGCATTTGGAAGTGCAAAGACACAGAGATCCTCATGAAACCTCAAAGGCAGTTACTTGTTCCTGAATTTTACTTGTTTGTCTGGGACCGTGAATGCTTTTTGCCAGGATTTTACTGCAGTGTATGAAAGCTATAGACACCTCTGAGTTAGAAATTCAGGCTTTCCCGTGTACAATGTCGATCTTTCTCTGGCCCAGAGCATCTCAAATCCCTTCCTAAATGGCACGGAGATGCAGAATTCTCTTGGACCAAGGTAGCCTTGTATGCAGCCTGGTGGACCTAGTCCTCTTTAGAGAAGTTTTGTGCTTAGCCCAGTGCACGCACATCCCCCCTGCCCAGGTTACAAAACATCCCCAGGAGGCTTATCCAGTCACTCCCCACACCAAGCCCTCTCTTGATACCCATCAGTGATTCATGACCAGAGTGCAATATCAGTATTTCATAACCATTAAGCTCACAGATAGGGAGTTTATTGAATAGCAGTAACAACTTGTTCAATGATGCAGAATTAGTGGAACTGGGTTTAAAGCACCATCTCCTCCTCCTTCCCTATCCTTCTGCTAGGAGGAGAGCAGGACCCCAGCTCCTCAGCAAGCCCTGGACAGTATAGATAACACTGACTAGCTGTACAGACATCCCCCAGGCTTCCTCAGGCCCTTGCTGCAAGGGGAGAGCACAGACCTGAAGGTTTTTAAGTTACAAAGGTGCAGACTAGCTCAGAGCAGAGGATGGTCTGCAGCTGTGGTGGTGGTGCAGACTTGTGACATTTCTGTTGTCTGTGTGGGAGTGGTTTGTAGCTGCCACACTTGTTGGACACTGGTGCCAACAGGGAAGTTTTAAAGCTAAACAGAAAACCACACAGGACTCCATCCTGGTTCTGTATCCTCTTCACACCCCTTCTGCCACCTCGAACTCTGCTCTGCAGCTGACTCCACAGCAAGGACTAGGAACCAGTCCCTAACTGTACTCAAAAACCTTTGCAGAACTGGAACTGAGAGGCCGCAATATAAACTCAATTGTTTGCTGTAAAACTCCATTGCTCTGGCTTCTGACTGACTTTATACTGTTATTCCCAATGCCTTAATTCTGATTATTGCCAGCCTGTTGCAGCAAGGAAAAACTTAGGTTCTTGTCACTCATTCTTCTTTTTCTGGTTTCAGCAGCCACAGGAATGAAAGTGTTTGTTCTTCCACAAGCCCCGGATTCCCACTCATATCTTTACAACTCCTGGTTCATTTTCATAATAATGTACAATAAATTTTTATACTCACACAGAGAAAAGAATTCATAGAAGTATTCAAGCAAAAAAAAGTATCACTCTGCAAAGCTGTTTTCACTGTCCTCAAAAACAAGCGTCTTACCATCAGACTCTGTTTTGCATGCCATGCAAACTTTTTACATGAGGGCTGTGATGAGGAACACAAGATAATCTTATCTTAAAATTCTTTGCCTTCCTCCTATCTAATTAAATATGCAGCAGAGCTCTGTCTTGGTTCCTAGACAAGATAAACAGCAATCCTAGATAGGCTTGTGTCTCATGAAATTCTAAGTGAGTCAGGAAATGTTTTTCCACACAACTGTGTATTCTCCAGCAGCACAATTTAACACAGCAAGAGCAATGAATTTCTTTGAAATATCTTACTTACCTCCAGACTCCTGGCCCAAGAGCTGTCCTTCCTCTCTAGGGTCCCCAGGGAGCAGCACTCTCAGGCCTTCAGTTCTCTCCAGAAGGCGAGACACATCCTCCCCATATCAGAAACAGTGTACCCTAAGGAAACTGAAATGCAAATCTCAGAAAACGAAAAGCTCCTTAACTGTTCCTCACTGCTTCTCATGAAAACCAAGCAAAATCAAGGGAACAGTTACAAAGCCAAAGTTAGAGGGTTTGTAAAGAGTTCTAAACACAAGCAACAGCATGAGGCTTTAAGTAATTCAGAACATTAGGATTAATATTTTTTTATAAGCTTGAGTGTTGTCAATAAAACGAAATAATGAAAGAGTGCTTCCTCTCTTTCTGCGCTAAAATTTAGCTTTGCTTTGTTTAAAAAATGAAATCAATATTCCTTTATCCAGTAACTGAAATATCCTGCACTTTATACCAGTATTGTCCCTATTCCTCCAAATTCAATATTATCACTATCATTTGAAAAATCTTACTTAGAAACCATATATAAGACACTAAGTCACACTATTAAAAACAAAAAAGTCAACAACCAAACAAAATCACACCCACAACTCCACTGTCTCTGGTAAATCTTGCCTAATTTGGACCATATGAGCCTTTTGGCATCAGTCTTTTAGGAGGGAAAGGTAACTGATGTAACACACTTGGTATTTTCTACAACAGGAGCATTCAGTTCTCCCAGATGACAAAGATTTGAGCTGTTTTCTATGTCTACCACTAATTCAAAAATGAGAAGGATTTGGCCCTGAGTGTGTTGAGTCTGAGCAGCAGTGCCCAAGGTTACAAGGATTAGGATCTCCAAATTATCCTTATTTGGGAAAATTCATCTTCTCTGCCATTGAGCACATTTATCCATAAGAAATTTAAACTCCAATTAACAGCCTGGATTCTTGGCTGCTTAGAGTGTGTTCACCTCTGAAACAGCAGGAGAACCCACTCCTACCTCTCCTGGTGGAAATGCCTACAAACAAGGGACACTGCTGCAGCCAGAAGGATGCACAAGCCACACTTGCTTCGCTCCCTTCCATCAGTTCTGCGGTTTTAGATAAGATGCAATAGAATATTTGTTGGACACAGGAATGCAGTTATGCATTGTCTTAATAGGAGCCAAACTCAATGGAGCTTGTGAGCTGCACCTGGAGTCACTAACCTCTTCAAGCAAATACTGAAAAGGGACTTGGGATTGGTCGGATGTGCCCTGGGTACGAAGTGCAGGCTTTATAACAGCTTGTGTCACAAGGGCAAAGCTCATGGCAGCAAAACAAAAGTTAGTCAGTGCTCTGGCAAAGCTCCAGTTTGACCTTTTCCAGGGTTTGGGATGATCATACAGAGGTGATGAGGTGACACATCAACTCCAGCACGGGATGACTTGGCTTCTGCAGCAGCTGCCTATAGATGGGCTGAAACACGAGGAGGCTGCCCAAGTGCAGCTTCACCACGGGGGAGCAGTCAGATGTGAGCAGCAAAGACCCCAGGACCTGTGGGAAATCGTCCAAAATGTTCAGGGTGTTGTGATGAAATTCCAGGGAAATTAATGCACTGAAGAGCTTAGCACCAGGTCGCTGATTTCTGGAATAACACACAATTGGACTCTAGAGCAAAAATGTGTGAAACCCTGAAGAAAACAAAACCATCAGACTCCTTACAATTTAGGTTTTGACTCAGAGTTTGGAGAACCATTTAATTTCAACGTTTTTCGCACCTGTTTCCCCAGCTGAGCCAGAGAAACACACTGACAAGGAAAGACTCGTTGTTCACTTGTCACTTAATGATTTTCTTGCCTGAGAAAAATGGCATTGTCTTCAAAAAAAGACGCAGTTAGAAAATTTTCAGTCCATTAGTCAATAGTTTAGGGAAAAAAAAGAAACCTAGTTAAAAAGACTGAAGCATTCTTTGTGGAAATGTCTTTTCCCCACACTTGTTTTAATGGGAAGATGACTTAGATTTTTTTTTCAGCTCCTGCAGAGAAGTCATATACCATTGATTAGGTCAATAAACTGGCTGATTTCACTGGGACCCCCTGCGTTGTGGGGTCAAATTTTGTTTTTAGTGACTGGCTGAATGTGCATGTAATCAGTAAGGGAGCAAATGTATCCTGGGTAACACAGGGGGAGGCACTACCATGGGCACACTTTGGCCCAGCAATGCACACCACAGGAACCATAACAGAGCCAGGTGCCTCCTCAGGTTTATGATCTGTGCCTTGACAATCCCTCTAAAGAGACCATAAAACTCTTCCAAACACTCCTGGATGAAACACAACCAACCCGTAGGGTGAGATTTATTTTCAGCAGCTTTCATGCGTCCAAAGAGACCACAGAAAACGTATTTCGTAAGAAATGCATAGCACCCCAAGTGCAGCATGGAGAGGGCAGGAGAGTGAAAATCTGTCAGACAAGTCTCTGCACAGTGGCCCGGAGGGGTTGGTGAAACAGTGTTGTCTTGTTGCCTTGTTCAAACCTGGCTACTGGCCTGCACTCTTAGGGACCGGCTCACATGTGCTGCTGTCTGGATTGGCTTGGGCTGGTGACTCTGCTCCTTGCTTGTGCAGTGCCTTTCACAAGGCAGCTACTGCTGCTCCAACGCAGCATGGAAAAGCAATGATGAGGAGAAGGGAAATGAGAGGCTCATCTTGAGAAGATATATAATAATTACAGGGGGCCCAGGAGCTTGTAAAAATAAATTACATCCTGCATACACAGGACTTCACTTCTTCAACAGTAACACAAAGCTGTCCTGCATTTTCTGGACTGTGTATGTAATGGAAACACATACAAAAAGCCAGTGCAATGAGTTGTGTTACTGAAGGAAGAAATAGTTCAAGAGTAGAGCTTATCAGTTATATGAGAAGTTTCCAGAGTGCTAAACGCATTAGGTGGGCAGCTCTCATTTGCTAACCCTTCAGTAAAACATCTCTCACAGGTACAAATGCTATCCTTGAAGAACTGGGGATTCTTCAAACAAAGATAATTTGGAGAAGGAAGTAGCTAAAGTGGAGATGGTGTCACTGAGGTTACACAGAGGTCAATGAGAAGACTGTCTAGAAAGACTGGATGATTAGGGTTTATGTTGTATAAATGGGACAAAGAACACACAGTGCAAGGTCAACTCTTTGAGACTAAGGATGAGAATTTCTGGCTGCATTTGGTTAACTTAGCATGACTCCATTCTGCCAAATGGATATTGACCTGGAAAAAGCAGATGCAATTCCAAAATGTACAAGAAAAGTCTTTCCAGTAGAGAGAAAACAATTTTAGTATTCTCGTATAAAACACCTGGAATAGCCTGCAGTGCTGTTTAAGAAAGTTAATCAAGAAGAAAAGGAATAAAGGAAGAAATGAGAGGAATATGTCTTTTTCTTGGCTAACAAGTTACAAATGGAGAAGCATAATGGTAGATATCTGAGAAGCTCAAGGACAGAGAATAAGGGCAGTCAGGCTAAATCACAGCACTGATACCTGAACAAAGGGTATAAGCTGCTTCTGAGGATGCGAAGGGCTGCACCTTCTGTGCTGCTGTACCTTGTACCTTCCAGCACTGGAGCAGGGGCTGTCTCCACCCTCCTATTAGCAAATGAAGCACAGGCAGTAACACCAACAGCCAGGCCACACAGCTCTGCAGGCTCCTGCAGCACTGCTGAGCTGGTTTAACTTCAGGACAGAGCTGCACAGTCATTAATGTTTACAAAACAAGTTTCCAGGGAAGTAAAATTACACACCGAGGAAATAATAAGAAGCAATGTAATCAGATGTGAGAGGGAGATCATTTCATTACCTGAACCAGGTCTCATTATTCACCATTTCCTGGCAAGAGCTGATAAATGCAGGCTAATGAATCTTTGCACTCCGACGAGCGGGAGGAGTGCCGGCTCAGTGCTGCCGCATGCTAAGCAGGACTGGAGGATCCAACTGTCAGCTGAAAGCCCAAAAAATAAAATATGAACTCAGCCATTGCAGCACTGCAGTGAGAAGAGAGAGGGGTTTTAACTGTGGCTGGCTTGGTCTTACAGAGTCACCTTGGCTGTGGGAGTGCCGTGGCTCCTATTTGGCCCAGAGGAGCAAACTGAACTCTAAACATCCCAAGAACAATAGGGTCTGTGAGCTGGCCAGAGTCAGCTCTTTAGGAAAAGCCTTTCAGGACCAACAGTATCAGCTCGAGACTTCCCAGTTCTGATAGTTAAATATGATCATCAGCCTGGTCATTATGCAAGGAAGATATCAACAGAGAAAGAGGCAACAGCATCAACATGTAAAAACACGTAGCAGGACTTCTGCCCAATTCTGTGGCACTGTTGTTTCATCAGCCTTGCCTGTTGTAGCTATTCTTTCCTTTAAAAGTTAGGGAAACAGGAAACACACCGCTCAAAAAAGAAAATTATTAAAAAAAAAACAACAAACCAGAATACAAACAAACAAAAAGCAATGCTAAAGAAACCATCAGAAAAGGGGATCAAACCTCTTGAACATAAACAAGTTTCAGAGTTGTGAAGACTACCTCTGCTTTTTCTATACTTTCTGCATGTGTCACAGGCTCCCAGTTTTATATGAATTTCATAGGAAAAACCAGAACATTTGGCAAGGCTGCTCTGGAAGGAGCCTAGACACTAAGTGCTAACATAAGATGAAAACCTATTTAGAGAGGAACACACATGTCCTGACATTACAGGGAAATGCTGCCCTCATCTGTCTTCTGGTGACAGGTTCTACTTTCCTGCCTACTATGCCTAAAGCATTCATCACTTCCAGAATGAAAAGGTGACTCCAGTGTTGCAACCAGCTCCAAAATCTGTGTGTGGACTGGAGCCATGAGCTTTGTTGCTGGTGGTAACTGGAGCCAGTATAACCGTGTTGCTGCAACAGAGTTTAAACGTACACATTTCTCATTCTCTACATTGAAGATAGTGTCCTGGGGAAAAAAAAAAAAAAAAAAGGCTTATAGGTTCTTTATAAAACTAAAACCTAACAAAGAAAAAAAAATGATGCCAGGAGAATGGAAATATTGTGTCAGAAATGGGATTCAGCAAGAGCAGAACAAACCCTGCTCCTGCAGTGATTTGAACACTAGTGCATTGGGCAGGGATTTGGGGATCTAATGCCTGCAGCCCAGCCTGTTGGAGAAAGCACAGAGAGCAAGGCTGGTTTGCCTCTTTCATCCACAGTGGTAAAAATCCACCTCTCTCTCATAAACACACAGACACAGATAGAGGAGTGGCACATTTTAAGCATCATCAGTGGCCTTCAGGAAGGTGAAATGAAGGAGAAAATGAACATGCATTCATATTTCATAAAAATAGAAGCTTTGAAGTTGGAAAAATACATCTAGTAGATAAAGGATAACAGTAGCCAGTTCTGTATGGGTTTGGGGTGCAGAAAAGCATCTATTAAACCTCCCTCTGTGAGACAATGCTGCTGGCCAGCCCAGGCCTTCAGCAAGCGCTGTGGCTGTGCAGATCCCAGCACTTACCTGTTAGCATTTGTAGAGCTCCGGAGCAGTACAGCTCTCAGATGGAGAAGCTTCTTTACCAAGGCCTTTGCCCAAGATAGGAGCTGGAAAGTCCAATTTTGCTAGTTCCCAGTTTACTGGCATTTCTCCTTGATTGTGTCTTTCCCCCTTAACTCCCTTTCAATTTTATTTTGTAAATCCGGGATTTAATCAAAGTCTGCACCTGCAAAATGGAATGTACAGTTTTACAACACCTCAATGGCTGAAGCAACATCCCAGCACAAGCAGACAGGTCTCATCTGATGACGTAAACTGACTCTCTGGCAACTTGGGGCAGGGGTCTGTAATCAACCACAGGGTTTGGATTTCAGCTACATGATTTCTATCCAACCACAGCAGCGTGGTCAGCTCTTACCCAGCCAAAGCCTGGAGCTGGCCACAGGCAGCACACAGCCACAAGTTTTGTCCAGCCTGGAAAGCAGGTGATGGAAACAAGGCTGGATGTTGCACGGCCCATAAGTTCCACACTGTAAGTCCAGGCTCTTGTGTCTCCGCCTAAGGGGGACAGGCCAGCCAAAGCGTGCCAGAAACACTTTTTACCTACACAGAAATGCTCATTGGAACATTTTTAATGGTTTCATCGAAAAAACCCTGAAATTCATTCCATATCTAATTGCTACCTAGTTTCCTAGATGAAAATTTTAAAACAATCCTTCCAAACTGATTTTCATGGAAACATCAATCCCAAGTAATCGTTTCCAAGATCACAAAAGAAGCAGTGCATTCAGGACTGTCTAGCCTCAGACCCTCCAGCTGAACCCAGGATCCCTCCAGTGACCCACACTCCCACTAGTTTCAACAAGGTCACCAACTCCAGAGTTTGTCTGATGTCTCAGCAATCAAAATCTCTCATTACAGCCTTTTTGCCTGACACTTTAATATCACCTGTCATTTCACAGCCCAGTAGCTCTATCTGAACAGGTGGAATATGGCAGATTCCTCTCATTATTTTAGTTTTTGTCAAATGACTGTTATTAATTCACGGTAATCTACACATGTCTAGATTTTCCCCAAAACATTCCCCTTTATCTGATCAGGTACCTCAGTAACACCACTATATTACTCCTTCCCACATTGCTGTCTGCCTTCCCAATCTGTCCGGTGCATACAACCAGTGTTTGGTCCTTTTGGCTCTTACTTGGAGTTTCCTCACTTGCTTTCAAAGTAATTGAACAATATTAAGCAAAGTAAAACTAAGGACCAAAATTCCTGGTGATCATTTGCTTGAGTTTAATCATTCTGGCCACATAACTGCTAGGGAAATTCTACCTGTCTTCATGCTAGCAGTATGCTACTAACATTAACACCAGGAGGCCTTTGTGGATGAACACGGAGCTCCTGGACAAACTCAAACACAAAAAGGAAGCCTGCGGAGCGGGGTAGGGATTGAATTGAGAGCAGCCCTGAGGAGAATGACCCGGGAGTACTGGCGTGCAAAAAGCTGGACATGATCCAGCAATGTGCACTCACAGCCCAGAACACCAAATGTGTCCCGGGCTGCATCAACGGAAGAGTGACCAGCAGGTCAAGGAAGGGGCACTGCTCCACTCTGGTGGGACCCCACATGGAGTTCTGCATCCAGCTCTGGGGTCACCAACACAAGAAGGACTTGGACCTCACAGAGCAAGTCCAGAGCAAGGTCATGCAGTGAGGTGAGCCTCAGCTGAACTCTGGGGACTTGGGAGCGGAGGTGTGCAAATTGTCCCAAAACTGTGACTGGGACTGGAAAGGTCCACTTACTGAGACAACTGGCCTGCCAAGATAACCTGTGTGCAGAGTAGCTTTAGAGGGCAGCTCTATTCGTACCTGAACGCTCGGCTTAGAGCTCCCCAGGTCTCCAACGTGTGCTCCAGCTGTCTTTGTAACACGTTTGGAACCGGGTAACAGGGACCTTCCCATATGGCCAGTCTGACTTAAAGCTCACACTGTTCAACAGCTGCCGGCAGGGCAGGATCGAACACCAGCGGCCCGGCTGCTTTACAGGGCAGCCACGGAGCAGCGAGGAGATGGGCAGGAGGGTCTCCCTGGCGCTTGCAGCCCCCGTGCCAGGAGCAGAGCAGCAGCCACGGGCACACGCTGCTCTCTGCTGGGCAGCTCCGCGCCTGCAAACCTGCCCGCTGCTCAGAGCTGATGGGGGAGGCATGAAATTAAGTACTTTTTTATTATTATTTTTTCATTTTTTATTTCACTTCGTGCTTATGAACAGTCTCTGCAATGGGAAGAGCTTTGGGGGGTTCAATTTGCTTTCTCAATCTTGGTCCCTAACTAATTGCTTTACATACATATAAAAATGCCTGTTGAAATACCTGTTCTTAAATACTTTCATGCCATAGATGTGCCTTATTTTAACTGCAAACATGTGCTCTCCTTCCTGACTGAAAACAGGCTTGCATTTTTGAGTCAATCCAAAGCAAAGGCAGTACTCTTGTACTTTTACTCTTCTCTTTCCAGGAGTTTTCCTTTCACTCCTGCTTAGCTGGATCCAAAGTGGAACCATTCGCTTTTTTCCTCTCAAAGTAATAAAGAACAAATTCCAGGCATTTCAATCACCTGCTCAGCACAGAGCACCCTCCCTTAGCAGGAATGCTGAACTGGTTGACACTGCTGATGTTTCAGTCCAAACACCAGAGCGTTGGGTACCACCAGACTGGGTGGGTGAGGAATACCCAGGTCTGCTGGGTCCACAGAAACACTGAGGGACACCCATCCTTCATGGAACCATCAGGGGCTACAGAACAACCCTATCTGCTGGGCCAGGGCCATCATGGCTCTGGTGAAGAACACGAATGCCAGGTCTGAAATACTCTCAGCTCAACACAAAGAGAGCAACAGAAGCTGGATATAACCAAGATGTCAGATATCCACACAGAGAAAAGGATCCCAGCTCTGCCAGGAGAGTGAACCTTGCCTTCAGAACTGGGGTATTTTCTTACCTTGGAGGAAGGAGGAAGCACCAAAACAGGAACCCCGGCCCTTGAGAAATTGCTGTCACTCCTCTGGGAGGCTTTGGTAGGGCAACATCAGGAAAACAACTCCTAGAAGACCATGAGATAAATCCAGAGCAGAAGCAGCCTCATGGGAGTCCTGTGCGCAGCAACAGGGGCTTCGCTTCTTGCAGGACAGTAGATGGCTGGTGTTAGCTTTCGGCATCTCTTTTGTAGAAATTTTCCTGAATTCTTTGTCAAGATGGTCTGTTCAGTCTACTTCCCCACCACCTCAGTGCTCTCACTCATTATTTGACTAACTTCTCTCTCCTTCCCTGAGTCTGTTGTTTCCCAGGTATGAACTGTTGCTCACTGCATCAGCACCAGTGGATGGTGCACTGGAGGATGAGCATTCCAGCTTTGCAGCTTCACTCCTGCTCACAGGCTCTCCAGGCTAGTGACAGCACCCTTTTCTGTTGGTTTGTAGCTAAACTGTGACCCTAGAACAGCTGGAGTGCAGGAAAAGGGTCCTCTTCATCAGCTTCTAATCCCACAGCACTAACCCCACAGTCCTTATTATAAATTCCCACTCAATTACTTTCTGTATTTTCTTAGCTCTCTCCAAAACAGGAGTTTGAATCTTTCCAGTTCAACCTCTCATAGACTTAGGATCATAGAAGCACTGGTGGCAGTTCCCTTCCTCCCAATGGCTCCCCACCAACTCCAGACAAAACACTAGAAGTGTCCAGGCCCAAACTCATTAAAAACAGAAAAATCACATTTTATTTGCCAGCTCCAAAATGATTAAAAACAGGAAATCACATTTCATTTGCCATAAAGTGTTGATTTACCACATAAAGTACCGGTATAAAATATACACCAAGGTATGCAGCTTGGGCAACAAGCCACTATCCACACTCCTTCATGTCCAGAAAAAGTGACAAAGCCCTGAGAGGAAGTGACAGCTACATACCCTGCTGCATTGTTCCCAAGGAACAATTATCACAGTAAGAGAGACGTTTCTCAGCACACCAAATGTGTTTATTCTATCCATATGGGGTTTTTTTCCCCTTTATCAGGAATTCACTTGTATTACAAGTGAAGTTAGGTTCTCTTAACCCAACATCCTCCTGCCTAGGTAGATGCCCAAGTCTGTTTTCCTAACTGCATTACAAACTTCATAACTTCTTATTAATCTCATTATTTTAGCAAATTTTGGAGTAACCACACCACAATACAGTTGTAACCTTCACTTTAAGTAAAGTTCTGCTTCTTTTGTCCCTACCACAGCTGATAGCACTGCTTGAATTTTTATAAAAGCCCTTTGGGTCTCCTTTGGAAGGGAAACCCCAAATCTGAGTGAAAGATGCAGAAAACAAACTGATAAGTAAAGCTTTGGTGAGAGTAGGCAAGCAGACACACAAGAACTCAACGGTTACTCTTTCATTCTGCAGATCCCGATGACAGAATATGGAAACACGGGATTTTTGAATCACAGACAAATGAATGCTAAGCACAGGGCATGACAACAGAAGATGGCTCTTTGGGGATCCCAAGGGAAATAATAACAGATAAAAAGCAGCCTGCTTTTCACCACGTTGAAGTCTTATTTCCTGTTATGGAAATTTTTTGCCACTCAATACTTATATTTCTTTAGACAATAAACACACACACACACAGAGTACTCAACATCAAATCCTGAGCAGCCTCACAGCACACTGAGCAAGGCTTAGAGAAAAATTGTTTGCATTCCCTGAGCTACAGTGCCAGGCAGCAGCACAACAGTTCACCTCTGCTGACCACACGCCACCGTGGATGGCAGAGCACAGCAGAAGGCAGTAACTGCACGTCAGGGCACACATGCACAGCACCTTTGGGCTCAAATTCCTGTAGCTGAGGAGTACCTGAATGTGGCTTTACTCTCTTCCACACCCGTATCTGCAGTCCAGCTGGATACCAGTTGGGTGGGGTTAAGCCTGCCCAGTCCAGCAGCCTGGGGGAGCCTGCAGTGGATTGTCCTGCCCTCTCAACCTAGATATCTGGTGAGATCTCAGTGCCTAATTTACCTGTTCTTCTCCAATGACTAAAGCCCTAAAAATAAATAACATGGCTCGCTTTTATTTGGGGACTGGATTTTGAAGGGCAGGGGGTCGATTGGCTTTTTTTCTTTTTATTAATTTTTTTTTTTTCTGCATTGTCCCTTTCTAACAAAACCCATATAATCCATTAAAAAATTCTCGTCCAAACAGCTCTCTCATTAGTGTGTGTATATGAGGCCAAACACAGTAGGAATCTCGTGTTCCTTTTCCTTTTTGGGATCTGCAATATGCCTGTATCGTTCTCCTCGGTGACGTTCCAGGTAGGGGCCCCAGTTTGCTGCAGGCCGGCAGCAGCTTGCAATGCGCTGGAAAGCAAAACCAAGCACAGCTTTAGTCCAGGCTACTATCAAAATTCAGTAAAGATGTAACTCCAGGTATTCACTGCAACTCAACAAATGGCAAAATCCCCAAAGTTGTTTAGAATCTTTCCAAATATCTTTGGGGACAGTGAATTCTGGATGCTGAAGTGAAAAAAAAAACCAAACAAAAACAGAGAAAGCTGTGACCAACAGGACTGTTTGGCAAAGCTTGGCAAGTGCAACATACCTCAGATCTGGCACTTGCTTGTTTCTGTGAGGAATGCGATGTAAAACTCCAGGAAATTATATAGGGATATAAAGCAATAAAAATTCTCCAGAGAATTTAAAGTAGTTGAAATAAACACAGAACCCATGAAAACCACTCTTGAAAGTGTGTGCATACTCCCAGAGAATCAGACTTTATCTTCTTATCAGAACACAGTAAATTTGCCTCTGATGCAACTACCAGAGATGTGTTTTGGTCTAAAAATCCAATTAACAAACATGTCAAAGTAGTAAATGTGTTGGAGAAAAAAAAAGCACAGGTAGTCCTGATAATGCCAAAGAAATTAAGATTTGAGGCTATGACATGGTTTTTTGCCCCCTTACCTCAAAAATGGTTCCTTCAGCTTTAACTATTTTTACAATAGCAACAATGGGAATCCAGATGACGCAGAAGATGATCATGCACCAGCCAACAGCAGTTCCCCAGGTTGGATATGGCACTGAGCCATAAAAAGGACGTGAAAATGTGGCCAAAGACCAGATCAAAATAGCCTGTAAAAAATGGTGAAAAGAATAAGAGAGAAAAGCAGACTTCCAGCAACCTTGAACTTGCAATCTGTTTCCAAGTTGGTTCAGAAAAAGTGATGTCTACAAGTTGTGCGCAGTTCAATTTTGCTTTCCAAGTGTGAGAACAGTTGTGCAGGATTTGGTGTTCAGTCACAGTCAAACAGCAAGTACAAAGGGCAGAACCGAAAGATGACACTGATGTACACCTTAACACTAAGTACATCTGTGTTTAAACACAGCTTGATCTCTGGGTTCTCATGAAATCTTATGTTGGATAATACATCTGCAGTTGGATGAGCCCAGTGCCTTTCTCTGTATGTTTTATGTGTTCCCATGTTACCATATTTATGGGAATACAGGAAAGAATCTAAGATTAGAAGCTGGCAAATACTGTGGCAGAAATTAGATATTTTTTAAGCAGCATTTTCTAAACTATTGTCTGGACATATTAAAGGTAATGTGCTGGCCAGAGTGACTTCCCACTCTTCCTGGATTTGGGATATTAATAAATTCTCTCACACTGACATAATCCACCATCACATCACAATTAGGAGTACAAGAGTAATGAAAAACTGAGACATGTGACAGGACATAAATAGGTCTCAGTTAGACAGGAGAACAACTGGATGCCCAAAGATCCAAGCCAGGAATCTGTTCCAAAAATAGGATTTCCCTCAAACGGGAAAAATCCAAGTTTTCAAAACATTTTCTTAGTCTAAAATTAAGATCTAGACATATTAAAATCTATCTTCCAAGACAAATGATCTGGTTGCTCTCTTAGTCCTTGGGAGCATAGACCCAGCTCACTAGCAACTGATCTAAACCTCCAGCCTCTCCTATGAGAGGATCTGAGGAGGGGGGAATGTATCAGAAAGCAGAGACAGTTTTTCCTTCACTGGCACAGCCCTACCCCCATCTTTATACACAGAGCCTGGGCATTCAGCCCTGAATCTTCACGTAGAAACCTCTTCAATATCAAATTACTAAATTCTGTCACACTGACACAATCCAGTCATCTGCACTCACCACTAACAGAACAGGAGTAATGAAAAACCAGCACATTCTCCACCACAGCCAGAATAAACGGCTCTTCTTTCCAATCATCATTTCAATGTCTTCAATGAACCTGTTTCCTCCTGTTGAAAGAAAATCATAGGGCACGCTGTAAAGCGGGTGCCTCCCTTGCAGGTGTGGTTACTCAAAAGAAAAAGGACAATGATCAAGGACAGTTTCTCCAGTTCTGTGGTAATTGTTAAAGCTTTTCTGACAATTAAGTTATAAATTATTTATTGCAGTAATTAACGTTTAATATTCCTGGCAATGTCCAAAGGCCAGGTTGGATGGAGCTTTGAGCAACCTGGTCTAGTTGAAGGTGTCCCTGCCTGTGGCAGGGGGGTTGGAACAAGATGATCTTTAAGGTCCCTTCCAACCCAAACCATGCTGTGGTTCTATGATATACACTGTGCCTGGAATTGCTGAGTCAAATTATGGATTTTCAATGTGAATAACTTACCGTAAATGTAGACAATGCCTACTATCTCCAGGACAGCTGAAAAAAGGATTCCCCATCCAGCACAAAAATGATCTATTAGGTTAACCCAGTAAATTCCTGCCTGTAAGACAAACATTAGAAGTTAAAATTTGAGTAGTAACACATTTGTGCAAATAAATTAAATTGTATTTGTTCAAGGCAGTTTAACCGCTCACCACTCTGAGTTTTTCAAATTCCTAGTAATTCAGGTTAAATACACATTTGTGAATATTATTTTGCTTGAATACTTCTATGTAAAGTTGAAAAGCACATCTGACAAAATACCAAAACCGAGACATATGTATATGCAGAGTATAGGTAAAGAGCTGAAAGCAAGATTTAAACTTAGAGCTAACAGTAATACAGCTGGTGCTGAAGTTTTAATACTGAGCCACAGCAACAGCTACACCAATTATCAGTTCTGGGGGGCTTCTGTACTTCTACAAGCACAAGTTCTCCATGTGGGTTAAACATAGCTTTAAACACCAGTGTGCAATATCAGGATCACAGCAAAGGAAACAAGTTTTAAGCCATTTCACACTCTTGGGTACTAAGTTCCTTGCAAGCTTCCCTGCCACCAGGTTTTATGATGTACATACTTTGCTTGACCGTAGAAGTGACTATTTACCACAATTATTGTCTTCTCATTGTCAGTGTAATTACACACATAAATTGCATTTCTAGATGGAATAATTACAGTGAACCCTTGTAGCCTTAAAAACAATTGCTTCAAGAAATTTTACACACTATACTTAAAATTCCTGTTCTGTATGTGTATTTATATATATACACGCACGCAGAAGAAGTAACCATACAATCTACAGATGCTTGTGATCTAATGGGTTTTTATGACATGAATAGGCCATTTCTCAATTCCTGTCCTGTTTGGTAGTCAGTTCTGAACAAAAAGATCCCATTGACATTTATCAGCAGTACCCACAGTGCTGTGGACACGCTGTGTGCATATACTTGTGATTACACAAACTCCTGAACTGATGAACGATAAATCAGGCTGATGGTTCACAGGCTCTGCACAGGCCTTCTATTTAAAAGCATGTCTCAGTTCAACAATCACAGAAAACCTTAGGTTCTCCAAGCTTCCCTCTGGAAATTTCTTATTTGTGTGCCCAGGCACACTGGCAGAATTCGAGTCTCTAAGATTGATCCACGCAGGCAGGAACAGTTGGAAAGGGTATTTTGATTTGAGTCCATCACTTGCAGCATAACTAAACTCACTACTAAAAAATAATTTCATATCTTACCTGAGTAACGCAAATAAGACCAAGAAAAAAGAGCAGTAAGCACACACCGATGGTTACAGGGACTCTTAATTTTTTCATCACTTTGGGATACAAATCCTGAATGGTGGTTGTAAGTGTTTCTGCAAAGAAAGGAGTGGGCAGTTTGAGCAGCATAATTAAAAAAGGCATTGGTCATTGGAAAAGCCATGAGTCACTTAGAACACCACTCACCTATGCTTGCAAACTGGGAGTCAAGGCCCAAGAGCAGAAGCATGAAGAAAAACAAAAAGGACCACAGAGGAGAAACTGGTAACTTGGAGAGAGCCTCTGGGTAGGCTACAAACGCAAGATTAAATCCTGGAAAGTAGTGGAAAGAAGGATGTTACTGTCATGCCTTGGTCAATGCAAGTGCCAATACCAACGGTGTGACAGTCAGCCTACCTGAGTTCACGACCTCAGAGACGGGTCTTTCGGACACGAATGCCATGTGTCCCAGGATGGAGAACACTGCAAACCCAGCAAATACGCTGGTGACGCAGTTGGTTACACAAACCAGAATAGCATCCAAGTAGCAGTTGTTGTGGAACCTATTGTAGGAAGACAACGCAACAAGCCCGCCCCATGCCACAGACAGGGAGTAAAATATCTGGGTGGCTGCATCTTTCCAAACCTACCAAAAATAAGAACAGGAGAATTACTCTACAACGAACAGTACGTACAATAAATATTTTAGTCTGCCCTCTGTTGAAGCTCAAGGGTGTTTGTTTTTTTCATTTAGCCTAAATTTCTAATCCTAATTCATATGAATTTTAGGGTAGGTGTGATATAATACGCTGGTGACTTTGAAGTCTCAAACACAAACAATGTCTTGTCTCCAAAGGTCACATCTCAAGCTTGCTGCCAAATACTTAAATGTTATTGGACTGGCTAACCCTAAAGAAGAGATTCAATTTGTTCACATATGAGGGTTGAGATATGAATCCTGTCATAGTGTCAACAAATAAAGAAAACCAGGACTGCCCTCTAGGAGTGAGAACTTCCATGTACTCTCCCGCTTGTGTTCCTCATACCATGACCCAAACAAACCACTTCTGCCTCTGCTGCAGCCCATTAGTTAGTGCCAAGCCACAAATAAACATCACACTTAATGCCTGCTTTTGATAAAACTGAAATAACAAATATTGGCATAAGCCAGAACAAAAGAAGCAAGCCCAGGCTTTCTTTGCACAAGGTGCCCTTCCTGGTGCACCTAATTACCCAAGCTAATTTCTTGGGCAAGGCACAGCCTGAATTTCAAACTCAGGGATCCCTTCAGCCTTCTGATAAAGTCTCTTAAAATTATCAGCAAGGACTTTCTCAGCAGGCCTTGCTGAGATGAAACTCCAGCATGACCACACAGGGCTGATCAGAGGCAATATCACAGTTGTTGTCAATGTCTAGCGGAGCAGGGAGGGGGCAGAGGGTGACTATTTTTTAAATTGAGAGCAGCTAGAATAGAGGAGCTAGGACTTCTTAGCCCGCACAAAATAAAGGGCAGGACACAAAGAAGCACCTGACTGGATAAAAAAGAAGTTGCTCTGCAACAGCAAGCCCACAAAACCACAGAAGTGTGTCACACTTCTGGGGCTGACGCTACCTCTCACCTCTGCCTCCATCAGCTTGGTGAAGTTGGACTGTCTCCCAATGTAGTACTGAATGCCTTCCATAGAACCTTCCAGAGTGGCACCTCTCACCAGTAAGATGAGCAGGATGACATATGGGAAGAGTGCAGTGAAGTAGACAACCTGCAGAAAGACGGGCAGGGACACACCTTAGGAATGAGGGGATGCATAAACCTCTGTGGAGGAGGAATGGACAGGCTTTAAGCTAAGGTCTGCTGGTACAAAAGAAAAACAGGCAACCAAGGAAGTGAACACATGCCAACCACCAAATCATCTGGCTTAGCCGGTTCTTGAGCTGCATTCCAGTAGAAGCAGAAGGCCCAAGCCACATATCCACTTTTCAGATAGCCCTTCAACAGTTTCAGAAATGTGTTTTTCTGACATGATTTACTACCATAGCAAGGTCTGGACTCAACTACCCCAGAGGTCCCTTGCTAAATAATGCTTCTAGAAAGAGAAAACTGAAAGCTAATTAAAATTAGGTGACCAGTGTGGAATTATCTCCTGATGAGACTGAAACCTACTCCCCTGTCTCCTTCACCCCCTCCTCCCTCAGAAAAAAAAAAAAAAAGAAAAAAAAAAATTACCATTCTGGATGCTTTCTTTACTGAGAACAAGTACTTTCAGGTTCTTTCAGACAGATCTATTCTGTTGTTTGTCTAGAGTGATGGGATCCAGGCCAGCAGCAGGGCTATTGTCACACAGGCTACATGCAACAATACTCTTGTTTCTTGAGTTTTAGTTTCAGTGTTATGCAGACAGATAATTGACCCAGTACTGCTGGTTACACCAAACTATCACATTGCACCATCATGCGGTGAGTCTGCCATTTCTGAAGACTTCCTTCATGTTTGCCTAGAATAGACAATTCTTTCTGCTTTTCATCTTTGCCTTGTTCCTGCCCAACTAGATTCTTCTGAGTCTTACCTTACTCCTCAGAGAGGCTTACTTTTGTGCCTGAAGAGAACTGACAAGAGGAAGAGCCAACTAGTCACCCAAAGAATGTGAGATTAAGAGGAGCCATGTGACCAAACAACTCTGGCTGGGAAAGCACAGATATTCCACCCCAAAGTGCTGAGACAGAGGGCAGAAAGCTCCAAATATAAAGAAAAACAGGAGGAAACATCAGCCTGAGGAGAGAAGAGCAGGCAGCAAGGAACCATGGAAAGGCACAATGACAGAAGGAAACAAAAAAATAAGGTCAGTCCAGAAAAGGTGAAAGAAAGAATGAAGGCAATTGAGAATAAAGAAGTAAACGAGGGAGATGCAAGGTGGAGGTGAGAAAGAAGTATGAGAAGGAAGGAAGTAAACCAGGAAAAGGACCTCAGGGAAGAATGAAATTCAGCCTGCCTGAAGTCAACATAGCACAAGGAAAAGCCCAGGCAGCCGTGCTCTAACACGTGGGGATGGGAGCTCAGCAGAGCCAGAGTCTGAAATCAAACATCAATGAACCTGATCCCTAAAACCAGCTTCAGTTCTTGAAAACAAACAACGTTTCACATTCTGGCAGGAACCTGCACATGCACATCTGTTAGCAGGACCTGACCTGTATTGTCCAAACGTCTCAGCTACACTGGAGGTGCAAATAATCACCGGGTGTTCCCCGGGCGTGTGCCGTCACATGCACACATCCATCACACAGCCCCGGTGACTGCCAAAACGCAGCTGGAATCACCGGCATGACAGCAACATCCCTAAACACAGGGCAGCCCTGCTGGAGTTGAGGCCCACCTGTTAAGTAATGGCCCTGTAATCAGCACCTTACTCACATTTTGTGTAACAGTTATGAAGCCAAGGAGCAGGAGGAAAGCTGAGTCCAGCAGAAGGTGGTGGGTTAGAACTGCATCCTGCCTTGTGCTGACCTTCCTTGACTGACATTGGAAGGGCAGGTTCGGGCAAAAAATCTGCTCCTTGCTCTTCCCAACGTACCTTTCCAGAAGATTTTATTCCTTTGAACAATGCAGCTGCAACAATCATCCAGGACAGGAGGAGGCAGAGAGCCAAGTACCACACGATGTTGCCAGTCTCATCCAGCCCACTCGAGCGCTGAAGAGCCACTTTACTGAAAGCACAGAGTGCTGCCATGAGAAGAGGGTGACAGCAGCACACACACCTCCTTTTCAGCTACTTCTTGCAAGAAAGTGAGCTGCTGCTGGTGTCTGCTAGTGTTACAAGACCATCCTCTTTCAGGAGTGTGCAGTTAGAATTGCATGATTGGCATTGAAAAACTGAATATTTAACTGTGTTTTGCCCTCTTACCAGCTCTCGGCTCTCCATAAGGCCCACCACAGCTCTTCTGTGCTAATTGTGAAATTCTGACAGCAAGAGAGGAGCCCATAGGAATCAGTTTCCCAGGGAATATGAGACAAATTGAAACCATAGGGCTAAACAAATGGCAATTTCACACCAGGTCCAGATTCAGAATAAGGTGAATATATTTTGCGCAGTAACTCCTA
Organism: Pseudotriccus pelzelni; assembly: GCA_035584735.1. Classification (NCBI taxonomy): domain Eukaryota; kingdom Metazoa; phylum Chordata; class Aves; order Passeriformes; family Tyrannidae; genus Pseudotriccus; species Pseudotriccus pelzelni. The sequence goes on along the minus strand of JAWMRA010000146.1, from coordinate 8,335,208 downwards.
GGAAAAAAAGTATATGCTATATACAAAGATGCTAAGTAGTCCCTACCAGACTCCAGAGAATAGGACTTCTTTAAACTGGAATATTTTTCAGTTTACTACAGGTTTGCTCACATGCTTCTCTTTCCACATATTTTTTTATAAGGGCCAGATTTATCAATTAAATTTTAAGTCTCCTCTCTACCGATTTGCATGTCCCCAACCCTTGAGTAGATTTTTTTTCTGGGCACCAAAATAAGACAAAAATGAAAGGTACCTCCAAAGCCACAATGCATGATAAAGTGTTTTTAACCATTTTCTTTAAAACATTTACTTACTTCCAGTATTGCTCACTAGGAAATTGCACTGGTTTGTAGTTTATGGTGCCATTTATACAGGTGAGATTGTTGCTTGTGACAAACGTGTAGTTTGCATGGATGATTTCTCCATGTAAGGTTGTATTGCAGTCATTTACTGAAAGCAAGAAAAAGGAATCATTGACACTGTGATGATTATTATAACAAATACATCTTCTAAAGTTACAGCTTCAGTTTGCTACTAATCATATTTAGAAACAAACCTGAACTATCACTTGCAGCTGTAACTTTGTTACTCGACCGTAAATCAAAACACCAAGAATCTGGTGTGCTTACCACGTTTCACTTATCCACAAGAGTACTTGCAAAAATCAGAACTGAGGATAGTTAAGACTGTAGCCTTGGTTACTCTATGAAAACCTTTGTCCCAAACCAAGATTACACAAAGATCATCTGCTAGCGACTTCATCTTATTGCCACAGAGGGCTTATTAGAGCTCTTTAAACATTCCTTGGAGGGGTGTGAGAGGAATGGGCACTGTTTGGCTTTGGGAATTTTTCACCAGCACATACACTGAAGAACATTTTATCAGCATTCATATCAGACTTTTCCAGTAAATGCTACTTCAGGACAGCTTCTTCAATTCAGTGTTATATTCCTCCAATTCACCAATTTTATACTGAAATAATTTTTGTTTTGTCCATAAGCAAGAGTCAACTTTTTGTTACATAAAGCATCTTAACTTCATTTTATGAAATCTATGAATCTTAGAAGAGATTTTGAGATATATGGCTGAGTTACATTTACATTAACACTGTAAACAATGTAATCCATCCAGATCCTGTCCTTGTTATTTTAATAATCTCAGAGGTTACCTGGCAAGACATTTCCAGCTGCTAACTACTAATTACCTCACCAACTTCACCTTTTGCCTTAAACTGGTCTGATATGGAAACTGATGAGATAACAAGTGTTTGGTCCTACATCTGCTGGCAAACATCAAGAACAATAGTGTGGAGGTACTTTCTAAAGACTTAATGAAGTGTGAAACCAGTCCCTCACTGGTGCTCAGGATTACCATTGCCACAGGGGAGGTAAGGGACAATGGAAAAAAAAAAAAAAACAATAGAAACTACAGCAGTAACGCTAGTCTCATGGAAGGAAGGTATTTGTTTGCCATAAAGCCTGATGAAATGGAAATGAAGTATGTACTAGAAAAAAAAAAGAGATTTTAAAGGAGAAAAAAGGATCCATCGAGTTGGTTTCAGCCCAGTTCTCTGTAGATTTCCCATGCACCCAGACCTGGTGGCAGGGAAGCAGATAAGCGTAGCTGCTGTGTGTTCAGAGACAAAACTCCAGGAAGGACTTTTCAAGCCATGGATAGCTGTCTTGCTTCTATAATTTCTCCCAGAAAACAGTACAATTTCCCGAAACAGTAATATTAAATTTTATCTGTTGAGTACGGTACCTATTCGTGTCTTGCTGCAGAATTCATCTGCCCAGGAAAAGCATTCTGACCACGGTAACACTTTTTGAAATGAAGCAAATAAGTAGTAGAGTGCATAAGCAATGATAACGTTGTAGTAGACTGTCACAAATGCTGAGATGATGACCATAGTGAAGCCCACTCCTAGGAAAGAGAAAGACATAATGTCTTAACTACCCTAAACCCAGGTTTAAAAAAACACAAACACAAACTAACAAACCCTAAACAAATGGCCTTTACTTGACTTTTAAAAGGCTACCTGGGAAAAAGCTGAGGTTATTTTCTGTTTGGTTTTTAAATTATTTTTAAGAACAAACAGCAAAAAGGTAAAGCCATGAAATGATGGATGTGATCGAAACTGACCATCTCAAAAATAGTTTTGACACAGAATTTGAATCAGGCCCATAGAAAAACTGGACTAGTTGCCAACTCCAAGTCTAAAGGAGAAATTCAGTATTCTGTTCTCTCTCAGTTTAGAGAGAAGCTTAGTAAAATAAAAGAAACTATATTGGGACTACCCAAGCCATTTTAAAGATTCTACTGTAATAAAGGCTTTAGACAATAATGAGCAGCAACACAGAACAGTAAATCTGTGCTAATACTACTTATCTCCCCTTTTGCTAAAATGAGTTTTGTTCTGCTAGTTTGAGAAAGCCTGACAAACTGTTCCAATCATCTTACACACTATATTTAAGTTTCTATCTTCACAGACATATAAAAGACTTGCTTTAAAAACTTTTGCCTTAAACGCACTGCTCTCATGAAAGGTTGCTTGTGCTGCAGAACAGAGACTGACCAAAAGAACAAACGTTGTGGCAACCAGTTCCTATGGAAGGTTGCAAGCAAAATTCTTATTGTATCAGAAAGAAACTTCCTTGTTCTTACACTAATTTCTCTGGTAGATAAAGAGGACAAACAAGACCAATTGCATAGCCCTTTACACCCATGGTACAGGACTGGGAGGGATAGGAGCAAGTAAAGCACATGGTTGTTGTTTCCAAACAAATCTCCCTGTGAAATGCAAACCCTCTCAGAGACAGGCGAACTACCACTAAAGACTACAAGGATTTCTCTTATCTCAAGTGGCACTTCACCTTACAAAGCCAGAGTCCAGATTATTTAGTCACACCAGCAGATGACTCTCAAGGCAGTTGCCAGATGACTATGAGCACAGCATTACACACAGACCAGGCCCCCCCCGGGGCTGTGTCAACACTGGCAGCCAAACACAGAATTAGTCCATCCAACATAGAACTACGCTGGACATGAAGCATAAAGAAACAGTGATAACTTCAACTTCTAAAAATTATTATCGATCTGTTGCACATAGTACCAGTTGTTTTACTGAGGTTTTCCCGCAGACAGCAAACAGGGTCATCTTTTCCTGGTTGCAGTGAGGGTGACGTGCTGCTTAACACCAGGAGAATCATTGATAAAACCTCTCACAAATTACAACCTTTTCAGGGAAATCTTTAATCAACATCTGGTTATTAACTGAATAATAAGGAAGTGTGTACCTGGGAACATAACATTGACCTTGTAACTCTGGGAATAGTCACTACACAAAAATTGGCATCTCAGAAGTAGTAACTTTGAAGAAATCATTAATTCACATCAGTTTGTTCTGAGAATAAAAATTATCTAAGGAAGCATAACAAGACCAACCTTGAAACAATGGTAGTACTCTCCAGACTGAAATGGGCCCTAGACTGGCAAACTGCCCAAGGGAACATTCCATGAAAAATAGGGGCAAGCCAGCTAATGCCAACATCAGGCTGTAGGGGATCAGAAAAGCACCTGAGGGGAGAGAAGGGAGAAAAACCACGATCACACATCCAGAGAAAACGATTTTTCAGTATTCACCACAGTTTTATCACATTTTATACTCCCCCTTTTTCTCCTCCTCAAATATCCCACTATAGGGTTTTTTTCAGAATAGAGAGATTTGTTTCTAAATCCCATTTTCTATAAGGCTAAGTAGTACCTGCAACGAAGAGAGACAGATAGTCAGGAGAACTGCTGATTTACAAAGGAAGGTATCTCTTACAGAAGTTAAAGAATTTTACAAAACCTACTGAAGACACAGACAGCACTTTTATACAAACAGGAACACTGCTCAGCTGTAGGCACCATCAGCCTTGTCTATTTCTATTTACTATTCCAGCTTTTAAAAGGAACAGAACCATTCCTTTATGTACTTAACTGTGGTTTGCAACTGCCCTGTTCGAGCAGCTACTGGACATCAAAGCATGAAAGTTATTTTCTATGGTTGGCCGAGTCCTGTGTCAAACAGCATCTCAGTGTGGCTCTTGTTCAAGCCCATTTTAAAGTGTAAGTTAACCCGATATCATTGAGCGTCCTGTTCTGTGAAAGGGACTGGCACTTCTTTGTGCGTTCACAGAAGATGGGAAAAGTGAGAGCACAAGTTTCATAAACACAACCCGATATCCCTGCAGAAATCTGTCCTCGTCACTCTCAGTGAATTTAAAGCAGCCAAGGACCCAGTTCTGCAAGGAACTGAAAATACCTGATGTAATTTCAGGAAGTAAATTGCCCCACAGAATTAACTGAATTACTCCTGTGTTTCAAAACAAGGATGTAACAAAGGTCTTTATCAATCATGAGCAAGGAGCACAGAGAAGGATGCAAGCAGCAGCACAAATATGCTTTAAATGCAAAGTTTTCTGCTGCAGCAGATAAGGAAAAAGATCCAGTAAAAGGCTGGTGTCACAACTTATTTTGTTTTCACAATTTTCTTCAAAAAAATGCAACCTGGCCAAGCTCACACCAATAAAACTTCTGTACTGAGACTGCCTTCTTAAGTTCCACAAGCACAACTCTATAGGCTGTGCTGCATTTTCAGTCCAGAATTCGACTTCAAGGACTGTTAGAGAGCAAATAGGTACACTCAAGTAAGTTCTCTGCAGTTACTTGGCATTTATGCTCTCTTTAATTACCAGTGGTATCCTGGCAAGTAGAAAAAGCTCTGGAACATCAGCCAGGGAAGCCAGTGCCTCCACTTGGCTTTGCCACTATTTCATTTTGTAAGCAGATAGAGGTTCTCCCTGCCTCACACTTCCCAAGTATCTGGTTGGGATAATTATTGAGCCTGGATAATTATTCCAGCTTAGTTTGTTTGCATGGCAAAACAAAGGAGCAGAAAGGATTCAACTGTTCTCTATAACATACCAGGGAAGTAAGCTCTGGGGAGGGAGAACAGTTGTTTAGGTAAGGAGATGATATTGTCACATTGACAAAAAGATGCATGTTGGTTGTGAGCAAATTAGAAGAGTTCTGAAACTCTCACGTGGAATCAAGCAGTTAAAACTAAATACTATTTCCCTCCTCAGCTGGTACCCAAAAAGCACATCGATGTCTCTTGCTCCTTTTCCCTTTCCCACCACAGGCACTATCCCAGTTCCCAGGGCGATTCTCACATCCAGCTTTGAGAAACGTGCCCAGCCTCAGGGGTGGTCCTTGGAGCTTGTCCTCCCCTCCCTTGGGGATAGCAAGGTGTGCCCACCCGACATTGCCATTCAGCACAGGTACCTCCGCCATTCTGGTAGGTGAGGTAGGGAAAGCGCCAGACGTTGCCCAGGCCCACGGCGTAGCCCACCATGGAGAGCAGGTAGTCGCCTTTGCTTGACCAGTTGCCACGCTCCTTGTTCTCATCACCATCACTGGAGTGGGAATCTTTTTCATGTGACAAACTGAAGTCCTTGGAAGAGAAGAGGGAAGGCTTGTGATCATCCCATGGGCAAGCAGGACAGTCATATCCACATTCCTCTGTCCAGGGCAGCACCCTTGGCATGGCTGGGCAGGGCAGCTAGACAGGGTGGGCAGAGCCAGGTGGGCAGAGCCAGGTGGGCTGCCAGTCCAGCCGATTCCTAGCAGGTCAGCACAGACCTCTGAGAGGGGGTCCCACCAGAGAGCTCAAACACCTTCATGGTCAGTTTTGCCCTACTTCTCCTACCTTAATCCTCTGTGCTGTCAGCTCGTGGGGGCAGCACCTCCAGGGAATTCCCGTACTCTGTTCCACCGGCACATGGCCAGATGCCCACATACCTGTTCAGATGTTCACACCAGCACATACTTGTACATTCGCTTTAAAAAACTTCTAGTGCATTTCACACATGCCCAGGTGCTCATCCTAGCTCATCTCACACTGCCTACCACCGTGTCCCTATATTCCCACATCTGCCTGGATCTCACCTGCCCAGACAACTTCATACCTGCCACGTACCCGCACGCTGCTCAGCTGCCCCCACACCTGCCTGCATTCTCCCACGCCTGCCTGGGTGCCCCCGACCAGCCACCTCTCGCCGTCTCACCTTCTTCTTCCCGCAGGACAGAAAGCTGGGCAGACTGAGCATCCCCATCTCTGCCGCCGCCGCTCCGCTCTACCTGCGCCGGCCGCCGCCCGGCCCTTTATCGGGGCCGGCTCCCGCCCGCCCCTCGCCGCTCTGCCGGGAACCGCGGCCCCTGGGCTGCCCCGGGGGCGGGGGGCGGCCCCGCCCGGACCGCGGGGCAGCCCCTCGGCTCCCGCCTCAAGCCCAGCCCCGTCGCATCCCTTCTCCGGCCCCGCGCCCACTTCCTCGGAACACTCACCTGCCGAACCCTGCCCGAACCCTGCCCGGCCACCTGCCCACTTCCCATTGTAAACAAACCCTGCCCTCCACACATCCTCCGATCCTCGCCTTACCCACTTCCCCTGCCCAAGAACCCGCCTGGGCTCGATCCCCCAGTCCGGGCTCTTGAGCCCTCCTTGTGCCCCTTCCTGCTTGCCTGTCACTCACTTTCCCTTCTAGCATGCCCCCTACTCCTTGCCCTTCTCCCTCCTCTACCTGCACACCCAGCCGCTCATTTTCTACCTACAGGCAGCCAGCTTCCCATCACACACTAACCCTCTCCTGAGGATCATGCGCTCATCTGGCACCGCTACCTCCCTGCGCCTCCCCTATAGTCACTCACCCAGAGACCCTGCTCCACCCCGCCTGCTTCTCTCTCATTCTTTCTTAACCTGCTCCATGCTGGAGTCCAGGCTCAGGAGATGCAGGGCACAAGGGGGTTAAACTGAAATTTCAGCCTCTGAACACACCTTTCAGGTACACATGACAGGCACAGAAAAGGCAGGTCACAAAAGCAAAGCCATCTACAGAGGAGGAATTTAAGCAGAAAGTACTTAAGGACCTTTTCCAAACTCCCCTGCTTCACCCACCAAAGTGACTGTGATGTCTCACCCTTAAGGGGAAGGGATGTCACAGTGACCTTCCCCAAGCGTTCCATAAAATCACACAAGAGGATACTGCTCAAAGTTCACTCCATGTACAGGCACAAGAAGAAGGAAGACATGGATTGACTGGTCGCTTAATTGCTCTCCCCCATTTCTAAATGGTCTTTTCCATGGCTCTTTCAGATCCACACTGTGAGAAACCCACTTTCTGTCCTCAATTATTTGGACTTTTTGTTCAGCAAAGTGTTACCCAGCATCTCTCTATCTAGCCACAACTAAGAGATATACCAGCAGTGAGAAGTGTGTGGGACAGCATCTGAAAGTGGGATATTTTATCACCCTGTGCAGCAGGTTCTCTAGGAGACTTCTATTTTAGATGCTGGAAAGATACCAGAATACTCTTGTCTTTGGAATAAAAAGCAAGTACAGGTGCAGTGTCCTGACAGGACTAAGGCTTTGGGAGAAAATGATACATAAAAATTAAACACACCTTTACAGGCTGCCTGCAAATTCAGCATTCAAGCGACCAAGCCCCAACACCAAATAGAGACCTTCAGGTGAGTTCTTCATGGAACAATACAAAACCCACCTGGACCAAGGATACATTGAGAAATGGTTCATATTCTTCCAAAGCTCTTCTGAACTGTACATAAACCAAAGGAACCTTTTTGACAGTCCTGATGAGAGTTAAGAATTTGAAATAAATTGAGACAATGTGATTTTATTTTAAGTTCTGTGTAATTTCAGTGTCTGCGGGTCACTATCTTCCCAGGGGGAAAGAAAAACTTTCCTGTAAACAATGCTGGGCCTAACAAGAGCTCCAGGTTCTCTTCCGAACTCATGATTCAGAACCTGTTATTGTCTTGTTTAGAAATGAAATGACATTTGAAACAACCTGTTAGCCACAACCTCTCCTTCCATACTAGGGTTAAGTGAATGTGGTAATGCTGCAGTGTCACTGGCTGTGTCATTCTCTCTATGTAACTGAAGATGACTACAGGTAAAACTATACTGGAGGCACCACTTCTCTGATACATTCTGTTTCTGACCATGTGGAAGTTTCATTTGTAATGCATTTTCTCTATTTAAAGGAGAAAAGTAAAAATCACAGCATGGTGATAATTCTGGGGTTGAGCAGTGGATAGATGAGTATCGCGGCAGAGAGGATTGTGCCTGAAGCAGTGTTGTGTTTTGCCTGTGTTAGTTATGCAGCTGAAAAGCACAGCAGTTCCTTTTGCATTCACTAGAGGCTGAGTTCATCAGGTTGATCCCTGAAGGCTGGTTCCTCCCAGCTGGCATAACCACCCGCTGATCAAGCAACCCACTAGCCAGTTACACCTGCTATGTCTCAGTTAGAAATACAGAAACCTCAACCAGGTTTCTGTACCTTTCTGTACCAAAGAGGAGCCAGCTTAGCTCTGCTGTAGACGAGATATCCCATCTCCTGACCACCAGCCTAACTGAGGTCATATTTTTCATTTGGAAAGCAGTCCTGGATTACTATAAATTCCACTTACTGAAAATATTGTTAATCTAATGGGGAGAAAAAACAAAAAAAAAAAAAAAAGAGGAAAAGTACCACTAATGATAACCTTAACATGCTGACAACACAGCAAACAATTCTGATATATTTCCTAGGAGCAGTGAGATACCTGTGTTTTCCATTTGGTTGCACTAGTGCTATTATCAGATGTTGGGTATTGCCCTTAGCTAACACAAACAGCTCTGGTGATGCAGTAGATGTGTTTGATGTGCTTATTTAAGAATACGATGAGTAAATTCTGTTCTTAACCTATACCTTCTGCGATAGCAGTGCTTACTAATATTGGCACCTGGCCCACACATCCAAAACTGATTCAGCAGACAAAGCTGGGGCTCCTTTACCTCTCCCGTTCCCAACTGACAGGAGCTAAAGACAAGAAAATGCACTTTGCAAATGGTAGCAATGGCTTTAGAATGCACTAATCCTGGCATCAAAGTGGTAAAAGGAAATTACTGGCGTGTCCACAAGAGAGGCAGCTCTTTCTAGGACAAAATGATTCAGAAGAGAAGTAAGAATGAATGCAAGAGATACCTGCAGCCTTGTCATCTCTAATGTGCACAACTCCTAGAAAACAGTAATGAATCTCCAAACAAATCAGGTTTTCTTTCAGAGAAGATCAAGGCACAGTGACAACTGCATGTAGAAGTGTCCACCTACCAGATGAGAACCATATAGTTCAAAATAACACCTGTCCTAGCTGAGACCCCAAAACAAGAAAGAGCTCAAGTGCAGAAATAATTATTGGTGTTCTGCAAGGCTAACAGTCAGGCCCACCAGCAGTACACCAGGATGCTATACGAAAAGCTGATGGAGCTGGGTCTGACTGCCTACAGATCACTACATTGATCTGTGTAGATCCCTGCCACAGGAATGAAAGTGCCCACATCTGCCACTGTGGAACGCCAGTGAGGACAGCTCCATGGCACCTGCTCCGTGGTACCCAGCACAGTGTTACCTGGTCCACACCTTGGAATGACAAGGGATGTGCCAGTGTGCATTAGATGGTCATGGCAAGGCTGTTGGTACCTTCCCTCAAGGCCAAAGATGGTAGTGATGGACTACGCTGTATTTGCTGGCTGACAGAAACAATCTGCTCGTATTTTATTCCAGCATCAGCACAGCAGCTTCCCTACAGCTACAGGCAAACACTGGGTAACCAAATGGCAGTAAACGCAGCAACTAGGAGAAAATAAAACCCAAAAAAAAACCACCAAGCAGCAACAAACCAAATGGACCAGAAAAAAAAATCCCATCAAAAAAACAAACCAACAAACCAAAAAATCCCAAATCACCATATCATGTTGATCTTCAGGATCTTAGGAAGATGACTTAAACCATCCAACCATCCATAAACAGCATATAATTACTATCATACACACTCCAAAGCAGCATTGCACTCTTTAGAAGAGAGGTTCAGAAAGCCAGACAGGAGTTATAAACTGATAGATGAAGCAAGGCAGAAAACTTAAGCTCTTGGCTCCTGCAGCTGCAGGAATTATCCTCTCCTCTACAGGTGAACAGGATCAAGCCCTACAGTTAACATTTAAATTAATACTTTATGCTTAAGAAAGCATCAACCCTTGAATTAAAGACAAAGTCATAATGAATGAGACAATTTCTTTGATGGTGAGCTGAACAACAGGTGATTTAGGCCAAACCTTTGCCACTAATGTAAAAATAACCTAATAATTGGTCTAGTAAACTCTGAAAGCAAGGCATCATTCTCCATCTGCTGAGAAATGTCTTATTTCACTGTGAGCCAGCTGCAAGCAAGGTGTAAATGTACCTAGAAGGAAGGCATAGCAAGAAATGGCCCTCCTGCTTAGAAGACAGGATAGAGAGGCAATGACAGTATTGTCAAGGACACAGACAAATTACAGAGACAAAGGCAATGGTTTCTGCAGTGGCCATCTGTGGCTTCAGAGGCACTTAAGGAAGCAGACTGTCAGGGTTTACAGCAAAACACAAAGAGTGTGGAAATTACTGAGGAGGTCTCAGGACAGCACTGGCTGCCTACTGCTAATGGTCCCCATCCAACAGTTTGTGCAACTTGGACAACCAAGGTATGAAGCAGATTGTGCTTCCAACCCTGCTGATCCCTTCAGGGTAAGGGGTGATGTGCTGCTCATGGGAAAAGGAGATGAGATATTATACATTCTTCCTTGATCTCTTTTAGTTCTTTATCAGTTTTTCTGCCTTTCTGCATAACCAGGATGTTCATTGCTGCTGTTCAACAGCAACTTCAGGACTTTTGGATTCATCTCTGCAGCCACCTCAGAGGTGAGAAGTGCAGCAAAGTCAGTCCTATCTGCCTCTATGGACAGTCTGCTATCATAAGCCAAAAGAGGCAGCTGAAAGCTCACTCATGCATTTATCTCCTCGAAACAGAATAGTTGCAAAAGTGCTTTAAATGAAAAATGCTTAAGCCTTCAAAGTGATGCTCCTAGGATGGGTGGAGACTTGAAACTATATGGAAAGCAAATTTGCCTTCAGGCATTTTTAGCAGGTTGCAACCTGAAAATTGTTAATATAATACACACTAACAAAGTTAGTGACGGGGAAGTTTTACATATGCATGTAGGAAAAAATTATTAGGCAGAAATAAACTCACTCCGAACAGCACTGCTTTACTACTGCACTGAGCCTGGAAGAAGATTTTGCTGTCCCAGCCACTCAACAGGAAGCCACAAATCTCCATCCACAGAACTAATCAAGGTTTTTTCAAGATTTGGCAAGATTGACAGTTTTGTATCTATGGTACATTGATCTCCACTTTAGTTGATTTTATTATTTTTAAGTTTTAATTAAAGAGAACATGAGAGAAGACTTAAGCCTCTCCAAAAATTGTTGAATGGAATGTGCTCCTCAAACACTGAACTCTTTCAGACCAAAGTTCTTCCCAGGATTACATGGCCTTTCTTGTAACACTGTCTCTCTCCGGTCCCTGAGAGCTCATCAATCTGTCAGAGATTACTAAAATTGCCATACAGGAATATATGATAGTTCTCACACACAGAGCTCCTTGTAGAATAAGGAACAAAGGAACCAAAAAGGGACTAAGATGTTCAAAGTAGGATTACACGGAGGCTAGGAGTTTGCATCAACTGAAGAACCCTCTGAAAATCTCTACTGAAATACTGACTTGATTTAGAGTTACCAAAGTGCAATAAACAACTGCATTTGTGGCCCAGGGTTCCCAGTTCCCCCAGTTTTGCTTCCGCTTGTGGTACGGAGCAGCTCAGTTTTCCCTGAATCACGCAGCCTTGTGCCAAACACACAGCCAAGTCTCACCCCACCTGCCGCTTCCCTGGCTGTCCTGGAGGCATGCTCTAAACACGTTCAGCTTGTCTTTGAGCAACTGCAACGCTGTGTAAATGCAAAACCATCCTGTATTGTATCATGGAAGACGTAACAACAGATACAACAAATATAAGGGAAGAGATAAAGTAGGGGAAAACAAAAAACTCGGGCGTGCAATTATCAAAACTTAATGATCGGGGAGCGCACAGGTGTCAGAATATAATGGCTTGCCTATTGGGAAATATTTCACAGGTGGGGCCAGTAGAAACTAAGGAGTCATTTTTAATTGAGCAAAATAAAGCCTAGGAGTGAATACAATACTAATTTTCAGATATGCTGTACTGAGTTCATCAATCTCATTAACAGTTTAATTTTTTAATTCTTCCCCAGTATCAAGTAAGAAGTACTTCTGGAGTTCAGCAAAGCTAGGAAATGCTGGCAGGTGGTTTTGGTTTTCTTCCCCAGCCCCTCCAGTTCTATACCGTCTTGCTAGTTACACAAAAAAACAGCTTTTCACAGAAGATAACATAAATGCATAGTCCTGAGAAGCTTTTGACTAACAGTAAGTCTTTGAAATACAGACATTGACTACCACACAGCAAAAAGAAGACCTTTCAGCTCAGTCCATCTTTCCTTGAGGTAATTTTACATATTATCATGCAGTCCTGATATGTGATCGGCCAAGGGAATTATCTTTGTGATTGTCCTCCTTCACAAAAGGACAAAAGCCAGGTTGTTAGCTGTGCCTGATATCTTTGAAATGGAAATACCTCCATCAACACTTTCCTTTGTGTCATACCTGTTCCTGCAGGTTAGCAATTACTCTCAGAAATGGCTCATCCGAGTAAGTGGGGCTTCTCACGTCAGAAAAAACAACCTCATATCAAGTGGTAACATCATAAAATCATCTGTTGTAATAACACAATTCTAGGTCTAAAACAAAAAAACAGGATTTACAGGGACCCTAGAACAATTACTTAGCTGAACATCTTCAAAATTTAAAAAAAAAGGGATTCAAAATAATTTTAATGCCAGAGGTATTAATATTCTACTATCTAGTATTTTTACAATTCTTTCCATCACTAGAACTAGAAAGCCTTTCTAAGAGAAATTGGTCTTTCTTACAAGGAGAATAGCACACATAGGATTGCTCATGTATTTTATACAGCACCTGTTCAGTAGAAAACATGTGAACTGCAGTGGACAAGACCACCAGATTCCATAATTTCCTTTATCCTCACCACAGGACCTCCTCCCCTCTAAAATCACTTGTATTCCCCTTCATCAGGGAAGGAAGCTGACCACCACCAGATAATCCATAACTGACTGGAAAAAAGCTTTAGCTAGAAACACCATGAGTTATTTTGATATCCACAACACTCACCCTGCTTGCCACAAACCTGGTCACTCCCCTGACATTCCTTTCCAGGCCCCCAGGCTCTCTCCCTGTAGCTCAGGCTCTTCTGAACAGTCCATCCTCACAGCCCAGCCCTTCCTCTTCTACTGCAGTATCAGGAACAACCATATCTGACCCCAAAAGCTCAGTGAAAGGGCCAAAGCCTTGCCTGAGTGGAAGGGGTGTGAAGGCAACTCCCTGCTTCCCATGGCCCTGCCATTAGCAAGGCAACAGTGGCAACACCTGCTTGGAGGTGCACCCTCTTAGCACACTCTCAGAGCACCTGGCCCAACAGCCAAGAAGATGCCTTTTTAAATAAAACACTAATTTTAATCAAGCCATTTAGAATTGCCAACACTGAGGAATCCCAGGATCCTCCTGTCTGCTTGACTTCCTGTGCCTAAACTCATGGTCTATAATTTTTAAACATGTTAGGGTTAGGCAGCATCTTAGCACAAGGCTTGTAGGATTACAGTTTTGGATTACAGTTCCACCTAATTGCCACTCTGCAGTGGTAATTTTTTGGGGGAAAGGGCCAAAGTCTCTATCAGACTTCAAGGAATCTCAGAACAGAAAGCTAAGTACAGTCTTGATGGGAGACCTCCATGCAGATGTATATCTGAAAGGAATTTCTCATAGGATACTTTGCTATTAGTTATGCAGAGTAAAAATGTGTCTTTCCTGGCAGCTCAATTAATTTACATCTCACTTCAGCATTTTAGTGTCTATGATTTATGTGGGATCAGGGCTCCAGATGGAACAGTTTTATCTCCTCTCCCTCCATGGCAACTGTCATAAACAATACACAGAGAAGGTTGGGGCTTTTTGTCTTTTTAGTGCAGATATAAGAAGAGATTGAAAGACAGTTCTGCCACATTAGCAGCAAAAACGTACATCTACTATTCCTAAATTTGGGGAAAAGTTTATAAAAATGCTGTCACTTTCTGCTCTGCTTAATTGTTAAAAATATTAGTACACCCAATGGAAACAACCTGCTTCCACCAGGTGGGCAAAGAATGTGCACTTCTACAAGTGTTTTACTCCATAGGATAAAATAAAAATACACTTCACTTTCCTCAAAGCTGAAGAATAACGTGCTGAGTTTTACGCTGTTGGTTTTTTATTCTCAAAGAACCTGCATCTTCTGTGGGTAGTTTTAATGTTCAAGTGAAAAAAGTGATATGTAGACATGTTTTTTCCCCTTCAAGCTGAGACAATTGCCAACATCACCTGGCATACCAACCTCTGGCACTCATCCAGACACCTATGGATTGTAAAGCTTCGCAAACTTCTTCTCAGTTAAGAGTTTCTTTGCATAATCTTGGTCTGGCAATCCTGTAATCTCCTACATCCTTCATTACAAACTTCTCCCTGACCGGCAAACAAGGGAGCAAAGTTTGAACCGGAATGCAGGAAGGCAAAGTTAGGAACTGCACTGACGTCCTTTCCAAGAGATGAAGCAAGACACAAGAACCTGTGTTTATGCACCTGGCAGGGAACACCAGGACACGTCACAGCAGCAGTGACTACTAAAAATGTGGAATGAGCAATCCTTGGAAAGTTACCATATAAACTGTAATGGACAGCAAATACTGATCCATAGAGGACTAGCTGTGAGAAAAGCTCCAGTTTACAATGACACTCTGCTTGTGATGTCTCTACAGTGTTCACCTTCTTATACTCAAAGGCTCATCTTTTTTTTTTTTTTTTAATGAACAATTTTAAAAGCTGAAAGAGAGAACCAGATTTTCTGCCCATGATGGGGAAGTCTTCAGGATTGTTCCACATAGCACAGAGCATAAACCACGTAAAGAGAGAGGCTCCACAAATTCATTACTGAGTCATGGTGGCCAGTAGGAAGTTAAAAATAGTAACAGGCCCCAGAGTTTACGTAGAATGGCTACTTCAAACCCAAGAAATGTGCTCAGAGATTGCATTTGTTTGCCTGTCTGGATACACACTTTGCAGCCATACCTCACACATCAGTAGGAATATTTGTCCTGTTATAGCAGCCAGAGGTGTGTGGTAAAAACATGTTATATTTACAGGCTATTGAATGGAAAGGACCCGCCTTGATTAAAGAATCTAATCAAACAATGTGATTAAATGATTTAATCATAGCAGATCCTGTCCTACTGACATCATGTAACATGAAAATTTTCCCAATCTCACAGTGCAGTACCAGGAGATCTGGAAAAAGTCCCAGGAACCTTCCCTCCATTATTCCATCTTATCCCAAGCACGTTTGAGTTGATATTCTAAGACTTAGTACAAACACTCCAGAGCTGCTGCAGTATGCAGAAATTAGAGTCATTCAAAACCATAATTTTTGAGTGTTAATTTTCATTTAAAAACTGATGATTCATGTCCAAGATGTAAGATTGTACGGTTATTGATCGTTGCTTTGCAGAATTTCATTAACTAAACACATATCACTTCCTTCCATAGCTGTTTCAAGGTAGAATTTATTTAGGACATTCTGGTGGTAGATATTAACCAAAAGGTAACCTTACAGCATTGTTTCCAGTGGTGCTTGTGGTGCCAGCAAGTCCAGTTTTAGGAAGACATGCCAGTCTTGCTTATACAAGATTCTGTGGTTAGGAAACACCCCTGTGAAGCAGAGCTTTGTTAGTTACATGAGAAATTGCTTTGGAATAAGGGGTTCTTTTGCTGTTGTTACTTTTTTATTTGCTCCCTAGAAAATGAACTTCCATGTTGGAATGTACTTCCATTTGGAAGGAATTGTTCGGCATGTAACTTGGTCACCTCTGTTCTGATACATGTGCATGGAAATCGAACAACATGTTACCTGACTCTTCCTGCGTGTAAGTGATGGTTGCCTTCTTTACTGGGACATTGAGGAAGGGCTCCAGGTTTGTCTGCAGCATTAAGGTGACACTGATACTAAATGAGGCACTGGCAGTAGAAGGAACACATGGACATGAGTCCTTCCAGCAAGGGGTTAATTCTGTGTGTCTTTCTCTCTCAGATGTTTCAGTGCTTCCCATTTCTTGGCTTTTGCCTGTGTATAGTGTGGCTTTACAGGCTGAATTACACAGTTTTGTGTCCAAATGCCTTTAATCAGTGTCCTTCCTAGCTACGTGAACGTTTAAGTGGGGGAGGAAACATCGTGGTAGAAAGTAAAGCCAAACAAAGAGGGCTGCATTTATCCACCTGCTCAACTGGTGCAAAGACAATCATGTTTTTTCCTTTGTATTCAAATGACATGCACTCACGGCTTATTCTGGGTGTGTGTGAAGTAACTGGCTGAGACACTGGAAAAATAAACATTTCATTTTTTAACCTCAACAAGATTACAAGGAGGTTGGTGGTGCTGTAAAAGAAACATTTTCCCATCAAAGACCAGAAGAGTATTGGTGATACCAATTCAATCAGAAATCCTGGTACATTTATCTTGACTGTTCCCTGTGGCTTTCTGGGATTCACTGGCTCACTTGACAATGAATATGCTTTCTCCATGGGCCTGCATTGGCTGATGAAGTGGAGGTGGATGGTGGAAAGGAAACAGAATTACAGAAAAGAGTTCCATCTGCCATGCTGGGAAACAGATTTAGTGCTGTGCTGCTGGATGTTTATATAAAGATCGAGGTCAGGTCCTTCCTTATTTGCCTAAATCAAGGCCAGATAACATCTCCACTAGTTTGAGTATTTCAAGCACAATATTTAATGACATGGACACCTGTTTTAGGCCTTTCACTTAGAAAGATAAAGATTGCAAACACGAGAATACAATCACCACGTGGCACTCCAACAAGGTCAGAGGATTCACAGGCACACTAAGGTCAGAAACGATAAAACAGACTGCAAATAGGTAACTTGCTAGCTCTGCTCCAAAATAGTATGGATATTTGCTAACTTGGTACCTGGATCTTCTTCTTTACTGCAAGAGGGTATCAAGCATTCCTACTACAGGGTCAGGGAAAAAAAAGTAAATATTTCTATAAAGATTTGTTAGAATGGATGATCCACCAGGGTTTATCCCAGTCGGCTTCCTTAGTAGGAAGGGTCACTGTGGTGTCAGGAGGCACAAAGCGGGAGTTGCAGGAAGGGCAGAGCTAGGTTGTGCAATCCAATGTGTTATGGACAGCAGTGTCATTCCATTCCCCTCTCAAAATAATCAGTCCTCAGTTTAACCAGTTAAGGTTTTCCATCTGCTACATCAGATAGATAGAGCATTTGTGCAATCTGATACCTCTAAACATCAAATATACCTATTTTTAACAACTGTATTTGTGCTTAATTAGCTTTCTTTTCCTCTTTTGCAATTACACTCCCTTCCCCCCTGTCCTTCCATCTTTCCCTTAGCCCTTTTCTATTGAGATTTATCATATCTCCTCTCACTCTTTGGTATTTCCAAGGTAAATAAACCAAATTCCTTCAGTCACATTTCAGTTCCTGTAGTCATTCTGACATCCCTTCTCTGCACCTCTTCCAGGATTAAGCTTTTTTGAACATGGATAACCACAGGTAGAGACAAAGAGTGGGGAGGACCTTTGAAGACAATCTAAGCATCGTGTTTACATGAAAACCCAAACAGAAGAGACACATTATCCAGCCATTTGAAAAGCTGTTGATCCTAGCAGGGTGATAAAGTAGACCCAGTAATTCTAAAGTTTTATCAGTTTAATACATTTATTTATTAAGGTGTTTCTTTGGTTAATGTTTGAAGGTAGTTTCCCACTGGAGACAAAAACCAGCATAACTATATTTGCAGAAGATTAGATAATATTAGCCTGTTT
The DNA here is from genome assembly GCA_035584735.1 of Pseudotriccus pelzelni. NCBI lineage: Eukaryota > Metazoa > Chordata > Aves > Passeriformes > Tyrannidae > Pseudotriccus > Pseudotriccus pelzelni. The sequence continues at coordinate 8,317,197 of JAWMRA010000146.1, read as the reverse complement.
TATAAAGAGAAAAGTATCTAGAAGGAAGTCACTGGAGGTGAGATACATGTCTTTGTTAAATAACAAATTGATTAGGACTGATTTCCAAAGGACTAACTCATCTCAAATTCAACAAAAAAGCTCAGACATTAAAGGAATATAAAAATGGGGAAAGACTGTAACACAATTTTTTAACTTTTTTTTTTAAAACATCTTTTCATTTTTTGGGGTTTTTGTAATTGACTTTTTTTTTTTCAGCTTAACTTGAGCATTTGTATGACAACAGGCTCAGTAACAGGACAACTCAGCCTGGAAAGTACCTCTAGTCCAGCATCCTGCCTATGAGGCTAACAGGTTTTTTGCTTTTTCCACGTGAAATGAAGAGGATGGAAGTCCGGGCTGAAGCAAGGACTCAGACTTTACTCTACATGGCTCTTTTGCCAAAACAGTTTTTACCTTCAGAAGACAGCCAAGAGAAATAGCTTATCCCCATCTCAGATTGAAGGCTTGCACTCAGAGGTGGCCTGTAACATTGTCATGACAAACATTTCTGCTGAAAGTCCTGAATCTACTTCAATAAACACCAGTAGGAATACAAATGAGATTCCTGAAAGAGAGAAATTCAGAAAAAAATTTCCATGCTTCAAAAACAAATACCAAAGCAAAAGCCTGCTGGAAACGAGGAAAAGAAACAATGGTGAACTAGAGCAACTAAAAACTTCTGACACTCTAAATAATTTAAAGTTATGGGAAAAAAATAAAGCAAGGTTTAGACATTCATAGAGAATTCAACAGTAAAAGGCAGAAAAAAAGACATCGCTCTTTCTGAAGCCCAGAGATGCAGTTTGGATATATCATGTCATTTCAGGCTCAGCAGGTAGAAAGCAGTACATAGGTCAGCTCCTCATGCCCCATGAAACACAAATTCTTGCCAGACTAATGCCAGGAAAAGAAAATAAACTTTTCTTCTGAGGAAAAAAAAACCAACAATAAACCCCAATAAAGACCTGAAGCATTTTGTCCACTTCTCTGCTGAGATGGCATTTGAGATGCCAAGGGAAACTGAAGACTTGATAAGGGCCATCAAAACAAGTAATCACAGCTGCTATTAGCTCCAGAGTCACTGTTGTGTATCCCGTGCCTTAACAATATGGTGGATACACAAATGTTATGATGACACCATGAAACCTTACAATAATGAAATAATAACGCTGTGATGTCATCCAAACCCTTCGGTTGTCTCTCTGCAACTCTCTCTCTCTCTGAGTCAATTAGCTGTATCTATCCCCAATGGATTTAAATATATTTCAAAATCTTTTTCATGAGATCACAATATCTAATTTCTCACCATTATTGAAATCTGCTCTAAGGTTTTTTGGCCACACTTATTTTAAGTTGTGAATGAAGAAGAATTTGCAGATGAAGTAGGTAAGGTATGCTCTGTGTGTCTGTTGGCTATTTCATTTTCTCTTCAAGCAATTGCTTTGCATCTGCTCTTGTTTTTCCCAGTCTGGACCAACTGATTATAACCCAGACACACTTTAACCAACATACACAAAAACCTAAGCCACATGCAATCACAACAGAAATTCCAATTTCACAGCAGGAGGGTGAGAAAGAGGCAAAGTTCAAGCTTGATTGTGGAAGAAGGATAACAAGCACAACTTGTTTGTTTACTAACACTATCTCCATTCCCAACCCCTCTGATGAGATGCCAAGCTTAGTCTGTGTACATGCAAAGCTGAGATGAGCCTTGAAGCTTGTGTTCGTCACGTTGGTCAAAGACACTCAGATGACCTCCAAGCTGTTTCTAAAAATACCTGCTTCTTCCTCCTCCAGAAAGCCCATGACAATTATTTTCTATACAAGGCTCACTCATGTTCACAGTTGCTGAAGAAACTAAGATGTCTTAACAGGACTGAAACCCACCAGGCTGGTTTTCCTGATGATGGGACCAGTCTCCTCCTCCTTGGTCAAGTTTTCAAACCTCAGCAATGACCTGAGACCTTGTTGGACAGGTAACTTGAAACACCTTGTGATGGAGCCTGATGAGATCGGCCTCTGCCAAGGAAGCAGCTGCACAAGGGCAGCCCTTCAGTGTTGTGAACAATGGCTCTTTGCTCCAGCAAGGGGATTTTTCAGACCTAGTTGAGAATAAAGCTCTTTGTTCAATACCAACATTCCCGTATGGGAACAAAGTCCCGTGCACACCACTTTGGTTGCATCTGTGAACAAAATCAACATCTGGGTAAAATGCCAATAGAGCCTGAAAATCATGTGGAGCAATGCACAACAAAACACCTTTTATTATGTATTTTATTCTTCCTGTCTCCCTTTAGCTCTTTCTATGACAAAACATTTCAATACAATCCGAGGCAGAGTCTCACTCAGTGAAGAAAACTTTCTTCTTAAATAAACTTTTCCTCTTTTTTTTTTTTTTTTAGAGGTAAGATAGAAATTGAATAGCAATGGACTCACAGTTTGCCTAAGCTTGTAGACAAAGGGTGCATATAGCTTTTCCAAGAAAATCTGATGATTTTATTCTTGTGTGTATTTATTAAAAATGAGAAATTATCATCTATTTGCTTCTATTAGTGTTTCATTTTATCCTATTAAATTCTATTCTTTAGTTTCTGCTTTTAAAAAACTCAAATAATTTACTATTTCTGTGCCTACTGTGCTTTCTATGGATTAGACTATTTAGACCAGGAAGGAAATATCAGACTTATTTTAATTATTTGTTAAATTACACCATCATCTGTCAGTTGGATGGACTTGTCTGCTGGACAGTTTACCCAGAAGGGTAACATGAATGTGCCTCGAAAGCTGCAGCTTTTTTGGGGCACATTAAGCCTTAACACTGCCCACAGCTTCGTGCTGCCAGCTGGGCGAGGTGGCAGGAGAATGTGGTATCCAGCATCCCAAATGCACTGCCTTCCTCTCCTCTGAAACTCCGCACAGCCTCCTGTGCTCCCGGCTGCCCTCCAGCTATGGCCATTGCCTCCCCACACACCGCCATTCTCACCAGCTAAAGTACTCAGAAAATCAAAGGGCTGAGACGCAGGAATGCCTGGTTTCAAGATGCCACAAGGTCTGCTTTTTCATGCTCACCAACCCATATAACAAGAGGGACCCCCCACAGGCAGGCGTTAAATGCAGCACACTCTCTGCTGGACACTTTGCACGCTTTGCTCGCAGGATCCCAGAAACACACACCATGCTATGAAGCTGTGGCAGGTGTAAATGTAGGAGGCTTTAATATCTGAAATGGAGCTGTGTAAAGAGGCAACTCCCAGATACTATCAGTTGTTTGGCTCTGTTTCTGTTTTCTAGCTGCTTTGTTTCAAAGGTGTGAGGTTTATTTTTTAAACTTTCCTTAAAGTTACTTGGTCTGGCATTGAGGAAGATGTCTTATTTACATGGAAGGGGACAGAGTTTAGATACAAAGATGACCCAAGATAACCTTCCCTTCTCTGTTTTACCCAGAAGGAATTTACTGAAAGCCTTTATCAAACCCTCTCCTCCCACAGACTTGGGAGCAGGAAGACGCATAAATGGATTAGTGCATTTTCCACCTGCAGCAGTCACAGATTAAAGGCCAACCAGTGAAAAGTTCAAGAAAGTAGGTAACAATGTCACCTTGAAAAGGTCTGGGGAACAGGTCAGTGGTGAAACACAGCATGGAACTGGCCTAGCCTTTGAAGCAAAAATCTGAAACGAGATTGAGTCTGACACCCAAGGAGCAGAAGTGCTGGAGCTCAGGAAGGAAGAATGTGCGGTGTTGCCAACTGCAGGATTTTATTGTGCATCTTGCTTACAGTGAAATCACAAGTGAGGCTTTGGAGGGCTGTCTCTGTCCCCATCTCTGGTACAAGAGGCAGCCCTTGGCCCTTCAGTTTTGTCTGCTTAAGTCTCTCCCATAGCTCTGGGTGTGATGTGGTTTAACCCCAGCCATCAGCCAAGCCCCACACAGGCACTCGCTCGCTCCCCCGGCAGGATCAGGGAGAGAATTGGAAGGGTAAAAAGCAGAAAACTTGTGGATTGAGATAAAGGCAGTTTAATAGGGAAAGCAAAAGCTGAGCACACCACCCTCTTCTCTTTCTGCCCTCGCCATGACCTGATCTGTCCCTAGGATTCACCACAATTAAAATCTATTTCGTTTTGCAAGTAACTGGTCCACAAAATTAACTACTGATGTTAGAGAAAGGCTGTGTATTGAAAAATAACATGCCTAAAATCATACTGAACATAAAGGATCTTGGAAGTCACATTTTTGGATTTCATACACCACTGGAGCTACCAGTTCTCATTTACAGGTGCCTGGACTTGGACACCTTGCCAGCAAGTGCACAGGAGCTGGACTGGACAGCAGCTGCTGCCTGAAAGTGCCGAGGAGTTGGCACCTGGTAGAGGAAATAATTTAATATTAAACACTCTGTTATCTTGCCCGTGAAGCATTCATCCTTTTCCCTGTAGATCCCTTTATTTACATAGATAAAAACTTTCCATGAGTGTGTTTCTGCATTGTCCAAAACACTGACCTATAAACCTCAATCGTATCATGGTGGCAAACAGAACGTGAGAGGGTATAGAATGCTGCTCTCACCAGACAGAGCACATGGCCACGACAGGGATACCTGGAGGGAAAAGGGACCACAAGGTCATGACTAACACAGAAACAAGAACCTTTGAAGTGTGAATCATCGTCTTCCAAAGTACCAAAATCAGAACAATGTTAGGTAACAGATACACATACTAAGATGAGAGATTCAAGCCACACTTCCCATGCTAGAGCAAAGCAAGGCTCACTTAATACTCTTTCAAAAGCAGCAAATTCCTGCAGTTCCTGAGGAAAAGTACATACAGGACCTTCTCCTGCAGTAGCTCCCACCCTGTGACATCCCTCTCCATTCTATTCTTCACTGATGCTATTCCCTACCCATCTATTTGCCATTAATACATGCAGGTTATTAGAAGACTTATTTTTAGTTAACTTATATTTAGACTTATATTTAGATAACTCCAGCTCTCAAGAAGTACGGGTAGGATTTCACCATTTTATTTATTGGTATTTGATTAGAGCGATAATGGTGATCACAAAGACTCAGCCCATGAACCTCAGCCCCCGAGAGCTTGCTGGGCACACTGATTAAAGACAGACACATGCAGAGAAACAAACCCACACAGGAAAACTGATTTGAGGCAGAGCAGATACTGAGTCAGAATGGTGGTTCAGTTGGGAGAAGTGGAATAAAATATAAAGGAGATACTTAGCATTGTAAAACACTTTTAAAAAAGAAGGCACTGTACAACTGCTAAAGCACCTTACTCTGAGCTCCTACTGGGTTTTTAAACCAGCCAATAGAAGATGCTTTTTGCTCAAACAAACAAACAAAACCAAAAAAAACCACCTGAATTTGTGAAAAGTAACCCTGCTCTCACAAGAACTGCAACCCAATCATCACCTAAATATATAAGGACTTGGAAAGTACAGCAATGTTTGAGGGGGCTTACTGCGTATTTTTTAGAAAATGCTGATGCATGTTCTGTAGTGGCACTGCAGTTAATGAAACAGAAGGCATTCTTGTAAGGAAGAAAAACGTCTTTGTGTTTGGGCTTCTAAAGAAATACGGAGAGCAAGAGCAGACTCACCACAGTAATATAGATGCTGTAGGACCATCTTACAGTGTTCAGTCAGCTCACGTGGGAGTGGCACCCATTCTTGTACCTTCATTCATCACCATCACCGTGGCATTCAGGTCAAGGTTGGCACGCACCTCAATCTTGTCTTACTAAATGTAGCAACATCAGTTACAGGAGTTTGTTTGATCTTTAAGTTCCATCTCTGCTTCTGACACCGATTTGGTTGATATTGTACGTACACAGAGGAGGAATGGCATTACATGAGCTCAAATGCAGATGTCAGTGCAAAGATAGTGTGCTGAAGTACCATGAAAACTCTGTGACATCACGGACACACACACATACTGCTAAAAGTAGAATGTGTAAACAAAAAGTAATGTGTTGTATAAGGTACAACAGCATTCTTAATCAGACTCTTCATTGCCATCAAGCTTAGTTAGTCATTAAGTTCATTGTTAATTATAACCCTCCCAAATTTTATTCCATATGATCCTCAAGATCTAGGCTTTCTGACTGGGACAGTCTTTGAGATCACCATAATACAGAAACCTCTGAGACAGAAGTCCCTGACCATATCATGAGGTACGTGGAGATCAGCCAGGTAAAATTCACTGCACAGCATGATCACCTCCAACTGGTCCTAGTAACTTCAATTTTAATACCTTGTTCTAATGCAAAGGCACTGCTTCATATTATTTGTAAAACTTGTTAAATGTGAGACAGATGAAAATTCTTAAGATTTAGTAAAACATTTAAATGATATTTCACCTTGAAGGCACAGGAAGCTAAAGTAGGAAATGGGAGTGGACATTCGCATTACACAATGAAAAATTTGTTCAAGCAACAATTTACAATCTGTGAAAAATTTTATATATTGTGCAAAACACTAATGAAAAACTTTTCATTTTGTGATGCAATGTCCACAATTCTGCCTAGGTCTTACATGCATATTGATCTTTTCATTGCTCGTTACAGTGACCTCTGCCCAGTTCTCAGACTGAAGTGCACTCTGCCGATGAGTACTGGCTCTTCACGTGAAGATAGTATGAATATTTTTATGCTGTGAAGACATTTTGTACTTTTAAAAAAACCTATCAGAGTTCCAAAATTTGTTGTGTACAGGATTTAGGATTGCTTACATGCAATGCTCCCTTTCTGACTTGAGAGCCCTCCAACAGATGTCCAGATCCATTAGGATGGCTGTCTGGGCTCCAAAAACTGTTCTTGGGACTGCACACAGAAGAAACATTATAAGCTCCCTTACTCTATGATGAGCTGAAATGTTACAGGAAGGCCAGTTTATCTGATCAACAACTAGGAAACAAGGCTGAGTTCAAAACTGGAGCCACCAGACAAACTCAGAGCTCTTGTAAAACTGCAAACCAAAGCTTAGGACTGTGTTTCAATCTGTCTTAGGTAAAATGCCACGTCCTTCCACAGAACAGGTCCATTAGATTTGAAACCTGGTAGAGAATCAAATTTGATGAAGAATTTTGTGTGCAGTCGTATGCAGAAAGCAGCTTAAACAAAACTGATAATCACTACTGATTATCATTATATTATTACAGTGCTGCATTACTGAAAAAAATTGATACTGGACTGGTGGGCAGAATTTGTTTTGACTTATGGCAAGGAAATACTTCTAAAGATTATCACAGATTATCACATCTGAATGTAGGGTTGGGGAATGATGAAAGTGAGGGATTCTAGGAAAGAAATGAGTAAAAGACTAGAAGTAACTGTCAGGTCAGAACCATCTATTCTCTTGAGACCTGGAATTCCCCAGTGTAGTGGTAATATGTTCTGATTCAGCAGAAATCATTTAAAGGCCAGGGAAAGGCAAACAAAAGCACACATCAGAAAGCTGCAAACTAAACTGGCACTGCAGAATCAGGATTTCATCACCTCCAGTAAAAGACAGTCTGAGCATTCCCATGGGGAATACCAAAAGAGTCTCTCTTGCCCTACAGGCACATGACTGGATCCAAGGAAATTGCAGAGCACAGTGTTGTAGAGCAACCAATCATCTGCCCTTCCAGCAAGGGGCACAGACAGCTCTCAGTAATGTCATGCCCAGGTGGTTTCAAGGATGAACTCAGAAACTACTCTGAAAATAATTGGCAGTTGTCAAACTAGATCCTCTGAACTGAATGTTCTACTTGTTTCATAATTTTTTATTTGTTTCTACCGCATTGCTCTGAAAAGCTGAGGCACTTCTCATTAACAGAAAACCCTAGTTCTAAGTTATATAAAAAATATTTGCCATAGAGTCTTAGGAATGATGGGAAAAAACCACTAGTCTTATTCTTTCAGTTGCTGTTAGATCTAGCTGGAAATGCACTCACAGAAGAATTCTCCATAAGAGCAGTAACTTGCAGAATTGCATGATGGGTCTTTGGCAGCACTAGTTTTGTATCTGTTATGTACAGAAATATTTTGTTTTAAATTAAAATAATTCAATTCTAATGTTTCTCTCAGTCCAACAGAATTAAAAATCTGGGGTTTAACACCTGCTGCAGTGATAGAGTCATGAAATGCCTTGATCTAGAAAAAGAATTACTTTAATCAGGTTGCTTTGATCTTTTAGAAGTAAAATGTATCAGAAAAAATTAATTATAGTAAACTTTAAAAGTCAGCTTTTCTTAATAATTGCAAAGAAAAAAATTATCAGAACTTCTAGTCAGACAAATTTTCCTTTTTATATTACATTGGAAAAGCAAGTGAGATCAATGGAATTACTGGCATCATTTCACTTTCTCATGGCTCATAGTATATTCTTACAAATTTTAAATCAGACACCATGTAGCTTGCCAGACAGAACAGGGAACTGGAAACTACAAACATCCATCCTGAGTCTGACACAGACTCGCTGCTGACCAGCTTCTATCTTCTTTCTCACCCACAGCTGTCAGGGAGCCTGTGGGAGGCTGGGATATGCCTGGAATGCAGACACATGCCTTGAGAGGGCAATTTCATCTTTCTGTTTCCTCCTATATGGAACTGGAAGAACTACTAATCTACATATCTAACCTAAGATTATCCTTGTGAGGCATTCTGTAGTTCAGAGCAACTCAAGACCTTGTACCTGTTTGATTTGTCAATAGGGCTGGTGCAGAATCAAAGACTGCGTGATGATTATTCCAAAAAGCTGGGTGTGCGGATGTGTGTGTTCCTCAGTCCTGATAGCTGATGTGCCTCAACACAGGCAGAGCCCAGAGCTCTCACTACATCCTTTCTAGAAGCTGAGTGTGAGGAGGAAAGAGACAGAGGTTCACCTTCATCTCCTTAACCTCCCTCCTTGCCTCACCCACCAGCCAATCGGTGCTGGAATTTGGAATTTGGGAGCAGATACCCCATCAGCTGTGGGACACTAGGACGTGTTTGCAGAACGCTGTCTGAAAGCCATTTTCGACACAATGGTGGGAAAAATATCAAGTCTGCATACTAAGGGAATGGCAGTGGACTCTAAAACCCTTGAAGCCAGCAAAGCTGAACTTCTGGCAGCCTCTCAGAAGCTGATAGCAGACCCAGGCAGACTGGGGAGGAGTATCAGCAACAGAAGATACTGTTTTATCTTTCATCAAATTATCACAATACCAGCAGGTGCAATTAAGTCTTAGGACAGTGTAGGCTCTAAGGACTATATTTGGATGTGGGAGAAGAGTGTTTTTCTCTCCCCCAAAACTCATGTACACATTCCTCAGCCACACTAACTTCACTGAAAGGGTGGAGGGAGGTGAGGAGGACTTCACCAAAAGATAGAGGTGTTTCTGCAGTAGCAGAAAGTAAGGACAAGACTGAAACTTCCTCCTCCTTCCCAGTCCCCTATCCCAACATATTCACCCTTTCTCAGGATTCTCCTATTGCCCTGCATATCAGGAAAGTTAAAACCCCACAATCTGCCCCCACTAGACTGGAACCCACCCACAGGGGCTGTATCCAATGTTATGTCTTATGACATTGGTACAGTTTGGCACAGCATGTTCCCAGAGTGCCAAGGCATAGTCACCTCCCCACTGTAATGTCACAGTGAGCAGAACACAGACAACTTTACTCCTGTGAAGGAAAGTCTTCCCCTTAAAGGCTTCTCAGACCGATCAACTGATAAACACCCCTGAGAGCTGCTTTGATCTGCACATAGCTGGAGCTGGGAAGAAGTGTTCCCACTCACCTGGCGCTAGTCTAGGAATCACACTCCATCTGACTACAGTGGGCCCTGATTTCCCTGCACCAGGGCTGGTGAACACAGTTCTCAGCTGATGCTGGAGACCTGCCAGCTGAGCATGATGCAGAGCAAGGCATGGACTGCTGAGGGATATCCCCTCCAAACGCTCCGGGCAGATCTTGGCACTGAACAGCCCGAGGCACATGTTGGATTTGCAGTCCCTTGCCTTGTGGCTACTCTGTGCTTCAGTTGGACATTCCTAAGGCAGTCATGCTCCAGAGAAGGAACAAGCCTGTTGCTCAATAGGGGAGAGTTTTGTGACTGTGTGAGATCCAGCTTCCAAGAAATTTGAAGGAAACCAGGAATGTGAGAGCTGCCAGATTAAAAACAAACATTGAGTAGTCCCTCTCCCTCTTGCCATTCAAAGGTAAATACAGGAGCAGTCTTTTTTTTCCTCCCACAGGTGCTCCCAGCAAGTTTCTGTCCCATTTGAAAACCAAGTAACAGCAAAACCTCTAACTTGCTGACTGGTGGGAGAAAGAAGAGGAAGAACTGTCACTGCCTGTGTTGGATGGAGTCCCAAGGCACATTACTGAGAATTACCCTAACCTGTTTGGAGGATTAAACCCCGAAGCAAAAAGGTTCAGGGATTACAATGACATAATACTTGACCAGTTCTTCAGGAAGTACTTCACAGATTTTTCATGGCATAATTTCTGAGAGTAGTTTTTCTGTGCAGAGACCCAGAGGGACATTCACAGAGTTACACCTACACAAATAATTGGTTTTTATGACTCACAGAAGAAGTTTGGGAACCTATGAAAATAAAAAAAATAATAAAAAAAGAGAGCTGACTATTAGAAAGCTATTAGATAAAAATCTTGGACAAGCAAAACTAGGTTTCCTACAGAAGGCAATAATTAAAAAAAATAACACAGAAAAACAATTAGGAGTAACTAAAGAAAGATATCTGGGGAGATGTCTTCTTCTCCAGTACAGAGCCTGGAACAAATTTAGGAGCAGTAATTACTGGATGGTTGATTTAGCATTTTCCTTGGATTTTTCTCAGTGCAGCCAAAAAAAGTGTTTGCTAAAAAGTAGGAAAATTCCAATTGCCAATGTTTTGGAATTTCCTGGAGCAAGCTTTGTTATAAGCCCTTTCTCTACATGCTGGAAGATGGAGAAGCAGGGTTTGATGCTGGAGGTCAAAGGTGCCTTGACAGCCCCCCACACCCTTTCTTCTCAAAGAAGACTAACGGGCTTTACTGGTATTACCAAGCATTCCAACTGCAAGAAACTTCAGTTTCCGAAGCCGAAATGGGGGAAGAGGCTGAAGGAAAAAAAAGAAACCGTAGTTCCCCACTTCGTAAATCAAGCAGCAAACTCCAACAGCTGAAGGAAGCAATGTGCTTGTTTATTTAATAGGGTACAGGCAGGACTCCTGTATTAAATTATGTAACAGGTACGTATGCCAGGACTGTCCCAGCACTACTCTGATTATCTGTGTGATTTGGTTTGAGGGAAGGAAGAAGAAAAAGTTAACAAATTTGGAAGAAATTCAGCCAACTCTTGGGTCTGACCATATGCAACTTGCTGCATTAGGAATTAAAATCACTCCGCAAAACATGTTTTCTATCAGAAGGAAAACAAAAATAAAGCTTAACCGGTTCTACTGAAACCAAGGAAGGTCAGGACAAGGAAAGTAAACATGACACAGGAGACAAAAGACAAGTAAAATCAGGCACAAAATCTAACAACAGCTCTGAGGAATGCAATACTAAAGCCCTGTAATTGCTGTGAATCAAATAGGAAGATGCACGAGTAGAGGTGGCCAGAGATTTGCAAAACAGAACAGATAAGCTCAAAAAAAGATAAGTAGAACAACTTAGATCATCAAAACCAAAGATGATTGACTCCAACCCTACTCAAGGGAAGGACAGTTAGGTTTGGATCTGAAATGCTGACTTGGCAGCTTTTAAAAGAGCTTTGGTAGGCTGCACAAAAACAAAGGGGAGAAAAGGGAATGCAAAGAAACTTTGGATGCTTCTCTCTTTCCTCAGGAGTTATTGCAGTTTATGAGACTAATGGGCAGCATCAGATTTCTCAATATTAGCTTTACTTTTTGTTGGAAATGGCAAAAAATCCGATAGTATGGTGCTAAGAAAATCTTACAGAAGAATGTTCTCTCTTGGCTGAATCAACATGCCATTTTTGTCTGGGTGTGTTCCTTCTGCGTGCAACTTTTATCTGTATTATTTCTTCAGGTTTGGAAAGTTAAGACATTAGTACTAGCAGGAAATTTTGAGGCTTATCAGAAAAGCTCTAGAGCATTCCTTCAGTTCTTGCATCTTAAGGGTTTATGAATATTTCCTCAATTGCGCAAGACAGGAGACACTGGAAGATTCTGCAGGCAAAAGTTAGAGCCGCTGATAAATCTCCCAAGTGGTATTTATTTACTCAAGTAATCACTTTGCTTCAGATAGGAGAGGGAACAGCTTTTGTAAAGGTACCACAGAAAGACATCACAAATTTGCTTCTTGTGACGATATGGATGGAAAAGAGGACTCTGCTGCTTAGTTGCATCCCAGAAGGCCCCCAGAGGAGGGACTGCTCATTGCAGTGAACACACTGTCAAATATACCGTTTGTAGTCTTCAGTTCTAGTGCACTATTCCTGGACTGTGTCTCGGAAGGGGACGTGAAGATGCGGTTTGCTGCTACCTCCAAAGCTGACGAACCACTACCAAGATTTCCTACCAGCTAAAGATCATCAGCAGCAAGTGGTGGTGTATTTACCTGAAATATTTTCTGAAGCATTTTGATGACCTCCATGCATGTTTTCCTTCTCTGTGATCAACCCAAGTCGTTTGTAAGTAACACTGGTATCAGCGGCTCCTGGGTGGAGGTGCTGCTCTGTCGATGTAAGAGTATCAACGTTAGTGCCTGAGACACCTTTTGACTTCAGAGCATGTGAGTTTGCCTGTGTACACTTTGTCACATGCACATTTGTTGTCAGCACATTCAAATCATGCTCCACCACATACACCCCGGTTTTCCACTCTGTTAGAAAATACAACTCTGTAGTTTGCAGCCTCTTCTCCATGATCCCTGCAGACCAATGGACTACTTTGAATGGTCTACAAAGAACAATTATAAAAACCCAGCCTGGTAGCACTTCCTTGGACTTGCACTTTCATGAGACTTTTTTTAGGATTCGTATATCCAAATAGTTAGAAAAACACAACCTGACTGAAGTAGGGCTTTGCAGAAGATAAGAGCAGGCAATTCTAAACATTATAAATATCCCTCTTGTCTTAAAATCTTGGAATTTCAAATATTAGGCAGACATTGTGAAAAACATAAGCTCCCACTAGGCTATGTGAACTGTCCTCTTCAAGAGCAGATCACGTATCCAAGAACACATCTGGGATAGACTCGATATAGGGTAAATAACTGGGAGGCATTAAAAACAAGCTCTGAGGACTTCTGTTCCTACCAAGTCTTGACTAACTTTGTTTTTTATTTGCTGTAACCTAACTGTTTTGATCTGAAATTTATTTATTACCCACATAAATGCCAGACTGAGTTAGAGCTTCTACTAAAATATGCAAAAGGACTGGAATTGCCACATGAAACTGCCACAAACATTCTCCAAACATAATAAATAATTCATGTAGGTATAAAGTAATATTCATATCTGTAGAGTTTGTTACACTGAGTCCTCTAAATACAGTTTTTCTTGGAAGTTATGCAACTTAAAAGAATTATTATTTTTGCTATCATTTTGCTATTCCCATCTAATCTGGTAAACAACAATTTATGCCCACAGCAAAATGCCTCAAACACAGAACAAAGCTGCTTGTCATCAATATGTAATCTTACGTGGAGTCTTACCTTGTCTTTGGTTTTACCCTTTACTTCTATGTAGATTGTTTTTAGAAGTCTTGTGCACCAGATCTTCGTTCTTATTATAGCTATATAACAAATTAAACTGACCTTACTAGAATTCCATGCCACCAGGGCATGCACTAACAGTCGTATGTTAGCACTCCCTATGCTTGTAGAAATTACTAAAGCACTGGTCTGCAGAGTGAATATTTGAAAAGGGAAGAAGTACTTTCATGATAGTGTTTGAATAAAATGAAAAGGGCACAAGTTCACAGAGACATTGATTTTGGGTACCTCCATTTCTGGATGTTGCAAGGAAGATACTTAAGGTCTAATTTGGAAAGTTCTAAATTTTGAGAAGGCTCCAACTGTCAGTGACTAACAAGAGAAACTAAGCATCAAAATATGACAAATCTAAAATTTAAGAACTTTGTTTCAGCCATCTTTTTGGACAACACCATGGCTCAGAAGGGGACATAGAAAAGTGTTTTTTCTTCTCCCAAGGAAATGGTTTCATATTATGTTGACAGACTCCTTCCAGATGAACACAGGCATTTCCCTACAGTTGTATGTATTCAAATTACCCTGCACTCTACAGGGTAGATTCCGTTTGAAAGCAAGGGTGTCACTGGAAGCCTGACTGAATGCTAGAGCATGCAAGACCAGTCTTTAACAGAGATGCTTGATACATGCCTTGGGGGATTATTCATGCCATCTACCTTAGTCATCCAAGTGAGATTAAACACTCAGGAGACCCATTTCCTTCCGCAGAGCATGCATGAAAAGCCAAGTATCTCCAGAAGACGACAAAAAGACCTTAGCTGAAAAAAAATCAGTTTAGACCCTCCCCAGAACATACCAGTGGCTCCATGATCTCTTAAAAATCAATGCAGAAGGAGGAGCAACACCAGCAGGCAAATCAGACTTATAAGACATGAAACAACCTGCTAGGGCAACTTTTTCATCACTGAACATAAAGAAAGCCAGGGATCCTGAAGTGCCAGTGGTATCTCTGCAGGCCACAGGGATTTTCTGAAGTGTCCTGGCAGCTGGTCTGGCACCATGAACATCTCTTCCATTATCCTTCACCCCTCACTCAACTGCCCCTTCCGTGGGGCAGTGGTGTTTTCACAGGTATGTCAGTATAGTTACCAGAGTGGAACTGTCTGCTGAGTGCTGCACTGAACTTTCAGTAACTTGACAGCTGTCAAATATCACTTACCCTTTATAACAAACAGCAAATGCACCTGTAAAATAGACATGCAGAAGTTTTTAAAGTATGGCTAATTGAGATCTGATTTTCAATGTCTAACACTCTTTCTTTTTTGATTTGTTTTTTTTTTGTTTGTTTGGTTGGTTGGTTTTTTGTTTGGTTTTGGTTTAGTTTTTGTTTGTTTTGCTTTGTGGGGGTGTGGGTTTTTTTGTTTATTTTGGAGGGGTTTTGTTTGGTTGTTTTTTGTTTTTGTTTTTATTTTATTTAAACTCCCATAAATGCTATTATTATTGCACCCAAGTTTTGTTTTCATAACTTCCAAGCAGGCAGTTTTCTACAGCAGCCTGTAATTCGACACTAGGTGGCCTCTTTCTTCTTTCAGAGAAGGTCTGACCTGTCATTATATCCCCTAAGGACTTAACGAAACAAAAAAACAATCGGTAAGCAAATCCATAGAACTTTGTTCAATAAGGTTTTAAGATGAATATTGCAAAACTCACAGCTCACTGTTTCCTACCTGGAATGTATTCACTGTAGCTCAGAATACAGAACTGAGTATCTGTAACTTGTCTTGCAGTCTGAGCCTTGAGAACCTTTTGTCCGCACAACAACCTCCAAGGAGGTACACATAATATTTTATTCCTGAAAAGAAAGCCAAACCCACAATGTCCCTTCATCTAACTCATAGCTGCAAGAGCATACAGAAAAGAAGAGGATGTGAAGACAAAACAGTTACTCTTCTCTGCTTGGCTTAGATTTTCCCAGGTGAAATCCAAAATAACAGCCAGAGCTTCACGTCCCCCACTCTGAATGAAGTTCATGCACCTTGACAGTGTGTCCTCTTTCTGCCAAGTGGCCTGCAAATGCAGAAAACTGTGAGGAATCACGGAGCATTTAAGGGGCTTTCATGGATGGTAAAAAATCTAATGGGATTGAGGTTTCTAATGCAGAGACCAGCACATAATAGTTTAATTGGAACATTTGGATTCCCTGAAGAGGCTAACAAGGAAGTGAGCATTGCCTTCAGCAAGAGAGCACTCTGGCAAAATGGCCTCAGGAAAGGAGTTCTAAATTTGCCTTTCAGAATTTCCCAACAACCCGAAGCACAATCACTTTATTGCAAAATCGCTGGACTTCTGCAGGATAAGCTTTGTGCTAAACAAATGCCTGAGAGCACGTTCAGCCCTTAGAGCAGTATGTGTGATTAGGTGAGATCATATGAGGAAATAAGGCATGTTTTGCCATGGTGTGGCTGAACAGCAACTTCCTCCATCAGTACAAATGGGATGAATTTGTTTAGAGAGCAGGTAAATGCTTCATGGTAGGTAGAGAATGAAGGTTAGAGCCTGTAGAGCCAGTAAATTAAGAACTAGCACAAGGATGATCTATAAAAAGCTGCTCCTTTGGCAAGTTCTATGGAAAAGGAAAGATGTTAGTGACTTCTTTTGGTCACCTTACAAAGGAGTCCCTTAGCCCTGCTGTGTTGCTGCAACTCTGACTCAGCTCCAATGCTCCTTTGGAGTATTTTTCTTTTGAACCAGTGACAGGGAGGGTTTACACCCCAATAAAGCTGAAGACAGACTTCCTGCATTTAATCTCATTAATTATTGAGTCTATAAAAGCTTGGAGGTAGAAAGGCAGCAAGGCCAAAGGAAATGCTCTGTACAACAGCTGTAGGTGTCAACTGCCAGCATTGCTCTACTTTATCATGAGTTCAGCTGCTCTGAACACTATTGCGTACCTGCGGTAATGGTGTGACAAAGATTACGGGACAGGCACAGGCAGCATCATGAACACAAGGATGATTTATGACAGGATCCACAGCAGGGGGGAGCTCTGGGATCAGCCTCTCAATTCTTCATGTGTCTCCAACCACATCCAGCTCAGGTCACCGGGCCTCCTGTTACCAGTGTCGCAACACAGCAGAACAAGTCCTCAGTGCTGTCAGCTGCCCAAGGAAAACCTGTGAACATTCCTCAGTAATTGTTCAGAGGCTTTCAACAGACCCTTATACTGAATCCACCCTGTTTGTTCCACATGAACCTCTGACATTTTTTAAATGGTGGATTGTTTTTTTGATGGTGTCTTGCTTAACTCAAGTGCTGTCCTAGCAGTCAGCAAGTACCTAATTTCCCATCCAGTTTATATATGGTATGGGTAAAATCTGCTCCTGCCTTCAGCATGAAGACTGCTCTGGGTTCTCTTGCAGCTCAGTTAGCTACAGGGTAGCCCAACATTAACAACTTTCTGTTTTCTTTACGTGTTTGTGTTTCCCTTAATCCCAGGGAGACTTACCTGCAAAGTATCAAATCTCATCATAAAAGTAGCTAGAAAAGCAGGTAGTTGTGTCATAGTTTAATTCAGGTTGGACTTAGAGCTGAAGGAATAAACATTCCTGACTGATGGGTAATTTCTTTTCCGGGTGTTCCAGTGAATGAAAGAAAAATCCCTTTGCATTCCTGCAGAAAATGAAGGTCAAAATTAAATCAGATGAAAGACTGCCAGATTCTAGGCTGAGAGCCAGTGATCTCCACAGGGCTCTCCCCAGTTAATACAGTACATTTAGTGTCATATCATGAAGTCTTTTTTTCTTAGACTTGTCCTTGAAAACAGCTCCCTTGGGTTGTGTTATTTCCTTAATAAAAGCCCAAACATACTGAACTCCAGCAGTCTATTAGCATGGATTTGAAAAAGAACTAAATCTTTTCGCTATTAAACATGTTCATTACATCACTAAGTCTATCTGGGTATAAAAGTGCATTCTTAAGCAGACCTTTGTCAAACATTTTTACTGCATGTTGAATTGCACATGGAGGAATCCTCTTGCAAAGAAGCATAAGCACTTTGAAGAACAAATTCTGTACACTGTACTTATCTGAAAGGAGACAGTTAATACCGAAAAACAAAGACATTCATCACTTTATGATAAAAAGGGATTCATAATGTTCTATAACTCTGGAGTTCACAACAGTAGGGATTTGTATAGAGAGATTGCACTGTCCTTCCCTCGGAAAAAACCTCACTGCAATCAGTGAAGGTGTTGGCAGGGTAAGGTGGTAGCACTTGAGAATCACGAGATCGATTTCATTACTTGTAAAACTCCTTAAAGGACTCACCCAAAGCAAGGCAAAAAACACAAAGTAATGCCACTCAGCATCTATTGAGAAAACTTACCGTGCTCCCCTGCAAGTGAAGGCCCTAAACAGTTGTATGTCACATAAACATCACCTCTTGGAGTGCTTCATTTTCTCCAGAGGCAGGGGTAGTTGCTACATATTTTCTACCCTGTCATGACACAGCTGCACGCCTAGCACATGCTGTATTCATAATTTTCACTGTCCTGTCATTGCGAAAGAGCTCATGTTTGGATGCTGTCCTAACTGTTAGTGCAGATGTTTTGCTGTGCTTTTGAAGGAGGTGTGTGCTGTGCGGCACTGCACCCTGGCTGCCAGGGCATTCCAGGGTGCCTGGGGCTGAGATGGTTGGGCTGACAGCTCCCCACTGCCCAGCCTGGGGGCTCACACAGCAGCCGCCCACAGTGCCAGCTGGCAGCAAAGCACAAAGGGGCAGGTTTAGGGCACAGACAAGTTTTTTCAGAGTTCAGCCCCAAGCTTCCAGCACAGCCAATACCTCTATGTGCCTGTGCTTCCTCCATGATGAATGAGCTGCAATATGTGTGGGCAGGTAACCTAAGAGCACAACCTCTGAGGCATCCCTAGGGAAAGCAAAAGACACAGTTAAACCCAAGTTTAAACAGTAATAATATGCTGCTTCTGCTTCCTTGTGGATATATTATGAGTGTGACATCTTTCCGTTTCATTGCATTAAGCGCTCCCACACATTGTTCAAGAGTAACTGTATCTCATATATCCAATACATCTCTGTCTAAATGCATTTCATGATTATACCATTTCCCTTCCTGCTAGAAATGCTTCTTATATTTGTTGCAAGGTGAGTGTGATTTCTAGAGACTGCCTCGTTCTGTGTTTCATTTCAGCTGTCTGTTGTGTAGACTTGGCAGCTCTGTTGGAGAAGTCATATTTGCACTGTTGTTGATTTTCTTATTTGCTGTAAAAACAATAAAATCTTAAGTTTACAATTCTAAAAGCCAAAAATCACACTGGACCCTGGCTTCCCATAACTGCTTGTCTTACAGAAATGGAGTGGAGCTTTACGATTTTATATTTGTTTGGACTGAAGAGGTACTGGGTGTCAGCAGGAGAGGGGGTTAAGTTCAGATGTACCTCATGGCAGGGATAATAATGTTGTGACCCTCATTCACTTACATATCACTCTGCTCTGTCCCCGTGAAGTGCTTTGGGGATTAACAGGGTTCTATCCGGAGCTTACAGTGTCAAATCCAGGCTCTGTCCCAGCTGAGGAGGAAGTGGAAAGTAAACATTTGAAAGAGGTAATGGAAGAGGCTGGCTTGCTCCCTGTACCCAGACTCTTCAATTCCAAGACCAAGGCCCAGACACATTTTAGCCAGGCCTGTGCAAAGCAGCTGGTTGTCCCACAGGGTTAGGCATTACTTCCCTTTAAAGACAAATTCCCACTGTTTTCAATAAACAAATCTCAAATTTTACTCCTGTTTGATTTTTAGTTTTTTCTTTCTCATTTTGATTCTAATGAAACCTGGCAAACAGGATGGAGCATTGCCTCTCAGCCAGGTACCTCCCTGGATGCTCTGTCACAATCATGGTGATGGGCTGACCGCTGTACCGAAACCAGAGGATACGTGAGGTTGAAGACAGCAGCCCTGGGCTCCTTCTGTAGACAGGTCTCTGGTAAGACAAAGCCATAGGACACCCACAAAGCCTTCCTGGCAGAGCCCATGGGCCAGAGGAACAACCCCCTCTCTGTTGCACACAGCCGGATCCCGCGGCAGGCAGGCATGAGGAAGGCACATCCCAGGACCTTGTTGAACAGAGCAGCCCTTCCCAACAACAATGTTTTCCTCCACGGGAAGGAGGTTTGAGACGAGAGCAGCAAGTCTGCCAGCAGAGAGGAAAGGCTGCCAGACCACCTCAACCCCCACACTTCAGGTTTCCTGCATTCCTGCCAGGACCACTCAGTGTGTCCAAAAGGTTTCATTTTCATAGGGAAACGTGAGCAGTTCACTTGCTCCCTGGCAACTTCTTGCCCTTCAGCCAGGACAAGGGGACGTGTTGTGAAGGGAAGCCAAGTTGTGGCAATCAGCTGCAGAGTGGCAAGATGATATTCCTGCTCAGAATCTGGCAGGAGCAGGGACAAGAGTGCTGAGTTGATGCCAACGCAAGATTCAGGCTGTGTTGAATTCCCAGGGAGAACATGCTGTACCAAACATTTCTTATTGTATATCTTATATAAACAAAGCATTTAGCTCACCACCCAGCCCTAGCTCATGATAATAAATGCCTTTCTCTGCCATATATATTTAAGTTGTGTAGTCAAGCCAGCTCAGGGACACACACAGGATGCTCAGTTTGGACTCAGATGCTTTTTGCAATTATTTAAGCTGAGAGTAATCAACTAGAGCTAAAAAAGGAAGGCACAAACAAGTTTTGCTGTGAACATACACCAGACACAGAGTGACCCCTGTAGGAAACCATCCCTTCCATCCCTCTTTGGGGAAAGATCCCCTGACAGGCCCAGAAGTGCTCCAGGACATTGCCCTTTCCAAAGCGGAATTCCCCTGCTAACACTGTCAGCTTCAACTCCAAACCCATCAGCATTTCCACGTGGTAAATCACAACACACCCCTTCCACCGGCGGATTTCCACTCTGCTGCACCATGGCAGAACAGAGCTAAAACCCAGTTGTTGCTCATAAATTCATCTCTCTGTACTTGCGGAGTGAGAAACACTAAGCAACCTCACACACTTGCAAAATCCCTGCCTAAACTGTGTGAATTGCTCTAGTGTCCCAAAGTCAGGGTGGGTGCTGGGGATGGCCAGGCTGGCCTGAGCAGGACTCCCAGGCTTGGGAGGGAGGGCTGCAGGGCTCCTGCATTGGACAGGGGTCTTAATTTCTAGAGCTGCCTCAGGGGATAGAAGGCTTGCAAAGGACCGGGGTGGAGATGGAATTGGGGTCTGACGGAGAGAGGCTGCAGCACTGTACAACAACTAGAATCCTTTGCAAATACCAGCAAAATATTCTCCTGAAAGGAAAAAAAGTAGCTTCTAAATTTGCAAGGAAAAGAAATCTACTTAAATTTTTTGTTCACGTTCTTTTGCCGAAAATCTTGACAAAATAAACACAACACGTGGAAACTGTGAAACCCCTCCCACACATACATTTTCCATTAAAAGTCCTCAGAAATCTCATGAGAAACTTGAGTGTGATAGAAGAAATTCTTAGAGCTCGACATTAATCAGTTTGCTCTAAAAATAAAGCAAAACCCTTGATACAGCACTTCCTCTGCTTCCATATCAGGTTCCTCTCGAGACAGAGTTTTTGGGATGTTTGTTTAACCACACTACTCAAATTCATGACCTATCAGGGGTACAAGGCTGATCTGGTAAACAAAAATGTCACACTGGGATCACTCAGTTTGTCACTCTTGCAGAATATGACCTTCAGGGTAGACTTCTTTTGAAACTGCATTTTGAAAGAAGGAATTTTCCTCCCCTTTCAGTCTTGCCACACATTCAATACTGGTTTTTTTGTTCCCCTGTTTCTCGGAAAGTAACATTGTGTGCAGCTGCCTCTGCCCCTGCAAGTGGTTATCAATCCCTGCCCTCCAGCAGACAAACAGTAGTTCGTCCCACAACAGAGGGAGATGCTGCATCACTGCTCTCTCCTTGGGAAAGTTTTGTCCTTGTTTTCTCTACCCTCTCACAGGTCTAAATGCAGCTGGATTTCAGATCACTGTAGTATTTCCCTATCAGCCTAAGTCTGCACACCAGGCAAAAAGGCACAATCCCTGTTAAACACTGTTCTTTTTTAGCAGGTCCAGCCTGACATGTAGAGAACGTGCAGTCTGTGCTTACTCTCAGGATGGGTACAGCTGAAGCACAGGTACCACTGGGCTCAGATGGTGCAGATAAGCTTTTGTTTTGAGACTCCAGAGATGACAATTAATGTTGCTGACCTGTATTGCAGCAAAGGCAAGAAGTCTCCCCAAACTCTTATTACCCTTCTGAGCCTGCCCTTTGAACACCTGGTAATTTTCTTTGTGCGCTGGTTTGTTTTGCTGTAGCACCACTGTTGCCATCCTTATTGCTAAGCAATTAACAGATTGTCCTTCCAGAAATATCCAACACCCCAGCCGCTATTAGCTCCTCGGAACATTTTCAACAAAAACATTCCAGGGGAGCTGCGTTACTAGCTCTTCCACTTTCACGGACAAGTACCTCTCCAACCACATACCCCGTTACAGAACACCAGACCAGGACAGGGAAAAGGGCTTATTTGTGGTCAGGCCCTGTTTTGCCAAATTCTGCACAAAATTTTCATCTCGCATCACTCTGGGACTGGCACGTTTCTTGTATAATCCAATGAGGAAACTTACCCTATCCAGCTCCCACACCAGGTTCCCACAGCTTCCAGGGAGCAGTCAGTGCTGGGACTTCCATGGAGGCCAGACTCCCGGTTACCCCAAGCACCAGGCATAATTTCTGACCCATGGACCAAAAGTGCTAATGGAAGCCTCAAGAGTAACTCTCAAAAATATATGCCTGAAGATAACAATCTTTTGGTCACCCAGCCTGGGAACAACCTTCAGGCTAACAGATCCCCTTTTTAGACTGAGCCCATCAAAGCTGATCCTTTCTGAAGGGTCCAAGAGGACCAGTATCTCTCCAGCAAAAGAAAATTTCAAAGAAACATCAAAAGCAACCTCAAAATAGTATGTGTTTGACAAATACCTTTTTTTTGCCTCCCACTCTTTCTTTTAGTTAGAAATGAGTAGATCCCCATCCTGAGATGTGGGTAAGGCTTAGGAGTCACACCATGGTTTTACTTCTGGGTATCAAGGCAGAGTCACTCAGCCAAAGTCACACAGTACCCCAAAATTACAGTAGTAATTGACATTTTAAATTCAAAACATCCAGACAATCAGCAAATCCTTTCGCTGCAGGCTGCTGGACAGTGCCTGGGGCTTGCATTCCCCCATAGCAGCGGGACACTGCACCTTCAGTTCCTGCAACTGGACCAAAGCAAGAGACCATCTGAGCTAAGGACAGGTTACCTGCTATGAGAAAGATGTAGAAATGTGCATGTGGTTTTATTTTCCTTTAGGAATACTCTCCTGCCTTCAGAATTTGGCAGAGCCAGGTCTCCACATTTCTCAGGATGCCAGGCCGAAGCAAACAGGAGGTATATTTGATGCGTTTTACATACGACATCTCTTGCCATATATTTTTAAAAAATTAAAATATACAAAATATGTCAAAATATTTTCGTACTGATAGATACAGAAATATCTGCACTTCTTTATTTACACATTCTCTAGTGAGAATCTCTTTTAGAAAATCAGCTTAGGGTATAATACTCAGCAACTACGCAGTTGTAGCTGTCGTGCAATGGTCCTTTGGTACATTTAGTCTTCTAGTGTCACACTTAACACTTGCCTGTTCCCAGCCATGCAAAAAGCTGATATTTAAAATGCCATCAATATATTTATTTGTCTGAACTTTGTGTAAAAGTCGAGTGCTCGTTGCAGAAAGGAGGAATAAATCCTCATGTATGATAAAAACAGATTCTCCTTCAAGCAGCTGGTAGATGAATGGGTATGAAACAAAGGGAAGAGGAGAGAGGAATGTCATCACTGCAGGGCCAGCCAGCTGCACTGACATTGTCCCACATCGTGCCCCAGTGCCTACAGGACGGACTCAGGTTCCCTTTCCCTGCCTGTGTGGGTCTCATCTTCTTTGAAGCAGCTTCCCTTCCTCAAGGAGGAGCTTTCTTGATTGCTATTGAACTGATAAACTCGTCTCTTAAACAAGTGATGGATCTTCTGCTGGAACTGGTTCCCAATGAAGCAGTACAGCAAAGGGTTGATGCAGCTGTTGGCAAATGCCATGCAGATGCCAAATGGCAGCGCCGTGTCAATGATCCCTATCACGTCACAGCTGTTAATGATGCTCATATGAGCCAAGGCATTCAAAAAGGTTAAAATGTGGAACGGGAGCCAGGAAATCAAGAAGGCCACAACAACAGCAGCCACCAGCTTTAGCACTTTGTCCCTCTTCTGCTTGCTTTTCCCAAACTCCTGTGCTTTAAGCAAGTGCCTCCTGATCCAGATGTAGCAGGTGGTGATGACTGTCAAGGGGATGAAGAAGCCGAGGGCATTTTTCAGGAAGGCTGTTGCCACAGACCATTTTGCATAATTCTCATAAGGAAAGGCCATAACGCAAGCCTTGACCCTCAAGCTTTCGATGTAGTAAGTGTCTCGGAAATAAAAAGTTGGGAGGGAGGATAAACAGGCGAGGCCCCACACAACCGATGCTACAAAATAAGCTTGTTGTAGAGTCTTCCTTTGGGAGTGAATAGGATGGACAATGGCATGGTACCGGTCCACACTCATGCACGTAATGAAAAAAATGCTGGCAAACATGTTCAAGCACAGGACAGAACTGGAGATCTTGCACATGAGAGACCCAAACAGCCAGTTGTATCCCTGGGCATAGTAGGTGGCCCAGAAGGGAAGGGTGGCAAGACACAGCAGATCCGCCATGGCCAGGTTGAAAATGTAAATATTAGCAACTGTTTTGGGGCCAGTGTGGCGACAAAGCACCCCAACCACCACGCTGTTGCCAACCAGTCCCAGAACAAAAACCACAGAGAAGAGGGCTGGAATTAGTGAAAACTGATAATCTGAAGAGGTAAGGGGGCAGGGAGGGGGCGAGAGTAACACAGCCGATGAGTTTGTCAGTGCTGTAGGGAGGACTTGAAGAGCTTCTCTGGTGGTGATGGCCAGGGAGTAGTTGCTCTGCATGCTGGTGCTGGTGGAAAGGGAGATTCTTCAGGAAATTCATGTGCTAGCAGCACTTCTCTATCACATCTCTCACCTGTGGATCAGAAACCGTGTGTTAGACATGCACTCTGCAGCTGTCTTAGCTCTGAAATCACACAGTCACAAAAAAATAAAAACCATTTGAAGTTATGTCAGGAAGCTGAGTGCTGAAATAGCAAGCAACCCTGCTGAACTCCCTACCTCCATCCCACTGACAGGACACAATTAGCCCTAGAGAGGTCACGGCACTTCTTAATTAGCCTGGCAGAGAAGCAAGCAGCTGGGTTTTATCTGTGATTACAGACGATGCTTTCTGGGGCCAGCAGAGCAGAAAGATTATGGACTCAGGAGCTGGAGACACTTTGGGAACTTCTGTGACCCAAAGGGCTCACTGAAGCTCCTCGTGATCCTTTTCTCAGCTTTTCTCATGCTATTTCCAGCACTCTGAGCAGTTAAAATAATGTAGAAAGGCAGCAGCCACCAGTGGAGATCAGGCACTTCACACCTGAGGGTCTCCTGGGACTTCACAGGCATGAAAGCAGCCTTTTAACAAGGCTATTAGGAAAGCCAGTTATTACTTTTTTTTTTTTTTCTAGTTCATAGGGCTGGATACAAAGACACTGAAAAGTCTTTGCAAAATATCATTCACTGTCAAAGTCTTCTCAAAGCAAATCTGCATCTCCTGCCCTCGTGACAGCTTTAATTAGAACAGTAAAAGAAATAGGGACACGAGGAATAAACTCTGTTCTTGCAGGCATCGTATTTAGCACTAGTATGTGCCATTCATTTAGAAAGACCAGGACTGGGTTTCAGTGTGGAAAAATAACAAAACCAGCTAAAATAAAAGAGTTAATTGACAGATCTGCCTTTATTCCAGTTCAACAGCTTGTGTCTACACTCTGGGCAGAGCACTTTTCAAAGTTCAAGACTTCATAAGCAAATAAAGAAGGTATCATATCCAAATATTTTATTTTGCATATTAGGGACGATTCATTTTTAATGAAGTCCTTGTGGAATCAGTCAGGTGTTTAAGAATTTGCAAGGAGCCCTAAAAACAACAGAAATTTTGACCAAGATAACAGAATTGGGTAATGATCTCTCATTTAACAGAAGGCAACAGATCAGTTGAAACATATTTTTCTGTATAAACAGTTTAGTGTACAGTAGCTTATCATTCACACAATGCAAAACATGCAATATGCTACTTTGGATATACTGATGAAAATTTAATCTTAAATATATTATCTCAACAATGAAAATTCAGTAGGGAAATTTCTGCAGAGTGCCAGTATTTAAAGTCACAAACAGTGATTCACTAGCCCATGTTCTGTAATCAAACAGGGCTTAAACATGATGAAAGCTTTTTGTTTGGGAACACAAATATTCAGGAGAGGGTCTGGAGTCCCATTTCACCCTTTTGTCCTGAACCCCTCACTCTAACCTACAGAAGCTAGAATTTCAGAACTCATCACAGGGCATTACCTATCTCACTTACTCCTAGCAGAGGAGTAGTAGCTACACTACTGAGAACAAGGTTTCATTGACAAACACGCTCCCCCCTCTGCACATGAACAACCAGTGCCTTAGAATCTGCTCCTAAGCTGTGCCTTCCTACTATTACTTCACACACAGTGAGACATTCTATCACAAACTGAATCAAATCAATAGAAGTTATGTTCTAACAGCAGACAGAGCACATACCTCTCAGACCTCACACTCGTCCGGACGCAGCTCTAGAGTTCTGTGCGCCTTTTCTCCGTTTTCCTCCCAGCGAGTATCGCCACCAGCAATCTGCTCTCTCATATCTTCCGTTTTCCCACTGGGAGACTTTAACCTACATAACTCAAGAAGTGAAATATGAATGCCTGCCAGCTTCTTTTCCTTTTGGAAGCAGAACGGTTTGAGAACCCCCCTTTCCAAGGCCACGTGAGCGCTTGCAGTAAATCAGGAGAGAGGAACAAGACAGCCAAAAAAAAAAAAAAAAGAGAGAAAGAAAGAAATCAAGCAAGAAAAAAAAGGAAATTCATGTAAATATCCCTGAGGTTTTCTACTGCAGCTCTTGGGCCAGGGGGATACACCCACATGCAACCGCTTTCTGCCCTCCACGTGCACATGCAACACATGGGAGCTTCCATGCAAGGATTTGTGCATCTCTGAGGGCAGGGGGATTCCCGTGCAGTCCATGGACTCTCGGCACTTGCCAACACATTTGAGAGCGAAACAGGCTGTTAGTCCTGGCAGAGCTGACCATAATGTGAACACACAGAGACAGAAAGCGGATACCCTCCGCCAGGAATCCTTGCTGTTAGCTGCTTTGCACACAAACAACTGGTGAAAGATCTTGCTCTGTCCCTCACCAAACACCCAGAGTGCTTTGCAAGTGTGGGGGGGAAATGTCAAATGCACTAAAATGTTTATTTTGCAGAAATAACAAACACAAATTGTTTAGATTTAAATATAAAGTTTTCCTTTCCAGATGCACTTTTGATCCTCACAGATACTTCCTGTGTCTACCCTGTTCTACCTACAAAAATGTTTGAGATTTTTTGTTGGGTTCATTCCTTTTAATACACAAGAAATGGCCCTGAGGCACCCGATGCAATGAGGGCAGTACCTCGGGCTGTCTTTTGACAAATCCTGCTCCCATTCTTCCCCTTGCCAGTGCATCTGACTCCTCATCTGTTCCTGAGTTCTCACTCCAAAGCTCCACTTCACCAGTGTACAAACCCCTCTCTTTTCCATTTCCCCCACCATTTCTTTCTCCCTCTCGCTATTTCTGAGCATCATCAGAACACAAATGGTTGTGGAACAGATGGGACACCTGATATGGATGCCCAAGCTGCCCATGCACAAGAAAACCTCATGCCATGTAGTGCTGCAGCTGAGTTAATGCCCCCTGAGCTTGTGGGATACGTTTGTCCATACGCTTGTTTCCACAGCCAAGCTGGTAAATCTGGCACATGGATCTGCTGCAGCAAAGCCCAGGATACAGCTCAGGACAGGGCAGAACCTGTTTACTGCTCATCTGGCTGCAAAGTTACAAAAGCTGGGAGTATTCACCACAAGACCTATTCAAATGGGCAGAAGGTGGGTCTTTCTGGGGGATGGATTTGGGGAAAGGTTTTAAGTTTGTCTTTTATATCAAGGAAAAAAAGTCATAGTTCAAGAGGAACAAGAAATTTGCTGCACGTGCACATGCAGCACTTGAGTTTGTATCCTCAAGTCTGTGCAGCTAAAGAGGTAAAGAGGTCATTAGAAGTGTTTAAATAACCCCAAACCAAACAACCCCAAACAAAAAACACCCTCTCCACAAGCCACTGCCACACAAAAAGCAACTTCTGATCAACTGTGCAAATAAATAAATAAATTTTAAAAAATCCCTGCACTCCAAGTCCTAGGTCTTGGATTTTGCAGAGAAGTGCTGCTGTCAGTGATGGAATATTCCGAACAGGCAGCGTATCTGACTGTGCCAGCAGTCTGTCAGAGCCACCTCTTAAGGTTAAATCTTGCCAGCCTGCCAAATCCTCAAGACAATGTGGTGTCTGGATGCATAGCTGGCATCCTGCTGTCCAGGACGTATAACCCAACATAGGTCACCGTGGCTCTGTCCCCTTCAGTGCTGATTTACAGCAGGACGCTCTGACTCCCAGGGCTGATGGCAGAAGCTGGGGATCCAGCACCCACGCACTGCCGGGGCAGTGATGATTCCCATCCCTCTGGATGTTGCGTTTGCATCATGCTGAATGACAGGTCTTTTGGACACACTCACCAGAACCATCCCAGCCGGGTTCCCCCAGCACCCCATAAACTTTTTATATGCATTCTTCCTTCCCACATTTGTTTGTTTAAGGATTTCCTTAAAGATTAATTGCTCGGTCCTGCAAGTAAGATTGGGGTATCTACCTGATCCTTTCACAGCTTGCTCGGTTCTTGCCTTGGTATTCTGGGTCTTAACACTGTCTCATGTACCTCCGAAGCATAATCAGTTCTGGCAGTGGGTATCTGCAAACCCAGTGTTTTGACCAAGAGAGAGAACTACTAGCATTTTCAAAGGGAAAACCTTGGTCAGTGTTCCATTTTCCCTCCATGATTTCATGTGGAATCACTGAGCAGGCCTGGGGAAAGCCTTGCTTTTTCTCTTCACAGCAGTACAGAAGTGAAGACAAGGGTCAGCCTGGCAGGACCCATCAGAATACGGGGTCTGGTCCCATTGAATGCACCTTCTATGCTGAAAGAAGTCAGTTTTGAAGCAGTTGAACATCTGTAGTGTGACAGAGGCAGTTTGGAGGAAAGGGGGATACCCTTTCTACCTCCAGCATGCAGAAAATTTTTCCAAAGCATTTATTTTATGGGATGTTTGTGTCCAGCCAATAGCTCTGCCAAGACTGAGATTATCCTCCACGACACTGTTTGTTCAAATAATTGGTCATAAGTATTTTACAAGTTACTAAAAGTAGTAAAGAAAACAAGCACATAAGTGATTTTGAAAACAAGCTGCACCCGTTGCTATTAAAGGCAGCGAGTGCACATGTACCCTGGCACCACTGCCCACTCTCAGGGGAGCACTGCAGCATGCCTGGACCTGCTGAAGGCAGCAGGACTGGGTCAAAACTCCATTCCTGAGTGCTGCACAGCTCCCAGTCAGGGGCCCAGACACAGATAAACCACCAGACACCAGCACTTGCCTACAACAGCCACAGAGCCTAAAGGCCACTGATACTGCTATGTCCCAAACACAGCATTCCAGCAACTCAGATCTGCTCAGCTAGACTGCAACAGGAACCCACAGTCAGCTTTCATAGAGAACAATTTTTCATCGCAGGTCATTCTCCCCTGTTCACTTCTCCCAGACCAGCCTCTGTGATGAGCAGCAGAAATCAAGACACTGATACCCATAGCTTGTGGGAGAGAGCTCCATCCTGTTTGACTTCTGCTTTATTAGTATTAATATATCTGTGTATAATCCGGCATTTCAAGGATGTGGGAGCCTGCTTCACATTCTTTTTTAGTGTCTCAAAGTGATATTTAAGAAGAGTTAAGACTCCATGGCCAGTTTTATAGAGCTACAGAGCACCCAGGGGTCCCTTTCCAGAGACATTTTACAAATAAAAATTTTCCTTCCTTTGCTATTTTGAACTCTTCTCACTGCAAAGAGCTTTTCCACTTTTTAAGTGTTTTTATTGGAAATCTCTCTTATGTTCCAAAAATGGTGAGATACACACAAGAGTTCACCAGATACATAAAGTTTTGGCAGAGTCAGAATATTCCTGACACTTGGGTATTCCGTGTTATTTAATCAATCTTTAAAACAACAAAGCTGTTAAGTGATTCTGCTCACTCAATCTTTGCCCAACAGAAAGTTTAAAGAAAGCAAACCTGGCTCCTTTAATCATTAGATCAGCAAGACCATCCCAAAGTAGGTGTTTGAAAAGCTTGTATCAAACCTCAGTCTTCTAAGGAGAAGACAGCTCCTAAAATCTACAATATTAGGAAAGGCTCTTGACATCAGCTACAAACAATTTCTGAAGCGGGTGTGCTGGGCTATAAATCCCAGATGTCAGATAAATCAGTAACTGAAAGAAAGACAAAAACACAACCATGGTCATGCAGTGGGTGGAATACATCTTAAACAGAAACCTGCAGTGGTTCAGCTTTTCCATTAGAGCCAGAATAATGAGCCACCTCAGCCAAAACACATGATGTGCTCCAGAAAACCCTCCAAGCAGATGGACTGAGACAACCAAAATCCCTGCACGTGGAGCACAGAGAGCTGAGCCTGGACAAGACAACCCAAGAGCAGGATGCTCATAACTGAATGGACCATGGTGGAAACTGTTGGTTACAAAGGTAGCTCGAGAAAAAAAATCACATGTCTGTTCTTCTCAAAGACCACGTCCTTACCTTGTCCCTTCAGCAACTCGTGGCAATGACTGCAGTGGAGATGCTCAGGAGCTGCAGCTGGACGGGCAATGCTGAGGCTTTTGCAAAAGAGCACTGGGATCAGTGCTATCTTGGATCAGCTCAGCCCCAGCAAAGGTTTAACTCTCCACAGTGTTGAGCGATGGCACACCACTGCCTGATTCCCACCCCAAGGGTGGCTGCAACCAGAGCTGCAATCAGTAAACGTGGTCCAGGTGGCAGCCACAGCCAAAACCCTGGCAAGGCAGATATCACCATCCTGTGCACCATAGAATCTTTATAGGGAGCAACTGGAAGTGCCAAACCTGTGACAAGGTGTAAAAAACTGGTCACTGTAATACTTATGGGCTTCCTGGGCCCTACAGGCTCCAAAGCAAGGAAACATTCTGGAGCTGTGTGGTCCTGTTCCACCACACTGCTTTAGTCCAGTTAAGCAACATCTGGCAACAACGAGCTCCAAGAGCTGCATGCTTTTAGTCTCTGAAAATTTCCATTATGAAATCAAAGAGAGTTAGATAGAGCTCTAGGCTTAAAAAAGGGCTAGAACATGGCAACACTGCTGGAATTACAGCCAGAAATAAAGTCTGTTTAGAATAAAAAGGCAAGAGATCCATCTTCTTCAGTCAGAGCTACCAAACTTCAGCTAGCCTAGCAGACAGAGAGCAGCTCACTTGTCCTGTGCAGAGACCAGCAGAAACCTGTCTCCTTCACAGGCTTGCACTGGCAAAGTCAAGGAGCAATGGATATTCACAGCAGTACTGCAGCAGGAGGTAAAAGAAGCCATTTAGATCCCAGCAGTGGGACACCCCTCCAAAGTTTTGTTCTCAAAGGGACAGTCCCAACTGAGCCAGGAGCAAAGAAAACAAAGATTCACTCATCAAAACCTTTGGGATGTTCCCAGATGTGAGCAGCTGGATGGGGTGAGAAGCACACGTGAGCCCCACCTTCCTCTGGGGCTCCCAGGACAAGCCCCTTGGCATGGTGCCATCACTGCTGCTCTCAGTGAAAACCAGCTTTTGGCCCCCAATAACACTGCATCAAAGCCTGTCTAACTAAATAAATGATGTTGTTTACAGCTGGAAGATGGTCTCCATTACACAATGTGACCATCCTAGCCAATCTTCCAGGGAGAAGCTGGTCTTCAGGGGACTGTTGCTTGAAAAAATGAAGAAGAAAACAGAACTAGCTGAAGCCAACACAGTGATTTAACAGCACAGGAAACCTAATCATCTTCTGCTGAGAAAACAGCAGAGCTGCAAATTTGTCCAATTCGCACTTACTGTTGGGCATACTATATATTTGGGTTTCTAGTCACTGTCTGGACAGAGCTGGCAGAGCAGGATAGTGAAAGAAAACCCAAATTTGTAAAACATGAAAAAAGAAAAAGAGACAGACCAAGAAATTAGGAGCAGGGAAATGGACTGGAAGGCAGGGGGCTGACAGAAGGTGCTTGAAACACATCAGAAAGAATTCGAGCAGAGGGAAGTGAGGTGGAAAACAAAAATTAAAAGAGGGACAAAAAACATGAGCAGCAACTGCCTGCCCTGCTGACACATCAGCTGCAAGCCCTGGGTCTAGTCCTCTTGGCATGGTAAGCAAAATGATCAGCCTGCAGATTGCTGATTTCTGGCTTCTGGGTGCATCAATCAGCCCCTCGACTGCACTTTTCCTTTGCACTGTGGATATTGGATAAAAAATATCCAGCAAAAGTATCCTTGACCCAGTGGGGTCAAGGACACAGGTTTTAAGGGACCCAAGCCCAGCTCCGGCTACTCAGTGGCATCTTCAGACCTGCTGGAGACAGGCAGTGCCCTGGGAAGGTCAGAGTGCCCTTGGGGTGCTCTGTGTTTAGACCACGGGCATCACCTTTTACCACTAATAGAGGGCTCAGGGCTTATCTCAGGAAAAGGCTCTGCCAGGACACAGCACTCTCCTGCACAATCCTAGCTGGCAGGGAGGCTTGCACAGCTCCTGACAGTCTCCCATTTTACTGCAGAGGAATCACAGCCCTCACCAGGGCTGAGGTCAGGGCTCAGTGACAACTCCACTTCCCTAGGTCTGAGCCCAAGGCATCTGCCACTGTGTGCAGCCACACTAGGGTGAGAGTCCTCACCTCACACCCAGATGGCAGAGCCACCCTCAGCTGCCTTTGCTGAAGCTCTGACTGGATAAAAGTACAAAAATTGCCCCCTGAACAGAGGATTTTTGCACAAACTGTCAAGCAGACTCTGAGAACGGTGATAACCCATGAGCAGGAGCCTCTCCCAGAGAGATCCCAAGGGAAGTCTGCTACCTGCGGCTGTTTGCAACGGGCAGGAGGTGGGAAAAACCACTGTCAGAGCATGATGCTGGGCTGAAAAAAATCTTCCTACTTCTCAGAAATGCTCCTCACAGCAGGGCGGCACTTAATCGGCTTTTATGTACCTAAACACTTAATCCACTCCCACACACACACCACTTCCCCCCCACACACACACACACACTTCCCACCCCCAATCTGCAGCAGGAAGAACCAGCTAATTTATTTTCGCTGTGCACAGCCCAACCGACCCTGCAATGCCCGCGGTTCACCTGCCCAAAAGGTACACGCTCTTTTTCTTGCCTCCTTCTCTGCTATCCATCAGGTACTAGATGCAGTGGCTGGGGTGTGGCTGGTCATGTCCTCTCTTGTTATATTTGTATTTATCTGTGCAGCAAAGGCTGGTCTAAGTCAGAATATCTCCGATTCGTGCCCAAGCATGTGCAAGTGTACAACTGAAGACACTGTCCTCTGTGACAGAGCCGGACTGAAAGCCCTCCCTGGAGAAATAGCAGCATCCACCATCTCTCTGAACCTCTCTGATAATTATTTACGGACTCTCACCGCCAACACCTTCAGAAACCTGACTTTCCTTCACAGCCTCTGGCTAGATGGGAACAATCTGACTTTTCTGACGCCAGGAACCTTCCACGCTCTCAACAAGCTGCAAGAGCTGCACCTCAGCAGGAACTCACGCCTCACCTACCTGCACGCAAACACTTTCAGAGGACTATTAAACCTCATCAGCCTGGACTTGTCCCACTGCAATATCTTCGAAATCCACCCGCTTCTATTTTCACACTTGCCTTTTTTGGAAAGCCTCGATTTAGCCTCCAATAACATGCGGTATGTCCCACAAGCCTTTAGCAACCTCTCCAGCCTCACGAGGCTGTCCCTGGAGGGCAATCACATAGAAGCCATCGGCAGAGATTCCCTGAAGGACCTGGAAATGCTGTACGATCTGAATCTCAGGAAGAATCGGATATGGATCATTCAAAATGGCGCTTTCACAAAGCTCCTCAGATTGGGCATGTTAAATTTAGGACACAACTTCATCACTGATTTGCCTAATCAGCTTTTTGAAGGGTTGATCCAGCTCAAAACCCTGCACCTCGAAGCCAACAAAATCACTGCTGTTGACTGCACCTTCAGACATCTGCTCAACTTGAGAAACTTGTACCTGAACAACAACCAGATCTCCTTGATCTCAGACTCTGCTTTTTCATACTTACACAAGCTGCACTTCGTTCACCTAAGCAAAAACAACCTCAGTTCCCTCCCCATCCGCTTGTTCGCTGGACTGACAAAGCTGAAGTACGTGTTTTTATCCCACAACCCCTGGAACTGCGACTGCAGGATGCTCTGGTTCTGGCAGTGGATGGTGACACGCAGGGCCGTGATTGAAGGGCTGGACTGTGCCTTCCTGGGCCCTCACACCACAACGGCGCTCGATGACCCCCGGCCAGGGGACCTGATGGACTGCACCATGCCCCTCGAGCTGGCAAGTGAAGACAAGTGCAGGGAGGCTGGTACCAGCATGGCTCCAGGGCCCCACCCTCTCCCCAGCAAGGTCATCCTGCTGGCACTCGCCTGGCACACGTGGTGCAGTGCAAGGGGATGGCACACCTCAGTAGCCACATTTTAATCATGTTTAAGTTATAAGGTGGAGGCTACTTATTTATTTTCTTGCTATTTGCTTGTGAAGAATGGGTTTCATTGCAGGTGGATTTTATATGGAAATAAAGGGATTTTATTATATAGGAGTAAATGCTTTCACTCATGGGCAATGTTCGAATCTGAAATGCTAACATCAAAATTCAGTGTAAATGCTCACACTGGCAAGTTCAGGGCAGGGGCTTGTGCTGTTGACATGGAACACTGGTCTACTGATGCAGTCACATTTTTTCTTTTGCAAGATTTTGACTTGCAATGTGTTCGTGGCCGGATAGAACATCTTGTTGGGCTAATCCCCTGAATGGGAAACCCCTCCACTCTGCAGGAAGCACTTCCCATTGCCAGGTCACAGGAGCAGCCCCACAACCTCCAGAACCAGCAGCATCACTTGTCAGTGCTCGTCCAAGGAGTCTGGTTCTCATAGTAACAGTGATGGCAAATCCCATCCTTCAGGCACCAGGCACAGTCTAAAGCAGACCTGGATTTCCTGCAGAGATTAAATTACATCACAGGTAGAGTAAGTCTGCCTATGGAGACCTGCCCTGCAGAACTAGCATGGTCTTCCCTAGGCTTTGGCTGCCCGCGCACAGAAGATCTGCACAGACGGCACTTGTGCCTCACAGTGTCGCTTTGTTTTCCACCACTGGGAGATTTCAGGAACCGAGTAATTCCTAAAGCTGCAGCGAGCAGAGCCCCCAACACCCACGGCTGCAGCCCGAGCTCTGACCTTGCCATCAGCCATGAGGGCTGGTGGCAGCACAGTCAGGTCTGAGAAACTTTGCTCTTGACAGCTCTCTGCCTTTTTCTCTGAGATGCTTTCTCAGAGAAGTTTCTTGCCTATTTCTCACCTGATTTAAAAACAATAACACCTAGATAATATTTTCAGCAACTGTCACTGTATAAGCACTTGCCATAAAACACTGAGTGCTCACAGAAGGAAGCAAGAGAACATGTGGCAGACTCACCACATTTGCCCTTGTCCTTAGAGGAATTATTCCAAGCTCATAAGAGGTAAGAGAAATAAACCTTTGTTTAGGGTTGAAAACACAATCCCCACCACATTTTGACGTGGGAAACCTGCCATGGAGTGTAGACTAAAGCCAATCTTTGCTGCTGCTCTAGTGAAGGGACAAACTGGGGCTGTACTACAAAACTACACGTGCTGCACCCTCCTTGTTATCAGATTTGTGATTAGATTTGTGCAAAGTATTCAATGGTCAATACATTTTTGCTTACTTTTTTTTGGTGCTGTTTCAGCATCCTCACTTTCCTCAGCTTCACATACTTCAGAAACCAGCGGAGAAAAACTCCAGTTTGTTTCTTGCTTTGGCATTTCTCTCTGCCATCAAGCTGCAATAAAAAAAGGCAGAAGCAAAAAACAAGCAAGCAAAGTCCACCTCAGCAATTTTTTAAGTTCCTAAAAGATCAGATTTTTTCCCATTGAATAATATAAATTGGTGAAAAATTTATAAGGAGGAGAGCCTTGTCTCCTCTGAATGCTTACCAAAAATATTCCTTACGCTTCAACACCACCACTTCATTAAACACTGAACAGAAGCACAACTAAATTGCTTCTTCTGTGCTATAATGAAACAGCAATAGAAGTATTTAACAAGTTGTACACAGTATGCTTGGGAAGAACACACAGCTACAATTTTAATCCACAAAAAATGAAACCTGAAAGGAATAGAAGAAAAACTTCCACCAAAAAACACAGGCCCTAATGCTGTTTTGGCTTGGAAAGACATTTGAAGGAGAACCTTGAGATTAAGGACAATATGTATCCACAAAGGCTGCAGCAAGCTTGACTGCTTAAAAAAAACTTTTATGAACAAAGCTGACATTGCTAAAAAAAACTTGGAAACGAAAGCAGACTTGAATAAACAAAAACAAGTAATTCAATAAATATAAACAAATAAATTAATATGAAAAGGCAAAAATACTTTCAGGAAGAAAAAAACCTTGTATCTCTGCTCCTGGAAACTTTTAAGTGTGATTGACAAAACAAACTATTTGAAAGCTGGTTTGTCAGAGGTTTTACTGTTGCAAAAGCACTGGGGTTTGTCCCGCCTACTCTGCAGTGGACCTTCTCTCTGACCCAATACTTCTCTTTGAGTGAGCCCATTTCTTAAATACATCCAGCACAAGGAGGACACGCTCTCCCATTCTCTAGTTGCCAGAGTTTCCATTTCTCCCCCTGTAGCCTGGTACCAGGAGCCAAAGAGGTGAGACAGAACAGATGCATGTGGCCACTTCCAAAGTCTAAGAATTTTGCCCTTGATTATACCATAACCCCACACAGTGCTATAAATCACCTACTGTTTCAGCAGGAGGGATGCAACTCTACTTACAGTATATCACTTCATCTTCAGCGAAAAAATGCAATTTCCTGTGGAAGCTTTGTTAACATATTTTCTTGTGAAAAAATTGTACCAGTGGAAAGTTCCCAAATGGCTGTGCATGAGGCTTCATGCTATAAATCACTGTGTCAGTTTGCTGACAGTCCCAGCTCCCTGCCAAATTCTTCCATCTCACCTGCCCCTTCTTTCATCTCCTACACACAGAAAAGTTAAATCCCTTTCACTCAGTTAGCCCCCATATAAACTTTAATCTCTGGAGTCCACAAACCATTATGATACAGAAGAACAAATGTGTTCTTCTTCTGCTTTTAATGGCAGCACCAACCTCTCAACATGCTTTGAAGAACCAGCACCTAATAGCAGATTTGCATCTGGCTGTTAAAGTGGGGAAAGTTGGTATGTGACACGGCAGCCCAAAAGCACCAGCTGCAAGGCTGCCCTGCTGGGTCAGTGTAAATAAGGAGAGACGCGTGTATTTAAATGTTTTTATTTCAACTAATGGTTTGCCACCATATTACATCACTTTGAATAGCTTGGAATAGCAATATGATCTCAAAATATAGCAAACAGCTTGCCAAAGCAAGATAATATTAAATCCTATGGATACAGCATCTTCCTTCTTTGGCGAAAACGCTTCCATTTATCTGTAAAAATAATTTTATGTTTCAGTACATCTGCTGTTCACTTTATTGAACCCTGCTGTTTATACCATTTGCCTCTTCCCTGCACAAAACCTCCCCACAATGTACTATGGTTTTATATCCATCAGCATTTTAAATAAAAAAGTTATAGATTTCATGCAGATTTTTGTAAAAATTATTTTCTAGGTGCACAGAACTGAACCAAGATGCATACAAAAATGCATTCACTTCCATTCTCAGGTGTAACCGTGCCATCAGCAACATGATATCATATGTTACTGCAAGAGGTCCAAGGATGGTGGTATTATCATATATAGTATAACCTTCAACAAAAGAAAAAAACAAATCAAAACAAAAAAATCTTAATCTTTTTATAAGCAGCAAGAGAAAAAGCTGCCATGCTTTATTTGTAAAGTAATCAAAATAGTTAGATGTACAAAAAAGCACCATGTACAAAGAATACCAGAGGAAGAACATCTTCCTAATTACACGTTTCTCATTTAGCATTGTGAGCTGACCTGCAGGTCCCAAATTGTACTGTAGTTTTATTTGCAAAGTTAAGGATGTGGTCAAACCTAGAATATGCTTGGACTGTATGACAGAAATTAAAGTGGACTGCAGATAGAAATTAGATTTGTTTCCATTACAACTCATACCAACCACCTTATAGCCCTCAGGGGTAAAAAACCCATGCATCAAGCAGCTGAGAAATAATGGAGTGAAAGCAGCTTCAGAGCAGTATTGCAAGATGCAGGTCTGCTATGAATGCATTTCTGTGAGCTCTTGATAAGTTAAACTTTCCTTTGGGAAAAGAGCATGTCTGTTGGTTAAAACTCCTCTCCCTGAGAATTTTGATAAAGAGTTTGTCTTGCAAAGCAAAACAAAGTCCTTTGAACCTCAACAGTTCCAGGCCAACAGCATTTCAACGTGGTCACAGCCGATCTGCTACTCATGCACCCAGGGTGGCAGGTTGGGTTGTTGTTGCATTTTGGTTTTTTTTCTTTTCATGGATCAACTCTTTTATACTCTCTTCATTCCTCTGCCCATCAAGCAGGCAAACACGGTCATGACCATCTTCGGTTTCACCTCCACGAGATCTTCTGGAAGAGCATAAACTCTGGCACCAATTCTTCTTGCCATGGACACAGCATACCTATTCACCATGGAAAGATGAGTGGATCAGCACCAAGACTACTAGCAATAAGTGACAAGTCAGCTCCTGCCCTATCCAACACAATTTCACCCATTATTTATTAAGATTCAAGGTGTGGAACAGTTCAATCACACCACATCCTTTTGTTTTACAATTTTTCTGATCTTTTGCTGTTTTCCTTTTCCACAGTAAAGTGTTTTTAATGTGCAAATTGACCTTTGAATGTCAAGTCCACTTTATCAACAGTTAAAAAAAAATCTTAATATTTGTTAGGTATAATAGCATACACAATGAAGGATTAATCATGTAACATATACATTTCCCCTTCTGTTTGTTCCTTATGAATAACCAAGCAAGACTATTATCTGCCAGAAACTTTACTGTCATTTTGCCACTGTGGAACAGTCACAGAACACACACATTTCAAAGGCAGGCATACTTTAAACTTGACAACATACAATGATTCAACAAGACATGAGACACACAAGGGTTCAATTTCAAAACAATAAGCCACCAGCTCTTGATATGCCTGAACGAGCAGGTGAGAAACAGCGAGAACTGCCTGAGCTGTTCTGCCTTTTTCCCAACAAGCCAGAGTTCAGCCAACTGCTCCCTCCAGCGTCACAGGCAAGGACAGCAAGTGGATTTCAATAAGCGCTGCCTGTCTAAATTTAGGGTACAGTGTTAAAAGAGACTGGAAACTACAGCAACAAACTGTGCTAAGAACACCTGCAGCTTGAGGCCAGCACATAGAAGGGGTACTCTTTCAATGAAAAACGGCTTTTGAGATATCAGACTTACTTAGCGTTATTTTGTTTGTCATCTTCCGATAGATGACCAGTCTTTACAAGGTCATAGTTGATACAACCAGGTTGAATAGCATCAATTAAATCCACAACAGCCAAGCTTGTGCTGATAGTCTTGTCCTAGAGAACACAAGGAGAGAGAAGTAAAGATGAATGTCTAACCCTTAAAGCATACTTCTCACCTCAATTCAGCTGCTCTTCAATGTCTAATAAAACAGGCTTTAAACAAGCCTTTTCAGAGCAGCAGTGTTAGTGATTATTCCCATCTGGACCACAGAGAAAACCAAACTGCTGCTTTTCCTTTGGCAATAATATAATATTATTACTCCAATGTACTGCAAGTGCTCTGAAAATACAAAGTAGTAACCGATGTGGAGGCAGCAGGTCTCAGTGCTCATCTCCAAACACTCACCAGCCCCAACCCCTGTTTGCCAGCATCACAGCCCCCACCCTCTGCCCCAGACCCCAACCATGCTCCCCTCCTCTGCCACACCCCAGTTCCCCACTGTAGGGAATAGTCTCCGATCTGGTAGCTTGAAGCCACTCAATTCCCAGAACAGACTGAATCCTGTCCCGTTTAAACTCCTTTCTAGGATGTCCCTGCTGCTCTTTCCAGACAAGGAAATGCTTTTTGGGCACTTCTCTCCTTTTGGATGCAAGAGAGGAACCTGCACCTTGAAGTTCTGGATGGAGGTGGACTTGCCAGCTTCTTTCAGGGTCTGGTTTACCCAGCTGACTATAATGTCATCATTGGCTTTCTGGCCATCACCCAGGTCCTCGAGGACATTCAGTGTGTACCTGAGAACCAGCAGAGAGAACAAGATTAGGTACAGACCCAAAGCAAAGCTCCGCTTGATGGTTCCACCAGGATGCACCATAAGCTTGTGGCAGCTTGGGAAGTCTTTACATAGTCTCAGCCCTGGGTTTTTTATTTGCACTTTTTCTTTCCTCCTCAAACTCCTTTATCAAAAGGGAAGAATCACACCTAAAAGGTGTGATTAACCAGTAAGTTGGCATTCTGACCTCTAACATCAAATAAGGAGCTACTCTGCAGCTTTTTTGCAGATACATATTTGCCTCATCTTGGAATTCTTCAGAAATAGGTAAGAAAAAGGAAGATCAACTTTATCTGTTTCTAAGTTTCTCCCTCCCCCCCATTCCAATGCAAAAGAAGGTTATAAAGCAGTCCTAGAATGACTTCCTCTCAATTCCCAATTGAAAACTAGAACATAAAAGTTGTGTAATGTTTCTGCTCAGGGTTTCTGCATGTGGATCAGACTTGAGAAGGCAAGAGAGAGAGGTGATCTTGGTTAGCAGGATGATCACAGATCCAGCAGTGGGCTGTCCAGAGGACTCTGCTCCAGCCTCTCATGTGCAGCAGGATCAGCTCAGCCACAGTTCTGTCCAGGTGTGTCTCAGAAACTCCCTCAAAGGACAAGGGTTTTACAATCTTACTGGGTAACCTGTTTCAGTGCTGCAGTGTTCTCACAGCAAAAAACTTTGCAAATTCTGTGTTCCATTCACAAGTTTTACATGTTTGAGAGGGGTCCTACCTTCTCATCAACTGCCAGACCAAGGCAAGTGTCAGTGTTGGGTTTCCATCGTTCAGATCCTGTCCTCCGATGCCAACCAGGGAGAATTTAGCTGGATGCTTTCCCAAGTCTACAGCATAGTTGCAGTTTTCTAGCTACACAGAACAAAAATTTAAACAGAAAATCATTCACAAACACACTCACTTGACTGGAAATCTCAAACGGGAATTTTTAGTGTCCATAGCTTCTTTTGAAGTCTTTTGAGATGCTTACCTTTTTCATATTTGCTCCAAGTTTGGGGTATGGAGGCTTGTTAACCTTATTCCAGTCAACAGGAACTTTGATTTTTTCATATAATTGTAGTATTACCAGTGCATCTTGGAGATCACTAAAGCAGAAAACACTGATTAAGTCTAATGTTTCAAGATTTAAGTGTACTCTGTCACATCATGAATAACTGCCATTCTTCGCAGGTTTGTTTCAATTTCAACAACCATAAAAAGGCAAAAAATCCAATCAAAACATTTTGCAGTTTTCAGGGCAGAAGAAACGCTCCATGCTTAATATCAGCCAGCTGCTGAGTTAGAGCAGATTTTAGCATGATAATCAGCAACACATCCAGGGAAAAATTTTGTTACATAAAATCCAAAAGTAACCACCTGACTACAGGGACCCAGAATATCTTGCCTCCTAACTATGATGTCTCGGTTATGACCTAAAATTAGGGGTTGGGGCATCAAGTTTAAGTTGTTCTAGTGCAGTTGCTTAAGCAGATCCAAATGTATTGGGATCTCAGGTTTACAATTTTACAAGGTAGGGGAAAATAAAGGCACTGTCTTCAGCCCTTAAAGCCAAGTGCCAGCTAAGAAATCTCCTCAGCTGCACATTGCAGGGACAGTGCACTGAGCATCTCCCCCTGCCTTCCTTCTTAAAGTGTTTGCTCAGCACTGTGGCAACAGGACACTGGTGTGAGCACATCTTTAGTCTGACCTACTTGGGCCTCTCTCAAGAGCCCAATGCTTACCCATAGAGGTGATTTACATGGGGGTTCACACCAAGGGAGTTCATCCAGTTACGGAAGGTCCGTTCCTCACGTGTCTCTCCTAGATGAGAGAAAACAGGTTCATGCAAATTCTGCAAGCTCAACATTGTGCAAGGGACTTACACCTTGCAAGGCATGGAGCTTTGAGCAGCACAGCTCATCAGTAGGCTTATAAGCAGAGAAAGAGTATTTTTTTCTACTATAATTTTTTTCGAAGGAAGAGGGTGGCCCTGATATCTAGTCTTCGACAGCAGCTTGATTTCTCCAGGCCTCAGAAGAGCATGCCTTTTGCACTTTCTCCGAGGAAAAGTATCAGGAAGGTCTTTCACATGGGTGTTAGCTAACTGCTGTCCGTGAGCCAAGCAGCCAAAGCCCTAATCCCAGTTGTGCCAACAAACAGTGCTCCCACAAAGACCTCACTGCATTACTGAGGTGCTCTTGCCCATCACAGGAAATGCCAAACCTGACTTCCCTGGCACGGGGAGTGACAGGCTGCTGGCAGTGTGCCAACAGGTTCAGGCTCCACAACAGGGTCAGAGTAGCTGAAC
Source organism: Pseudotriccus pelzelni (assembly GCA_035584735.1). Lineage (NCBI taxonomy): Eukaryota > Metazoa > Chordata > Aves > Passeriformes > Tyrannidae > Pseudotriccus > Pseudotriccus pelzelni. Next base: position 8,274,399 of record JAWMRA010000146.1, on the reverse strand, counting down.
AGGCTGTCAAGTACCCTTCTCATCTGCCCCAAATGAGTAAACAACCACTGCAGCACCAAAAACCTCAAATCATAGGTGTTACTTCAATGGAGACACCTCTACAGGGCACAACCTCCTGTGACGCAACTGTTTACTTTAGATATTTCCCTCCTGCTAATTTTGTGACTGATATGGCCATCACCTTCCAGTAGGGTCCAGTCGATGTCCTGGTTTTCAGGCTTGGTAAGTGCTGGGTACTTGTTGAACAGGTTAGCAACAAAGGCCAGGTTCAGTTTGGGGTTGCCACTGACCACATCAGCCGGCGTGACGAACTGCCGGCAGCCAAGCCGATCCGCCTGCTGAAGCATGTACTCTGCTCTCCGCAAGTCATCCTTTTCCTGCCAGGGATGCAATGGACAAGAGCTGTCACGGAAAAGATCAAGCTACAGAGCAGATGGGAAGCTCCTGACCACTACCTGGATCCATGTCACAACTCCACGTGCCTTCGTTAGGCACCAGTCGCTAATTGAACGAAGGGATGAAGCACGCACGGTAACCCCTGCTGCTCTGCATGTAATCATCCTGCTTTGCCTTGGGGTTTTTCCCTAGTATGGTGCTTTCCAAGCTTATATGCTTTCCAATTTTTGGAAACTTGGTAGTTCAAAAGCAGAAGTCAGCACACTTCCAAATGGATCAAACTCACAAATGATTTCTCAGTCATCTCTCTTAATTGGCAGGTAGTGATCAGGCCAGCAACAGCCACTCACTGAAAACACACCCGAGGTGTGCAAATGGCCACTGACACCATACACGCTCTAGAAATTAAGATACCAGGTTACCTACATGTCATGGGCAATGACAGGGTACAGGGAGTTCACTATGCTACAGCATGAGGCCAGGACAGCCTGAATACTTACATTGAAACCCGACATGTTAATATCGATCTGAGGCTCCCCTTCTTTCTGGCCTTTAGGTGCAATTTGATTGAGAAGGTGGAAATAAGCTCTAGAATCCTGAAATGGACGAAAAAGAAAATTCAGGTCTCCTGCACAGTGGTGAATACACCGTAACAATTCATTTCAGGCTCATCTTTAACAAGTCACTGTGCACAATTGGCTTATATACCTTTACTGAATTGCCAAAATCTGTAAGCTGAAAAGAGAGCACAATGGTAGAAATCCAGGCAGCAGAAAAGGAAACAGAAAGGGAAAAAGTTAGAAATATTTAAGATGAAAATTATGGGTTTTGACTGTTTGAAAACTGCCTTTGTGCAGACTCTGCTGCCACAGCCACCTCTCCAACAGCTGGAGGAGGCAATGACCCCATGCTGCTCCCAGTCATGGCCCCCAGATGCCCCAAGGCAGCCCTAGCTCCTAAAGAAGGCACGCATTGCTATCACTACAGCAACAACGAAAATAGATCGTGAAAACAAATTCCAGGCAAAAAGCTGATTATAAATGCTTTTCTCCTGCCCTTTAGCTATGACAGCTTAAGGGAGAGAGGGCAGGGATGGTCACAAATCTGGAGGAGCAAATAGCTACAGTAATTATTTATCAACTACATCTCCTTTTAGTCCTCAACAATAAGAAGGACCTCAGAGTATCCTGGCAGCCAACAGAGATGCCAACAGCTATCAGCAAAACTGGAAGTAATTTTGAAGCTGGAAATAAGAGTGACCATATGTGTGCACATACTCCCCATGCACATCAATTATCTTTTCTCCCCTCTCCCCCCAGTCTCCTTTCTCCTCCTCAGAACTGCTAGCCACATGACAAAGCACCTGAAACCTGCTGAAACCAGTGTCAAAAAACCCGACACTGACCAGGAGACACCACCCTCAATTTCTTACCAGTGCTTAGAGTCACCCCCCTCACATCTGGAAAATAACTGTAAAAAACATATGAGTAATACCAGTTTTGTATTTGATTAAAAAAATGCAAGAGCTTTGTAGCAGAACCCCATCAGCACTGGAGGAAACAGACAGTTCAACACTGGGCTTATCCTCATGGCAAGAGGACAGCACTGCGGTACCTCAAATATACCATCCATAACCCCTCTGTTAAGATCACCCAGTGTACTAGGGTTAAGAAAGGTCCTGTCTGAGGATGAAGGGCCTCATTTACACATGCAAAACCAGCCCTGGCTGGCTCTCAGTCTTTTCCCAGGTACGTACAGGTAGGAGAGCTCTTGGTACCTTGATGTCTGAGCTGAAGTTATTGATTTTGTGCCAGCCTGCGTTTTCCAGGTGGTAGTTGGCCCATCTTAGGAGCAGCTCTTCTGGAGATAGTTTCATAAGATCCTCCAGATTTTCACCGTCACGAAGTAAGGCAGCCAGTGCTAGAAGAAAAATGCTTGTGAGGGCAAGAGTCAAACCTGCATGCCAGAATTAGAGCTGCAGCAGTATTTCAGAGGGATACAATACCAACTATTGACTATGTCAAAACGTTCTGGGTATTAGTGGAGTTTTCCTGAGGTGGTTGTTACACAGAGAGGATTATGAATGATCTAGAAAACTGTGTGTAAAAAGTATTTTCCATTTTCTTGTATAACAAAATTATCTGGATTTCATATGCAGTCTTTTTAGCTGATGACAGTAAGCTAAATGTAAATGTACTTCTATCTCAATGAAAAATGCTTCCAAGTAGTTTCATAAGCACTGTTAAAAAAAGCCAGAGAAGTCAAGATAAGCACTCGGAGCTTTCCTTGTCATGAATTTTCAATCTAAGCCAAACAATGGCACCAGTTGACGATGGGGAAGTTAAAAGACACTGAAGCACCTCCATCCATCTGGGCGCACTGATAGCACATGCAGAAATATCAAAGCTCTGTGAATGATTTGAAAACTTTAAATTGTGAGGTCTGTCATGCAGGACCAAGCGAGCACAGGGAGAGAGCTACAGCATCACTCTCCCACCGACAAGAACGAAGAGAGATCTCAGCTGCACCACTGACAGTAGCAAGGAGGACTTTAGGAGAACCAAATCATTACTGAAGAGCTGAAGCCCTCTTTTTTTTTTTTTCTGAAGAGGAAGATATGCAGTTGTCTATAATCCTAAAAAGGATGCATCAGCTTTTGCAACCTCCCAGCTCCATTAGGTAGCTATGGCTGAAGCAGCCTGGGGCATCACCAAGCAATGTGTTCATTTACCAGAAGGCTCAAGCCAAGCTGCATCTTGACTTGCAGACTGGTGTTCAGCCAGTTCTCCAAGGCTGACACACATCACCAGGATGGCACAACCCACTTGCATGAACCTGCTCTCCTGCCACAAACAGGCTGGAGAGCAGTGAGCTGGGCACATGCCCTGATGAACCCCCTTCCAGCGGAGAACAGGGAGGGGAAGAGGCAGCCACAGGGCTGGAGTTGACAGCGCTAGCAATGTGGTGTTCATGCTTTGGAAGAAATCACTTAAAGTTTAATTTACCTTCATTTCTGCTGAGCTCGATGTCAGCGAACAAGCCAATCTTAATGATCTGCCAGAGAAGCCCAAGGACCAGGTGGGGCTTCCCTTCCCTCAAGTCCTCTGCACCAATATTGACAACATGACAGCCGATGGCGGACGCAGAATTCAAGGCCAAATTCAGGTTCTCCTGCAAGCAGTACAGCCCAGTGAGACACAATCCAAGGAGATGCTGCTTTCCCTTTCATCCAGCACCAGCAGAGTGGAGATTTCCCCCCTGTTCTTGCTCCAAAATCAGCAGCTCAGAGGAAACCCCCCAGCCACTCTCCGGCTGAAGTTTTAACAGAGCTGTGGTGGCAGCAGGCTGAATCAATAAGAATTGAACGAGGCACCAGGGTTTAATTTCAGCCTCTGGTATCTAGTTTCAGCATCTGAGTCAGTTGCATCCAGTGGCATCAACAAGAATAAGGCTAGAGAAGTGCTAATTTATATACACACACATGGGGATCTTCACAAAAACAACCTACTGTGAAATGATTCACAGACACCCAACACCAATAACCATATTGTTTCAAAAATACAGTGCTGTACATAATCACCACAGCAATATCAGGTGTGCACAGCATTTCAGCCACATTACCCACTTTGTCACTAAGCATTTTGTCTTTTAAACTGTGCCCACAGAACTGTTGATTATGCACAGCACAAAACTGCATTTAATAATTAAAAATAAGCTATAAGACTTGCTCCCTTCCAGAGTTCCACAGCAATGCCTTGAGCCACCATGCTGCATTCATTAAGTCTATCTGGATATGAATTTCAGCAAAAAAAATACAGAAATGCATCGTACCTGAATTATGAATGGTGTGAGTTTCTTCTTGTTAATTGCTCTTTCATCAATCGTGTCCGGAACAGAAAGATTGATCATTTTGCTGTTAGGAGGAAAAATAATTATACTTGAAAAACTTATAGTATTTAACCTGAACAAAACTCAACACACTGTGACAATACCCACAACAGTACATTTCCTTTTGCCTGTTCGGTTTTGTGTATTTTTTTTCTTTTCCCATAAAATCAAGGTTGTGTAAATCAGAAGTTAATATTGACATTATCAAGAATGTATTTGTAACCAATAGCTAAGCCTGAAACCTTAAACATGTTCCTCGCCACTCAGCTGCTGGAGCAAAAAGAGCCCATGAATTATTCACAGTGCTGGACAGTCACTGAACTAGTGAAGACTCATTGCTCTCAAACATCCACTGCACATTCTAGTAAGACAACGTGCCTCCTCCTATTGTAACGGTGTACTACTGCTGGCAGGAAAACCTGCCCCAAAAAACCACAAACACTTGGGATGCTCAGTGGGAAGCGTGTGAGCGTAATTAATTTTTAATCAACAGAAAATATCATAAGTTTTTACTTTACATTATGAACTATTTCCTACTCAGTTCAGTCTTTGCCTGAAAACTTGAACTACCTACTTGAAACTTGGGAAATAAATAAAATAAAATTATGTATCACAAGCTAAAGGAAAAAAAGAAAAGAAATGAAAGGCAATGAGTAGCTCACTTAAACTTATTTTGTGTATTGATACAGAGTTACTGAAATTCCAGGCTGATCCACCTCTCCACTATATTAATTCAGTTACAACTAAAAAAAAATGAACCTAACCAACAAAATCAGCAAAAACACCATACATAGAAGGTGGCTGGTATTTAGCAGCCCTGGATGCCTTCTGTTTTCAGCATGCAGCAAAATAAGTCACCTTAAAAGCAACACAAGGATTCCCAGAAAATCCATTTTTGGGTTAATTCATAAGGTCACTAACATTCCCACAGAGGATACTGTCTGCCTAAACATCCAAGGGCATGGGCTGTTTATCACATATGCCCTCCCCCAAGCTACACAGCACCAAGCTGAGTTTGCATCAGGACAACTTCTGCTCCCACAAAGCTCCTTCTTCCCCTTCAGTAAACTCAGATTCAAGCCCAAACAAAAACATTAGAGGAAAATACCAGCTTGTAAAGCTGGCACCAAAGCTGGAGCATCACACAATAGCAATGAAAGAGACTGAGCCTCTCTTTATATGTGCAAAGCGTTATGCACACACACTAGGTCACACAATCAGCCTCGAACAGAATGAAAATTCCCCTAACTGCAGTTCTGGGAAGTTATTTTGGTGATTTTCAAATTATTTTTTTTTAAATGCAGGAGCCATCAGTACTTACCATAGCACAATCCCGTCTCCCACAGCTTTGAACAGGTCATCTGTATTTGGGTTCATTGGAATAACGTGCCTACAGTCAGGGTCACTTTCCAAGGCTTTGTTTATCCAGTTTACAAAGGCGTATTTCTCTTCCTCTAAGATAACCAATTGCAAATTTAATACAAGCCTTTTCATGACATAGCAAAGAGTTTCCAAAAAGAATCAGCATACAATGGCCCGGGGAAATAACAGCCCCACTACCATTACCACACTATTTTATTAGTCACACAAAAAGTTCAAAGAAAGATGACTCTTGCTTCCAATTACCAGAATATTCCTGTTACTTACATGTTACCCAACAACTTCATTTTACTCAAGCGTGACACAAGGACTTCATCAGCCAGCATGGTTAACAAAACAAATAAGCACACATTTAATTTATATACTGCTAAATTTGCAGTATAGAAATTCTGTCCTGCTCTCACCTTGACGAGATCATTCAGCTCTCAGAGCACAGGGCACAGCAGTAGAAATGGACTGGTTTTGGCACAAGGCCTCCACTCGCCCAAGAGAAGAGAGAGAAGGCTGAGCAGTACCTGAGTAGGAATGTTGTGTCCCCTCGCTGGAGAGCTCCGAGGTGCCCCCGATCGCACAGATTCCTTCCTTCCTGTTAATTGCTTTTCTGAATGTTTTAGCAATATCGCTGCTTTTCACCTCTTGGAAAATCTACAATTTAAAGCGCTCTGTTAGACGAGGAAAGCTCCTCTTCGTAAAGCAAAAGGACCGCAGAAGAAGCTATTTCGCCTCATCTTCAAAACAAACTTCATAGTAAAATCAGCAAATGTGAAGAGCCCAGCAAGGGTGTAGTGGCATTAAATTTAACATGGATAGTGGGCAGAAAGTCATCCCACTCTCTCAAACACATATTGCAAGTGCCTATTGAAACAGAAGCATTAGGCATGAAGTACTTTGCATATATTTACCTTTACAAGTAGATTTCAAGAGACCGCAAAAATAAAACATGAAACCTTTGCAGACTGACAGAAGGTACACATGCAGCAGTTCCCGCAGGACCAAACTTGAGAAAGCTGTGGTGCAATTTTAACCTTTCTGCATAAGCCAGATGCTCGTGGGACTGTGACTGTAGTTCACACAAAATACTCTCTCCACAACCCAAGAAACAATTCTCTTTAAGAATGTAATAGGCAACTGCAATGATGGGTAACAAGGAGTGCTCCAAGTAAGGATTCCCCCTTCCTCAACAAGAGGCTTGGGCTAACTGACATCCTCACATTTGAGGGCAGAAGAGATGCTTTAGCGCAGAAAGATTACACGTGCCATTTGTGCAGGTTGTATATTGCTATTTGAAGCCGCAAGGTCCTGCAGAACTGAGCAATTATTAGTAAAAAACACATTCAATGGCTGGAAAGTTTAATGCAACTCCCTCAAAACTGAACTCAATTAGTTTCAACCACGTGGGAAACACAAATGAAACGTGTAAAGGTTCTCTTAACACTGCCCAGCAAAAGGCACTGTAAAGCAGAACAACAAAGTGCTTCTATTAAAAACAGAGGAGGGGACACCAGGCTGCAGGTGTCACCACAGCGTCAGCCTTGTGGCTGTCATGCCTTACCTTCCCTGTCCCTTAAACACAGGGAAGGTGGCAAGTCAAGATGATGATACAGTGCAGTTAAACCATCTCCTGATGGCACACAGAAGTTGATCAGGTAAAGCTGATCAAAGATTCAAGAGCCCAAAATCTGGGCGATTTCTGTTTGTTGGCTTTAACCACAAGCATTTCAATGCAGATTTATTTATTATAAAATTTCCTGGGTTAATTACTGTCATTTCATATCTTCTTGAAAACATGTGCTTTAATGCTGAGGTGCCACTAAGTCACTCGGCCCCAACCTCAAGTCAGTTCACGTCATCCTTTGCAACATAAACCCCAGCAAAAATGCTCAGAGTTGGAAAACAGCAACAGTTCATTTTGTAAAAACCCTACAACTAACATCGCTGCCAACGTACACCTTAAGTTGCCCAAAAGACATTTTGTGTTTACTCGATCATTGGTACCATTCAAATGTGACAGAAGAGATTTATTTCTTTTTTCCTAGTGCGAAGTTAGAGTTATGGATCAGCTCAAACCAACAGCTGAAACATGCACCCAGCATGCAAGTGTTCACAAACTGCAAACAAACTCCAACTTACTAGTTGACTCCGAACTCAAAAGTTCAGAGGGTCTGAAAACAATTAAGGAACAGAAGGTGAAGATAAATTAAGAAATATCAAGAAAACTAATTGACATGAAAACAGCTCCCTCAATGTACTGCACATACTTTTATTCTTTTTCAGCTTTCAGCCATCAGATATAAAAAGGATGAAGGATGTACATTGAACCAGTATCTCAGAATAAGTGTTGTGCTTTTTTTAAAAATAAACAAAAAAATTCTGATCTGTTTCTACCAAGAAAGACTGAAGGATATGCCCATCCTCCAGCTTTTCCTGTCTCCTTCCTCCTGTTCTTCTCTTTTGAATCAACAGATTTGAGTTCTCCTAGATCAGCATCTAGGACTAATCTCCAAAAGTGTCTTGAAATGCCCTCTCAAGTCTTTAGCAAATACTTGTAGTTCCATTAAATAAAGGAAATTATACTGATACACTGGGAAAAAAAACATTCATCTGTGCGCCTGGAAAAATTGAATAGCTTCCAGTCAATATTATAAGCTTGGAGAAATGGAAGACTTTTTTCCAGTTGTCACCTCCTGTGGAAACAGTCTTCTAGCCTCCACTGAAGCTTCCATATAGGAAAACTATGTGGATTTTGTTTGTTTGTTTGTTTTTTGTTTAAAAGACAACATATTTCCCCTCTGTCCACATCTGAAGGCTGGAAGCAACAGTACAAAAAACTGGTCACAAGCAGAGATCTGCACAAAGAACTGATTTGAACATGGGTAACCCTCAAAATTGATCAGTTTGTCAAAAGGAAACTAGGATTAGGGTAAGTGTCTGAGAAGTCAGGTTCAGCCTCTTATACTGTCTTCTTTAGCTTTGTCTAAATCAGGTCCCCCGGGCTGCTGGAAATTCAGGAGTACCAACTTACATAGACAAACTCTTCAAAACTAATCTTCCCGTCTTTATTCTTGTCGCCGTCGATCATGAGTTTCTGGATGATCTCTCTCACTTTGTACCCAGGCAGAGGCAGGTTGGCCTCCTTGAAAAGTTCATGCAACTCATAGTCGCAGATGAACCCGTTGCTGTTGAGGTCTGAGGAAGAGAAGAGACAGGAGAAGGTTTTAGAAACGTGCCAGTGACCTGACGGGACCGACCCCAAGACGGTGGGGCAGAAACACAACCCCCATGCCCAAGGGCTTAATGGAGAGCAACCCGTGCACTGGGAAAGCAAGATCCACGCGGGGCATAGACACACAGCAGGACACCCACACCAGAAATACCAAGGAGTACACTATTCAGTGGACATCACCACAAATACACCACGAAACAAAGGCACACAGGAAATCCACACAGGGTATCCTCAGAGGGTCCCAAACGCAAGCCGTGAGATCTCTCTGGCTCTGGGGAACAGCAGCTTCAAAGCAGGGCTGACCAGGATGACTCTTGGCACATGTGACCAAGTCTGGTGTAAAAGTTTCACAACAGAACATCTGCACTTTCATAAACAACCTCCAGAATGTCTCTGTCTGCATCTAACTGTCCCTGCCTTTGTGCGTTAAAAATAGATGGCAATGAAACACAGCACTTACTTTCTGAACTGAAAACACTAAGTCAGCTCTACGTTTGCATTTTTATCATGTTGATAATGATGTTCTCCATTTAACACTGACAGCAAATTGCAACCAGATATTTTATTGCTGCTTTATTGCTGCCCAAGAATGGTCTGCAAGGACATTTGCTTTGACAGGCAGTCACCAAGCCACAGCACCTCATACTTTGTGAGACATCGTCACCTACTAGGTTGAGGAAGAAAACAAGAATCTATTGCTAAACTGGAGCTTTTCACATTAACAGATCCCAAACCCTTTGGGGACATCATCACATCTACCAACAACACAGCAAATCCAGCAGCTCCAGCCTTTCTTCAGGCAAGTGAGGTTTTCCTGCCAGTGTGGACAGACAGGCATTGGTTGGGTGCCTCCTTCCTCAGGCTAAACAGGATGAGCAGACAGTGTGCCTCACAGCACAGCTGGTACTGAGGCTTCAGGAGTTGGGTCCACAATCAGATAAAGCCTCTGAAGCTGTTGGACAGCCCAGATTCACATCTCAAGACATAAGCCCGACCCTCTGGCCCCATCTCTGGAAAGACAGGAATTCAGGGCAAGTTGAGCTCTTACTGGCTGACTAGCAATGTTAAAAACCCTTTGCTGTAGGCAAGTGCTACAGACAGCCCAGGGAAGCTGATTTAGTGCCTGAGCTGCTATCTCATCCCCAAGCCTGGGGCTGTGGGGAGATACTAACCCTGGATTACTGCTGCTGCTGGCGAATACCTGGATGGGCTGAACCGTCATTGAACCACAGGCTCTGCAAAGTCAACACAGTGCCTGTATTGAAGACACCAGCCGTGCCCTTTAAGGCTAAATGAGAGCTTTTTCTCCATTTAAGTAGCTGTGTTACCTTCTCTCTCCCCACCTCCAGAGCTCCTGGGGCTGCGAGGGTGCACTGCTGAGCGCAGCTCACCACCACCAACTGCCATTGAAAAAAAACCATCGAGAGAGGTCTCATGATTGCATCAGACAGCTCTTTGGGCACCATGGGATGAACCCCATCCGCCCCACAGATCCAGAAGGATCCATTACCAGGCTCTCCTTAAAGCCACAGAGTTAAGTTCCACTCAAGCAACAGCTTCTGCTGCCCAAACATCTTCCCACCCTGCAGGCTCCAAGAGCTGCAACAGCCTCAGCCTTTGGCTTTGTTCAAGAGGGAATTTCACACCACAGCCACTAGGGTCAGTATTTATGCTTAAAGGGAGATACTGTCAAGAGTAAAAGAAAACAATCAGGATATCTCTAAAGTCCAGTTTTGCAGTTTGGGGTTTTTTACCAAATTGTGAAGACCAATTTACTTCTAGTGAGGTCTTATCATGGTTTTTAGGTTTTGTTTCACAGCAATGTTCCAGCAAGCAGCGTGTCTACACCAGCACTCCAACCTTCCTCAGTTTCCAGATCCATAGGGGAATACGGGATTTTAAAATTGTTTTTATCAGTCAGCAAGAAAGTAAAACTCAAATGCTTAGTGACAAACATCCAAAGCAACCAGAGCAAACCTGTACTCCTCTCCTACATCTCAAACTAAAGAAGATCATCAATCTCAGTGGATTAATAAACACATTAAACTACTTTATAAAATGCCAGTGTTTACAATAATGCTGGTGAAATAAAGTCGTTTGGGACAATGATTAATGATACCAACAGGCTGCTGTCTGGCCCTCAATTTCAGAATTTTATTCCAAAATAATATAAGCTTACAAAGGCAAGCTTTATTAACAGTCCAGCCTCCGATGTCATGAGCAAACTATTTCCCCTCTAGATAAATCACAGCTTCTATTACAGTACTTTTATTACTAACTCCACAATATGCATCTTTTCCCTACCTCACAGCCAGTAAGGAAAATCAGTCAAGAAGGGATTTCCTAATCTCTGTTTTAAGGGTACAATCTAGTTATAGGAGTTAATCCCCAGCCTTGATTTTGTATTGGTTTGCTTGAAGAAAGGAAATCATAACTCAAAAACACTGATTGAAATGCAGCTGAGGGGTTAGCCCAGGCTGTCTGGTCCATCCACACTTTCTCCAGTAATTTACTCAAGTCTGGGTCAACGTCTGCTCATTTTCATGGTTTCATTCACCCCTGCAATCAGCATCTTCCCAGTCCTCTAGATGTGCCTAGTTCAAAGAAGATTTACCTCTGCTCACTGAAAAAAAACCAAAAATAAAAAAATGCCAGCAGCTCTGCCACATGAAGAGCCATCTGAAATGCACACTCACAGGTGAGCTCCCACAAGTCAGGAGTATGGCACCAGGAAAGATGGTGCCCATCAGGAGGAACTGCACAGCAGTGGCTCTCAGCACCTCCACTGGGCTCAGACAAACAGCACATAAGTGCAAAGGACACTTGAGTCACTCAAAACCTTTGGTTCTCAGGACTCAAGTTCCCCCATCCTAACAATATCCAAAACACCCACCTGTAAGAGTTACTCTTCCATCGTACCCTTAGAAAAAAAATTAATCACTGATTTACTTTATAGATTAAAAGGGCACTTATGTCCTGGACACTTGGGAGTGGGATTTACAAGCAAGTCAAGTCTGTGGGCTGAACTGTAAGACCCCACACCAAGGTACTGGTTTTGCAGTAAAGATGCTCTCATTTCAAGCTTTAGGTTCTTGGCCACAGAAGGGCAGATTTGAGAGTTAAAGCCTGGTAGATGTGCTAGCTTGTGGTTTGGGCTTGGTAGCAGACTTAAGTAATCTTAACTAGTGATTGATTACGTGGTGGAAAATGGATCCATTCTTAACATGTCAAAAAGCCTGATGTGACAAATAGGCCTGAAAGCCCTATCCCACAGGGCAGATGCTTTCCTTCCTGCTGTCTCATTCCCTCCTGGCATCACAATCAAATGTACAAAGAAGAATTTTAAAAATTAAAAAAAAAAAAAATTAAAAAAAATCACCTTGGCAGTACCAGCCAGTTCCAAAATTATTTCCAGCATCACTGCAGGCCCACCATATGGTGCCTTGCTGGATGTCCTGCAACAGGCCCAGACTTCAGACAGAAGGTGGTCTAAAATTCCTCTCTAACAAAATCCAAGGTGCTACTCAACAGCTGAAGAGGCTGTCAAAATAGAAGCTATCCCAAATGAAATCCTCCGGCGGCCGGCCCAGAATTACTAATGGAAGAAAGCGAAATTGTTTTAACAGACAAGCTACAGCCTGGATTCATTATAGTCTGCCCGATGGAAAGGAAACTACAGCACATCTGAAGTTTCCTATTTCTACTGAAAGATGCATGCACGGCCAGCGTGCTAAACCTGGGGAAGGTCACGGCAGCAGCACACGGCACCAGCCTCTGCCCGGGCACAGGTGGCGCAGCAAAGCCGCGACCAATCCCAAAAGCTGCTTCAAGCTCTGGCTCAGCTCCCTCCCGAGGACAGGAACTTAAAATAGCTTAAATAACAGGATGCAAGAGGGGAAAGTAACCCACACAGTTTCCTTTTAAGGATAAATGCTCAGCAGGACACAGTAGCAGGATCACAGATCCCTACTTGCCTCGAGCAAACATTTCGGAGCATTGTTTTACCACCTTGCAGCACTGAACAAAGTGTTCAGCCGGGTTATGATTTTTGAGTACTTCATGTTTCCAGAAAAGATGCTTATCTCTGCTTATCTTAGAAGCAGGGAGAAGGAAGGCAAATAAACAGAACAAGTTTGCAGATTTTGTTCTGCCCCGCCTCCCCTCTGAAATGCCACTGTTTGGCCAAGTACACACACACACACACACACCTGTTCTGCAGAATAAATTCAGAGCTCCACTGAGATCTGGAGCAACCTGCTCTTCTCTCACTAACCTGCGGGTCACTCAAAGCCTAGACAGTTCCAGTGACCCACTTAACTACTGTTCTCAGACATTACAATGCTTTTTTTCCCCCCACTGCTGTTTACCCCTTGGATAACTTCCAATACAAATCCCAGGCTGTAGGATGCTGGAAGCTGCTTGTCTGCACTATAGCTGACTTCAGTGATAGCCTTGAACAGTAGTTTCTCTCCTGTGGACTGTTCTAGTAACCAGTAGGTGTCTGTGGGACTCATACCTGTTGCTGGCTGTCAGAGAACAACACACCAGCTGCATGGGAGAGAGGGAATACCTTCAGTGCATGGAAGGCAAGCTGTGACAGAGGACGTACTAACACACCTCAGTGCCTTCCAGCATCACCAGATGCTCCCATCCAGTCCAGGACAGGGCACATCTTGGTGAGGAGAAGTCACCCTGTAAAACATTCCCTCCTCCCCATGTCTCAGTTATGACATTCTAGAAGTCAACCACCTGAGTTTTGTTATAACCACGCTTGTCAGCTGCACTTTAAGTCTTCCAGGTAGCTAGGAGACGGAAAACAGACTTTTTTTACGTAGCAGTCTTAGTCCAACTTTTGTTCACATTCACTAGAGATGGCATTAGAAGTTCACAGTGAAAGTCATAGCGACCAGTTCTATGTTCCAGGGCAAATATGGCTCCTTTAGGCAAGAATAAAGGCAATGAGAGCATTAAAGACACTCCTGACAGGTATGTCCCACATGTTTGTGGGCTGTACCACGCCTAAAGCACACAAAACAGAAGGCAGATGAAAAGAGCTAGTAGATACCATCTCACTTGTGGCTATGTCCAGGTTAATTATCACATTTCTCATTAATATCTAAATTTTGACACTGACTTCATAATTTAAAACTAAACAGGGATGCACCTTCTGAGCAGGGTGAGCTGGTTTGCTAGAACAAACCAGCATGTGAATTGGGTTTCTCCATGTTTCCAGTGCAAAGGCAGCCAGCCAACCTAATCTCAATAATTTCCCCCACACTAATGACAAAAAGCCACCACATTCCAGAGAGGTTAATAATTTTAAATGTATCCAACAACAGAACAGGCTGCCTACATCCTAGCCTTATTGAGGTCTGCACTCAGAGACACATTAGGCAGAGAGAAACACTATGGTCACTTGTTTTGCTCTGTGGCAGCTCAATTCTACCTGCTGGGAAAATCTCAGGAGGAGCAAGACAGAGGGAACTCCCTAAAATGCAACTTGTTTCAAGTTCCAACAGGGAACACTGCTCCATAAGAATCAGTTGCCTTTGAAATTCACATTTCTCTGCAGATCACAAATTTTGAGCAAGTGGGAGTTTTCACAGTCACCCTGCTCTAAAGGGTGGCAACACCTGACACAGATAAGAGGCAACTATGATTTTGTATCTATAACCAGCGCTCAAGCGATGCCCACGTCCAGTCAGGAAAACAACACACTGGCTCTGACCACTTGATCAACTCGCTCCCGGCCAGTGCCAGTCCCGGGTGTGGTTCCCCAGCTGCACACACTGACCTCAGTCCCCATGGCTGTGCTCCAGCTCCCATCCCACCCCTCCCTACCATCTCTCTGACATTCCAGTAAGCCATAACAGGAAAATAAACCAACAGAAAACGATTTTTTTCTGTGATGCCAGGGTTTTTTTGCCCATTTCAGCTTCCTGAAGCAGCCTGTCAGAGGCTTCTGCGATGCCAGTGCAAGCGGAAAGCTCTGAGGCAGATGGAGCAGCTGGGGCTGTGCAGCCCCTGAAGCACAGAGGGGTGAGGGAGGTGAGCACCAGAGCAGAGCTGGAGCCACCAGAGGGCAATGCAGGTGTGCTCAGCCACAAAGCATTTATGATCACCACAGTTTGCTCCATGCTGGCCAGGTAAACAGACACGAACCAGGTTTTGCCTACAAACGCCTCAAAAGCACCTGCACGAACCACAAGCGTAGCACCTACATTTACCATCTGCAAGGCTCAGCCAATCTGCCAAAACCAGCATCGCCAGAACCAAGCACTGTGTGAGCCCTGAAATGCTGTCTGGGCCAAAGCAATGCAATGCCTGCTTGGACAGTTTTTCTGCCATTAGGAAGCAACAAAGCTCACCCCAGAGCAACAGCACAAGGCTGTCTGCCAGTGCTCACTGACAGTCAGACTGCCCGTGCCCCAGCTTTTGTGCTCCTTAGCTAGAAGTGACAAGCCAGAAGCAACAAGGCTGCCAAGGGGCTCCTTGGCACTGAGGCGATCACGAGAGCAGCAGGACGCCCACATCCTGCTGCCACTGCTGCTCGCAGCGGTGGGGAAAATCCACTTCAAATGTACAGCGGTCAGAAGAAAGGTGCCCTCCTCACTGTGACTTACCAACTTTGGCAAAAGCCTCCTTGAGTTCCTCCAGCTCATCTTTGGAGATCTGCATGGTGTTGGCCATCTCATTAATTTAGGGAGTACCTAAAGAGAAAAAAGACAATGTGTGAAACCAGCCTGCATTCAGTAACATGCAGTTTCAAACAGCAGCATAGCAACGATCTGTACCAGTGTCACTACAGTTCTCAGAACCACATTTATCTTTTCACTAAGAAAACAGATGTGTGAAACTCAGAGGTGGGAAATACACTCCTTAACAAGTCAAAAATCCCATTAGCCTTGTTAATATTTAGCTCTGTGTATTATTTTACAGCTATGCTGTTCTGCACACATTAAGGTACCCACTGCCAGTGTATTCTGTAGGTCCAAAAAGCTCACATCTCCAGGGATTTTCCACAACTGCAAACAAAACCAGAATCCAGAGTTAAAATATTAATGCAAGAGATACTGAATGCTCTGCTTGCCTGTCTGTTCCCCTGAGAGAACACAGCTACCAAATCCAAATAAGAAAAGATTCTGAACAGTACCTGGAAAAGGTCTTTTGGCACAAAGGAGTATACGTGATATGGTTTGCAAAAATGAAAGAGTTTGCTTTCGTACAAGATAACTGTTTGAATAAACACTTGCCTCTTTCCCCAGAGTCAGTCTCAAAAAAAAAACCAAAAACAAAACACACACATAAAGAACAAGCTGTTTTGCACAGCCACTGATCCCCTCAGCCTCCTGAGCAAGGAGCACTGTGAGCAAGCACAGAACAGCAGGCACCAGTCACGCTGAAACCTCAAGTACGCAGAAACTCTGCTTTGATCAGATCTGCTTGGTGTTTAAGAAACAGAGAGGATGAAGCATAGAGTTCCTCCACCCATCTGCTATCATCCTTCTTTCCAAGCACTGACTAGGTGCCACCCAGCCAGCCTGGACAGGAGGTATCACCACACAGATAGGAGAAAACTAGTCACCTGCCCATGTCCCCTTCCCACGACATTCGTGACAGAACAGGAGATGCCCTGTTAGTGCTCTGGCTGATAGGTCCATGAGAGAGCAGTGAGAGATGCATCAATGCACACAGGGGCAATCCCTGTGTGTGATCAGAAAGACAGGCACTGATAAGCACTTTCTAGCACTTCTGCTAGCTCTAGCTCAGGGTCTGTACAAATAGGGATTTTGGCAGGCTCAGGTGAAACTTCAAATGAGATTTGCATCCCAAGATTTCCAACTCCCACTTCGTTAGCTACAATCCCTGAAGTTGAGAAATAAAAGGTTCCTCCTCTGCCTATGGGAACAGACACAGCTGCCTCCTCCTTTGTAAGCAAAAGGATGAGGGGTGGATTGAGTTTTACAGACTGTCAGAAGGCAGGATCCTAAACAGGCTGGCTCTGACTGGAGGCTCAAGCAACAGGAGGCTCACTTTCACAAATGTCTGTACTCTGATTAGCAACCCTCTTTTGTCTGAGGCTCCCAGCTGCCTTAACAAGCACTGGTTAGCTTAAGAACACAAGTTTGCCTGTAGCTGTAAATATTCATTTTCTGTAGCACTTCACTCAGTCTGGAAAGAATGAAGTTGTTAGAGATGAGAGCGATGGGCAGGTGTGGCAGCCTGGGAAAGCAGCTCCGACAGGTGCCAGCAGAAGAGAAAGCCAACAAGAAGTTGCATCACTGGGCAGAGACATGAAGGAAAGCACGGCAAACTCCATCTCCCAGCATCTGCAGCGCTGCCAGCAGACACAACAAGATGCTGAACAGTCAGTAAAAGGCACCAACAACAAGACAACCAACTTCATCACTTGGCTCAAGACGAAAGAATAGGGCAGGGGAGGAACCACAGCAAAGCTGCATCAGACTGACAAGAGTTAAGAAAAAAAGTATGATAGTAAGTTTTTTATACTGTTTCACAGAGTACAAGTTAGGCTACTTGACCAAGGCAAAGTTACCATGCAGGTCCTTGCAAGATGCAGGAATGCTGTGTGTGGCAATGCCTGTCTTGCTCAACGTCCAGTCTGGGACCTATTCCCATTCCTGGAGCAGCCCCTTCCCTGCAGCACTCCCAGGAGTGCCCCAGCAGCCTGAGCCTTAGTGGCACTAGAACCTGGCTGCTATTTCCAGGGGATAAAGGAGTTGCTCAGCAAGAAAATCAGCTCTGAGCAGGGCTGTTGCACGATACAGAAAGTGGATTTCACAACTGGCAGAAACACTTGGGGAACACTACCGAGAACGGAGCCAGTTTTGGCTCCACAGGCATGAGCTGCCAGGCAGGAGAGGCTGAGCTACAGGCTGAAAATTCAGCCAACTCTCCTCCACAAATTCTTCCTAATCCTAATATGCACCAATTAATTTTCAAATCATGAGGATTTCACTTAAAAAGGGATTTCCCAAAGTACCATTATCTAACCACTTAATTGGAATTTAATTTGCTGCTGACTATCTCTAACATCTTTAACACCAAAAGAAGCAGCAAACACCACCATAAGCTGAGAGCTTTTAAAAAAGTTGATCTGTTTGACTTTATCAGGGAAACATCACACTCTAGACATGCCCTGCAGTTGTTTGTGTGGGTCTTCACTTAATTTCTTTTTTTCTTTCCAGTCCCTAGGTTGTTGAGCTCAGTCAGTCCATAAAAGAGGTCCTCTCAGTTTTCATATTCCTCTTCCTTGTGTTTCTCTGCTTGAGAAGATGGAGGGATAATTTGAACCAAGAGAGAAAAAGCAGATATCTGACCTTGTTAGGGCTATCTGGAAAGGGGAAAGGATGTTATTATGTAACAAAACAGTCTATGAAAAGGTTAGTGGGCCACAAAGGTACAAGGTCCCAAAGCAATTATACAGAGCTTTTCTGCAATGGAGCCATTACACCATCATTGGCACACTGGACTGGGGGTCAGGGGAGCTTTTCTTTTTTTTATTTTTTTTTTTGGTTGTGTGTGGGGGTTATGTTTGTTTGTTTTTAATAGCTGAGTCTAGGGCATTCAGAATCGTGTTTTTCATTCAGTTGCATTTTTAAACAAGAGGCTTTGTCTTCTGGAACAAAAAAAGCCCTTTTATCTCAGTGGCATAGGGCTCACACATCAGCTGCCTCACTTGAAGCCCTGTGGGACACACCACACTGCTCACGCCTCACCACGTCACATTCCTGCTGTGAGCAAAGCCTCTGCCAGGGCTTGCAATGACAGCCAGAGACTTTTAGAGGGAGGAAGAGAAAAGAAGGGGAAAAGAGAATACACAAGTGAGCTAGTGATCCCACACCCATTTTAGTCTGGTGGCTGATGGTCCATGGGTCAATACACACAAAGAGAGTCTTGCTCCAGGTCCCTTTTGCTTCTGCCTTCATCCCTCACCACACAGAAGAAAAGCAAGGGCAGCTCTGTAGCACACAGATGTGCAAAAGCACCTACCCAGAGGAGCGTGGCTGGCAGACAGTGCAGACTTCACGTGTGATACGGATCAGAGCTGTTTAAAGCACGTCTCAGCCCCCGAGAGGGGCTGTATAAAGTTTCTGTGCAAACAAATTTTACAGCTTCTAAACACACTGCACTCACTGAATTGGGGTTAGTTTATTTGCTCTCCAGACAGAACTGCAACACGGGCAGGTCAAGGAAAGCTGTCCCAGCCCATGTTTTGACAGCTGTAAACCACCTGGGGACACGCCATTGCAGGGGCTGTCGCTGGAGTGATGCCTCCACTGCGGCCTCAGCACTTCCAGCACGAGTGCCAGAAGCTAACCAGGACATTTGGGTGGATTAACTGCTCAGACAGCAACTTAAAAACACTCAAGCACAGAAAAAAAAAGTCCCCAAGACTTTTCCCTGGGAGCTGAATCCTACAACAGAAGATCAGTGATAACTGATGGAAGGGGGGCATTCAGACATTTGCACGTTTTGAAAGTTGGAGGATTAATTCAAATTTGAGAGCATATGACAACCAAATATTTCCTGACAGGCATTTGAACACTTCCAACAGAAACAGAGCTGGAATTTGCTGCTGATCCAAACAGAAGAATTGGCTCTCTTAACAGCTCTGCATTAGTTTGAAAACTCAGTACTCCATCCCTCCCAGGCCTGCCCTGCATTAACATCTCTACAAATGACTGATTAACAACATCAACTTGTTTACTCAAACAGGCAAATGCAGAGACACATTAAAGTGTCAACAAAAAGGTATTAATATGTCCTTTTTCCAACTGATTAAAAAAAAAAATCCTGAGTGAGCTAGACCAAGTCTGGGGCAGTGACTCACCCCGCATGTACTCCCCGTTTCAGGAACCTGTGGTTTTGTTGCCTTTTCATGACAAAGGCTCCAACGTCAGAAGGCAAGTCAGTCAGCATTACCTAATTACAAATACCCAATCCCCACATATCTGTGACCACTAACCCAGCACATATCAGTCTTGCTTTAGGAATAACAAATCGAAGAGTCAGGCACTCAGGTTGTCCCTGCAACCCCTGGCAAGGACCAGAGCCCCTGGGCTTGGGCACTGACGCAGCTGCCCAGCCAATTTGGAGGGAATCCTGGTGATTCAGCTGATACAAGATCCAGCCCCCAGGCTTCCTGTGGCTCACCCCATCCTTTTCCTCACCTGTTTTGCAGGTAGGGCTGGCCCCTGCCAAGAGCTGCTTCAGAGAATGGGGTGGCCATCTGCACTTTTCTCTTCACCCTCACCAGCCCGTTTTGAAAGATATGTGCATCACCACAGTCATTCCTAGCCCTCTCTGCTGCAAGGGCCTCTCTCCCAATGCCACACAGACCCCCTCCATAGGGTCACAACATTTGGACCATCCCAGCATGGCTGTGCAAGCTCTGGAGCTGCTGGGAGTCCAGAGCAGCCACCCTCAGGGCAAGCAGTGAGGGAAGTGAGTCACTGGCAAGGGCTGCAAGCCTAGGTTTTCTTTGCAGCCCTTGCCAGGTTACTGGGAAGCTGCAGAGGATGCTGTGGTGATCTCCTGACACTGCAGAAACCCTTCTACATGGGCACAAGCATAGGCTCATGCTGCCTTTGGAAATGTTTACAGGCAGGAGAGGGCACAGACACACACCCCTGCTCCATCAGCTCTGCCAGCTCCTTTTTCTGGTCCAGTCTAAGCAAAGCCTTTGGGGTTTTATAGACAACATCTCCAAACCTGACAGCAAAAGGACGTGAAAACTTGTGGTGCACAGACTTGCTCTGATGAATCTTCTGAGATAAACAGTTTCCAATGCTTTGGGAGGAGACAGGGAAGTTTAGGGATTGATGGCCTGTAAATGAAAACCTATCATGCAATCCATCCTCTCCTGCTCATAATCAGTCTGTGTGCTCATCAAATGCTCATCACAATGTTTGGCTCATCAAATTCCTACACAACAGCACCCACACCTTATATGTGGTTATTAGAAAACACCAGGCTGCTGGAAGCACATAAACTTCTAATTGGCAATTATGTTTCAGAGAACCACTGGTCAGGAAATAAATGAAACCAGACCTTCACCACACTTTGTGTTTCCACATGGTGATAGGTGTCATCTTGACAAGAGCACTGATTAGAAGATGCTACCCCACCCACAGAGACCATACTGCCCCTCGGAAATCATTCTGGGGTCGCTCTTGGCACAAACATGGTCATCATCATCATCATCATGGCTAGGCTTCGCGAACGAAGATTTGGGAAGGGCACTACCCACGCTTGCTACAAGCG